>CM051241.1:35769151-36367734 GCA_027917425.1 Gastrophryne carolinensis
GGGGGGAGGGCCTTGGCGATCTGGCCTCGGGGTCACTGAAAATCCTTGGGTGACTCTCAGAAGTACACCCTGTCAGACTCTGTTGGAGCTCTGTGACGATGGCCCAAATGTGGCCGGACCGTGACTTCTAATAGGTAGAAAGAGGGGTAGATGGGTGTCTGATCTAGTGACGCTGCTGAATCGGCGGGAGCATGCTCCCAAGTGTTGAGGTTACTTCCCCGAAGTAGGTATCCACGCCATCCCATTGGCTGTGTGCCGAAGGGATTCGCGTGGTTTCGAGGGCTGCGGCCCTCTTAGTTCTCCATTGCCCCCTCTTTAAGGTGGGCTTATTAGTTTTGTTTGTCTTATTAGTTCTGTTATTTCTTCTGTCCTTTGCCTCTATTTTCCCCCTGAGACTTTCTTCGCTTTTTTCCTCTCTGCTCTGGTTGTCCCCCACTGCTCTCCCTGTCCAGGCCCCTGGTCGTGCCTATCAGGATTGGGATCACACACACCGAATAGGACCTTGGGACACTATCTGGCCGGGCGGGCGTCCTCCCATCTCCCTGTCACCTAACCACACTGATGAGTCTTAGGCTCTGTACCCTTAACGCGAAGGGACTAAATATCCCGGAGAAAAGGGCAAAAATCCTTTTCCATAAAGAAAGAGTAGATATCGCCCTTTTACAGGAGACTCACTTTTGCCAGGGGAAAATCCCAGAAATCAGAAACAGGTACTATGATAAATGGTACCACTGTCCTAACCCTGAGGGTAAAACCAAGGGAGTATCCATCGCCATACACAAAAACGTCCCTGTAGAAAACATTCAGGTTAAGGTAGATCCCGGGGGTAGATACCTGTTCCTCAAGTTTACCTTGTGTGGAGCGAGATACACCCTGGCCAATCTGTACCTGCCTAACCAGGGACAGGTGGAGGCTGGTTTGGGAATGTTACGATTGTTAGAGGACTTCGGGGAAGGAATGCTAATCATAGGGGGAGATCTTAATCTAGTCCTAGACCCAAGGGTCGACTCCTCTCAGGGAAAATCTGCAATCACCCATTCTAAACTTAACAGATTCCGTAAAGCCCTTCAGTCCCTGCAGGTGGTGGATATTTGGAGGATCCTCCATGGGGGGGAAAGGGACTACACATACTTCTCGCATATCCATAACACATACAGCAGACTGGACTACTTCCTCCTGAGCCACCACGCCCTCACAGTGGAGTCCTCGATTGGCCAGATATTGTGGTCGGACCACGCCCCAGTCTTCCTCCCGGTGTTGGACGCGACTCCCAGACAGTTCACTTGGCGTCTAAATGACAACCTCTTGAAAGACACTCCATGCATGACCGAGATTAAGGCTGTGGTAACTAATTTCCACCTTGACCATAGCAATGACAGCACCTCATTGCCAATACAGTGGGAGGCGCTTAAGTGTATACTGCGGGGAGTCTTTATCAAGCATGGCGCGAGGCTCAAGAAAGAGAAAGCCCAACTGATAGTGGAGACTTTGGGGCACATACAGGAGCTGGAAAGGGCGCATAAGACCCTCCCTTCCCATGGAAAACTGCGAGAACTGATAGAAGCCAGACAAAAGTTGAAAGGGCTATACGACCAATGCTATCTTAGGTACAGAGACAGGTTCAGGGCATCCCTATATGAGTATTCCGATAAATGCGGCAGGCCGCTGGCTCGGTCACTCCACCCAAGGCAGGGTTGCTCATTTATCCCCAGCCTGAAAACGGCGGATGGAGGGGAGGTACATAAGACACCCCAAATTGCAGGCGAATTCCAATCTTATTATTCAAGCTTATACAACATTGGAAACGATCCGCGGGAGGGATCAACAGAGGGACTGGTCAATTATATGGCTGAGACAGCCCTCCCAGTTATTCCCCCGGAAGAGAGTGAGGCTTTAGAGGACACGGTGAGGCAGACGGAGGTAGAGAAGGCCATAAAGGAGACCCCAGCAGGAAAAAGCCCCGGGCCAGATGGGTTCACCCCCAGGTTTTATAAAGTCATGGGACCTCTGATTGCTCCTTTCCTGACGAGGGTGTTTAACTCTGTATCGGGTCGCTGCCCCTTCCCGAGACAGACCCTGGAAGCTCACATTACGGTCATTCCGAAACCCGGGAGGGACAATACCCTTCCGGGTAACTATCGACCGATCTCACTGATCAATGTGGATGTCAAACTGTTCGCCAAAATTATAGCGACCAGGATCCAGCCCTTGTTACCCTCGATGATCCACGGGGATCAGGTTGGGTTTGTCTCGGGCAGGGAAGCCAGGGACAATGTGATCAAGACAGTCTCGTTGATCCACTTCGCCCAATCGAAGGGGATCCCGTCTTGCCTTTTGGCGGTGGACGCAGAAAAGGCATTCGATAGGGTACATTGGGGGTTTCTGGAGGCCGCGCTCTTCCAGGTGGGGGTGGGACCAGTCATGAGAGATAGAATCATGGCTTTATACCATGACCCCACGGCTAAAGTTAAAATCAACGGCACCCTATCTGGATCCTTCAACATAAGGAATGGCACACAGCAGGGATGCCCTCTGTCCCCCTTGCTCTATGTCCTAGTGATGGAACATTTAGCGAACGCTTTAAGAGCCAACCCTTCCATCAAGGGAATACCGGCCGGGGGAAAGGAATATAAGCTCTCCCTCTTTGCCGATGACTTACTGTTGTATGTGACCTCCCCACATACCTCTCTGCCGTCTGTCATTAAGGAGTTTGAAAGATTCAGCAAATTAAGTAACTTCAAAGTCAACATGACTAAAACGGAGATCTTGAACATCTCCCTAGGGGAACAGACCCGGGAATCAATACAGGAAAATTTTCCGTTCAAATGGCAGAAGGAATCAATAAAATACTTGGGGGTACAGGTGTCGACGGATCTCGGGAAACTTTATAAATTAAACTATGTGCCGCTCCTTAACAGTACCATAGGAAGCCTGAAAACATATGCTAAAAAACAATACTCCTGGCTGGGGAGGACTAATATCCTAAAAATGGACGTCTTGCCCCGATTCTTATATGTTTTCCAGACCTTACCGTTGTTGCCGGAACGGGGTTTCTTTAAACAGATACAGGCTGCGTTCTTCAACTTTATTTGGGACGGCAAAAAGCCTAGGGTAAGCCGGAGGACGCTATGTAGACCTAAATCTGCGGGGGGACTGGGGGTACCCGACATGAAGTCGTACCACGCGGCCGCGGTCCTGGTGAGGCTCGTGGACTGGTTCCACCACAGAGGGAGTAAGCAATGGGTGGTCCTAGAAAACGATACTTCCCCAATCAGTCTGACTGCCCTGCCCTGGGTGGACCCGGAGCTCCGTCCGAAGAGGCGAGAGCTTCCCTACCTTGTGAATCCCCTGCTGACCCTATGGGACAGGTCACTGAAACTAAGGGGCATATCATGTAGACCGGGTCCTCTCACCCCGCTCTTTGATAACCCGGCGTTTACCCCGGGAATGGGGGCCAAAACCTTTCTTGTGTGGGAAGCGTCTCAGGACACAAGACTGGGAGAGATCGCCTCTGGATCTGGCCTGCCACCACTATCGGAGTTGGGGGATCGGGGGGAGGGGAGGAAACTGTCCTGGTTCTTATATGCCCAGTTGAATGCTTTCATCGGCTCGGTAGCCCATAGGAACACCCTGTCCCGGCCATTAACAGCGCTAGAGACGATCCTCAGGGCTCGGTCACCCCCCCCCCCCGGGCAATATCAACCCTATACAAGATTCACCTAGCGGGAGGTATGGAAGAGGGTCTACCACTATTTTGTAGAAGATGGGAGGAAGAATTGGGTCAGATGTTTGAAGCAGACGAGTGGGAAAAGACTTTTGCTCTAACACACAAACTCTCGATGGCATGTAGGGCTCAGGAAAGAAACTATAAAATCCTAACCAGATGGTATAGGAGCCCGGCGGACCTAGTAAGATACCAGGGCTCCGAGACAGACAAATGCTGGAGGTGTGACAGAGCACGGGGGACCCTAACACACATCTGGTGGGAATGCCCCGCTATACACACTCTCTGGGAGGGGGTGCTGCAGATATTTGAATATACGACGCTTCTAAGGATCCCCAACTCCCCTCAGGTGACCCTCCTCTCTATGATTCCGGGTTCGGTGGAGGCAGGGGGGAGAGGCCTCCTGAGACACATGCTTACAGCAGCCAGATCAATAATACCCCGACACTGGCGATCCAATACTGTACCCTCCTTGTTGGAATGGTACGGGGAATTAGAGAATATCAAAAGGATGGAGGAGCTGGCACTTGCTGGGGTCGAAGGTGGAGCTGAGAAGCACTACAAGACCTGGACAATATGGGAAATGTCTAAGTGCTCCCCGAAGATCCAGGAGCTGCTGGAGAGGAACAGGTGAGGTGGACATTCTTTCTCTCTTTCTTTCTCACATCCTTTCTTTTCTCTTTCTTTCTTCCTTTCTTTTGCTTTTTTGCACTCTATCTTCGTTATTATCTTCTAAGTCTCTATTTTCATTTACCACGTTACTACACGGGCATTATGGTTCTAACAATATATAGTGAGTAAGTTCAGACAATATGTGGTTCCCACTGTTGATATCATTACCTGTAACTCACCACAGTCTTGCTGTTTATATGCCCATACTTGATATTTTTACCATGTGTTTCAGGCGCTGTGACCATATGCTTTTCTTACTGTGTTTCTTGTTTTTTATGTATGAAAAATCTATATAAAACCCAATAAAGATATATTGCACAAAAAATGCATCAAAGTGGGACTGTGCCACTGAAAGTGAGACATATGGCCAGTTTCCCTATTGCCGACCATGAATCATGTAACATGTACTGACTGGCAATTAGTTGGGTCATAAGTAGGCCTAGTGCTGATGAGAGCCTAAAGCTCGAAACACGTGTCCACTAGTTGGATGTGTCTGGCTGTATAAAATTTAAAGCTAATCCTTGGCATTGCATCCTTAGCGTTTCTAAGGGCCTTGGATGGCACAGAGATGTAATGAGATGATTTGCATAGCTCCGCCTACTGCAAGGGTAGATGGGTAATGCTATCTGTCCTTGGACTGGGTACTGTGCAAATACTTTCCGTTCTAGGAAAGCCACTCTTTTCCTTTACCTAAGTAGAGGGTTTTTTGGTCTCTCTAGCCCCCCTATATTAAGCCTAACATGGGTCTCTTCACATACTGGCTTGCGACTATGTTTTGGGTCATAAGTAGGCCACAATGGAAAGAGTAATGAAGCCAAGGAGGGAACTGACAATCAACTTAGAGGTGCCATGTTTTAGGCAGGAGAAAACAAAGGGTGGTTAGAGTTACAGTATGGAGAATGTGAATATGCCTCAATGTGAGGCTTAGAGAAAGCCTAAAACCTTCCTGGCAACTTCATTCCAGGAAGCAGGTGCCTGGCACACATACCCACCCCATACAGTAAATGCCAACAGTAAATGGATACTAAGGCCGTTATTTATGAAGGAATAGCGACAGGTAGCGACTGGTGAGCGGCCGGTAATGACGGGCCCCGCCACGAGAACGCCGGCTCCCCAGCACAATCACACATTTATCAAGCCAATCCTGCTTAGCGACTGAGATATCGCCATATAGCGACTCATTCATCATTATTCCAGCCTCAGCCCACAGCGCCAGCGTCCGACCTTGAACAGCGACAGGTATGACCTCTCACTCCCTGGCGCTCTCCAATGCATTTCAATGGAACAATCTTTAAATATTAATAATTAATTGTTATTAATGTTTTTTTTTTTTTTTTTAAATGTGAAAAATTCTGTGACCACTTCTGCCATTTTAGATAATTTTTTTAAGGGAATAAAAATAAAAAAAAATTGTACAGAATTGATATTACAGGTCTGATATTAATGTATTCATATTACTAAATTATTTAAAATACTTTTTTTTTTGGTTTCCAAAAATATGGTTGTTTGGGGGTTAAAAAACTACTTTTAACACATCGCCTCCAGCGCTCTGGGGTTTAAACATGCATTTGACAGCGCTTGAATTTTTTGAGCGTGATTTTTTGATGAATATGGTGGAAGCCGGTCGCTCTGACCAGTCGCTATCATGCGCTCCCATACAGCCTGGAACCTGTCAAATAGCGACTCGTAACCTTGTATTCAACATTACGCCACACCGACTGAGTCGCTGTCAACAACCGAACAACGGCCAAGCACAGCGACTACTAGCGGGCGCTGTGAAAATACCGCTACAGTCGCTCAACTGTCGTTGCATGTCATTATTAATAAATCAGCCTCTTAGCTTTGAGTCCTGGAGCCCTGTCCGAGCCGAACCAGGACATGGCTGCACATTGGTGCTATTGCTGGACATTCAAATACTGCACTTGTAGCGATTGTTGGTCCTCCATTCAGACAGCTGCAGGAATAAAGCTTTGGATCTCTTTAATTCTTAACTTACCATTGGTAGGAGGGGTGGGTTGACGGCCCTAGCACCTTCTATATCACAAACTATACATTTAGCGTCCAGCCCATATTGCCCCTGGGGCATTCCGAACTGGTGTCCCAAACATAGTTAAATGGCCAGTCCTGGAGCCAGTCCAAGTCTCTACTACCCATTTTTCCCAGGGCTACACATTGCTTAAAGTGGACCAAAACCAGAACATGCGTAGGCTTTGTCATCCAATCAGTTCTGCATATGTATAGCTTTGTAGCTCCCTCGCCACAGCAGCGCTCATAGCAGCAGTGTCCTGTGTGTGCAGAGCTCGCTTCTCTCTTCTTGTAGATCTTGACACAAAGGAATTGGGGGTACCCTCCAAGAACCCCCCACTAAATGGGTCCCTGGGGACTGACAATTGCACTCTCAAAAAGGTAAAAATGTAAAGTAATCTTTATTGAAGGTCATCACATTAAAGTGGACCAACACCCAGGATTTTGACTATCCTGGGTATTGGTCCACTTCCCTGGGGCACCCCGATCGGGGGTGCCCCGCTGCCTAAAACCCCCCCAAACACCCCGAAAACTCACCTCTCCACGCTCCCACGTGACTGCGCTGTCCAATGCTTGCCGACGGACAAGTGACGTCCGTCGGCGGACAAGGGATCGCGCCCGCCGCCTCCCGCGCGTCACTCTTGACGTGTGCGCGCCCGCGCCGGCCATTCAGAGACGGGCGGCGCGGGCGCGCGCACTTCTGGAGGAGCGCGAGTGAGGCGGCGGCGGAAGCAGCGTCTGGAGAGGTAAGGTTTTTCGGGGGTTTTGGGGGGGTTACACCCCGCGGGACATCCCGATCTCGGATGTCCCGCGGTGTGTGAGGTGATCTTATAGATAAATCTTATAGAATCTTATAGAATCTTATAGATTCCCGGGCCGATCACCCCTGGGTGTTGGCCCACTTTAAAAACAGTTTAAAAACTAACAACATTGTCCCAGTGCTGTTTCATGACCAGCCACATGGGGGAGCCATCCTGCCAGGTACAGTACTAATATAATGTGCATTGAATACTAAATCCAAAATACACCCTCAATCTACAATAATAAACAATCTATAATGCGATAATAAAGTTCTATGTGCTGGAACAAAAGTGCATCAATTATAAAAGCCGAACATCTGAGTGAGAGTAAGCCCAATAAAGGACTGAGGTACAAGGTATATACACAAGACATAAAAAACACAAGATAAAGTCCTTACTGTACTACTGACAGGACAGCAGCCCTGCAGCAAGCCCACGCGTTCCGAGCCCCTAAGGCTCTTCCTCAAGGCTGAAATAATGACCTTGAGGAAGAGCCTTAGGGGCTCGGAACGCGTGGGCTTGCTGCAGGGCTGCTGTCCTGTACTTTATTATCGCATTATAGATTGTTTATTATTGTAGATTGAGGGTGTATTTTGGATTTAGTACTCAATGCACATTATATTAGTACTGTACCTGGCAGGATGGCTCCCCCATGTGGCTGGTCATGAAACAGCACTGGGACAATGTTGTTAGTTTTTAAACTGTTTTTAATGTGATGACCTTCAATAAAGATTACTTTACATTTTTACCTTTTTGAGAGTGCAATTGTCAGTCCCCAGGGACCCATTTAGTGGGGGGTTCTTGGAGGGTACCCCCAATTCCTTTGTGTCATTGTGCATTTGCAGGGTTCCCTATAGGGGCAGTGCACCTTACATTACTATTAAATAAAGGTGCCACCCGCGGTACTTTTCTTGTAGATCTTGGTGTACTGACTTGGCGTACAGTTGCTAATAGCAACAAATTGCAGGTAGTAAATCTGTGTTTTATGGAAGCAATTTTCATTAACCACAACCTGTTGTTATTAGCAATTTTACAATGAAAGGCTGTACACCAAGATCCACAAGAAGTGAGTAGCGAGCCCTGTACACACAGAACACTGTAGTTATGGCCGCTGCTGAGATGAGGTGTCACTTAACCTTACATACAGTGGCATAAAAATGTGTGATTCCACTTTCACTTTGGCATGTTTTCAATATTAGGTGGCAAAATGATGTCTGCAATGTGCTAAGCTTATCTGTCATTGTTTTTATTTTCTATTTGTTTGCAGCTCGGTGTTATAAAAGAAAACAGTTTACCCGAGCAACAATGTACATCAACTGGTGCATTACATATAGATCATATACTTCCTCACTTGTGGCTTGCAAATAATCTGATTGGCTAATGCATGGATGACAGGATTAACCCATTCTGCTAAAATTCAACTACTTTAGATAGGGAGGATCACAATTTTGTGTTCCAGTAGCTAAAGGGTTACTGGCAGCAGTCACATCTGGAGAAGTCATTATGTTGCTTAGACCTAGATTAGCTCACCTGTTGGAGGAATTCTGGGACTTGTAGTCCATCGTTTTACTCAAGGCCATGAAAACCACTGCCACTGTAGCAAGACAGAGCCCTGAGAATATAAGAAGCTTGAATGTAGCATGCTAATAAGTAAATCACAGGCCTGGGGTCGCACAATCCTAACACAAATGTTTATTTTACATCCCAAAAGAGGAGAACAATAACAGGAGCAGAACACCAAAAACCTGACAAAAGACTCACAAGTAATTTTTTTCTGTCTTTTAACTCAATTTGATGCATCTAGACAACTAAAGACTAACACAGCAGAAACAAATGGTACTTCCTTTCTCCAAATTATGCCAGGGGATTACAAATATAATAATGTGGATGACCTACTAGGCCCAGGTGCGATCACAACCTCTTCATCCTCTATAGATATGCCCCTGTTTACACATATCCAAAAACAGCGTTCTGTTTGTACAGGACTCACTTATCTCTTCTTGGTAGATCTTGGTGTACGGTCGCTAATAGCAACAGATTGCAGGCGGCAACATGTGTGTTTTATGGAAGCAGCTTTCATCATCAATTGGTATTGGTAACTGTAAACCTGGGCCCTTATTTATGAAGGAATAGCGACAGGTAGCGACTGGTGAGCGACCGGTAATGACGGGCCCCGCCACGAGAACGCCGGCTCCCCACCACAATCACACATTTATCAAGCCGATCATGCTTAGCGACTGAAATAGCGCCATATAGCGACTCATTCATCATTATTCCAGCCTCACCCCACAGCGCCAGCGTCCGACCTTGAACAGCGACAGGTATGACCTCTCGCTACCTGGCGCTCTCCAATGCATTTCAATGGAACAATCTTTAAATATCAATAATTAATTGTTGTTAATGTTTTTTTTTTTTTTCAATGTGAAAATTTCTGTGACCACTTCTGCCATGTTAATTTTTTTAAGGTAAAAAAAAATTTGTGCAGAATTGATTTTACAGGTCTGATATTATTGTATTCATATTACTAAATTCTTTAATAAATTAATTTTTTTTTCCAAAAATATGGTGGTTTGGGGGTTAAAAAACTACTTTTAACACATTGCCGCCAGCGCTCTGGGGTTTAAACATGCATTTCACAGGGCGAGGAATTTTTGGAGCGTGATTTTTGGATGAATATGGTGGGAGCCGGTCGCCCTGACCAGTCGCTATCATGCGCACCCATACATCGCGGAACCTGTCAAATAGCGATTCATCACCTAATATTCAACATTACTGCACACCGACTGAGTCGCTATCAACAACCGAAGTGTAGCAGCAGATCGAGGAAACAAGCCAGAAGTCGAGGCAGGTAGTGCACGGTCGTATGCCAAGGTAAGGCGTGGTCAAGCCAAAGGGTCAGTCCAAAGACTTAAGGTGGTCCGACAGTCCAGCTTGTATCAGGAGAGCAATCCAAGGGTTAATCTGAAAGAATAGTCAAGGGAGAAGCCAGGTCTCAACAGGTGATCAGGATATCAAGGGAGCTCTGGAACACAGGAAACCTGGAAGGCTGATGATCAGGCAGCACTGTGATTATGTCAGGTGCTCCTTTTAAATGTCAGCATACAGGTGAAAAGTCCCGGAAGTTGACTTTCAGCAGAAATGGAACCCAGGCTTCTGAATGGATGTGTGCATGAGAGAAAACCTAGAAGTGGATTGCCTGTTAGAATTGAATTCTGGCTTCCGCACAGATACATGCATGCGTGAAGACTTGGAGATCCCGGAGGTATTCTGACAGCATCTAAACATGGAGCAAAGGACACAGCTCCTTTCTGTTAGCAGACACTTACAGTCACGTGGTCTGCCTAAGACTTCCTATTTTTTTTTCTTTTAAACTAACTTTAGCAATAGTATAACTAGCAGACAGTCATATATAGGATTTAGTTGTTGCATAAACTCTGTGAATGCCAAGTCCCCCCTGCCAGCGGCCCAAAAAAACCCCTTGTTTATTCTGGCAGGGTCTTCTCTACACCCAGCGTCACCTGATCCCCCCTCCCGGGGCTCTCCTAGCGTCAAGAGACTGCCACCTGTAAAAAATAAAAAAGACATTTACTCAGCTGCACATGCGATGCCTCCTGCTGGGTCTCTGATGCCCCCGGGCTCTTCGACCGTGAGGAAAGGGCCCAAAACGGGTCCTCTCCCCCGCTTCTGCCATCGCCGCCACTTGCCCCGTCATCCCACTCCTGGCCCCAAGTCCTCAGTAGCGACGTTCCCCTGCCACCCCAGCTCCCCTTCACTGATCACCTCAGCAGCAATAATTGGATTGCCGCGAAATACAGGATTGGAAAAATAAAAGGAATTTTTCTCTCTGTGTTTTTTCTTTTTACAGTTAACTCTTTATGAACTGGTAAGAGATCCAATGGACCCCATACCAGTTTACAAGGCTCGGGGTCTGGCAAGTCACCTGCGGCTAGCGGGCCTTCGTTGTATCACCAGCCTTTGTTGTATTAGACGTTGGGCACGAGAAAAGTTAGATAGGGCAGCTAGATCCCCTTCCCCTGGGAACACATAGGGATTGTCTGCGTGTGGGGCAAAAAATAAATGGAGCCTCTCGATCGTGAGTGATGGGGGGGCAACAGGCGGCATGGTGGCTATGTTTTGGAGGAACACTGTCGACAATGTCCTCTCCACTCTCTCTTCCCATTGGGGATACTGGATCAAAGTCACTAACCTTTTCTAGGGGGTCTCCTCCTGCATAGTCCTCCTCAATTGGCAAGCTCTGATTGTGGCAACGGCGGACTAGGATCTCTTCCAATGGACTCTTAACCAACCTGCGGCATCAGGCACTACATTGGGGATGGCATCCTCCTGGGCAGTGGTGATGGTGGCTCTGGGAACATCCGGGATGGAGTCAGCGGGGTCAGACTCCTATGATTCGGTCCTACTCCTCAGATTCAGCAATGGCAGCAGGGTTGATGTTGAACGGCATAGTCGCAACTTGTACTGGCAGTCCAGCCCACACTTGTTCCCCAGGGTGTGCCCACTATGTTATATGGGTACGGCAGTTGGGCATGCCAAACAGTCAAAAACAGGTTCTGACAAGTACAGACAAAACTCCATATTGCTGGTAACACAGTCCATATGTATCAGTAATGTCCCACATGTCTATTTTTAAAAAAAACGGCCAAACTTTGTCCAAAACAATAAAGTCACCTTCTGAGGGGTCAGGTCATCCCTAAACCTGTGGATCCAAGTGCCACAGAGCTCCATGTTGGGCGCCAAATTGTAGCACACGTGACCCAAGGGGTTAACACCTGAGCATGTGGGGAGTGAATTCGGGATGCCGAGCTCTGAAGTCCTCTTAGGTGCCATATGGGATGGAGATGCTGGCAGGCTCTAGACACTTTCAGGGTACACATACAATCCACAGAAGACAAGTCAAGTAGTTACTCACTTTATTAGTAGCATCTGGTACACTTCATTAGTCACAGATACAATACAAAGCTGTCATCACGTCCATCAACAGCATAATAAAGTCAGTTCCCCTTTCGTAGGAATAAGGCTGCAGCACGTTCCGTCCCTTCCAATGGTAGCTTGGGATCTTTACTCCCTCCTCAAGAACCAGAGTGTACCTAGCAAAGCAGAATTAGGCTCTGGCTGGATGCTTCTCTCAGTCTGGCTACTGTCTCCTTTCCTCCTTCACACAACTTATCACTCTGGTTAATACAATTAATGAAAATGAATCTCTCTTCCTACAGGTGCCCTAACACTTTTATAGTGTTCTTCTGCTACTAACCTGAGGGTTAGAGTTCCTCCTAAACCCAACTGTGAGTCAGACCAATGTATGCATCCATCAACCATTATAGCAGGTGCCAGGATGTTTACAGGATCTGGGCTCCTAAATTGATTGAATTTGTTTTCTTGTTTGCACATTGATATTTTAGGAAAATATGTTTTTTTTATTCTGCTTTTTTTAGATATTTGTTTTAGATAAATCCTGTGCAACCAAATCATTCTTCGAGGGATTACTTCCAGAGGATGAGCACAAGTAAGTAAATAAAGCATGTAAGAAAGAAATAAGGTTGGAAAAAGCACAAAATGAAAGAGATGTGGCCAAATAAAGCAAAACAAGCCCTAAATGTTTTTAAATCAGATGGTCACTAGGGATGAAGAGAAGGTGGAGCTGTTAAATTGATTCTTTAGCTCTGTGTAAACAAAATGAAGGAGCCAACACAGGCTCACTAAACAACTGGTATAGTACCAAGAGATTAGCGCAAGGCAAATAGGAGCGCTAGGTCTTTTCTGCACAATTACAGACCTGTAAGTTCAACATCTATTGTGGGAAAATTGCTTGAGGGGCTATTAAGGGACTACATGCACGATTATGTAACTATGCATAATATTATAAGTGACAACCAGCAGGCTTTTACTAAGGGCATAAGCTGCCAGACTAACCTGATTGGCTTCTATGAGGAGGTGAATAGAAGCCTGGACAGAGTTGTGGCTGTGGATATAGTTTTTTTGTATTTTGCAAAAGCTATTGACGCTGTCCCCCATAGACGCTTATTGGGGAAATTGAGGTCTTCAGGATTAGAAAATACAGTTTGTAACTGGATTAAAAACTGGCTGAAATATCATGTGCAGAGAGTTGTGGTTAATGATACCTACTCTGAATGGTTACCAGTTGTAAGCAGTGTACCCAAGGGTTCAGTGCTGGCCCACTATTAATCAACTTGTTTATATACAACATAGAAGATGGAATTAAATGTGCTGTCTCAATTTTTGCAGATGACACAAAGATATGTAGCACAGTGCAGTCTATGGAAGATGTTCACAAGCTTCAAGCTGACTTGGACACTTTGAGCGTCTGGGCATCCACTTGGCAAAGGAAGTTTAATGTGGAAAAATGTAAAGTCATGCACTTAGGGTCTAATAACCTGAAGGCCACATATGTCCTGGGGGGGAGAAACACTTGTTGAGAAGGATCTGGGGGTACTGATAGATCACAGGCTAAATAACAGCATGCAATGTCAAGAAGCTGCTTCGAAGGCCACCAAAATGTTATCATGCATTGAAAGATGCATGGAATCACTGAATAGGTATAATTTTACCTCTTTACATGGCACTGGTGCACCCTCAGCTGGAATATGCCATCCAGTTCTGGGCACCTATTCATAGGAAGGACGCTCTGACTATGGAATGGATGCAGAGGAGAGCCACCAAACTAATAAGAGGAATGAAGGATCTTAGTTATGAGGAAAGATTACAAGAATTAAATCTGTTTAGTCTTTAGAGGAGACGACAGAGGGAGGACATGATTAATTTGTATAAATATATAAATGGGCAATACAAAAAAATATGTGAAAATACTATTTTAGATAAAACCCTCTCTAAAGACCAGGGGGCAATCTCTGGAGGCGACAATCATTTTTTACTATAAGAACTCTAAATCTGTGGAATAGCTTCCCACAGAAGCTTGCTACAGCATCAACTGCTGACAGCTTCAAAAAATGATTAGATGCTTAGATTTAGAAGAAAATAACATTAACAGTTACTATTAGCTGTTATCAGTAAAAAAAACAAAGATTAAAACAAAAAATTACTTTCTTTACCCCAACACCCTTGGTTGTACTTGATAGACATATGTATTTTTTCAACCGTATTAAGTAACGTGTAAAATTACTAAGACAACACACTCCACAAGGTTAACTGTGGGACTGGCACAAATGCTCAAGGCCAAATAGCCATTTCAACATATAATTTAATTAGGTATCAAAAAATTATGGCACATACAGATATACAGGAATGTTTCCAATAGACAATAAAAAACACACATTTGTGAATTAAAACGCGGGGGCCCCCCCAAGCAGCCACACCAGCCACACTTACGTCACACTCACTCCCCACTCCTTAGCTAATATCTGGCTGAATTGGGTGAAATAATTCCAAATTTCTCTGCCCCCCACTGGGGATATTTCAATGAATTGTCCCAGCGCTGACACAGTTAAAACTCTGCTTGAATCATATGGTGCACAGTGCCTAGCTCATAATGGTGTCTCCAATGCTTCAAATAGCTCAGCAAAGCCACAGTATGCAGCTAGTAGTATACTGCCTCGAAAGACGTTTATCAATTGTTGATACAGTGTCACATATCTTTTAGCCAGCACTTGGGCACTCATAAATGCCTCCCCAAAAAGTGTCATATAGCTATACTTAGCTCAGTCTTGCTAAGCTCAGACTGAGCTGAGTATAGCTATATGACACTTTTTTGGAGTGTATCGTCTTAGTAATTTTACACGTTACTTAATACGGTTGAAAAAATACATATGTCTATCAAGTACAACCAAGGGTGTTGGGGTAAATTTTTTGTTTTAATCTTTGTTTTTTTTATCTCCTAAAGTGCTGTTTAATTTTGGGGGAGTTTACTGGGCAGGAAAGGGTGTCTTCCAATACATATGTGATACCACTGTAACTTTGAGAAACGGGACTTTTACACACAATATGATTTTATTGGAAAACATACAATTATTACAAAAAAACTGTACGAATTGTAAAAAATAGTTTTTTTTTTACATTTTATGTCATATATTTCCCCCAAAAATATTGAGAATGCACAAAAAAAGTGGAAAAACAAGACATTTTATGTTAAAGCCCAGACTCTGCTGAAAAAAAAAACATTGTTCCTGCGAAATCCCTTCAAAAATCACAAATCAAAAATCGCAAAATAGTCAAGAATGGCAACAGAGGGTGACAAATCTCTAGGTAGGCTGGCAGTTAAGGGGTTAAAGCTATTGCAACAACTTCTTATCCTGTTAGTCACATTGTGGTTCTAAACTCTAGCTATCCAGCTATCATCTTGTCAGACTCACAATAAACAAACTCAAGTATGCTACGGGCCACTAAATGGTTGGCTTGAGTTAGTGGTTTACCGAAATCTTCCCTAAGTTATTTGAACCAAATTACTTCTTGACTTGCATAAGCAGCAGCCATGTACTCTGCTTCTGTTGAAGACGACGAAACTGTTAGCTGTTGTTGAGCTAACTTCCTTACTGCTTCTAGATCTCTATGCCCAACACGTCTGGGCCATACATGAATAAAGTTTTAATGCAGATCTTGTCTAGCACTGTACACACTTTCTTTGCAGTTTAGCTGATAAAGTTCACCTTTAATTGTGCCTTCTGCTAGAGTGTGTCCCTTATTTGAATTGATGCAGCTGCCATCCTTAAAAGTAACTATATTCCCCTCTTTAGAGAGCTTTTTCACTGACAAAAGATTGCTTACAAGACTGGGAACATAGAACACATCCTTTACTGGGATCTTTCTGATTTTCAATGGGGAAATTGGACAGTGGATAAAACCCTTCACCACACCTTTTGAAGTCATATAGCGATCATTAGCTAAGATCTAGAGATAACTAGCTAAGATCTAGACTTGCTTTAATCGAGTTTAGAGTTTTGTTGTTTGTCATATTGCTGATTGTACCTGAGTCTATGCGATATACATTTCTTGCAGTTGTGCATGTGTTTACATTGAATGCGACTTTGGTACATTCATCAGCCTCGATACATTCAGAAGCATCAGCTTCCTCCACAGCAGACTTAACCCTTGCTGAACTGCCTGTTACTGAAGAGGACCCATCCTAGCTTTTCAAATTCTGCATTTCTTCTTTAGGTACCCTGGCTTGTTACACACAAAACATTCATGAGTTTCCCTTAGATAGCTCTTAGCTTTAGAGAAATCCTGTATCTGTAACGTGTAGACACGTTACTGTTGCTCATATACTCTGCTTCTCTATTGTACTCATCAACAAATTTGGCTTTAACATACTCTAGTGTGAGCTCATCATCTGGCTGGGCATCTAGTGCAGTGACAAGTGTGTTATAACATTCTGGAAAACCACATAGTAGATGTGCAGAAACGTGAACATTTTTCATTTCTTTCCCAGTGCATCTCAGGCTTTTCTTGGTTTCTCATGCTTCTCTAATTCACTGTTGCTTTGGGAAAGTCCTCCTCTGGGTTCTTCCTGCTCTAGGCTATTACAGCTCTTGGCTATTCCCGCTCTGTGCCCATAACCTGTTGGAATAAAACTGTGAACAGCAACATGAAGCAAAGAGCATAGCTCCTTTCTGTTAGCATGTTAAACACAACGTGCATACAGTCACATGGTTTCTCCTGAAATCTTTTGTACTCTAGAGATGGCTTAACAATGTTTTGGTCCTCTTTAGGGAAATGTTTAGGGCACTGTCCAAGCATAAACAAAAAAAAAGCCTACTCACATTTAGTCCCCTGAAGCTGATCCCCCATGCTTTATGTTTGATAAAAAATCCTGGGTCCTACTCCTGACATGCAGTACTGTGGTGTCCATGGGAGCTAACCGCTCACCAGAGGTTTAGGAGACCAATGGCCACCACCTCGCATTAGTTACATTGCCTGAAGTCTGCCTTCTTTATTCATTACAATAGAGAGGGACAGGCCTTGGCACATTCACCTAACTGGAGTGAACAAAGTGGGAAAATTCAAGTCATTGTGCCTGACCTGGTGGAGGAGACGTTTGTCCTGGTGGTCACTTGATCTCAATGTATTTAACAGGTAAGAGCAGACAGAATTTTTTTTTAAAGTGATCCTATATCCAGAAAGTTTATGTCATCATCTTCTATCCAAAGCACAGTGCCCCAAAACATTTTTACTCAAACCTTTGTTTCAAGCCAATATTCATAATAACACTAACCAGATGCAGTCAGCTGTTCAAATGGGGGGCCGTATGACTCCCTGGACGTGCAGCAGTGCCCACATGAGGTGTATCTGGTGGTTCAGCTTCTAGAGCTTTCAGATTTATGGCAGATAACTGATAGGACTGACCCTCAATGCTGAGCTGTGTGTAACTGAATGTATCATTGCAGGGGGTGCTGCTGCATGACCAAGGAGCCATATGCCCATTATACAAACATCAAACTGCATCCTGTTCATGTTATGAATATTGGGCAAAAGCTTTAGTAAATTAGAAACACAGGCTGTTTTGGAGCAGTGTGCTGGGGATAAAAGGTGACAACGTGAACTTTTTTCTGGGTACAGGATCACTTTAATAAGAACAGACTACACTGAACAGACTAAACTGAACTGACTAAACTGAACTAAAATACAGTGTTAAAAGGAAAAATCTGTAAATTACATTTTGGAATGACATTCCATTACATGAATTGTAATCCTGAGTGGATGGACAATGTTTATGTTTACCCCTGCCATATAGATCAATTTTATTAGAGCAAAGCAGAAAACATTTCATGTTTGACTAATTCCATTGCTGATGGGGAGGCCGATTCATTAATAGCGCCAGGTAGCGACAGATGAGCGACTGAAGTATGGCGCTATGAGCGCCGCTAGCGTACGCCGCGGGCGGTAGCGATTCGCTATAGCAGGCCTCCTCAGTCGCTACCTGGCGTTGTTGGGAACAACGCCTACATTGCTGAATATGATGTTGGAGCTCAGCTTTGTAGGCACTGTCAGTTTGACCACGCTATTCAACACAGCGCCTGCGCTTTGCTTTGCTGTGGGCTTGAAATCAAGTACCTTCAGAATTAAACACATTGCAACATGTTTCTTTTGTTTTTTTTTATTTTGTTTTGAAAAGTAAATAAATTTAACTTAAATGTTCATGCAAATCAAAATGCCTGTCATGGTGCATCTCGGGGTGCCTGAAAAAGATTAAAAAGTGCAGTTAGTATATATATTTAAATTGGCTTTTTCGCTGTTAAAAAATATTGCATTAATTGGTAACCAACATTTGGGTCCAACTTGCACACCAACCCTAATTGTTATGTTGTTCAGCTTCCACCCCCCCTTATAGTGTTTTGGGTCATCTTACACCCCCCTTAGAGTGGTTTTGGTCATCTTACACACCCCCTTAGAGTGGTTTTTGTCAGCTTACACCCCCCTTATAGTGGTTTGGGTCATCTTACACCCCCCTTAGAGTGGTTTTGGTCATCTTACACCCCCCTTATAGTGGTTTGGGTCATCTTACACACCCCCTTAGATTGGTTTTTGTCATCTAACACCCCCCTTAGAGTGGTTTGGGTCATCTTACACCCCCCTTATAGTGGTTTGGGTCATCTTACACCCCCCTTAGAGTGGTTTGGGTCATCTTAAACCCCCCTTATAGTGGTTTGGGTCATCTTACACCCCCCTTATAGTGGTTTGGGTCATCTTACACCCCCCTTATAGTGGTTTGGGTCATCTTACACCTCCCTTATAGTGGTTTGGGTCATCTTACACACCCCCTTAGAGTGGTTTTTGTCATCTAACACCCCCCTTAGAGTGGTTTGGGTCATCTTACACCCCCCTTAGAGTGGTTTGGGTCATCTTACACCCCCCTTATAGTGGTTTTGGTCATCTTACACCCCCCTTAGAGTGGTTTGGGTCATCTTACACACCCCCTTAGAGTGGTTTTTGTCATCTTACACCCCCCTTATAGTGGTTTTGGTCATCTTACACACCCCTTAGAGTGGTTTTTGTCATCTTACACACCCCTTATAGTGGTTTGGGTCATCTTACACACCCCCTTAGAGTGGTTTTTGCAAAATTATGATGGGAGGTCAAATACATTTTCCCGGTAGTGCAGTACTTGGATTAGAGTGAAGGGTAGTTAGCTTACCGCAAAAAAGGAAGTGATCATCCTTTCCCTTAGCTCATCGCCAGTCTGGGTGTCCTCACTTCTTTCTGCGGGCAAGTTGGGGATTTCGGGCACCAGTGCTGTCTCTTCAGGGGATTGAATTCGGTGACATATGCATATATTGTGGAGCACACAGCAGGCGAAGATGATCTTGGAGACCTTCTGTGGACTGTACAGCATCTCTCCTCCTGGGCGTGCCAAACATAGAAAGCGTGCTTTCAGCAGGCCGATGGTTCTTTCCACAATGCTTCTGGTCTTGCGGTGTGCTGCATTGTAGCGTTCATGGGCAGAGGTCTGTGGGCTCCTGACCGGAGTCAGCACCCATGTTCTCTTCCCATATCCCTTATCCGCTGTGGAAAAAACACAAGGAGAGAGACAGCAATTAGTACTAGTACATGTTTTTGTTTTCATTTTTAATAATTTGGCTTACTAGGCCACATATTTTAGGCAAAATACTTTGACATGGTTAATTATTTACCCAGTAGCCAGCCAGCTAGCATTTCGTTGTTCTCAAACTTCCGGCACAGGACTGTCCGCTGCAAGACGTAAGAATCGTGGCATGAGCCGGGGAACCCCGATCTCACCGCCCGCAGCTTCATTTCATGGTCACAGACCACCATGGTGTTAAAGGAATGAAATTGTTTTCTGTTTCGGTAATACAGCTCCTGTGCACGGGGAGGGCGGAAAGGGATATGTGTACCATCAACGCACCCTAGCACATTCGGGATCCCTCCCATTAGATAGAAAGCATGTTTTATTTTGGCAACCTCCTCCTCATCCTCAGGAAACTTGATGTAAATTGGGATCAAATCACAAATTGCCAGAACTACCTGGATTAATATGCGGCTCATAGTAGCCTGGCTGATCCCGCTGAGGAGGGCAGAGGTTGCCTGGAAGGTCCCTTGTGCCAAAATATTCAGAGTGGCACACAGGCGTACTATTCCTGGAATGGATTGAGTGCGTTTGGTGGATGGCTCGATTTTGTGCTTAATCTGATCATATAGGGACTGTAGTGCAGCACGATTCAGACGGAAGCGGCTCCTGATCTGCTCGTCACTTAAGTCCCATACTGAAAGGCGGATTCCAAAGGAGCGGGGTGCCCTAAGCCTCACAACACCCCGCTCCCTGTCCTCCTGCTCTTCCAGCATACGCATACATCCATCCACCCAGACACCATACATCACCCTCTTATCCATCACACACACACTCAACAGATATACAAAATCAAACAAACAAAAACAAACACACCACACACACAAACAATCACACTCCTCACACACTCACTACAATGCAGCTCACCACAAAACCAGAAGTATAGTGGTCCAAACCACCAGCCTGCTGAAAAGCAGCTTTCTAAGTTAGGCACAACCAAGAGGGGAGTTGCTGCACAGCCCACAAAAGGCCCCAAAATCAAGCCTCACTTGCTGTATGCTCCACAATATTTGCATATGCCAACAAAATCAATCTCCTAAAGAAACAGCACTGATGTCAGAAATCACCCAACAAGCCACAGAGAGTGAGGACCAAACCCAGACAGACACTCAAATGAGCTAAGGGAAACAAGCACCACACCACAGCCTTTGCCACAGTGTAACAATACCAGAAGCTTTCAAAATCCTTCCATTTATACTTCACTTTGAAAAAGGACAGGTCCGCTTTGCCGCCTTTTGCGTTGCTCTGCTATTTCCGGGCGCCAATTAGCTGACCCAGGTGTGCGTGAAACGGAGTGCGCACGCGCACGCTAGTAGCGCTACTAGCGTACGTGAGCCGAAACTTGCGTGCATTAACGGACATGGCAGAAAATTCAGTGGTGGGCCAATGAAAGGTAAGCTGCTGTTTATTTAAATAGCCGTTAGGATAGCCACATGTCACAAGTGTTTAATATACATGAGTACATTGTTGTATTTGGTTGTGTGTTGTTTGGTGAATGAGGTCTGTAATTAGTTAATTGGCTAACACACATGCTTCAGTCAGTGCAGTGGAGGTGTGGCTACAAGCACCTGGCCAGTATGTGTGAATCTATTAATTGGACTGGTTTGTGATTGGCTGTTAGAGCACATAAAACCTGGCCAACCCAAAGAGAGTGCGATGCCATTCTGTAGTCTGCATGCGTGCTTGTTGGTTGTGTATTGGTGTGTGTGTGCAGCTACAGGATGGAGCCAAATTCAGGACATCTGCCGGCCACAGCAGGCCCAAGTAGGAGTGTGGTGGGTGCTGTGCGCAGACCTCCCTTACGGAAAAGGGCCCAGCCTGAAGGTGGTGCATCACCCCAGGCTAGGCGCCCAGGTGCCAAGAGGGAGCCTGAATTTAATTTGGCAGAGAATAATCATCTTGTGCGCCTTACCCTTGCTAAATGGGAGCTGATATTTGGCTCCCAAAGCAAGTCAATAGGCAAACAAGAAAGAAGCAAACTGTGGGATGCCATTGGTGTTGAGCTTAGTAGCACTGCTCAACACCCACGTAGTGGCCCATCCTGCAGGAAACGCTTCTACACTTTGAGAGGGGCCCTTATCAAAAAGATGAATCACGATCTTGATGTGGACAGTGGGACCATCCAGGCTCCAAAGAGTACCTACAGGCCGTATGAGGAGATGCTGAAGGCCAAAATTCCACTTGCTTGGCTGCAGGGTGTGGATCCTGGGGATGACACCACAGGTTGGACTGAAGGTACATATTTTCTGCATTTTTTTTAAAGCTAATGTTAATGTATGTGATTTGCTTTTTCTCTTTCTGGCCAACTAACAGTAGGACCTGTGAAGTAGTACATTATACCTCATAAATGTTTTACTTTCCTGTCTGTTGCTTTCTGCATAGGTGCACATGGTGCTGTCCAGGATTTGGCTCAGGACACACAAACTCCTGCCCTTCAACCAACCTCAAGCCTAACCCAGTCTGCCATTGAAGGTATTTAACACTAATTTAGGTGCTGGTTGTTTGGGGACCAAATGGGTGTGGGTGCACCTCAAACAATAGAGTGGGGCACTGTTGAGGATTAATAATATGGACCTGCGGCCTAATTTCACGGCCACTTTAACCCTCACAGCAACTAACTAACAAGGCCCTAACATGTGTAGCTATGTTGGAAGGCAGAGATGTGTGGCCATATATCTGCATATACATGTGGAAGCCACACTGGCCTTGATTAGTGAATATTAGTGAATGAGCTGCTCACACACACCTTAATGCATGTTTTATTTTTTGCCGCACATTACCAATGGCTCAATGTTTGTTTGGTTTTTGCCTAGCTGCCCCGCCATTGGCCCCAGCATCTCCTCAGGAGCCAAGCTACTCTTTGGATGTCGGTAAGTGCATGTGTCAACCTTGCTTTATCCGCTTTAACCCAAGTGCATGTGTCTCATTCCTCTTTTTTATTTGTAGGCCAAGTGACTGGTTCCTCTTTGGACCCCACTTCCGATGTTGCAGGTCAACAGGACCCTGTTGGTGTGTATAGCAAAAAATAATGTATCCTTTATGCTGTTTATGTTACACTGGTTCTATTTGGTTAGTCTAATAATCTACATGTTTGCTCTGTCAACTTGAAGATGCCTATTTTGAGTGCTTATTCCATCCCCAGGGTCAGTCTAATAGTTTTTGGAGTGATTGCAATGCATTTTTTTATAAATATTTTTAGACAAACATTCACTCAAGTAGTTGGAGGAATTGTCAGGACTATGCCAAACACCCGTCTGTCTTAAGCCGATATCCCCCAATCTCCACCGCCACTTCCGCCTATAGACAAGCCCCCGCTTGTAGGAGACACGGGTAATGCCTCTCCCAGTCGGTTGCCCCCAGGACTTAACAGGCGCAAAGGATAACAGCTTAAGGTGCAGATTGATGTTTGGCAGGGAATCCCGAATGAGGATGCCGGGTGCGAAAGTCCGTAATTCAGGCCGAGGTCAAACCAGGAGGTCACAGGCGAGGTATCCAAGGGAGATAACAAAGAGTGGTCAAGGGTAGCTGAGGTCAAGTCCAGGAGGTCACAGGCGAGGTACAGGAGGGTCAGGCAAAAGAGTGGTCAGGCAAAGCAGAAGGTCAGGGCAGGCAGCTAGCAAGAATAGTCGAAGTCCAAATCCAAATCCAAATTCTTCACAAAGACAAGCAACGCACATCCAGAACCCAGAAGCTATAACGGGCACTGGGAAACTGGAGTAGTGCAGATTTATAGGAATATCTGGCCAATGGGGAACAGGGAAAAAGGAGGGAACGGAGGTGCTTGGTGCAACACTAAAACGGGAGTGGTCCCAGGAACTGGACGGCCCAGGCCAGACAGGCCGACCAGTCCCTGGGCTCCCTCTATGAGCAGAGCCAGGGTTGGATGAATCAAACTCGCCCCCGGCGGGCGCGCTGGGGAAAGCGCCGCCGGGAGGCATAAAGGTGACGTGCTCGCGCGCGCGCGCGAGCACGTTGAAGATCGAGCGCGCCCCCGCCGGGAGGCGGAAGCGCCGAACAGCGAGGGAGCCCGAAGGGACCGCGCAGCCGCGCAGAGCGGGCTGCGGCGCGGCCGCCGACACTACCCCGCGCCGCCGACCCCTGACCGCCGCCGCCGCGCTGAGGAGCCAGGACACCCGGGGAGCGCCGGGCAGCCACCAGCCGGGGACCGCCTGACAGCGCGCCGCGGGACCAGGGACGGTGACGAGGTAAGTGCCTAACATTACCCCCCCCCTGAGGAGGGGCCACTGGACCCTCCAAACTAGGTTTCAAAGGATTCTCCCTGTGAAACCTCTTTACCAAATTCTGTGCATGAACCTCTCTGGCAGGAACCCAAGATCTTTCTTCCGGACCGTATCCCTTCCAGTCAATAAGATATTGAAGAGAGTTCCGAAAAAAGCGAGAATCAAGAACCCAGGCAACCTCAAACTCCTGATGCCCATCAACTAACACAGGACTAGGAGGACTATTAGGCTCATGGTTTTCTGCAGACTTAAGAAGTGAAACATGAAAGGATTTACAGATTTTCATGGACGAAGGGAGGGCCAACTGGTACGTAACCTGATTAATTTTTTGTGTTATGGGGAAGGGGCCAATAAATTTAGGTCCTAACTTAGCGGAGGGCTGGCGTAGCGCCAAATTCTTGGTTGAAAGCCAAACCCAGTCACCCACTTTAAAGTTAGAGTTAGACGATCGTTTGCGATCAGAAAATTTTTTCTGCTGAAGAGCGGCCCTAGCTAGATGTTGCTGGATTTTATTCCATTCCCCTGGCCATTTGGAAACCCATTCATCCACGGAGGGAACTCTAGAGGGTTGGTCCGAAAGAGCAGAAAACTTCAGGTCCTTGCCATAAACACAATGGAAAGGAGAAACCCCCGTGGACGAATGTGTGGCGTTGTTAAAAGCAAATTCCGCAAATGGTAAGAAGAAGGCCCAATCAGTTTGAGTATCCGCCGTAAAACAGCGTAAATATTGTTCCAGGGACTGGTTCGTTCTCTCGGTTTGACCATTCGACTGCGGATGGAAGGCCGAGGAAAGGGAGACGGTGAAACCCAACTTGGCACAGAAAGCCCTCCAAAACCGGGAGACAAACTGGACCCCCCTATCCGAAACAATATCCATGGGAATACCATGAATCCTAAAGACATGAGTAATGAAGAGTTGAGCAAGAGTTTGAGCTGAGGGGAGTTTCTTTAAAGGGACGAAATGGGCCATCTTGCTAAAGCGGTCCACAATTACCCAAATAATCGTATGTCCCTGAGACGGGGGAAGGTCAGTAACAAAATCCATGGCCAGATGGGTCCACGGGGAGGCAGGAATGGACAATGGAAGGAGTGGGCCTTCAGGCGAACTCCTCAAGGACTTTGCAAGCGGAGACAAACCTTTGAACGTCCTTCCTAAGAGAAGGCCACCAAACTTGGCGTAATAATAAAGCTATGGTTTTCTTAACCCCTGGATGACCGGTTGTTTTGGTATCGTGAAAATGGGACAAGAACTCAGACCGGTAAGTAGAGGGCACAAACAGGGCTGAAGCGGGTTTCCCAGGAGGAGCTTGGGCCTGGAACTGAGTAAGATCAGGAAGTTGGGGTTGGATGGCGGCCACCACTAGGGAGCGAGGCAAGATGGGAGACACCATCCTTTCCGGTAAGTCAGGGGGAGAGAAACTCCGAGACAGGGCGTCCGCTTTTATATTTTTGGACCCGGGCTTATAAGTTATAGAAAAATTAAACCGAGAAAAGAATAAGGACCAGCGAGCCTGTCTAGGAGTTAATCTCTTGGCGGACTGGATGTATTCTAGATTTTTATGGTCCGTAAAGACCGTAACTGGATACTGAGCCCCCTCCAGCCAGTGTCTCCATTCCTGGAAGGCAAGCTTGATGGCCAGTAATTCTCTGTTGCCGATATCATAATTTCTTTCGGCCGCTGAGAATTTCTTGGAAAAGAAGGCACATGGATGGAGGCGTGCAGGTGAGCCGTAGTACTGAGACAAGACCGCCCCGACCGCTATTTCAGAAGCATCCACCTCCACAAGGAAAGGTCGTTGCTCATCAGGATGGACTAGGACGGGAGCAGCACTAAATACCCTCTTAAGATTCCCGAAGGCCTGGACAGCTTGAGCCGGCCAAACCGGGGGGTACCCGCTTTTCTTAGTTAGGTTAGTTAGTGGTGTAACCAGGGCAGAGAAATTCTTAATGAACCTTCTATAAAAATTGGCAAAACCCAAAAACCTTTGCAGGCCCTTCAGATCTCTGGGCTGCTCCCATTCTAAAACAGCCTTCACCTTAGATTGGTCCATAGACAGACCAGATTTGGAGATAATGTAACAGAGAAACGGAACCTCAGATACTTCAAATTGACATTTCTTTAACTTGGCATATAAACAATTCTCCCTAAGCTTCTGCAAAACTAGGCACACATGTTTACGATGTTCGTCAATGGATGAAGAAAAAATTAAAATGTCATCTAGGTAAACAACCATAAACCGGCCAAGATAATCCCTGAAAATTTCGTTGACAAAACTTTGAAAGACCGCAGGGGCATTACACAGGCCGAAAGGCATTACCAAATACTCATAATGCCCTTCAAGGGTATTGAAGGCCGTTTTCCACTCGTCCCCCTGCCTGATTCTTATGAGGTTATAGGCCCCCCGGAGATCCAGTTTAGAGAAGACCTGCGCCCCAACCACCTGAGTAAAGAGTCCCTCAATAAGCGGTAGGGGATACTTATTTTTTACCGTGATGTTATTTAAGCCCCGGTAATCGATACAGGGGCGAAGTCCCCCATCCTTTTTCTCCACAAAAAAAAACCCTGCCCCTGCTGGAGAAGATGAAGGCCGAATGAACCCTTTTTCTAAGTTCTCGGCGATATATTCCCGCATGGCAAGGGTTTCAGCTCGGGTCAAATTAAATATTCTCCCTCTGGGAGGCATCGTACCAGGGAGCAGTTCTATTGGGCAGTCCCAAGGTCTATGGGGAGGAAGTTTGTCTGCCGCCTTTTCTGAAAAGACATCAGCAAACTCCAAATATGGAGTTGGAACCCCAATAGGGACTAGGCGCGCGACCCTGAGAGGAAATTCTAGGCAGTTCCGAAAACACTGGTGTCCCCACTTGGTGATTTGCCCCGAAACCCAATCAATTTGGGGATTATGCTCCTGCAGCCATGGCAAACCCAAAATCAAAGGAGTACCAGGCATACTCAAAATCAAGAACCTGATAACCTCAGAATGACGGGCTCCCACTTTGATTTGCATAGGAGGGGATTGGAACCGAACTAACCCCCCGGCCACTGGGGTGCCATCAATGGCTGAAACCCGGATAGGAGTCGGCAAGGTCTGTACCATAATTCCTAAAGTCTGCGCTAGTTCAGAGTCTAGGAAATTCCCAGCTGCTCCAGAATCTAGAAGAGCCTTTAGATTAACACATTTAACACCACTCATAAACTGGACTGGGACGAAAACTGGAGACGATACTTGAGGAGATACCTTACAGCCTAGGAGGGCCCCCTCGAAACCCCCTAGGCTCTGAAGTTTCCCGACGGTTTCTTTGGGCAAAGTCTAACCATGTGGCCGGTTCCACCACAGTAAAGACAGAGCCCCTCAGATAGGCGTCGTCGTCTCTCGCCTTCGGTGAGCCTGGTGGCACCTAACTGCATGGGCTCTTCTGAAGGTTGAGCGACTAGAGCCTCAGACTTTGAAGCCGATTCAGGATGTGATCCTTTCTCTAGGCGCCTCTCCCGGAGTCGACGATCAATGCGGATGGCCAAATGCATCAATTCATCCAGAGTTTGGGGTTCCGGGTAGTTCACCAGGGTGTCCTTGATAGAGTCAGCCAGACCTAGTCGGAATTGGCCGCAGAGGGCAGGATTGTTCCAACGTGAGTCAACCGCCCAACGCCGGAATTCAGAACAGTAGTCTTCGGCTGGACGGCGTCCCTGGCGGAGGGTACGTAATTTGGCGTCAGCTGAGGCCCCTTTGTCAGGATCATCATAGAGGACCTCCATTGCAGCGAAGAAACTATCCACCGATAGGCGGATTGGGTCCTGAGCTGATAAGCTAAAAGCCCAGGACTGAGGGTCTCCATGCAGCAGGGAAATAATCAAGCCCACCTTTTGCTCCTGTGACCCTGAGGAAACCGGACGAAGCTGGAAGTACAGTTTACAAGAGTCCCGGAAATTGGCAAATTTTGCCCTGTCGCCAAAAAACTTTTCAGGGAGTGGGATCTTGGGTTCCACAGACATTGCGGCCGGAGTCCCCTGAGAAGTGGGGATGATGGGAGTAGGACGGTTCTCCTGGGCCGCTACTCGATGAGCCAGGTGCTCCACCGCCGCTGTCAAGGCCTGCACCTGCTCCAGGATTTGGTCCATTCTTCTTCTGGCCCGTTATAATGTCAGGACTATGCCAAACACCCGTCTGTCTTAAGCCGATATCCCCCAATCTCCACCGCCACTTCCGCCTATAGACAAGCCCCCGCTTGTAGGAGACACGGGTAATGCCTCTCCCAGTCGGTTGCCCCCAGGACTTAACAGGCGCAAAGGATAACAGCTTAAGGTGCAGATTGATGTTTGGCAGGGAATCCCGAATGAGGATGCCGGGTGCGAAAGTCCGTAATTCAGGCCGAGGCCAAACCAGGAGGTCACAGGCGAGGTATCCAAGGGAGATAACAAAGAGTGGTCAAGGGTAGCCGAGGTCAAGTCCAGGAGGTCACAGGCGAGGTACAGGAGGGTCAGGCAAAAGAGTGGTCAGGCAAAGCAGAAGGTCAGGGCAGGCAGCTAGCAAGAATAGTCGAAGTCCAAATCCAAATCCAAATTCTTCACAAAGACAAGCAACGCACATCCAGAACCCAGAAGCTATAACGGGCACTGGGAAACTGGAGTAGTGCAGATTTATAGGAATATCTGGCCAATGGGGAACAGGGAAAAAGGAGGGAACGGAGGTGCTTGGTGCAACACTAAAACGGGAGTGGTCCCAGGAACTGGACGGCCCAGGCCAGACAGGCCGACCAGTCCCTGGGCTCCCTCTATGAGCAGAGCCAGGGTTGGATGAATCAAACTCGCCCCCGGCGGGCGCGCTGGGGAAAGCGCCGCCGGGAGGCATAAAGGTGACGTGCTCGTGCGCGCGCGCGAGCACGTTGAAGATCGAGCGCGCCCCCGCCGGGAGGCGGAAGCGCCGAACAGCGAGGGAGCCCGACGGGACCGCGCAGCCGCGCAGAGCGGGCTGCGGCGCGGCCGCCGACACTACCCCGCGCCGCCGACCCCTGACCGCCGCCGCCGCGCTGAGGAGCCAGGACACCCGGGGAGCGCCGGGCAGCCACCAGCCGGGGACCGCCTGACAGCGCGCCGCGGGACCAGGGACGGTGACGAGGTAAGTGCCTAACAGGAATATTTTGAGACATTAATTGTGTTTTTTAGTTGGCCAGAATATCGGAAGTGGCTGTCCGGAAAGGGCCCTTCACGTTCAGGCTGCCAGAGATGAGGGTAAGTTGTTTTGGCTTGATGATCTAGTATGTATTTTGGCTCTACTTTTGTGGCACTTTCTTCAGGCAACTTGTGTTTCCACAATGTATTTTCAAGGTCAAAGCTCGAGTGAGGGCCCCACTCCAGACATCTGGGAGATTGCGGGTATGTGTAATTTTAGCAATGTGTCTGATCTTATTTGGCCCAGTTATTGCCTCATATTCCTCTAACATACATGTTAGCAATCTGAGTTTAACAGATACCTTTTGGCTAGTGTGTAATCTGGCACTTTGTGGAGGTATTGCCTCGATAGGCTATCCATGTTACATTTGAGTTTTGTCCACTGACCTACTAACCTGACTTTCCTGTTTAGCATATGCCAACTTGCCGGAGATCTCGGATGTGGATTTGCCCCTCTCTGGCAGCGATACCCCGCTCCTACCTGTGCCGGACGACACGGAGGTAAAATGGCTGATTTAGAGGACCAATAACCACATTGCCATGTTCGTGGGTAGGCGATGAACCAACATGTCACATTTCCTTTCTTGGTCGTTTTTGCAGGAGGCGGAACCAGAACCCCAAGCTGGGACCTCTTCCCAAGTGCCATGCGGCCAAGCTTCCGAGCCTCAAACAAGGGTAAGTTGTATTGTGACAGTTTTGGCAAATGATTTGGAGGGGCATAGCTGCATTGGTTCGGTTTGACTAAAATGTTGTTTTCTATTTTGTTAGCCTCAAACCACAGCAAGAGGAGGTGTGGCACCAACAAGTCAGGATTTTTATGAGCTAGGGGTCCGGATGCTGGAGGACTACAGTCGCCAACAGCCGCGTGATGGAACTAATGAGCGCATTGCGGCGTTGGAACATCAGGTGCTGATGTGTCAGCAACAAAATGAGGCCCAGCAGCGCCAGATCGACCAGTTGCTCCAAAACCAACAACAGAACCAGGAACATGGTCGCCTCGGCAATCTAATGGAGCAATCTCTCCAGCGACAGGACCAAACTTTGTTGTTGATACAACAGCTCATACAACAGCAGTCTATATTTTTTACTGCACTGTTGTCCCCCAACACCGCCCCTAGCAATGACTCCCAACCTCCCCGGCCACCCAGCCAAGAATATTAATTTGTTTGTGGTTATCTTTTTTTTCTGTAAATAGATTTGATTAACCCACCTCTAAATTGTGTTTTTCCTAAGACATAGCTAAGAACACAGTCAGGGATGAGTATCTTGATCTACATATGTAAATGTAGTCCCAAATTTATGCCACACATTTGTGACCATAGCTTACTATGGTTTACACATTAAATGGCTCCAAAGGTATGGCAAAATTTACACACAAATGGGTTTGTAGACACTTAAACTATGCTTGACAAGGCACAACACTGTAATTATCAAAATATAAAATTATTTATTATAAAGGTGGGCAACAGGCCCAACATTGGCCCACAAAGGGGCTCCAACAAGGGGCCAGTCATCCCCCCACCCTAACGCCGCCTCTTCTTGGCCAGCAGCATAAGTTTCAGACGCCGGATCGACTGCCACAGTCTGCGATGCTGGTTTTCACAAGCTGTAGAGATGTATAAAAAAAACAGATTTAATAAATGGAATGTGACCTCAACAGACACAGATGTAGCAATGTAATGTCAGTGGGTCCAATTAGCTGACACTCACATTAACATTGTTGCCCACTGTGCCCTTAGTTGTTATACATACATTATATGAGTACTAGTGGCTGGCTTAAATTTGGCCACCACATCCCAAGCATACATTTACTCTTAACTCTTGGGAATCAAAGAAGGTATAAGTCCCAGTGTGGACATTTATGTGTTTAGTCACAGCCAAACATCAGGGCCTAAGTCCTAACGAGTAAACTAGTTTGTCCCAGAATCTAAGAGGTCACGACCTAAGCAGGGCCATTTGGTTGTGTCTAAACCACAAATTGTCTCTATGTGGCAAACTCAAGAATGTGAGGCAACAATCAAGCATGCAGACAGGCATGTAGGATTGTTGCCCAAACACATGTAACCTAGATGTGTGTTAAATTAACACATAGGTACATTGTAAATGTCTGCAGATTTGACTAGAAGACATAGGGTTCACAAGTCTTTAGGCATATGAAGTGGGATGTACTCACCATCGCAGCTGTGGCGGGGGCCCATGCTGCTGGCCGTCCCTGGAGCTGGGGTGGGGAGGATGGTCACCGGCTCCGTCTGCGTAGCAACATCTGTCAGGAGAAAGCAAAAGAGAAAAGCAAAATTAGTGGGCCAATGACACCTGACTATTTGACATCCATCTGGTTAGGGAGTCTGAAAAATCAAATGCTTGCATGGTTACATACATGTTGTCCAACATTAGCATATTTCCTGGTCCATGAGTTCATGTAAATTAGTTATGGTTGCAACATGGACCCCTAAAGATAATGTGCCAATAACCTTGACAGTGCAATGTTAAGGACTAATTTGCAGTTGATTGTCGAATGTTACTAGTGTACAACATGTGTTAGCCGGAACAACTTAACCAAATAACACATTTGCTAGCCCCCATCATGGTGTGGCCAGAAACATAGGGGTGGTTGCCAGTTGGATAGCACTGTAGTGGGGTTTGTGATGTTAATGTACATTATCAAACCAGCTTGTACTATGGACCAGGAAACATGTGTCTGTTAAAAGTGGGCCAAGACCCAGGATTGATACTATTCTGTGTTTTGGTCCACTTTGGCAGAGCAACACAATTTGAGTGAGACACCGTCCGCCGCCTCTGCCTTCCGCACATCACTCCTCCAGTGTGTGCGCACGCGCAGCCCATTAGGAAACAGAGAGCGCAGGCGCACACACATCTAGAGGGGCACGCAGGAGGCTGCGCCGGTGGCTTCTGCCACCCCCAATGAGGTAAGGAGTTTGTGGGGTTTTTTGGGGGGGGGGCCCTGGGTGAGGGAGGTGATTGGGCAGGGAAGCTTCGAGATTCCAAGCACAATCAACAATGGGTGTTGGTCCACTTTAAGGAATGTCATAACATAGGGAATGTGATGGATAACAACAAACACTTACCATGACTATGCTCGTGGAGAAGGCGTTGCCAAAAGGCCATGGAGGTGCCGCCTATATGATGCCCTGCAAATTAGAGAGGAATGGCAAGGGCTAAGTACAAATGGCCAGATGAAACCTGTCACAGACTAACAATGACAAAATGTGCACTCACCAGGGGATGATCCGCCACTTGAAGCCCAGGGAGGGCTCTGAGGAGGAGGCGGGGAGCCTCGGCTCCTCACACTCTGCTCGGAAGATCCCCCAGCCAAAGGGCCACCCTCCTCCCTCTCACTCCCTGCTCCTTCAGGGAGTGTGGGAGAGTCCATTCCTTCCACCCCACTTGGACTCCCCACTTGAGAGTGGCCCCTTGGCTGGTGAGACTCCTCAGAGTCAGAGTGTGAGGAGCTGAGGCTTGATCCTGCCAGCCCCCCAGCAGCACACTCCTCTGGGGCGTCATCCCCTTCCTCCCCTGGGTCCTCCAAATAGGATCCGCGAGAGGGACCCTCCCCCGATGACTCCCCCGAGTCCGCCTGCCTGGTTCGGGGGAGGAATCCCTTCCCCCGTTTCCCCAGGGAAGGACGCTTATCTGTGTTGAGGGGGTGAAAGCAAATAATTAATATTAAGACCACAAATGGACACAGCTTAGCAGATTATTTAAACAAAAGTATAAACATAGCATAAGCTTAAACTTACCTGATGCGTAGGCATCATATAGGCGGTACACGCCTTCAGGGTCCCGGCGTTTGAAGTCCGACCACTTTTGTTGTATGGCTCGGACGGAGAGCTGGGTGTTGAAGCACCGGGACACTGTGGCCTTCACCTCCATGGCTATTCTTTTTTTTCCCCCACGGGCATAGTCATACTGCTTCATGCAGAAATCCTATGAGAAATGAAAAACAAACACAAATCAATACATGACATCAGAACAATGGCATAAATAGTTATACTGAGACCAGATTAAAGTGGACCCACACCCCGGATTATCACTATTCTGGGTTTGGGTCCACTTTGGTGGGGCACACCAATCGGGGGTGGTCCGCTGTCTGAAACCCCCTTGGAAGGCCAGAAATACACCACTGACCACGCTCCCACGTGACTGCGCCAGGCTAGCACAGCGCTCTGCGCCGCTGTGGTATGCGCATCCAAGGCCGTTTGGACGTGCATACCAGCTCAGCTGCCTCTGAGTGCCGAAGGACGCGTGTGGCGTTTGACTCTAGCAGGGAGGGCGCCTGCGCAGGCCATTAACAAATGTCTGGCGCAGGGGACCACCCTGCTAGAGGGAAGCGCAAGACGCATCCGCAGCTCACGCATGCACAGATGGGACGGGGCTGAGGTAAGGTTTATGGGCCTCCAGGGGGGTTCATCCCCGCAGGACATCCAGATTGGGGATGCCCCGCGGGGAGTGATCAGATTGGTCCTGAAAACTAATAGATTTCAGGGCCAATCCCCCCTGTGTGTTGGTCCACTTTAAACATAAAATGCAAGAAAAACATACTCACTTTGACCACCTGGCCATTAACGCGGCTATCCACGCGCATCCTTTTTTTTTTTGCTTGCCCAGGAGGGGAAGGGGTGGGAGGGGTGTTAGGTGGGGGAGGTGAGGTCTCCTGGGCAGCATGGTGGAAACGCTAAGGAGGAAACCGGAACCGGATATGACCAAAGCAACTGTGAAATAAATTTCAAATAAAAAGCTCAGCGCACCAGGAACAAGCTAATATCAGCTATGTGCAAGCTAAGTGGCGGAAAAAGTAAATTGACGCTTTACAACAAGCTATTGGCCTAAGCGCTAGTCATTTTTAGCTTTAGGTGGCTTTGAAACGCAAAGGAGGAAACCGGAACCGGATATGACCAAAGCAACTGTGAAATAAATTTCAAAAAAAAGCTCCGCTAATATCAGCTATGTGCAAGCTAAGTGGCGGAAAAAGTAAATTGACGCATTACAACAAGCTATTGGCAAAGACGCCATTAATTATTAGCTTGATTTAGCAGGGGGTTCAAGATACTGTAATGCATAGGTCCTTGAAAACCAAAAAGCTTGGTGCTTAAAAATCCAAATCTTATTCCTTCATAAAATCATCACACAATAAAACTATCCAACTACATGATAATGTGGCACACAGGAGAATGCATAACGGGTTGTTATGAGCTTGTACGCCTGAATAAATCCTGCATAATGTGGACATGCACGCTCACAACTACAGTGTATTCATTAAGAACGACTGGGGTCGCGGGAAGCGCGCCGCCACATAGCAAATCAAAACAGCGACTGCACAAACTCTGACCACCACAGATTCATCAAGGACAGGGCTGCCGAATAGCTTGGGCGCTGACAATTTCGAAGAGCGAACGTGAGCGCCAAACATGACTGCCTAAAAACTAGCTTTACAAGCCCCGTGTGTTGTGAAAACAAGCGATTTTGAGCCCAATGAGTTTTGTGGGAGGAGATGCATTTTAGATGTCACTCACAACATTACAGTGTAAAAATAACAACTTTCTTCTAAAAAAGAAAAATAACAAGCCAGATTAATAAAACATATCCCAATAAACATGTGTTGAATTTTGTGCCAAAGACAAGAACACAAAAACCACTTAAAACAATCATTGCAGCGTCTGTCATTGAAATGTATGGGAGAGCGGCAGGTAGCGCCAGGTCATACCTGTCGCTGTGATGGGATTAGCAGCGGCGCTGTTCGTTGCAGTTGGCTACATGATGAATCCCGCGGTAGCTGTCGCTCTCGCCGGCGCTAGCCTCATTTAGCTTGATAAATGCGTCATTGTGGCCGACGCCGGGCGTACTTGAGTCGGTAGCCGCCGTTAGCTGGCGGGACCTGGCGCTCGTCAGACACTACCTGGCGCTATCGCTTGATGAATAAGGGCCAGAGAATCTGGACTAGAAGTATTTGGTGTTTTACAATTTTAAACTAATCTACTAGCACTGTGTTATTGTTGTACTGTAATCTAAAGTCCTAAAATTGGTATATATTTAAAAAATCACATATGAATTGAAGTATTCATCGTTAATTTTGGAAATTTTAATCTGTTGTGTCCAGAAAGCACGTTTTGAGGACTATATTCACCAATATGCATTAGTGTTGCTCAGGGCCAGATTGGGTCAAATTATAAGATTGGGAATTTACTGGCCTTGGCCATTCCATGAGCTGCTAAGTCCCACCCCAATGTGCTTCCCAACCAGTCCATGAGCATATGTTTTAGCATGGAAGAGGCATATCAAGGTAGATATGGTCATTCCTAAAGTGATGGTGCTAAAGCTTTAGTATTGAGTAGAGGCAGATGATGTGGTGGGAGTATGGCCCCCACAGCCCTGATTCTGAAGGGCTTTAGCATTGCAGGGGCAAAACAAAGGTTAGCTTCTTATAAAGTACAGGTAGAGGGGTGGGGGGCATGAAAGGCAGAGATTGAAGAGGAACCTGTTTCATTCTTGTACAGGCACTGGGTAAGGTGGGCTGCATGCTTATAGCTATGGTAGTCAGCCCCAAAAGTGGAGCCCACTAGGAATTCTATAGAAGCAAATGCAAACACAGCCCTCACCTATATAATAACTGGAATCCACTCCTGGTGCCTGGGATGCATTTCCACTCCACAACTTTTGAAACAATGAACAAAGTATGCCGGCTCTCAACGGTGGTTTGCATTAAAACCATTTATTTGTCCTGTAAAATCGCTCCAATCCTGGATACAGCATTTAAAATCTCATCACTGTGTTATCATTCTGATCAGCAATGGCCCATAGTGACGTGTTTCTGGAGTGCACGGCGCCCTTAGTCATACAAGGCACAGGCTGCATAATCTAACCTTATATTAGCAGCGGGTGCAGCACCCAGCCCCGCCCTCAAACTGACTCCAGAAGTGAGTGTCGGGGGATAGATTAAAGCACTGCCAAACTCCCAGACATTGTTCGGGTTCCCCTGATTGCATCACGGCATGGAGGGGAGGGACAAGGCCAGCATGAGATGACAGATGCTGATGCATCAGTGGAGTGTACTACCGCAAAAGATCACGTTATGCGTTTCCATACCTCCCATTACTTCTTGCCCACATCAATATTGTTGTGGGGGATAGCGGCACTCTGCATCCTGGAGAACACCACCGCCACCTCCTACAGCTGGGGAGCCCTCTTGCCTGTCAATCTGCGGCCCATCCCAATTGGGAGAAAAATACAGCCCAAGGCTGAGCGCACAGGCCGCTTGGCCAGAGAAGGGGTGGTGACACTTATCAACAAGCCCAAGGGATGGCAGCACCCAAACCCCATCACCACCAGCTAAGGTTGGGAATGGGAGCACCACCTGTTTCACCTCAGATATTATTCTTAATATAACCAGGATAAAGCCATCATAATAAAGCCATAAAATTAAACCCCACATACACCCCTGTGACAGGCAGGCAATTCGCTGCCCACAGCATAGGGTGCACACGATACGGCACAGGCACAACTCAATATAATAAGCAGACAACCACCCTCAAGAATAAATCACTCATTTAGTTTTCAAGGCATAACACTAGGTCCATATGAAGGTCCATGCCTTGTGGGATCCTAGACTCTAACTGAAATATAGATTCTTTATAAGTTAAAAAATTAGGGTTAAGTTCCCCTCAATTCCCCTAATTTAATTTTGTCTATAGCCTTAACATACAAGAATTGGTGGAACCACCTTGTTCTTTTATGCAATGTTTTGCTACCTGCGGCGTGACACAAAATATTTTTGGGTGTCCCCCAGGTGTTCAGAGAACCTCCTTTCAAATGTTCTTGTGGTGCATACAACGTATTGAATGCTGCATGCACCACCATGTAATAACACAAATAACTCACATAGATTCACAATTAATGAACTGTCTTATCTAATATAAGGACTGATTTGAACATGACACCACATATGTACTTTGTTTTACATATTTACGTTGAACAACGGGTGGGCACATTTAAAAAAAACCTACTGTGGCTAACCATGTATCTCTTAAGGGTGATTTGATCATACTTGGCGCCAAGATAGATCCAACTGTGGGTGCCTTCTTGGCCACCTTTTTTATACTCTGCTGAATTCACTTAGGATCACTCGTAAAGATAGGTAACTTGTTTTTTGACTACATCATTGTTAGTTCTCACTATATGAATTGACAAAAGTTAGAATATTTCTATAATTCCCCTTTTTTCACTTAGTGGTTTATCTTGAAGTAATTCCAATCTACTCTTACCATTAACTATATTTTCTGCTCTATTTAACATCCACAATGGATATTCTCTTGCTAACAAATGCAGTTTGACCTCTACTGATGCTATCTGGTAGTCGATTTGTTTGGAACAATTCTGGCAAACTCTGGTCAGTTCACCTACAGGTATTGCTTTTCTAGTGTGGTATGGGTGTGAACTAATTAACTGCTTTAGGCTTTCTGCAGGTGTTAGTCACAATTTCTCCCTCTTCTATTTTCAGCGTAATATTTAGAAAATCCACAGTTACTAGATCACTAAAACTTGTACATTTTATATTTGCCTGCTTGTCATTTACATACTCCGTGAAGTAAGTCAGCCCATCCTCCTCGCCCCTCCAGATGATTATTAGGTCCTCAATAACAACCATAAAAGAAAAGAAGAGCTCTAAAAGAGTTCCTATCTCCAAAGATGTGGAGCTCCTCCCACCATCCCATGGACAGTGAGAAGGGTGCAGTATAAAGTATTGGAGCAATTTTAGAGGACAAATAAATTGAACGATAAATGGATAAATAAATGGTTTTCACGCAAACCACCCACTGAGAGCCAGCATACTTTGTTCATTGTTTCACTAGAAATCTTCTCTGTGCTCCCTACTGTCAGTCAGCCCCTGGGGCTGCTTTGTAGCACAGTACTTTAAGGCAGTTCTGTAGCGAAAGCATTATAAAAATATAAAATCTAATAAATAAAACTATACTTACTGTTATTTTAAATATATACAAGAATTGTATTCTTGGGATAAAAGGATATATTCATCTAGCCCAGCTCCATAAAATAAAAAGAAGAAAGGGAAATTGTTTAGAAAAAACCTTTATTTCAATGTAGCCTATCACTTAGATAAAAGATAGTAGATATAATGGATATACTCTAAATTTAGTTATAAAGTTAATGAAAAGGTATGGCCATAGATAGAAGATCCACTACTGCCATTGTCAATGTAGCTTTGGGAGTGGCACCTTTAATGATTATAGGGTATTGTGCAGATCCCCTTGCCTTTATCTATTGACAGGCGAAGTGAGATCTATAAACTATACCAGTGATTAGCATTATGTACTTAAACATAGACTGGCAGCCATCTTTCCGGAACCCTTAATACTTCTGATGAGCATGAGGTGGTTTTCCTAGAAGCTGGGCTGTGAAGGAGCTCTAAATGAGATAAGGGAAGAGAGAGAGTAATGTAGAAAGAGCTAACAGTGATAAGTGGATTGTAACAGCTAAATGTGTGTGGTAACTTTAATGAATGCGAGAGCCGATAGAAGAACATTTCCTAATTTTCGCTCCTGGAGGTTAGGGTTAGTGGAATACATATCCACCCTCAGAGAATATATTCTAATCACTATTGCGTGTAAAAAAAGCTACTAGGTAGTGATGCGTGAACCCATAGAAGTTTAGGTTCGTCGAGTTGGCAAAACTTGCCGCAAAAGTTCGGTTTGGAGTTCCCAAACCCCATTGAAGTCAATGGGGACCTGAACTTGGGGCTGTAAAATGGGGGTGGCAAGGGCTAGAGGGCTGCACATGGGGGGCGGGGCACCAGGGTGATTGCCCTGCACAAAATAGGGTAGGAAAAATAATATCATAAAAAATAAATAAACACATGAAAAAAATATATATATATTAACTTTGTATGGGTGTCAGGGGGTAACACCAGGGAGATTGCTCTGGGGGCCCATAAATGGCAAATTGGGAGGGGGAACCAGGGAGATTGCCCTGCAATAAAAGGGGTAGGGAAAGTACGAATAATCACAGAAAACAAACACATAAATTAAATAAATAAAAAATAAAGCATTTTTCCTGTGAATAATTTGTTTCTGCAGTGGGTAACTGCCTATGGGTTTATTTTTTTTATATTTTTAGTAATTGTTTGGGTATTTTTAGTTGGATCCAATCTAACGAAGAATTGTCTGATTTTTTCATTGTCTTTATTTTTCTCAGTTTTCAGTGTTTCAATGAATGCCGCTTTTAACGGCATTCAATTTAACATTGAAACTGCCCGCAGGTTTATTTTTTTGGTAATTTTTTGGCATTTTTCACTTCATACAATTTTTATCTAATGAAGAATTTAACATTGAAACAGACTGCGGGGAAAGTGACAAAAACAAAATGGTCAAACTTTTTTTTCGCTAGATAAAAATTGTATCTAACAAAATATGCCAAAAAAATACACAAAAATAATTTTTTAAAATTTTTTGGGTAAAATTTTGGGCATTTTAAATAAAATTTTTATCTAATGATAAAAAGTTTGACAGATTTTATTTTTGTCACTTTCCTTTGTTTAAATGAATGCCGCCTAAACTTAAAGCTGGGAAAGTGACAGCGGGGTTCTTTATCAATTTCATTTTTTGTATCTTGCTTTTAAAAAACAAAAAAATGCCCCCCCCCCCCATGTTGACCAGACAAAACATAAGGGCGGGCTTGTAACCTAGGGCTCAGAGGCCACGCTATTGGCTAACTGTCCCTGCAAGTTACAAGCGCTTATGCCCTTTGGTGCAGTAAAAAAATAAAGGCTCTGGCACCCCCCTCATAGCAGACTGTGTCACATGGCCCCCCATCTTCCCTATAGCAGACTGTGAGGCAGAACGACCCCTATCATCCCTATAGCAGAAGGTGTGGCAGAACGACCCCCATCATCCCTATAGCAGAAGGTGTGGCAGAACAACTCCCATCACCCCTATAGCAGAAGGTGTGGCAGAACGACCCCCATCATCCCTATAGCAGAAGGTGTGGCAGAACAACTCCCATCATCCCTATAGCAGACTGTGTGGCAGAACAACCCCCCTCATTCCCATAGCAAACTATGTGGCAGAACAATACCCATCATTCCCATAGCATACTGTGAGGCAGATCAACCCCCATCATCCCTATATCAGAATGGGTGGAAGATCAACCCCCATCATCCCCTTAGCAGAATGTGTGGCAGAAGAAACTCCATCATCCTCCTAGCAGACTGTGTTGAAGAACAACCCCATCATCCCTATAGCAGAATGTGTGGCAGAACAACCACTAGAGTGACCATCTTCTCCCATAGCAAACTGTGAAAAAGCCCCCCCCCCCATCTTCCATAGCAGACTGTAACAGAGCCCCCATCATCTTCCATAGCAGACTGTGATGGGGGCGCAGCAACATGGTCAGCCTACTGGCTGGCCTGACTGTCTGCAGGGAGGGGGCTCAGCAGCCCATCAACCAGCTTTTCCAGGTTCGAGTTGAACCTGAATTTTGCAGCTCAGGCTCGCTCAACCCTATTACTAGGTAATATAGGTAAATAAAGGCCTCTTTATTTACACCTTTCAGAGGAATTACCATTATATACTATGGATCAGACATTTTATACAAACAATAAGGAAGGGAAGCGTATACAAGCTAATTTAGAAAACACATCAATGACTCAATGACTTGCTTGCTGTGTAAGGAAGGCATGCCAAGTCACCTGGTTTTCCAGGAAGTCACCCTGTTTTGACCCCCCTCACCCAGTCATTGAGTCGGCAGCTCATTTCACCCTGCAGCAGGACAAGCTGCCTCCAAGACCATCACAAGCACACAATATTATGACTCACACTATCATCACAAATTTCATTAACCCCCCTAGTCCTAGTAAATAAAAAATCAAAGGTGTCCTAAAATGCATCTCTGCCTGCTTTAGCAGAAACAGATCCAAGCACAGATATAAACATCTGGTTATTTTTGGAAAAAAAGTGTGGGGTTCTGGCACACAAGCGGAGGATGTTTTTTTTTACCAGTAAGGGTCAGCTCTCTGCTAGGACAAAACTGTGTTCCTTTTCTCACTGCCCAAAATGGCTCAGACAAAACTGTAAGTGGGTTAAATATATTCTTTACAATCTTATGTCCTTCCACTACACCCTCCTACAACATACATATGTAACAAGCTAGCAATACACATGAAGCCGGGGAGGCCGATTCATTAATAGCACCAGGTAGCGACAGATGAGCGACTGTAGCGTGATTTTTTCAGCGCCAGCCAGTATTCGCTGTGCTTGGCCGGCATTAGCTTGATGACAGCGACTCAGTCGGTGTGCGGTAATGTTGAATACGGGCTGGGGGGTCGCTGTTTCACAGGTCCAGCGTTGTATGTGAGCGCCTGACAACAAATGGCCAGAGCGAACGGCTAGCTTCATATTCTTCAACAAATCACGCTCCGAATGTGCTGTCGCTGTCCATTCCTTGTTTAAACCCCAGAGCGCTGGCGGCGATGTGTATTAACTAGTTTTTAACCCCTAAACAACCATATTTTTTGAATTTAACATTATACATGTTTTTAGAATCATTTTGTAATATGAATACATTAATCTCAGACCTGTTAGATCAATTCTGCACATATTTTTTAAATTTTTTTTTTTGACTTAAAAATAAATCCTAACATTGCAGAAGTGGTCTCCGATTTTTTGACATTAAAAAAATATAAACAAAAAATAATACCAATTAATTATGATTACTTATAGATTGCTCCATTGAAATGCATTGGACATCGCCAGGGAGCGACAGCTCATACCTGGCGCTGTGAGGGAATTTGCAGCGGCGCTGTTCGGTCCAGGCGGCTTCATGATGAATGCCGCGCTAGCCGTCGCTCTCGCCGGCGCTAGCCTCATTTTGCTTGATAAATGCGTCATTGTGACCGCCGCCGGGCGTACTTGAGTCGGTAGTCGCCGTTAGCTGCCGCTACCTGGCGCTCGTCAGACACTACCTGGCGCTATCGCTTGATGAATAAGGGCCTTAGTCCCCCAGTTATATGGGTCCTATAGTTATATAGCCCTTTCTTCTCAGTCCAATATACTAACCGTATCCCTAATCTCCAACGACAAACACCAAGCATACTATTTATATAGAAAAATGATACCCGTACTAGAGAAATAGTTCTGGTGGTGTTGTACAAGTAATTTCCCCCTTTTTTGCTGTCTGGGCTTCTCAGGCCACCTTCTCCAATCCTATGTCAATGTTTTACTACAAGTCTCAGCTTTCACCTGTGTTTGTTAATGCAACCCCTACTTTATAGGTTTCCTGCTACCTCTTATCTTTACAGAGCCTCTATTTAACTTGCCTTATGCCTTGGTTCTATGTAGTTAATTGCTGGGCTGGCACATAACAAAAACAGGCTAGTTAGCCAAAAAAGACACTTAATTTATTATCACAAACCGTGGCACTAAGCACATATAGACATAACAAACTTAGCTTGTAACACCGTTAAAAACGCAATTGCAATGTTAAAAACAATTACAGGAAAAGGGATCAGCATTTTGCTGATTTCCGGATTGCGGAGGACATTGTCCCCATTACTAAGGCTGGCCAGCTTTGAAAGTGTGTGGTGTCCGTGGGTGGTTGAGTGCGTGGAGCCCAGGAAGGCCTGGCGGGGGCCCCCCTTTTCCTGTAATTGTTTTTAACATTGCAATCGCGTTTTTAACGGTGTTACAAGCTAAGTTTGTTATGTCTATATGTGCTTAGTGTCACGGTTTGTGATAATAAATTAAGTGTTTTTTTTGGCTAACTAGCCTGTTTTTGTTATGTGCCAGCCCAGCAATTAACCACTGTCTTTTGTATGTGTAATTCTTTGCTTCAAACATTTGGGTTAGCTGGGCGCCCCTAGAACGGGCAGTGCTTAACAAACTATCCTAAGGGGCCTCCTAAGGATTCTTTTTAAAATTGTTTTGAGTTCTTGGTTCTATGTACCCCAGAGCTGCTTTCAGGGGAGGGCGGGAAGAGCGAAAGCTCATGGCGCCAAGGCCATTGGGGACACCATTATCCCAGCCATCATTTTCTCTGCAGATGAGCAACTGTAAGGGGTGCGGACCATAAGACTTCATCATGGTAGGGGACACTACCTTGACATAGAAAGAGGCACAGTATGGCACATACTGGTATGGAACAACAGCAGCACCACATAAGATGGCTGAGGGACACATGTTTGGCTTGTCTGTCCTAGACGATGCAGCTCTGGTCACTGTATCTCTGTATTTAATGTTTTCAAACCATTAAATTACTCACATGAAGTCTCCCTCTGATAAATGTTAAGGTTCATAAATAGTAAATTACCAAGTCAACCAAAGACTTTAGAGTGTTGCTAGGCTTACTATTTCCAGATCGGTCTTGTGATAGATTACATTACTGTAGCTATTTCACATTAAAACATCTCTTGAATTTCTTAAAACTTCTTTTCCCCTCAGCTGCTTAAAGCCCCCAATCAATACTTGTTATTTTATTAAACAGCAGCCATGTGAACGTTTTGAGAATAAACAATAATTGAATAAATGTTTCTCCTATTGAAGTTAGGATTAAAAATCAATCTTGTTACTCTATGTAGCATAAAACAAGATCTCTGACCAGAATAGAACATTCATGTCGCTCCCAGTGATGGTCAGACATGCTTGATTTGTCTCAGCTATTTTGTTTTTGCAAAAGATTACATTTTGTAATTGAAAAAGAAAACTTTTTTTTTTCTTCCAGCAACACAGCTTAACCACAGAAGAAACATTTTTACATCAAAGTGGAACAAAAACCAGGATTTTGAGTATCTCGGGTTTTGTTTCCTGCTACGGGGGCATCTCGCTTTGACACGCCCCACTATGTGAAACCCCCCAGATTGGACAGCAAAACGTTCCTGTCCCCGGTCCTATGGCACATATGCAGGCTCTCGTCCAATCAGAGCCATTTGCTGTGCATATGTAATGTTGGGCAAATGTTTAAGTGGCTGCATCTCCAGCAATGGCCACACACCCGCCCCCTGACCTTTAAATATGGCTGGGGGCGGGAGTGTGCACACATCCAAACGATCCTGGGGATGTGGCCGCCCAATGTTTACATTGGCAGGGAGGCCAAGAAGGAAGTGAGTTTTGCGGCACTCCTGAAAGTTTGTGGTGGTTTTGCCCAGGGCAGATGCAGGATGATTTTGCGCAGGACAGATGCAAAACTATTTTGCCCAGGACAGCTACAATTTTTTTTGTCCAGGACAGATGCATACACAAACTTTTTTTGCCCAGGACACCCACAAAATTATTTTGCCCAGGACAGCTGTAGTTGCAGAATTATTTTGCCCAGGACAGCCACAGAATTATTTTGCCAAGGACAGATAAAGAATTGTTCTCCCCAGGATAGCCACAGAATTAATCTGTCTAGGACAGATAAAGTATTATCTAAAGGATTATCTTGCCAAGGACAGCCACAGAAATATTTTGCCCAGCATAGCCACATCATTTTTCCCAGGACAGATGCAGACGCTGAATTATTTTGCCCAGGAAGTTTTGACAACAGGAAGATGCCAGCCATCCTTGTTGATGATTCCTGTTCCTGGTGAAGACCTTGGCTTGACTATCCTCCATGGTTCCCCTGATCCCGGCTTGACTACCTGCTTTGGTTCCTGATCCTGGCTTGGCTGACAAGCAGATTCCCCACTCTTGAACCTGCATATGGTAGCATTTCCATGCCCAGTGGCTCAGGTTCCTGTACATCTGTTCCAGTACATCTGTTCCAGTACGCAACCTATTTCAGAAACACCTGTTTCAGTACTTACCTGTTCCAGTACTCACCTATTCCAGCAGCACTTGTTCCGGTAATCACCTGTTCCGGTGTTTATGTACTCTGGATTCCGACATTCTGGTTTCTCTTGCTGTTGTGCTATCCATGTTGCTAACTCAGGGGAGCACCAGCAGGCACCACTGATGGTGGTTGAGACTCATCATACCCAGGTATATGACAACAACCATCGACCTGGTATTGACCACTTCTGTCTACTCATGCATGACCTAGGGCTACCCATGCACAAATCTATCCTTCCTTGTGAGGATGGCCCTTATATTCTGGGCCTTAGGGTCAAGGATAGGGTCCTGAGTAGTAGTTGAAAACCAACGTTTTCATGCCACCAGGTTCGTGATAGCCCTAAATTATTTTTTACTTTAACAGAAGTAGGTGAAGAATTATTTTGCTCCATACATCCACAGAATTATTTAGCTGAGGGCAGCCGCAGATGCAGAATTATTTTGCCCAGGATGCACATGCACCTGCTATTGTGGCAGCAAGTTGGGTGGGTTAGGCAGGCCCCTCTCATTTGGTGTGAGCTCCAAGACACAGAACATTTGCAGACACTACTCTTTTGTAAAAAGGCACAACATCAGCCATTTTTATAGGAACTATTCTTGGGGGCAGGAAAGGAAAGAATACAACACTCCTCTGGGTAGCCGGCAGACTAACACATCACGTCTAACGACATCACATTGGTGGTGCCCCCACACAAGCGCAAGAACAGGCGCAAGAACATACTACTGGTGTCAGCAGCCTGGAGTGACTGGGCCAACTAGAGAAGCCTCTCCTCCACCACCAACCAGCACCTGTTACTGAACCACACAAGTTTGACGTGTGCAACTTAGGTGATGTAAATCTGATACAGAATCAATTTACCACAATAACCTACTTTTACTCAGGCCGTAGTTCTTCTACGCTATTTACGCACCTAGATTTTTTTTTACCCAAAATTTTCTCTACCGGTAAAAGGGTTGCTACTTTTATTATAAAAACTGTTAACTTAAGTTGTCGATAAAAGGAGGAATATTTATGCTGATAGTCTGCTTTCAGTTAATCTTTAAAATATTATTAAAAGTGTTTTAAATTATTAAAATGTAAAGTGCCTGGGTAAAATGATCAGGTTATTGTATTAAATTGTTTCTGTGCCAGTCAATTTAAGTTATATCACCAAAGTGTTTCTTGTAATGCAGCCTATTTAAACAACATACATTACAGTCAGAATGATCAGCCTTATTGAACTAACTAAACTTCATTTTAGGCACCTTGCCCAAATTTGATGGAAGTACTTACACTGTCGAACTCAGTGACTATTAAGTCAGAAACAAATTATGATATATTATATATTACCTGTCAATTATGTGGTAAGCAGTTAATTGGATTCTGCAAGTGGATGTGAATCATTTGTGGCATGCTGCACATCATTTTAATTGAATGTATTTGATTTAGATCAATTCTTCATTTCTGAAATGTATTTTCCAAAATGTTGTGCCTGTGTTATGCTTTACCCCATCTTTTGGAAACTGAGACTATTTCTAAACAAGATGTGGTACATATATATTTGCTGAATAATATGCCTAGTGTTATAACATTATTAACCCCACAATCCTACACCCCACTTCCTCTGCTTCTCTGAAGTACGGGGTGGATATACTGAAGCTTTTGAGGATGATGGAACACTACTCAAATCGGAGCAACAACCTTACAAGTAAAGGTGATCATATACATCCTTCCCCAGGGCCAATTCAGATTGCTGCACATAAAAAATGTATTAACCTTTATGTAACTGCTGCCCTGGTTGGTCCCCCCTCAATGATGCCCAATGGATCTGCCAGTGACCTGCAAATAACAAGTGCTGCTAGGTTTCATTGTGAGTTTTGTTAGCTAAATCTAAATAAAATCTAAAATAAATGGCTCCAAAATGGCCGTGACCAGTAGAAAATTGCTGAGACGTTATTTTAGCTTTGTGTGGATGCAGAAGCAATTGTAAGTGCTGTTGATAAGGGGTGGGGGGGAGTCATGCTAAAGGTTAAGTGATGCAAGTTCAATTCTAGGTGCACATTTGGGTGTGAATTGCTATCTGCGTCTTGGTGAGCTTTTTGTTCAATATGTTTTTATTAAGAACATAGAAAAAAAACAGACATAGCAAGGAGTGTTGGAATTACAGCAAAAATTCCACCTGCAATTGTACAGCATAATATAACAAAGGCTATCAATCTCAACGCATTTATACATGTGTATCCTCCCTCCTGGGCCCACGCTCTCCTCTGTGTCCGAGAGAAATCGAGAGGGGTTGCCATCACAGTTGTTCTAATCTTAGGCCAACTCCTCCACCTCCCGCCTCCCCCAACACTAATCCTGGTCCTTCTGCATTTTATCTGCTGTCCAGGGGGACCAGACTACTGTTAGGCCCCATTGTAGGAATCGTATTCTGGCTCTAACTTATACTTGGTCGCTAGAGCCTCCAGCATAAAACTTAGTATATTAAGTGTATTACACTACATTGAGTATATTAAACAGCCATACCACTCCAAGACAGAGAAAGAAAAAACGTCGTACAGATGAGAGAAAGGAAAGTATAGGGGAAAGAGGGAAGAAAAAGAGAGAAGAAATTGTGACTAAAAACACATATAAACATATACAGACCTGTTGGTTGGGGATGAGGGGGAGAGGAAAACAGAGGGGACAGGAGGGGCGGGGAGGAGGCCGGAAAATCTCGATCGTCGGGGTGTATTAATGCCTAAAGGAGAGTTAGAGTCAACGGACCAGCCTTGTACTCGGGGGCCCCCGTGTTATACCCTCATTACACAGCATCCACCGATCCTACCCCAAAGAGGACAGAAATGCACCAAACTCGGGGGTGCTGTGGCTCCCCGTCCACACCATCCACGTTATGTTGAATCTCCCGCTCTCATCCCCCTCCAGCACCAACTCCTCCATCCTCCTGATGTTCTCCATCTCTTGCACCCACTCCATAACTCCCGGTGTGTTTCCAGTCCGCCAGTGCCGTGGAATCACCGCCCTAGCCGCCGTAAGTAAGTGTCTAAGCAATCCCTTCTTTACGGAGGAGGCTGACCCAGGCACCATGGACAGAAGAGCTACCCGAGGGTCATTGGGAATGCTTTCCAAGGTCAAGAATTTATATACGGAAAGCACTTGGTCCCACAACTTATGGACCAAGGGGCACCCCCACCAAATATGTAGCATTGTGCCCTCCGCACTTTCACATCTCCAACATGTGCCTGAGTCTACCCCTCCAAACTTCACCATCCCACACCTGTTATAAAACGGGTAAAATAAGACAAATAAGAAGGCAGGGACAGACACAAACCAGCTTTAATACCCAATATATGGGGGCGTTTGCAAGGATTATGAATGTGTAAAAACACAGTGCCCCCATCTGTTTTAACTGGCTTACCTCCTCCAATAGCCATGCATTCATAAAATTCTATTATGGTCCAAATACTCACTGGCCCGATAATTGTTCACGCAGTATAACTGTGGAGTGAGCTTTTTCAGGTGCCAATAGCCAACATATGTACAATGATCATATATTTAACATACTGTGGGGTTATATCTAATTTTTTATTCAGCTTGGAAAATATTCATATAAAAGCTATTATGGTCAAACTACTTGCTGGCCTAATAATTGTTCACACAATATACAGTCAGAGGATCTTTTAACCATCAAGGAGTGGACAATTATAGATGCCAATAGCCAAGCATATATTTAACATAGAAGTTCGGGATCGCCAAGTTCAGCCGAACTTTAAACAAAAATTTGGTTTGGGTACCCAGACACGACCCAAATACGAACCCAAACCCCATTAAAATCATTTAGGACCCTAACTTGGTGCCCCAAAAATGTCTGTAAAATGGGGGTAGTAAAGGCTTAAAGGCTGCAAAATGTGTGTAACAACAGAGCAATTGCCATGCAAAAAATGTTTTTAAATAGTTAAAAAATAAATAAAGTAAAGTAAAATAAAATAATTTTTAAACAGGTGTCAGCAGTGTCAGATGGTATGGTATGAGTATAGACGCAGTTACTGACACTGCCCTGAAAAGGACAATTAACAGATGTTTCTCTGCCCCTCAGTATATATGAGCCTTCTCTCCCAACCTAACTTCCCTGAAAAGGACAATTAGCAGATGTTTCTCTGTCCCTCAGTATATATGAGCCTTCTCTCCCAACCTAACTGCCCTGAAAAGGACAATTAGCAGATTTTTCTATGTCCCTTACTACCCTCTCTGCATTGATGGGCTGCTCAGCAGCCCATCAACCAGCTTCCCAGGATCAGCCAAATTCTGAACCTGAACACAGACTTCTTGGGTTTGCTCATCACTAGTTATATCTTCTTTAAATCACACCCTGTTTTTACTCATTATTATTATTGTAGTCTGCAATATAGCCCATACTTTCTTGTTAAATTTACTGAATCAAATAATTTATGGGTTTAACTGACTCTCCAAACAACATTGGCTAATATTTATGGTAAAATGGTATCACCTGTTTATCATTTTGTTTAGTTAGGGCTTCATGTTTAAAATACAGCAGTCGAATAGACCATCCCGTGAAATTGATTGCTCCATCTTCAAAGGCAGCAAATAGGTTTCAATGTAACAAAAGGTGAGGTTGTATTTTCTCGGAGCTGGACTTTCTCTATTTCCTTTAAAGGAACACTAAATTATTATTCAGTCTCTACACATTTTTATCAAAGTATAATCAAAGATTCATGAATGTGTAATGCAATCTTTCTTTTTATTGATCGATGTCGTTCTTCTTGAACCAACTGAACTAGAAGTCTATGCAACATGAATTATGTCTGTCAGATATTATTTCCTTCCTTCTGCTTGAATCAATGTTTGCAGAGAACACTGTGCTCTTTTATTGGAACTGAATGAATGATTTAAATATAAAAATATGAAAGGTTAGGGAGTGCGGTAGGTCTGTCAGTCTGTCAGCGCTCTGGACAAACTCCAAAGGTCGCATTCACTGGAGGTCCAATAGTCTTTTGGAATCCTTTTTAGAATTGTTGATATTTAAAGATTATTATTTATTTACTTGAAAATGGAAATACCTTCAGCATTCTCTATGTTGTGACATTATGTTGTAAAATAAAGTGTAGTATTTCCACGTAGTAATGGCAATTAATGATTTAAAGTGATCCAACATTCATGTGTGTTTATCGCATAATAGGGGGGAATTGAACTTGCAATCCTCAGGTCACAAGATAGAATAATTACCTCTAGTACATGACTGCCTCCACATCAACATTTGTGTTAAATCTTTTTTAACTTTATAGAGGACCTGTCCAGGATTTTAACTATAGTTCTGGTCCTTACCTCTGCTCTATGAAACACTGCAGTATGCAGGTATCACCCGTGATTGGATGATGGTGGTCATGTGGGCTGAGTTTGACCAACAGCTGGGAAAGAGAAAGTGACCCTGACCCACGTGACCGCTGTGGGCCAATTGCGGGGCTACATTTAGCTCAGGGATCTTAGTAAGGATTGTGTGGGGTTGTCGGCATCTATGCCTGGAGGGGCTCCAGCAATCTGTATGCCCCTGAGTCTGTCCCAATGTGGCCCCACACCCTTTATATAGGAAATGGGCCTGGGACTGCTTTTTAAGCAATTAACTAAGCGATTAAACAGCTAATGCTAGTTTGCAGACATATCTAACTACCCAACATTTCTGCGAATGCAATATATGCCTAAAGAAACATAATTATTGCATAGAAAAACACATTAGAGATATTACATGACATATTCTTAAAGATATGTTAATGGAACATCACATGTTATAGCTAGTGATGGGCTTTGGATCCTGGCAGAATCTAGATACCGTGCGGATCTTGCCTACTTGATCTGTTTTTACCCCATCCTGGACACCGGCAAAATCTGGGTTGCCATGCATCACTACAACGTGAACTGTCATGGATTCCCTTGGACCACTTACCTGTTTGCAAGCAGCTAAAAAGACAAGAAAAGAATAGAAAATATCACTCACCATTGCCGGTTCTTGCTTCATCTGTGCCCTACTGGATGGCGTTCTCTATGCAGGTCTGTTAGGTGACAGCTCCCTCCTTGCCCAGCAGACTGCGATCTTCTGACTGGTGGGTTATGAAACCACCCCACTGACATCTGTAGCGAGGTCCCCCTCTTTTACTTTCTTGGCATCCTGTCCCGACTTGGAGGGGAGGCTTTTATACCCCAGAGAAGGAGTCTTTGTGTCCTCCCCGTGTGACTAATGATGTCACAGTAGGGGAGAGATATGGAGGAAGATTCCCCCAGTAATTCTCCTCTGGGATATAAAAGTCTCCCGGACCAGCTCCCGACTCGGTCTACCTGCAGGGAGGATGCTGTCCGCAGGGGACAGATGAAGGAATTAATGGTGAGTGGCAACCCTGTACCAGTTCACAATTTGTGTGGTGGCTGGAACAAATGTATTTAGGAGTATGGAATGTTGGATACTGGGGACTATATGAAGGGCTTTCAAACCGGATTGTACGCGCTCTGGCTCATCACTTGTTTTAGCTGTTAGCTGTATATTTTTTGTCCAAGCTCACTCATCAGCTGGAAAGCTCCATGTTCAGCAAAGTCTCCATGATAATTGGGAATAGTTTCTGGACCCCCAGCTTCCACATATACAACATATATAAGAGCGATTTCTCCATCACAGAGGGTACCTACTGTAAAATAGCTTACGCCCATGCATTGAAATTGAGTGGTAGCTCCTTTGCCTTCTTGTGCTGAAGTCCACTGTTAACTGTTTAAATGTGGAGGTTGTGGTCCTGGCACCAGTTCTCCAGAGCCTTAATCTCTTCTAGCTAGGTCCTCAAGAATAACGACCAGTGGTTAATTAGACTATGTTATCAGAGAGCAATTAGCAGTACATGCCAGGACTAGAGATGTACAAACTTATTAAAAAATCGATTTGGACAATTTGAAGAATTTCTCCAAGAAATTCAGGTTCATACAAATTGATTTTTTAAGGAATTGCTCAAAGAAAAAACTCAACTTCTCCCTCGATATTATCCAGAACGGGTGTCCCACACTACTCCCAGCTCTGCAGCTGGGCTAAGGACACAGATCCTCTGCCCTGCCAGCTCGCTCCCTAAGAGCTTGCCCCCCCCAGCGCAGACATCCCATTGCCAGACAGGGGATCTGTGTCCTCTGTTCAGCTGCAGAGTGGTGTAGGAGCACAGCCGAGGATTGTGGAGGGAGGAGGTAAGTCACTTACCTGCACACATGCTCCCCCTTCTCTCTGGTCTGGCAGCTAAGGCACTTAGGCCCTTGTTTATGAAGGAATAGCGACAGGTAGCGACTGGTGAGCGACCGGTAATGATGGGCCCCGCCACGAGAACGCCGGCTCCCCACCACAATCACACATTTATCAAGCCAATCCTGCTTAGCAACTGAGATAGCGCCATATAGCGACTCATTCATCATTATTCCAGCCTCAGCCCACAGCGCCAGCGTCCGACCTTGAACAGCGACAGGTATGACCTCTTGCTACCTGGCACGCTCCAATGCATATCAATGGAACAATGGAATTTTTAAATTAATTAATAATTAATTGATATTATTATTATTATTTTTTTTTTAAATGTGAAAAATTCTGTGACCACTTCTGCCATTTTAGATAATTTTTTTAAGGGAAAAAAAATGTTAAAAAAATTGTACAGAATTGATATTACAGGTCTGATATTAATGTATTCATATTACTAAATTATTTAAAATACTTTTTTTTGGGGGTTTACAAAAATATGGTGGTTGGGGGGTTAAAAAACTACTTTTAACCCATCGCCTCCAGCGCTCTGGGGTTTAAACATGCATTTCACAGCGCTTGAATTTTTTTAGCGTGATTTTTTGATGAATATGGTGGAAGCCGGTCGCTCTGACCAGTCGCTATCATGCGCACCCATACATCGCGGAACCTGTCAAATAGCGACTCGTAACCTTGTATTCAACATTACGCCACACCGACTGAGTCACTGTCAACAACCGAACAACGGCCAAGCACAGCGACTACTAGCGAGCGCTGTGAAAATGCCGCTACAGTTGCTCAACTGTCGCTACATGTCGCTATTAATAAATCAGCCTCCCCGTAACGCTGGAGGCCAGTTTGCGCAGGTGACAGTGTGGCTGGCCTCCTCCACTCCTCTTCTGCTGTGATGCACTGACTGTGCCGAGGCTCGTGCTCCTGAATAGCAGGAGGGGAGCGGGGTCAATTTATAATCGGTTCACTCATCTCTACCTAGAACGAATAACAAAGATAAAGCAAACAAATACACAGTCAGTGTAATAGTATTAAAAACAGACTGGAGGCATTACATTAAACACTTCCCAAATGTCCCTCTTTTGAAGGACTGAAACACAAACCTTCATCTCCCCCTTTACTCCATCGTTGAAAATCTGTATCGTATTGAGGTTTTTTTGCCTCCTTTATGTTTCACATAACAAAGGTGGACAAAAATGTGTAAATCAATTTTTTTGGTACAATGGGTATTACTCACAGCCAGCTGGGGTGGTTTAGAAGGATCCACATAATCCCTAGGTAAGCAGGGAAGCATTGTTTTCCTGTGGCAACCCTGATCTGAAGCCTGTGGGAAACGTTTACAAAAGTGGACCAAAACCTTACCCTAGAGTCTAAATGACACTAGGGACAGGCATTTGCCCCCCCCCCAAGATTTTGGTTGTCCTTCTTTGTAAAATCCTGTGGAGGCTAATTCGATGAGCTGCAGCATAGCAGTGAGCAATAGAGCTTGCTCTGTGCCTCGTGCTGGTGGCCTCACCTGCTATCCTCCCTATATGGGATCGTGGAGAAATGGATAGAGAACAATTTTACACTTTAGATAAAAAACCCTACAGCACAATGTTTTTCTTCATTTTTACTTTCCATAAACTTTTATGACTTTAGACTGTTAGGGTATGTAAACAAAATAGATCCCTAGAATTGCCCCAACAGCTTATTGCTCCTACATCTAAACCCACTCATTAACCAGATTGTGAGAGCGAGTCATGTGCCATCCAGCCCTGATCCCCTCTCACAGGTAACCCCTGGAGTAAAAGCAATCGGCCACAAAGAACAAAAATGGAGTATTCCTTTTGTTTTGTTTTTTTTTGCCTTAACACTCGCTTTAAAGACAGAGCATTCTCGTTCCTTTTTTAGGAGAGATAATTGCCATTGGCTTTCATTGTCAACCTGGGGTAAATTTTCACCTGGTTCTGAATTTGCCCCAAGGTAGACAATGAAAGTCAGTGGCAGTTTCCTTTCCTAAAAAAGGAGTGATAATAAGCCATAACAGTACAGTAATGTTAGTAAATCACTACATCCAAAGGTGGACCTATATTATCAAATCAATAAAGGACTAAACTCTAAATTACATTGCTAAATCATTAAAGTGGACCAACACCCAGGATTTTCACTATCCTGGGTTTTGGTCCACTTCCACGGGGCTTCTCGATCGGGGGTGCCCCGCTGTGTGAAACCCCCCAGAATGGCAGAAAAAACTCACCTCACCCCGCTCCTATGGCGCATGCGCGGTCCTCGTCCAATCAGCGCGCTCAGAGCCGCTGTGGTATGCACGTCCAAGGGACGGACAACCACAGCGGCTCTGAGCGCGCTGGCGGCCGCATCTCGCGCTTCCCTCTAACAGGGACCATTCACAAACGGCCGGCGTGGGCGTGCGCCCTGCTAGAGAGAAGCGCGAGATGCGTCCGCGGCCCACGCATGCGCTGTTGGAACGGGAGTAAGGTAAGGTGAATGGGGCGTCCTGGGGGATTTCACACAGCGGGGCATCCCGATTTCGCGGGGAGGGATCTAAACTTATAGATTCCTGGGTCGATCAGCCTGGGTGTTGGTCCACTTTAAGGGGACCTAAGCCCATTATAAATGATTCAGGTTTTATATTACAGGGGTCCATGTTTTACAGCACAAAGATCACTGTGTGGCAGTGCCCTAAACTGGGCTCACATTATTAAATAACTAAAGTTATTAAATAACTAATAAAGATCTAAACTCAATATATTGCTAAATCACTAAAAGGGACCTAAACTCAATGTAATAGACTCGGTTTGATATTACATTGGTCTGTGTTTCACAGCACAAAGACCAATGTCTTACTGACTCCTCAAGTAGACCCTCATTAGGAAAAGTACATATTTAGCTGTACAGAGGTCATGGTCCACCCCATATTTGGGCCCTAATGTGGGTCCCCAGGTTGCAGGTTCAATCAGGCTGCAGGACCACAAGTGACGCTACTTCTATCTCTGTGGAAGAAAGCAAAGGAGGTGTTTAACCCTCTCGGTTGGACAGTGTCTAGTTTATGTATCCAAAAAGTCTCACACTGCAGTAGAATGTGGTGTTTTGTAACAAAGATATCTTCTTTGCCATGGGGCGTTGTAAAATCAATGTACATACATCTCTCGTGTTGAGATTAAAAATAGTTCAGATCACTGCAGCACTAACAATCAGAGCTGCAAGCTCTCCGCAGCAGAAAAGATAGGCATGCTGATTCATTACTAGTGGCAGGTAGCGACAGATGAGCGTCTGTAGCAGGCATTTCAGAGCGCCCGCTAGTAGTCGCTGTGCTCTCCCGTGGTTCGCTAGTTCAGAGCGCCTCAGTCGCTGTGCAGCATTGTTGAATACATTGTGGGAGAGTCGCCTATATGAGCAGTACAGCGCTTTATGGGAGCGAATGGTAGCAACTGGTCAGTGCGACCGACTCACAGCATATTCATAAAAAAAACAGCCTCACACACCACCGGCGCTCCACCAGTAACAAAGCGAAAACATATGGAATTACATTGTAATAACATTGTGACATGAACACATTAATGCCAGACCTGTAATGTCAATTCTGCATAAATACATAAAAATTTAAAAAAATTGCTCTTTCAAGGCCAGGAGAGACCCCAACATTATTTGAGAATAAAAAAAAAATAATAATAAAAACACCCTGTCATCCATTGAAATGTATGGGAGAGTGACAGGTAGCGAGAGGGAAGATGTGGCGCTCTGCAAGGCTGAACGCCGGCGCTGTTCGCTGAGGCTGGGATAATGATGAATCGGAAGCTACATGGCGTTATCCCAGTCGCTCAACAGATTCTGCTTGATAAATGTGTAATTGCATGCCGTGTCCAGCGTTCACCTGACGCTACCTGTCGTTTACAAGTCACTACCTGATGCTATCCCTTTATGAATAAGGCCCTAAGTTACCTGTTCACACTTGAACTTCCACAAGTTTAACAACACTCAAAAGGAAGACACAAAGTCATACACAGAATAAATACACTTTTACTAGTATATTGTTACTATTATTATTTTATATAAACTTATGAATTGCTTAAAGGTGCAGTATCGCAAATTTTTCTTGGTGACTTATATTTAAATGGTACTTTGAATGTAGGTAAGTGTTGGAGTAAAAATTACAAATTTAGAAAAAAATTATGTGTGTGTTGTGCAGCTGGAGACTAATAGCTCATGTTTATGTCTTCTGAGTGTCGGGACCCGACACTCTGGCCTGTTCCATGCTGAGGAGAGGGTGAAACAATGTAACAAAGTATCAGCTGTTCAGTGCTGGCAGCCGTCCAGCATAAGATAACAACATTGCAACATTGCCTGGCCAGAACTTATATATCTAAAACAGAGAGAAAAGCTCTAGAAGTCATTGAGCTGATTTTGACAGTTTTCCCTTCATGTTGGCTCTGCTTCAGAATCTTTCACTTTACCATTTTCTCTTTCATATTCTTATTTTTCATTTTTCCATATGATCTTTCTTTCAGCTTTGTGTGTTTTGAGCAAAGCCCAACCCAGGATTTTCACTATCTGGAGTTTTGTTTTGTGCCCCTAGGGGACTTGGGATGCCCTGATATGTGAAATCCCCAATTTCCCTGTCCCACAGCGCATGCGCGGGCTCTCATCCAATCAGCTCTGATTGCACGCAGATGGGGAGCCTGAGCAGTAACCTTCCTGGCCGCCTGGCCTGTCTAAATGACTATCTGCATTAGCGTGCCAGAAAAATGGGGGGATCTGTGGTTATCCAGGGGTCGTTTCACACAGTGGGCATCCTGATTTAGAATGCCCAAGGGGCAAGGTCAATGGCCGGGTCTTATAGACTTCAGGGTCGGACACTCAGGGTTTTGTTCCACTTTAATACCTTTAGATTTTCCTGCACAGTTATTCAAAGAAGAATTTCAGTCGTTTTCAGTCAGTTTAGTTTATTTTGTATAGATTTTACACATTTGAGTCACCTGGTCTCATAACAAAAGCAGCACCTCACACACACACAGCCGTTACCACTGATTACAGTGTCAGCCTCTGAGGTAAAGTGTTGCTAGGAGACCAGTGGGCTAAATGAAGCAGCTCACTAAATACAACCCAGCAGATCCCCCTATTCAGCAAATGGACTGAGCCATTGTCATTATACAATTTAAAAGAAAGGCATATATTTTTTCCTTTTTCTATCGCCACATTATTTATACACATGTTAGAAGCTATTGTGTGGCTATTTCATTATTTATCTTGTTAAATGCAAATTTCGCGATACTGCTCCTTTAAGTATGTTTTATTATCAGCAACCAGTGAAAGAAATGGCACAACTAAAAAAAAAAAATAAATCCGTAAATAAGTTATTGATTCATTTCTTATCATTGTGTTTGTTGTAAAATGTGCTACATTCGGTTCACTCAGTGTAAAAAAAGATGTTGGCTATGAAAAACATTTTTCTGCGTATTCTTATTATCTTGACAAATTGATCCACTGAATCTAAACACCTTGGAGAATTGGCCTGGCATACAGTTCTCACCATCTTGCTTATCAGTAATACCTACAGACAGAATACAAATGAAAAGTTTTTGACTGTTATACTATGAGGGCTCGTAGTCTATAATGTTTTCCAAGAAATGTGTTCTGGATTTAGAAAAAGTTATTTGTGTCGGCAACACAACTGCGTATTAGGTAATAAGACAATAAACCTAACTTAAATATAAATATAAATTAATACATTGATCTTTAAAAGGTACATTAACAACTGGTATAGTGCCAAGCGATTGGTGCAAGACAAATGTAGTGCCCATTTTTAAAAAGGGCTCTAGGTCTTCTCTGGGCAATTATAGACCTGTAAGTTTAACATCCATTGTGGGAAAATAGCTTGGGGGGCTATTAAGGGACTACATACACGATTATGTAACTATGCATAATATTATAAGTGACAACCAGCAGGCTTTTACTAAGGATAGAAGCTGCCAGACTAACCTGATTGGCTTCTATGAGGAGGTGAGTAGAAGCTTGGACAGAGGGACGGCTATGGATATAGTTTTTCTGGATCTTGCAAAAGCATTTGACACTGTCCCCCACAGACGCTTATTGGGGAAATTGAGGTCTTCAGGATTAGAAAATACAGTTTGTAACTGGATTAAAAACTGGCTAAAGGATCGTGTGCAGAGAGTTGTGGTTAATGATACCTACTCTGAATGGTTACCAGTTGTAAGCGATGTACCCCAGGGTTCAGTGCTGGGCCCACTATTATTCAACTTGTTTATTAACGACATAGAAGATGGAATTAAATGTGCTGTCTCTATTTTTGCAGATGACACAAAGATATGCAGCACAGTGCAGTCTATGGAAGATGTTCACAAGCTTCAGGCTGACTTGGACATTTTGAATGTCTTGGCATCCACTTGGCAAAGGAAGTTTAATGTGGAGAAATGTAAAGTCATGCACTTGGGGGTCTAACAATCTGAAGGCCACATATGGCCTTGGAGGCGTAAAACTGGGAGAAACATTTGTTGGAAGGATCTGGGGGTACTGGTAGATCACAGACTAAATAACAGCATGCAATGCCAAGCAGCTGCTTCCAAGGCCACCAAGATATTATCCTGCATTAAAAGATGCCTGGAATCACGGGATAGAGATGTAATTTTGCCTCTTTTCAAAGCAATGGTGCGCCCTCACCTGGAATATGCCGTCCAGTTCTGGGCACTAGTTCATAGAAAGGACGCTCTGACTATGGAAAGGGTGCAGAGGAGAGCCACCAAACTAATAAGAGGAATGAAGGATCTTAGTTATAAAGAAAGATTACGAGAATTAAATCTGTTTAGTTTTGAGAAGAGATAACTGAAGGGGGACATGATTAACTTGTATAAATATATAAATGGCCAATGCAAAAAATATGGGAAACACTATTTCAGGTAAAATCCTCTCTAAAGACAAGGGGACACTCCCTTTGACTGGAAAAAATAAATTCAAACAAATGAACACTTTAATGTTCAAACAAATTAAGTGCTGTAAGTTAGGTAGTAAGAGTTAGTGTGGAGCAGATTTACTTAACAACACAATAGGGTTGATTCATAGCCTTCTCAAATCCATCTAATTTTTGTCTCTAAATGTGTAATTTTCACATATTTTTTGCTTGTCTACGTGCATATGCATGATGCAGAGCCTCCATTGGGAGCGTTCCATTTATTTTTCGTAACTGCGTAAGCCATCATATGGTTGTGTATGGCTCTCGCTGTGTACGCGAGGGAACTAGGATTTTGTTTACGTTGAATTGTAATCCTCGTCTACTACCGTTTTTGAGCATTTGTCAACGTACCTTCCAATGTAGAATTTCAGTGTCCAGTGATATTCAGCTTGCATGTTTCTCAAAATATATGTAGTAATGTAATTTTGATGTAGAAGTTGCTATGTCTACAGGCATGTACGAATGCGCGCAGCTTATTAACTGATTCATGTCCCCGGCTATTCAGCTATTCCATCACTCACTTCTGCTCCAATGCTTACCTTAACTCCCTTGTCAGTGTATTTTTTCCTATGTCCCAATGTTTTTATGCTTACCTTAACTCCCTTGTCAGTGTATTTTTTCCTGTCCCAATGTTTTCATGCTTACCTTAGCTCCCTTGTCAGAGTATTTTTTCCTATGTCCCAATGTTTTCATGCTCACCTTAAATTCCTTTAGTCGTTATATCTTTTTTAATTCCTTGTGCCTTCTGTCGGATTTATGTGCAGAAGTGTATTTTTAAACACATTAATTTGTTTGTAAATAACAATAATTGATTGACATAATAAACATTGTTAAGTTTTAAAAATTGTATTTGAAATTTTAAGTTTAGGTTTAATTTTTTTTTATTTTTTTTTATTTGTTATGTAAAATATTTATTTTTAATCACAAATGTAAAAACTTTATTAAAATAAACTATATACAATAAGTGGCAGGCTTCCAATTTTTTTATTCATTAGTGGTCCCCATCGAAGCTGCCAGCTCCTCGATTTCTCCCACCAGCCTATGAGCAGCAGCAGTCAAATGTTGCAGCCGCTGCTGTGAATCCTGTGTGAAGCCTGTTAAATGAAAAAAAAGATTAGTTTCTAGCCTATGCATTGTGAATACCTGTTGAGGAAGGCATGTTAACTTAAATTAACTAAGTTGTCTACAAACTTACTAGGCTGGTGGGCAAGTTGTTGCTGGGGGACCACCCTCCGCACTGGGCCTGCCACTCCTCTTGGTCTGAGTCTGTAGAGAAAGCAAAAATATTGTTATTTTTTATTTCATATTTTTTAAATTTGAAATTTAATTTAGATTGTGTGTGTCACATCACCCACCTTCTCCTTGCACCTCAGGTGCTTGTTCAGGGCTCTCCTGTGGTAGCTCCTCACCCGTTACCTCACCATCTAAAAGTATAGATGTAAGAAATGAGTGTGTGTTTACAGTGCATGTACCTGTGTGATAATCATACCTGAGTGCTGCTGTTCCTCCTCATCGTCAGATTCTCTGCCCAACAGCTGTTGCTCCTCCTCTGCAGGAGGGTCCAGGGGTTGTCCTTGTGGGCTTGCAGAGGAGGTTGAGGCCATTGGCACTGGTCTGCCACCACCTCCTCGTCTCTCAGATCGATCCAGCCTTGGCCGGACTCCTCACCTCTGGGTGGCCCATATTCTGTAAGGATACTCGCTCACTAGAAGAACTAGAATAGCATAGTATTAAACACAGGCCTGCCTAAGGTCAGTGTATTCCTAAGATGTAATGGTAAGTAACTTACTTGGAAATAGCTTCCGGAAAAATCTCTTCACCTGGGGCTTCTTCCTCTACTTAAGGTCCGACCAGTGCTGGATGATCTGGGTGAACGTGAAGGTTGGTCCTCCACCACAGCAACAATATCCAGTGCCAATGACCATTTGGCAAAGCTGTTAGGCAGGAAATCGGAACGATGGGTCATAATCATCTAAAAGGTGGAAGAAAAACAGATGTCGTTAAATAAAGCATCATACACATCACATAAATTATGATAACAGGTTATTATTATCACTCCCCCAAACAATTTAAATCATTGTTAATGGCTGTACCTATCTTTGGATAGTACATTTCAGTGTTGCGCACATGTGCGCACAAACTTTCGCTTGTATCTGCGTTTAAAACCAAATTTTGTGCCCACTTGTTTTGGCCGTGGTGCCTAAACGCTTATGCATGCATTTTGCCTGCAAATAAATGCATGCAAATACACTCACTCGCATAATTGTTTCCTGCTGCTTGCAGGTGAAGAGCTTGGGGACCATCTTGGTTTTAATCGGTTATGTGGTGCGCCCCAGCAGTTTCCGGGGCGTGCGCGGCCGTATGCACTGACATCATAAATAGTGCCAACTACCTAAAGGGTAGCTGCCAACACAGCTATGTGTCAGCAACCCAAATGCCCTTTCAACAACAGCCCGGGTCTTCCTATGGGCCCGAATGTAGACTTCATGTAGCTGTGTCTGAGGGCGCAGGATGGGGGTCATTTGTCACGGAAGCAGGGGGTATCCCGAATCACCTTTAACAAAAAAAACAATTAGTCTCAAGAACATACTTACATCCGAAATTTATAATAGTTACACATTGAAAACCCAAGTAAGCTAATTATAAACACTTGCCCAGTAGCCAACCACCAGACAAGTTGTCAGACTCAAAACGCCCATAGAGACTGGAATTCCTAAGAATATAGGCATCGAGGGTGGTACCAGGAAAACCAGCCCTGACGCCAAGAAACTGAAGGTCGGGACCAACAACACTTTGCACGTTGATTTAATGACCCATCTTATGGTTTCTGTATTGCAAAATAAAAATAAATACAATATTGTACATTTTAAATTATAATTGTTAAGGGGTCCTTATAATTTAATATTGGGTGGGAAAACCTCTTATATAACAGTAAGTATACAAAGTAGGTTTATTTATAGATTTAGGTCTACATTAAAATATACAATGCAAGGCAACATTATGTTACATATAAGGAAGGATGGCCAGAAAATCCACATACCTGTATAGATGTTCATCAGCAGCTGGAGGCACCAGCGCATACAGTCGATTGCACCCATTATGTTAGGCATATCGGCTATATCATAAAAGCCCAACTTCAACACATTCCAGGCTGCCACGTTGTCAGGGAAACAGATGTATTTTTGAAACATGGTAGCCATGCCATCCAGAAACTTGTTTAGTGTGCGGCTCGGCGTAGGCTGGGACATGCCCACGGAGAGGGCACCCAGCCTCTGGAACGAGCCGTTCACTAGAAATTAAAGGCAGCCAACCAATTTGGTCATGCCTGCAATTGCATGTCCCTTGCTTGTGGTGGGGGCCAACCATGGCCGCAGCTCACTATACAGTTTCTCGAGGGAAAAACGGTTCAGCCCGAATAGCTTGAATAGCTCAACTTCATATATGTGACCGATATCCAAACGTGCACGATGCAACCTGAGATCCGACATCCAGATGCATACAATGCCGCGTAGCTGCAGACGCTCATATTCCTCCACGTAATCCGCCTCCATCACACTGCAACTCACACCACGACGGCAAACTTTCACCAGGAAATAGACCCCGTAAGTTGGGCGTAAACACCTTCATTTTATTGGCTGTTTTCTAATCAACAATCAAGGCTCTGAATCATGCGCAAGCCCATACCAATAACGTAACATTCCCGAGAATGTGAAATATTTACGCAAAAAATGCGATCATCGAAAATGCTTATTCGCGCTAACGTAAACGCACATACGCATGAAAAAAGACACGGAAATCCTGATAATGGCAGCAAAAAATCACAAAAAATCACAAAAAATACACAAACACATGTGAAAGTGAAGATAAAGGAGGCTGTGAATCAAGTCATAGGGATATGACTAGGATATGAGTTGAAATCAAAGCATACATCCCAACCCACTGGTCTGCCTTCTCTAAAGGAAGTAGTTGCTGAGATCTGTATCTACCCACTCTCTTTCTAGTCAGATTACCTTAAGAAAAATATCCCTAGCATTGCGTTGCCAATTGCCATCATAAACTGATTCAAATATAACCTTTAATAATTGTTCAAAAAATCTATACCAACTGAAGTGCTTCAGGATTATACTTGCTGCCACACTCACAAAAAGAATCCTCATATCGTGCTTCAGGCATTTTTGTCTTTTGCCGGAAATCTGAATCCTGCCCTCTGCTTGCATAACTGACTGTGAGCAGCCCCATTCTCTGTGTACTGGGGATGAATTGCGGCTAGCTTCTTGCTTTCAGCAAAATGTTCCTCAATTCTGTATGATGTTTGCATTTCTGTTTGTACTTTTGTAGGTTTTTAAATAAAGTATGCTTAACTTACTTCATAGTGTGAGGATGCACACATGGGGCTAAATCTCCTACATTGGTATGTTTTCAGGTAGATAATCGGGACTTTTCAGCTTGTGCTAGGGCAAAGTGATACTTTTTTCAAACCTACAGATGTTCTTCTGAAACTGGGAGTGTTTCTCCAGTTACAATGAGATGTTCCTACATATTTTTAATAACATTCTTCTCACTTTTGTTCTGGATGATGAAATACATTGATTGTAGGCTCCAGAATCACTCCCGCTGCCTCCAACTACATGGCCCCCCCAGAACCCACTTTGTCTGATTGCCGCCCGCGCCTGGACCATCCATTGCCTTTACTGTCCACATTTCTATCTAAATCTGTGAATACCACAAATTCTCTGAAAGGATAGTGATATTTGACCGTTGATTGCATCCCTGACCATGCTGGCAGTACCTCCCTCAGTTGCGGCACTTAGACACCCTAGTCTGAGTGTAACAAGCTGCAACTGGGTGGGGGGGGGTGGTTAATGCTGATGGGGGTAATAAGGCAGACACTGCTGGGGGGGGTAAAGCTTATGTTGCTAAGGGGAAACCTCATTGCTGCAAGATAAGGCTTACTGCTGGGTGGGTGTAGGGCTCATTGTTGGACTTAAGTACTTTTCCTGGGGGGGGGGGGTAAGGCTTATTTCTAGGGGTTAGGACTTTTGCTATGGCATTAGGGCTCATTGCTGGGGGGGGGGCAAGTCCTCTTGTTGGTTGGGGGGCAAGGCAGATTACTGGGCAGTAAGTGCTGGATTGCTGGATTGATGGGAGATAAAGCTATTTGCTAGGTGTAGTGATTTAAACTGGCACAATTCAGAAAAAAAGTCCAAAGACGCACTTGTCCCTTCTGCATACATGATACTGAATCATTATCAGAACATTTGCTTCTGCTGCTTCTCAAAACTGAAATGCCAATTCACTGATATTTTCCTGGCTGTGGCCATACTGGGAAAGGCTTTCTCCTTTCCCAGCATCCCAGCCATGCTGCTGCCTGAACTTAACCAACATAACCCACTATGCAAAGGGGAAAGAAGCCCAGTGGCACTTCCTCTTTGCAGGCCACTGGCAAATCCATTCATCTTTGAGGGGGGAAATCGACCACAGCAGTTACAGGAGTTACAAAAAGGTAAAAACTTTTATATGTACAGCAATATGATCTGCTCTGGGGACCATTTCCTGTTGCTCAGGGTGTTGCTCAGGTTTAAGTCTGCTGCACGGATGTAAGGTTACTTTATATTGGGGTTCACACCTCAATAAATGGTGATGGATATATACTGCACTTTCCAAAAGCTGGAGTACCAGATTTGAAACCAAGAGATCCAATGACTGTCCCACTATCTTCTATACGTGGCTGGGTAGGCATAGCACTTTTTGGAGAAATAATGACTGCTTGGGACTTTCCAGTTTGGGTGGGTTAAACCTACTGGGTCTCTGAAACGTACAGAGTCCACTACCTGGAATGGGAGGGACTGCAGCACTAGCAACTTGGCAGGTGCACATTGAGCTTCTGCACCACTAGGTGATTGCTAGTATAATACTGTTTCCTTGCAATCTCTCCAGGGAGCAAATTCTGTCTTGAGGAGTAGGAGCAATGGAGGAGACTGGGATGGATAGGACAGAGAGAATGCTACTTGTTTCTGAGACTGTGGAGCTCTGGCTGGCGCTGATAGTGTGTGGCATGCTGGGAAATTAAGTGGTTGAAGGATTTTGCTGCACAACCAACCTATTGGACACGGTTCTCCCAAGCAGCAGTGTGGTGGCGTGTCACGTGTGCATGCATGGAACTTGTGCCCACATTTAGACCCTTCATATGTTCCTGACAGAGCCTACACACTGTATCAGAACTGGGAGATGGCTTGTAGAAAAACTGCCACACTTGAGTAATGCAGTTGCTGGCTGGTTGCTGCTGCTACTGTTATGGCATTCATGTCCACTGTGCATCCCTGCAAGCTAGCTGGGACCACCCCTCCAATGTTTTGCCCTCTAATGGCTGCCACCACACTGGGTTGGTGACACGTAGCCACCATGCTGAGCTTGTGCCATACTGCCACCCTCGTCTCCTGATAGGGATGATGGCGTCTTATGGCCCAACTGCCACAGGCGGTTGGCAACATTATCATCTATGCAAGTATTAATGCCCCTGCTATCTTCCTCAACTCACTGGCACAGTGTGCTTCTGGCTCCACCTGAATTTGCCCCCCCCATCTCTCACGAGGAGTGCTTTGAGGCCTAGCGGTCTCATGATGACTGCTGATCTGCAACCGCTGACTATCCCCCTGAAACTTCTTTATCAGTGAACATGGGTTTGAGTACCATAGTTGAAGCTCTTGGGCAGGTGAATGTGGTAATCCTTGCCATGGAATAGTGGTGTCTGAGGAAGCACTTGATGCCTGGCTGCATATGTTCTGTCAAATGTGGAGTCAGAGATGTGTGTCAATCATTCCATGACTGCTGGCTGGTCGGTCAACACATGGCCACTGGATGATAAAGGGAGCTCCACTTTGTTGCCATGACTGCTGCGGACAACACCAGTCTTTCTGCCACTGCTTCTCCCTGCTGGGCGTTGGGCTAGTAGTTCTGCCACTGCCACTCTCATTTGACATACTGCCAGACGCCTTGTTGTTTGGCATTTTGATTACCTTTTAATAAAATGGGGGTACACAGAGGGTTTTGTTTATTTATTTATTTAATTTATAAAGACAACCCTTGGCACCACACCACCCAAGAGATTGTAAGTGAGAGGTAGTTAGCTCAGTGTCAACAGTGCAATCAGTAGACCCCGATAAAGAGTGTAGAGTTAGGATAACGTAAAACATTTTTTTTTTAAGACAAACCTTGGTGCCACAGCGCCCCAGATTGTGTAAGTGAGATGTAGTTAGCTCAGCGGCAACAGTGCAGACCCCAATAAAAGGTGTAGTGTTAGGTCAACTTAAAAAAAAAATGTTTTTATAATAAAGACCACCCTTAAACAGTAGGTAGGCGACCACCTTAAAAAGTCCCAGGGATACTCAGGCTGTACTCTCTAAAAAAAGCCACTGAGCCTAGATATCTCCAAGTGTCCCCCTTCATTGTAGTGCTGTCAGCATAAGACAACCTCAACAGGTGACCTATGGAAAGAAAGAATAGATTCCCCCTTACACTAAACTACGCTATCTATCTCCGTCAATCAAATGACAGCTATCCATGTCTCTGCCTATGCTCTTGCTGAGGAGCCAGTCAGCATTAAGGAAGCAGCAATGCCGGCATTTGCGTTTGCAGCATCTGCAAAGAGTCGGTGTGCATCCATCAGCTTGCTGTTCAGCTTGCTTGAGTTGAACCCCAGGTGATTTGTTAGCACCAGGATGTGATCAACATGATGGAACAAGCCATTTTTCAATTGATTGTTGAACCAACGAGTCTTTACCACATAGGTTTTTTAGCAGGAGAAAAAGCAGCTAATGGGTACGTATCTATGGAGAGAAATCCATCTTTGAAATGACCCATACAATGTTACAAAATCAGTTAAACACTGTAACCAAGGACACTTCTTACCAAAACCAACAAGTAGGTAGGTTTTTCTGCACCTTCCTTCTGATTATGAGCTAACACCATCACTTGCGTAAGGGATATATGGTCGATATAGATGGGTGACAGGGAAGTTGGGGGAAGGAATATGTTAGCTAGGCTTATTCCAAAGAAAATGTTGGATGAGTTTAGGAGAAGTGGGTAATGGGACTTCCATGGCACACAACACTTTAAAAAAGAAGGTTGAAAGGTTCCTAGCTCCTTGAACCCTTGCACCTTAATCTTTGGACTGCCCTGTTACTGACCTTGGCTTTGAGCATTGATCTAGCTCCTGGACAACCCTTGGATAATTTCTTTGGTTTTGACTAGGCTTTGGACTTTTAACCCCTTTGACCCATGCTTTTGTGGACCCATATTGCCAGCCCTTGACCCTGGCCTAAACTTTGATCTCGATCTTGAATTTTGGACACACGGCTGCCATGCCCATACCCTGTCACTCTGTACTGCCAGGTGAACAACCTATGGTATCCCCACAATCTCCCCTCACTTGTGGGGGGCTTCACTGAATATCAAGGCCCTCCAGAGATTCTGGAACCTGATTAGTCTGGGTGTTTAGTGGCTCCACCACTTGAGCTCTATCAGCTTGCGCTACCTGAGAGAGAGAGCCAGACAGGCAGAACATGTATAGAGGAACCTGATAAATGGTTGACTACAGCAGGAACACAAAGGAATGACTAGTGTAAAATTGCAGTTGTGCGTTTGCACAAACGCAATCTTTGGGATGTGCTCTACTAAATGTATATGCTTTAGGAAAAGGAGGGGAAGGCGACCCATGAACAGGGTCATGGTGCAGAAGGGTTTTTTGGGGATCTGAGTCAGAAAATGAGAAGGTTCTCAGCCAGTTTAGTGCCGTCATCTTCTGTAGCACTGTACAAAGTAGTTATTACAGACAGGGAAGAACATACAGTATACAGACTATTTCAAATGCAGTTTTACACAGTTCACAATTAATAATCTGAATACAAGATACTACAGAGAGAGCCCTGCCTTTGCAATCTTACAGTCTAAAGGATAAGGGGTGCAGACATAGGGGACAAGTCACAGTCATTATTGAGCTTTATGGCATGTGCCCTTTAGAGTATTGGTTAGGCCAGGTTGCATGCTTGTCTGAATTAGTGGGTTCGGAGGGCACTTTGAAAGCTTAAAGGGTGGAGAGTGGCAAATTAAACAGGGAAGAGTATTCCAGAAGTTTGGAGTGGCATGTGAGAAGTTCTGGAGGCAAGTGTTAGAGGAGGTGACCAGGGTGGAGGACAAGAGAGGGTCAGAGAAGGAGCAGAGGCTCTGTCTTGGTTGATAGCGTTGGATTAGATATGAAATAAATGACTAGCGAGAGCTTTGTAGGTAAGAGTTAGAGTTTTAAACAAGATTCGCAATGGGACTTGCAGCCATTGAAGGGACTGACAGAGCTGGATTAGCGAGAGATGAAATGGCTGAAGTGAGCAACAGTGAGTTCAAAATAGAGTTCAAAATAGATTGGACTGGGTACTAGTCTGTTAGTTGGTAAACCACAAAGAAAGATGTTGCAGTAGACATGAGAATTTCAGAGAAAATTCAATTTGGCACGAACCTGAATTTTTAGCAGTTTTTAGGATTTCCCTGAAATCCTTGTCTCACTTGTTCTGTCGCTGTCCTCCGGTCTGTCTCACGCTGCCCTCCGCTTTCCTACGCTCGCGTGCATTCTCTGCATAAGTCCTCTGCCCCCGGATGGACTTCCAGAATCTCACCCCCCGCCACAGGGAGGGGCTTTTATAGTGGGGGTGAGCTGTGACAAAGGTCACTTCCATTATAAATAGCTCCTCCCTGCCCTGGGAGCGAGCTGCCACCAACAACCAGAGCGATTGGATGACCCCAGGCACATCCAAGAGACCCCTTTACCAGTTCACAAAGCACAATGGGCTGGCAAGTCACCTGTGGCAAGTGGGTGACTTGCCATTAACCCCCAGACCCATTACCTGCCTCCCCAAAACCCAGGGGGGCAAAAGAGCCCGCGGCCCATGGGCTATGCAGGCTGGTAGCCTTGGTCTACTTGCCCCACATAGCCGGTGCCTGGGCTGGTATTACTGGTTAGGGGGACCCCACTCTCATAACCCTTACAAATTAAAAGGGGGACCCTATGTCAGTTTTTCACAATTTTTAAAAACATTAAAAAAGAAGACATAAGGCTGCTTGCCGCAGATGACTTGCCAGCTACTAGTGCCTTGTGAACTGGTATAGGGGCGCTGAGCATTTCGAGGAAGGAGGTGAGTGTCAGACACTTACCTGAATGCTCTCAGCAGCTCAGCCGACATTCCCATCCGGCATCACCCACCAGATGAGCAGGTGGCAACAGAGGTAGGTGCACCCACACAACAGGAGCGGAAAGGGGAAGCCCACTGTGTGAGCTTCAAGAATTTCAGGGAGAATTTTATTAGCACGAATCTCAGGAAATTTTAAGTCGTCCGAATTGAATTTTCCCTGAAATTCGTAATAAATTCTGATAAATTAGAAGTGGTTAGCTCATCATTTTTTATTCAGACCATGCTGAAATGACTTAAACCAACAGCCTGGCACAGTTTGAAAAGACAGGTAGTGGCCATTTTGGAGCTTCCACTCCCAACCGACATAACTGTCAATGCACAGTAACATGAAGCCCAGCAGCACTTCCTGTTTGCATGTGGCCTGCAAATGCATGAACCGCCATCTTGCTTTTAAAATGGACCCCAGCAGCAGTTAGAAAAAAGTAAATGAATTTTTATGTGCAGCATCTAAATTGCCCTGGGGAAGGATACATATGGGCACTGTTTGTTATGATGGCCTGTTTTATGTCATTTTTGACAGTTGGTCTGCTTTAAAACACAGCATGGTCACCACCCAGCTTTAACTATACTTCATGCTATAAGGAGAGATTTTTACATGCAAACAATTAGGCAAAGTTTTTTTCAACCGATAGTTGGATTTTGTAGTAATTTATATCAGCAAAATTGCTTAGGGAAATCATTGCTACACAAACAGAATTTATTATGATTTTAATAGGTGTGAATGAAACGTATATTTGCCAAGGAAAGGATCAATGACTGCGCTTTATTACAATGAATAAATCATAATTTAATTATAGATACAATAAGAAAATGGGCTCATCATTTCTGTTTTACTCAGGTTGATCAGTCTACCTGAAGAAAGCTGGCTTTAACAGCTCATTATCAACCAATTAATATGCAGGTTTAAATGTGACAACTATTTCAGCTGACCATAAAAGACAGATTTTATTGAAGTATTAATAGACATGGAATGGCTAACTTTCTCTGCACTAAATGGGGTCAGTAAAAAAAAAAAAAAAAGCTTCCACTTACTAACTCCATATCAAATCTAAAGTAACCTTAGCTGTTGCTGTAATTTAAAGCAATCTATTCCCGAAATAAGAAAGATAATTTAATTAAATTCAACTGGTGCATAAATCTTTTCCCAAGATAACAGGTTCTTTTTTAATCTATTTTCTCCATTAGTGCTCAAAATGGAATAACTATTTTTTAAGGTTGACTAAAATGAAGCCAAATTGATGTTAAGATATTTTTAGCAGTTTTGCTTTCGGGAATAATAATTATTTTATCCATGCAATCTAGTTCTAGTAAAAATGATTACCATTTATACCTACCATCAGCAATCTTGATACCACAATGTGACGGCTGCTTTAACCCAACCGGTTCATCTGCGGTCAGGGACAGTATTAGTAAACTGGTAAGGAGTCTAGGTTGTACAATGCATCATCAGACCTATGTCTGAACTGGCAAAATTAGGGTCGAATTTTAAGTCACAATCCTGGCAAAAAATTAAAAAACTGTACTCACTTTAATTTCCCATGAAGCTCCTCCATCCAGTTTTCTGAATGCCAAAAACAAGCCTGGTACAGCATCTATGGTCAGAGGGACAAAGGTTCCCTCCTCCTCCTTCCTTGGCGTCTCGCCAAGCTAATGGGGTGGATATTCCGGGGTGGATATTCCGGGAGGTGTCTGCAACATGGAAAATGATTTAGCTTTACTGGATAGATGGTCCAAACTGTGGAAACTAGAGTTTAATGTCTCTAAATGTAAAATCATGCACTTGGGTAGAAGGAATCCCCGCTCTGAGTACCGTATGGGCAGCACTGTGTTATCCAGGACCTCGGAGGAGAGAGATTTAGGGGTACTGATTACTGATAGCTGCAAGATGAGTGGACAGTGTAGCCAGGCAGTGGGAAAAGCAAGCAGGATGCTCGGCTGCATAGCTCGAGACATCACCAGTAGGAAGAGGGAGGTTGTGATGCCACTGTATAGAGCCCTGGTAAGGCCACAGCTAGAATACTGTGTGCAGTTCTGGAGACCTTACCTGCAAAAGACATTATTCAAATAGAACGTGTCCAAAGGCGGGCAACGAAAATGGTGGAAGAACTTAAACTTAAAACTTATCAGGAGAGACTTAAAGAACTTAATTTGTACAGTCTGGAGGAAAGAAGGGAGAGGGGGGACATGTTTGAGACCTTTAAATATGTGAAAGGATTGAATAAGGTTCAGGAGGGAAGTGTTTTTAAGAAGAAGCTTAATGATAGAACAAGGGGGCACAACCTGAAGCTAGTCGGGGGGAAGATCAGGAGCAATGTTAGAAAATATTATTTTACAGAAAGTGTAGTAGATGCTTGGAACAAACTTCCAGCAGAGGTAGTTGAAAAATCAACAGTCACTGAATTTAAACATGCCTGGGATAAGCACACATCTATCCTAAGCTAAAGAGAACATACAGTATACACATAAGGGCAGACTAGATGGACCGTATGGTCTCCTTCTGCCGTCAACCTTCTATGTTTCCTATGTTTCTAATGCCAGGTGATAGGCAACATGCATAATCCTCCCATTACAGACAGACAGACATACTCCTGGAATTGCCCCATCCTATTCACTATTATGAGCAGTGTGTCACTACCCCCTCCCATTCCCCATTATAAACAGTGTGGCATTCCCCCTCCCATTATAGACCGTGTGGCATGCCCCCTCCCATTCCCATAGGCAATGTGGCTTTACCCCCTCCCATTCCCCATTATAGGCATTGTGGCATATCCCCCTCTCAATCCCCGTAGACAGTGTGCATTCCCCCCTCCTCCTGCTGCTGTTGCCGCTGCTTCCTGGCCCGTCGCACACGCACGCAAGTCCATGCACCGGGGTGTGGGGGGGGGACAATGGATGTGGATGCACGCCAATCTCAACGGCTGCATGTACCCCATTGTGTGCGCATGCTGGCCAGAGAAGTAGTGGCGGTGGCAGCCAAAGCAGGGACAGCATCCAAGGTTTACTTACCCTGCCCTCTCCCTGCCTGTCTGCCCACCACTCCTCCATCGGCTGGCCTCCCAGTGGCAGTGGCGTGGGAGCAGGGCTTATGTAAATTAATTTTTTTTGCCTTCCCCTGATAAGACGGACTGATATTCCCCCCCTCCCCAGAAAAATATGTTATATAGCCTAATCCATTTGTTAGGTCCTGCTATATAGTGGAAGCCTGAATATGTGGTACAAACATCACCTTCTTTATAAGTACCCCCTATTAGTAATAAGTGAAGAACCAAGGTAATACCTTTTGTAGGCCAACTTGAGTAGATGAAAGTAGAGCTCCTCTTTATTAACAAGGTCTTTACACAGAGGCAGTACACAACATGCAGCTGCTTCCTGTCCTTTTACTGGCAAGTATCTACAACTGGTTTTACTCCCTATCACTGGTCAACCAGGCATTTTTACTCTCCTGGATTCCCACAGGTAGTCACTGTCTACTTGCTATATCAAGGTTATTTCCTCTGGTGCTGCTGCTATTCTGCTCCACTACAAATAAAGTGGTAAAGAACCTGGATTGATGAATTTCCTTTTCATTAAATAACTTTCCGCGAACTTGTGCATATGCCACCCGGCACGGCTGCCACTAGGAATTTCAGGGCCCCATACAGCCACAATGTCTCTACCTCCCCCACGTTTTGATTCAACACAAAAGTATAAATACAATTTTTTTTAGGCTTGTTAAATCAAAAGAAAGAAAAAAACTTTGGTCAAAAGGTAGACCAAAAACTGTGATTTCATTGGTTTTCGTCTGTTTCCAGGTTGGGATGCCCCACTCTGTGAACCCCCCGGATATCCTGCTTTTCTTACCTTTACTTGAGCCCACGGCGCATGCGCGGCAGAGGGCATCACTCGCATCCTTCAGCTATGCAACGCCAGTCATACAGTTACAGTCAGCGTGACCACGCACAGCCAGAGAAGGATGCGAGTAATCCTGCTGAGCATGCACCGTGAGCTTGTTGGCGAGGTAAGCAGACTGGGGTGTTCCAGACAGTGGAGCATCCCAAGTCAGGATGCCCCTGGTAGAGGGAATCTGGTCAGGATTCTTAGGCTTTTGATTTTAGAGCAGAATGAAACCCACTCATGACCGCTGTTGCTTTGGGATGCCCGCTGTGTAACCCCCCCCCCCCCCCCCCCCCAGGGAGCCAGTAATCACTTACCCTTTCCAACGGGGCTCTTGTCCAATGAGAGCTGTCTGCTGTGACTATGTAATTTGGGAAACAGCTCTCCCACCCTAGGCATTCAGATAGGCTGGGGCAGGAGTGCACATACCACCAGGGTAAGTAATTAAAGCCTTTCAAGGTGGTTTCACACAGCAGAGCTTCCCAATGCATGAGCTCTCGTCCAATCAGAGCCCTTTGCCTTGTTTACATACTGTGGCAAAGGGCTCTGATTGAATTCAGCCGGGGATGTGGCAGTGCATGCTCCCCATTGAAAACAATCAGAGCCCTTTGCCAAATGATGTAGTCAAGGCAAAAGGCTCTGATTGGACGAGAGCTCACACATGCACCGATGGAACTGGAAATGGTTAGTTTTTATGGGCACCGTGGGGGTTTTAACATAGCTATGCATCCCTATTTGAGGAAAAGCCAGTGGCCGGCTCTGGAATCTTTTAGATTTCTGGCCATCCGCCGGTGGGTTTTGTTCTGCTTTAATCTTCTTTTACTACGTTCCCTTTATGTGTCAGGTGCGCTGTGGATAGAATAAACGATGAGTTGGAAGAAAGGTTAGCAGGTGAAGAAAAATTCCTTATTTTTCTTCACCTGCTAACCTTTCTTTCAACTCATCGTTTATTCTATCCACAGCGCACCTAATACTTACCTTTTTCCTAGAGCAATTATAGGAACAGGACAAGTAAAAACCCATTCCAGCTATCCGTAAGGACAGGTTCACCTTACTACAGGTGCAGCTAAACCACCTTTTGGTATATTTGCGCTGAGATACACACAAATACTTCTACCTTTCCTTTATGTGTCTTCTTTTCTTCTGCTTTTCCCATTTCTCTCTATTCCCATACTGTCTCATCAGCTTGAGTGCTTATTTTTATTTGTGGATCAGGGAAGGCACACATTTAGGTTTAGGTTGGGCTGGTATCAACTAGCACTCTACATTTTAGTTAATAGTTCAAGGGGTGGGATACATATTAATCTTGGGTCGGGTTTTGCACATTCTCGTAGTAATAACCATCCGTTTGGGCTACGGATAAGAAGTGTGGGCAGCACCAGTGAATATTTCTATAGGTGCACTGCTCTGTGGGTTAATACCCAATTATTAGTGTATTGTACAATGTATTAGTTTGGGGTAACCTCTACACCCCCTGCCAAAAAGCCCAACAGAGACTCACTATTGCACTCAAACATGTGTGACACATACTGACCGTGAGCAAGAGCCCATAGGGGGCTCGAAACGCGTTGGTCTGCGCCTGAGGGGGGCCTTCCTGTCACCATACTAACAGTAAGCACTTGTTTGTTGTGTGTTGTCTGTGTGCCCTTGCTCTCTGTGAATGGTCTTAAATATTTTGCACAAGGTTCTATTTGTGATGGAAGCACTGGCACCTTACTAGGGTGAGGATATTAATTGTGAATTGTATATTAAGTTTTAGTATAGTTGTATATATATATGAATTTATTGATAGATTAGCACAGAATCACTTTGAAATTACTTACATGTATATGAGATTGTATTGTTGATGAGGGAGTGCGCCCCCTGGTGGCTTACCATGCATATGGTTCAGTAAAATTGTTTTTAAATTGGTTTTAAACAATATGCTACAATAAAATGGATTTATAAATTGATTGAGTGCGATAGTGAGTCTCTGTTGGGCTTTTTGGCAGGGGGTGTAGAGGTTACCCCAAACTAATACATTTTGCACATTCTCTACATACTTATATTTGGGTTTGTGTGAAATTTGCTCATGCTCTGCGTATTTCATTTTGCGTACTGGGAATCTGCTAATACTTTTTTGGTTGGGAATGGGTTGCCCGATCTCCCTGAATATTTTTGGGTGCTGGGGTATCTCATTACACTCTGCCCAATAATATTTGGGGCTTTGGTGGAATATTCTGGCACCCTTTTTGGGTCATATTTGAGGCCTCTAGAGTTTGGCTTTAGTTTAGCTTAAAATAGAGGTGCAGGTGTGGCAATGGTAAATTCATGCATTACAGCCATAGACTTGAGTTAGATTAGTACAATCACAATGCTGCATGGGATTGGGACCCTGACCAGTCACTCAACTGCTCGCCCACCCACCAGAGGCACCAGATTTGCCACCCACCCTGGCACCCCTCCCTTCTCTACCACTCTTAATTAAGGGGATTGGTGTCATCTTTTCTCTCAGAGATGGCCGTCTAAACTTTTAAACAAACTGTTTGCCAGCAATTTTGATGGTTTCTGGCCCTTTTAGAAATTGCTGGTAAATAACCTGTTTACAATTTAGGATCAGGGCAGGGGAGCTAAGACTCCAGTATGGGGCCCAACTGTAAGATGGTGGCTCGAGCCATAATGGCCACCTTGACCTGATACCCGCTGGCTGACACACCATTGTTGCTGGTGTTAAAGATAAATTAAGATGTCTGCCCCCTTATCCCAGGCTATATTGCCTTGGGTGCCTAATTCAAACTAGAAGCCCAGCCATCATATTATAGTGTAATGGCATGGGGGAGCCAGGCACAAGATAGGCTATATTGTGTCTGCCCCCCAATAAGCTATAATTTTCAGTTTCCTTTATAGCCTGAATATTAAGGTAACCCTGGCTGCATTCAGGACAGCTTTCCAAGTCAAACTACAGTAAGGCCACAACCATCACATATAGATTATACAGAGGCCCAGTTTCCATAAAGCCTATATTATATAAGCTGTATATCAACTGGGCCACTATTTAACCTATATTGTGATGACTGGGCCCCTAGTCTGATTATGCTATCTGTTTTCTTTATGGCCCGAATAATGAGGTAAGCTTGACTGCATGGAGGACAGGTGAAACTAAAGTAAGGTCCCGGCAATAACATTATAGGTTATAGAGGGGCCCAGTTATATTTTCACCTGTCCCAAAAGCAGCCAGACTTAACTTATTCTACGGTGTTCAGCATCTGGGGTCAAGTTCAAACCCGAACATCCAGGAGTCCGCTCATCTCTAGTAATAACCTGTATCAGGGCTCAACAGTGTTATCTATGCATCTGTATTCAGAGTAATTGTTTGAAAAGTTTGGGAGTCATCACTCAAAAGTGCAGTTCCTGTAAAATAATAGATCATCTAACATTATTGTATAAGATTTTTTGACTTTTTTTCTATTTGGATTTCTTATTTGGGCTTGTCTTTGCTTCACATCTTTTCTCAAAGGGGACTAATGATGGAGAGCATTTCTTTTCCAGTGAATTTTCTCCGAACCCATGAATATTACATAAAAAGTGTTTGCATAACCTGTTACTCAGCAAAGCAATGCACTAAAATTGTCAATATGAATCTTGGCATTGCTTCAAATCAATAGCAGCTGTCTTGGAACTCACAAACTCACAGACTTAAGAAGCTTATTTTAGGAATCCCAGGTAAGGCAATACATTACTTTTACTCAAGGTCGCAGATTAAGTTGGACAGCATCCAGCTAAAAGACTAAAATTTCTTGCACTAAATTAACTGTACAGATTTAGAACTGAATTACCTTTCGACTAAACTAGCAAACAAAACACACAATTTCAAAAAGAATTTATTAGTAAAAGCTTAGTGTGACATTTAGTATTGCTGTGATTTAAAATATGTTCCAGTTGTTTTTTTCATTTTAGATATGGATAGGCTAGGGAAGATTAAGATCATTTAAAGCAGATCAACACCCTCCGCAGCGAGGGCGCCGTTAAATTATTGAATGAACTGAATCAATTAGCACATGGCATTCCATTCTAAATCATACTGCTTCCTTTTAGAGTTTTTATGAATATTGGGCAAAGGCTTTAGTAAAAATAAAGAAACACTGGCTGTTTTAGGGTATTGGGAGGGGGATAGATGGGTATAGTGTCAGACCAACACCCTCCTTGGCGAGGGTGTTAGTGGCCACTGGCCAGTATGAGGGGGGCATCCAGTATGCTGGAGTCCCCCCTGCACATAACCACCCAGGATGCCAGTAAATCTCACCTTTCTCTGCCTTCCCTTGCTGGGAATCCAGCGGTGCGATTGGATGCCCAGCACGCATGTAAGCAGGACATTAGGCGGCCGGAACGTCCTCAAACAGCCTGTTTTTTCCAAGTCATCCTTCAGCTTGACCACATGGAGAGATTATGCTCCACTCCCTGGGAGGAAACACAAACATGAACAGAGAATAAAAGCCCCACCCCTTCCTCCCCACCTCAGTTCTTTGTGTTTCCTCCCTGGGAACCGTTGGAAAGAGTGTGCTTGAATGTGTTAGACTTCGGACAGTTTTTTTATTTTATTTTTTTATTTTACGATCTCCAGTGTACTGGAGTAGCCCGCTGTACTGGACAAAATAGCAGAGGAGTACCATCTGAGGTCTGGATATAGCCAGGGCTATATTCCCTTATAGTCTTATATAAGCACTAGTTGTGCAGTATATATTTTTAAATCCCAGCAACTCAGTTAGTTGTGGGTTTGCTTTGCCTTTAACAGATTGACTTCAGGTACCTAGTTTATTGATTCCTTCTGATGTTTACTTAATACATTTTATTCATTGTTTAAACATCCCCTCCAAAAATGTTGAATTTGGGGGCAGGGTCAGTGACCTGGTACCTGACATCACTTCCGGTTTCGGCAGTGAAGCCGAAAACCGGAAACGAAAGGCGGCATGTTTCCTCTCCCGGCGTTTGGAACACAGCACGACAGGAGAGCGATACTCCAAGGCAGCGGCAGTGGAGCTTTGTAGCCGGCACCCTGGGTAATTGTTCAGAAACCTGTAGCAGGGCAACGTTCCCTGCCAGGAAGAGGACCGACAGTGACAGTGCCGACAGTGAAGTGCAGCATGCGGTAGGATTTTTATGCATTAATATTATGGTATGGATAACATTATCCATACCATTAGCATCCAGGGATAAGGTGCTTAGTTATATTTTTTATTATTAATGATTTTAGAAAGAAAATGAGTCTAAGACTAAAACGGAAAGCATGCTAAAGCCGCAAAAAAGACTAGACGCTGTGAATCTTGTAATGTAGTGCTCCCGGACACTTGGCAGTTGATTCTGTGCCTGGGTTGTGACAAGGCTAAGAAAGAGGTGGATTCAATGACATTATTAAGGGAAATCTGTAGTATGAGGCAGGAGTTAGCCTCTATGCGGGATACCCAAAAATATTTTGTCAATCATTCTCAATGGCCTCTTGCTTCTGCCCCTATTCCCACTTCAGTTACTGATGATCAGCCTGAAAAACAGGGATTATCACTAATTAGCACAGTACCCAGTGCCTTGCCTTCCACTCCAGTACAGATTGATGTAACTTCTGAGTTGGGGGGAAATAGTGGAAGAACAGGGTTCCTCGCAGGATTCCATGGACAAGGGTGCCCAGGAAGAAAGGAAACAGGAATGTTCCCATAAACTTTCAGAGGAACTGGATTTATTGTTGCAGGATATATATGATACTCAGGGAATTCAACAGGAAGATAAAGCCCTTTCACTACAAGATGAAATGTATAAAGAGATTTTAGTCAAAAAATTGGAAAAAGCTTTTCCAATCTATTCAGTCCTAAAGGATATGGTCAAGACTGCATGGGACATTTCAGAGAAAAAAATATTTATGCCTAAATCCTTAAAAAGAAAATTTCCCTTTACAATCCAGTTATAAACCACTGGAGCTAGTGTCCAAAGTTGGATGCCCCCTTAGGTCAAATGTCTAGATCAGCAGATTTAAGTTTTGAGGACATGGGGGCATTACGCAATCCAATGGATCACAGATGAGAACATATAAAAAAGAGCTTGGGATGCAGTAGCCTTTATGTTTAGACCAGCAATGGCATATGATGTGGTCCTTAAAAGCATGGCTAAGTGGGAGGATACCCTTAAAGTGGACCAAAATACAGGAAGGATCCTAGGTTTTGGTCCTTTCCCCCTTTTTTACCCTGATCGGGGGTGCCCCACTGTGTGAAAACCCCCAGATCGCCCGAACAAACTCACCTCTCGTCGCTCGTCCAATCAGTGCACTCGGAGACGCTGACATCACACATCTAAGATGGTGTTTAAGGCCAACGGCTCCGTGCAAACTGGCGGCCACATTCCCCCGCTTCCTTTTAACAGGGAGCGTGCCCGCGCTGGCCATTCACAAGAGGGATGCCCCGTTGGACCAGGAAGCAAGGTAAGTAAACGGGGCAACCTGGAGGGGTTTCACACAGCAGGGCATCCTGATTTTGGATGACCCTGGGAGAGGGAATCGATCGGCCCAGGAATCTTATAGATTTTAGTTTTAATCCACATCCTAGTTATAGAGGGAGAGCAGTTCCAAGCCTAACTCAGCCCAGACAAAGTGATACCAAGAGACGTTGGCCGTTATTCTTTAGTTAACAAGCCTTCAGCAGGGCTTAAGCCGCAGTCCTGACAAAGACTATCCCGGTGCAGGGAGACTATCCTGTTTCATACCTGTCTGGAGAGAAATTACCCAAAATCAGTTTGTACTACAAACGTTAGAAAAGGGGTGTGAATTTGAATTAGCATCCCTCCCCCAGTCATTCCTTCTTGGTAACCAGACTACCAAAGACCCCCAACAAGAGAGAAGCCATCCCGCTAGTTCTTCAGGAGCTTCTACAGAAAAATGTGATAGAAATTGGCCCTTTGACCTCTGTGGAAGAGAGGTTCTACTTTCATGTGTTTCTGGTTTAGAAGCCATCAGGAAAGTACCAGATGATTTTGAATCTAAAAAGATTAAACAAATTCATTTGATACAAGAGGTTCAGGATGGAATTATTTGGTAAGAAATGTGCTGATAGGAAATGTCCTGATGGTGAATCAGGATGCAGGATGCATATCTACATATCCCTATTCTGATCGCACACTGCAAATATCTGAGGTTTGTGGTTCAGCTGGATCAGGAAATCCTATATCAGTACAGAGCACTACCCTTCGGCCTGCCCATATCCCCAAAGATTTTTACAAAGATCTTGGCAGAACCCATGGCCCACCTCAGACAACAGGCTATCATTGTGATATCTGGACGACCTTTTCTGTTGAACAAGTCCCAGGTCACATTGTTAACAGACCTATGAAGGACGTTGGCAGTGTTAAAGAATCTGGGGTGGGTAATAAATTTAGAGAAGTCCAGCCTAACGCCCAGTCAACAGTGCAAATACCTGGGGTTCAACATAGAAAGCACCCAGATTAAGTTATTCCTTCCTAACCAAGAATCCTCAGGGTTGTGATGAGAGTGCTGGGGTTCATGACCTTGGCAATCCCTGCAGTACCCTGGGCTCAGTTACACACAAGAACCCTGCAGAGATTCATGTTAGAGTTCATTAAATCAACTAGTTCAGTTTAGCCCAATATTAATAATAGATCTAAAATGGTGGATAGATCCAGAGAACCTGGGAAAAGGAAAGGGAGGAGTGGAGGCAGACCAACCCAGTAATTGTCACAACAGATGCAAACAACTGGGGCTGGGGATCCCATTTAAGAAGGTCCCTTTAGGAGGTGGTAAAAAAAGTGGCAGCTAGGTCCTCAAATTTCAGGGAGCTTCTGGCAGGCAAGCTTGCACTAGATCACTTTCAACCATCAATAGTGAGCAAGTTCAGATAAGAACAGACAACGCCTCAACAGTGGCGTATCTAAATCGTCAAGGAAGAACCAGGTCCTTAAATTAATGACTTTAGCAAAAGACAATACCAGTACCACTCCAGCATCAAACCCGGTCATTGTCGACAGTTCATCTGAAGGGGACCCTATATACTCTTGTAGACTTATTACATGGTCTGATCATAGTTCTAATCTAATCTTAAGAATTTACAATCCCCAGCTCCAAGATTAGCCTCTCATTTGATCTGAGGAGGATGGCGGATCCTTAAGAAAAATGGAAGATCCTTAAGAATCGAGGATCCTTAAGAAAAATGGAGGATCCTTAAGAAAAATGGAGGATCCTTAAGAATATGTTTAAGGAATTAGGCACCAAGTTGAAGGGAAGGACCTCCAAGGTTGTATTCTCTGGAATACTGCCAGTGCCATGCTCTACACATGAAAGACAGTGGGAGCGGGGGCGTGCGCGCTCAGCCAAGCAAGATGGATGCCTGCTAGCTCAGCTCCGCAGGTCAGAGAGGCTGGAAGCACAGAGCAGCAGCAGGGCAGATCGTGAGAGGCCCCTAAAAGACACAGGAGACCTTTGGAAGCCCCAGTCCACTTACCAGAGGCGATGAACACAGCTCACAGCAGGAAGAAAGCTGCTAGGGAAACACACAGATCAGCAGCTCCAGCAGGCAAGATGGCGACAGTCCCTGACAGTGCTGAGGAGGAGACAGCTCACAGCACTCCAAGTAAGGAGATCGGTGGGAGGATAAGCGCTGGGGAGGATCTCTCCCTCGACTCCACAGATAGCTGGCCCCAGCACCCTCCAAAGCCCCGCAGCAGACCAGGCCCTCCTCAGCCAGCTGAGAACCATAGTGAGGGAAGAAGTTACTGCAGTGTCTGCCAGGCATACTGACACCCTCCTGAAAGAGATCAGAGATCTGGGGGGACGTACAGATGCATTAAAATCCCGCATGGACGATGCCACTACAGTTTTAGGAAACCATGGAAGACACAGTGGGCACTATCACTGCCCTTTTACAGGAGCTAGTACCTGAAATTCCATTAGAGAGGCTGGAATTAGACAGAGCTCATAGGGCCCTAACCAGAAGATCAGCTGAGGGCCCACCACGTGACATCAGTCAAATTCCACTTCTACCAAACAAAAGAAATTGTATTGAAAGCTTCCAGAGATAAAGCACCCCTTACATTTCAGAAGCACAGCTATCAAATCTTTGCTGACTTATCCCAAACCACCATCTTAAAAAGAAGACCTTTTCGGCCATACCTCCTGGCCCTGCAGGCGCAGAGAATACGCTATAGATGGGGCTTCCTCTTTAAGCTCTCATTCTCGTACCAAGGGAAACAAGTCCAAGCTTCCTCTCGCCCAGAGCTTCTGGATAAATTAAAACTCTCGACATCCGTATACCAGAGCCTGATAAGACAACCTCTTATCTCCCCTCTACACCAAGAACGCCAAGGCCTGACTACAGCAGCAACATTTAAGCCACCCCATCGCCACGACTCACCAAACAAGTTCAGAAAACCCCAGCGATGAAACGTCTTTTGTCCCAAATGTTCCACCCTTCACAGAAGGACTGAGTGCAAAACACCCTAGCACCTCTACTGAGTTATAACCAAATATAGGGGGACTCTCGGGGATAACCCCCTCAGTACACACCCTGTGTCTGGGTACCTATCTGACCTGCAACAGTGGTCAGACCAGGTTTCTGGGCTGCCTTCTAGGGTGCCAAACAACCCGCAGTTTTGTATCAGCAAGTGTTAGGGCTCTGGAAGCCCAAAAGTTTTTTGCTACTATAACAAAGCCTCTCTTTTCACTCTCTCTGATTATAATAATGTTTATAATAATGTTTTTTATAAAGGTTGGCCATACGGCCTAGATAGTCTCGGACTGGTGGGGGAAGGCGTGCCGCCCTCAGGGGGACCCCATAGGGAGGGCGACGGGGTGCCGCTCCCGGGTGGCTGGGCAGGATCCCACCAGCCGGAGACCTTGTTTGATTCTGTTTTATATCAAAATGTTACAGCATTGAATACCCTTTTAATATACTCAGGATAGCCTCCTGACCCACACCGGGCGCCCCCTACCTTCCAAAGATAAGAAAATACTTCCCAAGCCTTTGGACAGGCTCTTTCGCACACAGAAATGCGAGCAACGTCTACTTAATGTGTTTAATTCTTCTAACTCTACCACCCCTTTCCCCTTCCCCCCTTCCCCCCTATTCATCCACCCACCTCAAAACCCCCCGGGAGATAGTCCCTTACTAAATGAAGATGTCACTTAATATAGTATTAGTGAATGTTCAGGGGCTAAACTCCCAGAATAAGAGGTTCAGAGCATTTAAATATTTTAATTCAATCCATGCAGACATAATTTGTCTCCAGGAAACACACTATTCATCTAATTGCAACCCAAAATGTCTTAATCATAAATTCCCCTTGTTTTTTCAGGCGGTCAGCCAAGGTAAGCAGAAAGGTGTTCTAATAGTATTTCTAATAGTATTTCGTAACGGGCTTTCCTTTACCTGCCATAAACAGATAGCAGACCCTGGCGGTAGATATCTTTTGCTTCAAGGAACCTTACAGGATGATGAGGTAACATTTCTCACTTACTACACGCCAAACACTAAGCAGATTCCTTTCCAGGCCCGTATGTGCTCATTATTCGAGAAGCATGGAAAGGGAGCTATGTTTATGTGCGGGGACTCAAACTTAACGCTGCAACCATCCCTGGATAGATCACTCCCCCCAAACGCCCTTACAATTCAAGATAGCAAACGCTTCACAGAGTTGATAGATAATGCGCATCTAGTGGACCCATGGAGAGATATGCACCCTCATAAAAGGGACTACACGCATTACTCTGCCCCCTATAAGCTACATACCAGAATAGACCACTCTCCACCTTTATGTCACAGGTGGGTCAGACAAAAATCTGCCCTGTCCCGTGGTCAGACCACGACTTGGTGGCAATGACGTGTAACTCTATGGTCATTAAACCCAAACCATCCTCATGGATATTGTACGACTCGCTGCTGTCCTCAAAACCCTTGGTGGAGGATGCTAGCAAAGTCACTTTAGAATTCTTCACGAGCATACCATGAAACCAGTGAGACTCAAGACTAGGACAGGAGGGGAGACTAGTAACCCCCAAGTAGTGGTTGAAGAATTCTCAGCAGGCCTATCTAAGTTATACTAAGCCCCACCTCCATTAGGGGACCATCAGACGCAGGCCTTCTTAGACGAGATCAACCTACCACGAATCCTAGAGGGTCAGAGTGCCAAAATAGACGAAAATATAACAGTAGAAAAAGTCTTGAAAGCAATCAAGACATTGAAATCCAATAAAAGGCCTGGGCCAGATGGGTTCACCGCTGCATTTTATTAAAAAATAGCCCTCATAGTAGCACCTCGACTGGCGAGGGTTTCCAACTATATCAAAGCCGTGATAACAATGATCCCGAAGCCTGGAAAGGACCACCAAAACTGGACACATTTTCGGCCTATATCACTCCTTAATATAGACTTGAAAATCCTCACGAAGGTCTTAGCCAACAGAGTCAACGAATTTCTGGGGTATGTAATTCACCGAGATCAGGTGGGTTTTGTCCCTAGAAGACAGGCTGGAGATGGGGTGCGCAGGATAATGCAATTGATACTGGGGGCAAAGGACCAAAAATTAGAGGCAATGCTCCTTTCTCTTGATGTGGAGAAAGCTTTCGATTCCCTCTCTTGGCAATACCTCCAGTCCTCCTTAAATAAATGGGGCTTTGGTCCAGGATTCCTCTCTTGGATCGCAGCTTTGTACTCCAACCCATCTGCTTGCGTTCATAAACGATTCATACAAATTACGGCACATATTGGGCTGAGCCCTCATCAAACAGATCCGTCCCTCCCTATCTAACCACTAGACTCCAGAATGGTCTGGTTCTAGTTCTCACTCTCTTATTAAAACATGATCCAGCCGACCTGGGCTCCCACGGTCCCCCCTTCTCTTTCTGCCCCCCCTCTTCCCCCCCAACCCTCCTGAGATATACTCCGGACATCTACACCAGTCCAATGTTCGTTTATCATAGTTAGAAGTTTGCCCAAGGTCAGCCAGGGTGCCGAACACCCAAAAGTGAATATACAAATAGCTCTCAAAATAATTTTAATGAGAATTTGTAATCTCAATTTATACTACTTAAGTTCCACAAGACGCATATCCCTTGGTTAGACACTGTCTGATTTTGCAAGCTACTTTTGCTGACACCAAAAGATACTGTGAGCATTTTGTTGACTTAACTTTGCTGTTTATCTGCATTCCATTATGCATTCAACTATGTACGCTTTTTGCATTACTACTTGTTCAGTATGCCTGTCTTTAAAAATATGCTGTACATCACGTGCAAACTTCAATAAAAATTTTGTAAAAGAAAGACAGCGGGAGCTTAGAGAGTTAAACGCAAGTCCTGGTGCAGGGCAGAAGGATTTTGGTTTCTAGAGCACTGGGCTGACTTTTCATTGGGGTACAAACTGTATTCTACAAATAATTTGCACCTGAATGGAAGGGGCGCTGCTGTGCTGGGTAAGAGGATACTAGAGGCGGTGGAGAGTTATTTAAACTAGAGTTGAGGGGGGAGGGCAAGTCAAAAGTGAAGACAGGTTACTTAGGGGACGGCACATGATGGTAGGTGGAGAATTAGAAGGGGGGAGAATTGCTATGAAGGATAAGGAGATCCATGTGTTGCAAACCAGCAGTGGAAGATTAGGCGGATGCATTACTGCAGAAGCTAATACTGTACCTCATTGTGTCAAACTAGATAGGAACCTAAAGTGTATGTTCACAAATGCCAGAAGTCTGGCAAGTAAAGTGGGGGAGTTTGAGGCTCTGGTGCTGGCAGAGAATATTGATGATGTTGGTGTGGCTGAGACATGGCTGGATTCCACACATGACTGGACTGTCAATCTACAAGGTTTTGCTCTTTTTTGGAAAGACAGAGCAAAAAGGAAAGGGGAGGCATGTGTCTTTATGTGAAGCAAGAATTCAAAGCATATATTAATGAGGGGATACTAGCAGAAGACTGTGAGGATGTAAAATCCTTGTGGGTAGAAGTGGGGGGGGCGATGTAAACAATGTTAAAATACAGTTTGGTGTAATCTATAGGCCCCCAAATATAACTGAGGAAATAGAGGGTCAACTGCATAAACAGATAGAATGGGCTTCACAGGCTGGTACAGTGGTGGTGATGGGGGACTTCAGCTATCCAGGAATCGACTGGAGACATGGTTCTGCTTCCACTACAAGGGGGAGAGCATTCCTCAGCTTGTTACAAGATAATTATATGAATCAGTTCGTGGAGGCACCTACTAGGGGTGATGCTCTTTTAGATCTGGTAATATCAAATAATGATGACCTGATGGAGACAGTAAAATCTTGGTAACAGTGACCACAATATAGTTATATTTAACATAAACTGTAAGAAAGATTTTCTGTCGGGGAGGGCAAAAACACTACATTTTAGGAAGGCCAACTTCGCCAGGCTCAGAGCAGCACTCCAGGGCATTAACTGGGAGCATCTGTTGAGGAATAAGGATACAGATGCCAAATGGGATCGCTTTAAATCAATTGTGAGTACCAACGTTGCAAAATGTATTCCTACATGTAACAAATATAAGCGGCTAAAATCAAACCCCTCATGGCTGACACCTGCGGTTAAAAGGGCAATAAAGTACAAAAAAAGGGCATTTAAATATTATAAGGCTGAACTCTCAGCTGTAACACTTGAAAAGTATAAACTAGCAAATAAAATGTGTAAGAAAGAAATAAGGTTGGCAAAAGCACACAATGAAAGGGATGTGGCCAAAGAAAGCAAAACTAACCCTAAACATTTTTTAAATGTTGTATATATATAACCAACACAGTTTTACTAAGGACAGAAGCTGCCAGACTAACCTGATTGGCTTCTATGAGGAGGTGAGAAGAAGCCTGGAATATGCCGTCCAGTTCTGGGCACCCATTCATAGAAATGATGCTCTGACAAAGGAAATGGTGCAGAGGAGAGCCACCAAACTAATATGGGGAATGATGGATCTTAGTTATGAGGAAATAATTAAATCTGTTTAGTCTTGAGATGAGACGGCTGAGGTGGGACATGATTAACTTGTATAAATATATAAATGGCCCATACAAAAATTATGGGAGAACACTATTTCAGGTAAAATCTTCTCTAAAGACAAGGGGGCACTCCCTTCGATTGGAAAAAAAAAGAAATGTAGTCTCCGGAGGCGACAATAATTTTTTTCCATAAGAAATATAAATCTATGGAATAGCCTCCCACAGAAGCTTGTTACAGCATCAACCGCTGACAGCTTCAAAAAAGGATTAGATGCTTTTTTAGAAGAAAATGACATTAACAGTTACTATTAGCGGCCATCAGTAAAAAAATTAAAAACAAAAAAATAAATAAATAGCTTCCCCTATAAAATAAAATAAAAAATAACTTCCCCTACCCCAACACCCTTGGTTGAACTTGATGGACATGTCTTTTTTTAACCGTATTAGCTATGTAACTATATGAGCAAACAGGTCAATTGGAACCAGCGTTTTGTGCGATCCTGAATTTCCCACTAGTTCGTTCAAACAAACTGTCGAATTTCCTTGGCTGCTAAATGTGTTTTTGGGTGCCAGAAAATGACAAGAACAAAGGTAGCAGTGGACACAGGGGTCACAGATCATGGGATGTCACCAGCCCATCTGCTGCTAGCTACCCAAAAGCCTGGAATTGCTGTTTCTTGATTGCTGACCTGCTCCTCATTAGGGGCTTAGCTAGAGATAGCGAAAGCTGTCATTTGATTGCTAGTGGACAAAGATAGCTAGCGTAGTGTAGGGGAGAGTCCATTCTTTTTTTTCCACAGGTCACCTACTTCCGACATCACTACACTGAAGTTGGACTTGGGATATTCAGTACAGCCCGAGTATCCCTGATTTAACTTTACAACTTCAAACTGGGTCTGGGTATTGCGGTCATCACATGTGGTGGGGCAGTAATAATGATCTTTAAAGTGGAAATTTAGCCAAAAAGTGTTAGAAAGAAAAGAATCCCTTACCTTATTGAGGAGCCCTCTCAAGTAAATGGGCGGCGGCTTTGTGCCTTGGCCCGAGGAGAAGGTAAGGGGTCTTTTTCTTTCTAACCCCCCCCCCCCCCCATCCTGCCTCAGCACCAGGGTAGGGTAGCATTTTTTTTTTTTAAAGTTGACTCTTAATTTCTTAATTGGGTTTGGGTATTGCAGTGTTTACTTACCTACCTCTGGCTCACAGTCTCTGGGGTGGTGTGACAGCAACAATTTAATACAAGTAAAAAGAAGTGTTTTTAAGTTGGCCCTCAACTTTCTAATTGGGTCTGGGTATTGCACTGTTCATATTCCCCTATCTCTCACTTACAGTCTCTGGGGTGGTGGGGCATTAACAATACTAGGTTATACTAAGGTAATCACCGCCACAAGTCCCTGTGCTTGGCCAAAAAGTGGCTTATTGAAATTCCCCAAGTTGCTGGGTGTCAGAGAATGGCTCGATCACTTGCTGCTTTACCCCTTAGCACTGTTCCACCCAAATTATTGTACTGAGTCTGTGCAGCCTAACCAGCAGGTGGATCTCTTAGGCACTCCCTCTGGGGTAATTGCCAACTGAAGCTGGCCATAAAACAGCTCCACAGACAACCCTCAGTGCTCCAGTATGTGATTCCCTTCCTGCATTACAGACCTTTCACTCTGTTCACCTGAAACTCCATTGCCCAATTCTGTTCCTGCTCAGCCTTCAGTCCTGTTCCAACCCGGCTTCTGATCCTGCTTACAGTTTAGTTCCAGCCCTGTGTCCAGTCCCACCCTGCCCTACATGTCCTTCCTGCCCTCTGGATCCCCCGTCCATCCTCTCTCTGGCCTTTCAGGTACTTGGCAGTTTCGTCTGTGGAGCTTGTATATACTGTATATACTGTATTGTTGTGGTGTGCAGTTAGTTTTGTATTTATATTTTATGTCTGTGAGTTAACCAAAAAAGGCCGCACCAACCACGTGCAATTTAAATGTGTGCAACCTTTGAGTATAGCCACATAAGATATAAACACACAAGGGGGGGGGGGGTCCACAGCATCCCCAAATACTCAAAATGAAAGTTGCACCACTCTCATATACCTCTCACCTTAAAATACATATAATAAACAAAGACAGGACAATAACACTAGAGGGTGCTGCCAACTCCGAATAATCCCTCAACATGAATGATAAGTACAATCAAATTCCACCTATTGTAACTGCCCGAATCCACATATCCCAAAATGCATTTGTGCCAAATAAATTTATAATATAAATAAAGTGAATAAATTAATATAATATTAAACATACCAATATATCACAATGATAAAATGCAAATCTCTAATAATCAATCTACCATAATAGAGGACCCAGTGGAGTGACAAAAGGGACAAAATATCTCACAGTATATAGGATATTACATATCCATAATCAGAGCCGGCCAACGACGGACACGTCACTTCATCAGGGCAAAAATGTGTACTAAATAATAAAGATTAACTTGTGGAATCATATGAGAGTGGTGCAACTTTCATTTTGAGTATTTGGGGTGTTGTGTGTTGATATATTTCTGTCTGGTTTGCAGTGCTCTGTATTCAGTCTTGTATGTTTTCCCTTTCACACAATAAATCACCATTTAGTTACACCAGTTCGGCCGAAGCGTCCATCACTTGCTGGTCACACCTTGCAGATCCATGACACTAGGGTCTCCTACACTGTTGGGTCCCATGTGTAAATTCTTACAGAGTGGAGTGCCACCACTGATTTCCAAGCCCTGCCCCATGGGTAGACTGTCTTGTCCGGGCCTGTCTCTGTCCTTGGAGGAAGAAAAGTGTAAAGCGACCAGGAGAAGTCTCCTCGAAGTGGGGTGGTCCGCATCTTCCCCCCACTTTACGGTCTGCTTTGATCTAAGAAAAGTGAATCTGTAAGTTATTGCTGATGTTTAATCTGAACTATGCTTGGGAAACATAAGTACTTGTGTCCTCTGAGACCAAGAGGGGTCCTGCATGTCTAGCTCTTATGTTGAGAACTGTGTGCTTGGAACCGTGATTTGGATTTACTTGCCGTGACTTTGGAATGGCCATCCCTCAGGGACAGTGAAACAATAAAGTATGCTGATTATTGCATTGGTGCCCTGCTGTTGAGTCCGTGTGTTAACGAGGCATCCTGCACTCACATACAGATATTATCCTTTATACCACCACACTTTCTAATTGGATCTGGGTATTGAACTGTTCACACACCCCTACCTACTTCTCACTGTCTGAGTTGGTGGAGCAGTAACAATTTATTTCTAGTATTGTAATATGTATAGTGTGAGTGAGCTTACATTCATTGTATAGTCTTTTGTCTCATTTTACAATTTGAGTAAAGATTTTGGACTTGATTTACTCGTCATGGTGTGTACTAGTGTTCTGACTTTTCCTCGCATCTCAATGCGGCTAGCTAGCATGTTTCAAACAGCCTTTACATAGCCACCAAATCGTTTTTTTCATCATTTCTGCTCATGGTGTAGCCAGGTGCAAACAACACTCACACTTATGTTAAAAAAGATTATATATTGGTTGAAGACTAACAATTTAAAGACATTCTGCAGGCAACAAAATAAAAATGCTATACTCACCTTTAATACCTCGATCACAAATAGCCTGGTGCTCAGACGCTTACCAGATCAATTGATCCTAGTCCCTCGCAGCCGGTAGAGACCACAGCAATGAGCTCTATGAAGGAATTAGCTTCCTGACTTGGAGTCATCTCAGTATCCTGCATCTCAATTTCCAAATCTTACCAAGTGCCCAGCAATCGGATTTCTCTGGGGCCTGACAATTTACTCTCCTCTCATGTACCCAAAGCCACGGACAAAAACTATTTGATAAATGCTCGTATGGTGATTTGAGCCAATGTACAATGATGTGATGCTTCCAGACATGGTACTTGTTAAATCATGATCTGTGTGCCTGTAGGTGCTAAGCCTATTCTGTCAGTAACTAGGGAAACTGTTCTATTTAAAGCGGACCTTCACCCTGAATAAGAGCCTATCTTATATAGAAACATAGAAACATAGAAGGTTGACGGCAGAAGGAGACCATACGGTCCATCTAGTCTGCCCTTATGTGTATACTGTATGTACTCTTGATCTTAGGATAGATGTGTGCTTGCTTATCCCAGGCGTGTTTAAATTCAGTGACTGTTCAGTGACACTTACAAATATATTAAAAAGAATGGGGCCCAGGACAGAGCCTTGCGGCACACCACTTGTAACTCACATTTGTTCAGATTGCACACCATTTACAACAACACTCTGATACCGATCCCTCAGCCAACTGGAAATCCACTGAACTATCCAGGGATTGAGTCCTACCTTCAATAACTTATCTATGAGCTCCTTATGTGGTACAGTGTCAAAGGCTTTGCTAAAATCCAGATAGGCGATATCCACAGCACCACCTTCATCTAACACTTTAGTGACATTGTCAAAGAAATCAATAAGATTGGTCTGACATGATGTGCCCTCAGTAAAGCCGTGTTGTTTTGGGTCCAATAGGTCATTGATTTTTAGAGTGTTTCCATTAATTTGACCACTATAGATGTTAAACTAACTGGCCTGTAATTACTGGCTTCTTCTCTACTCCCCTTTTTATGGATTGGTACGCAATTGGCCATTCTCCAATCATCTGGAACCTCACCAGTTGAAAGGGAATGGTTAAGTAAATCAGTCAGAGGGGCTGCAATCACAAACCTAAGTTTCCTTAGAACTCTGGGGTGGATTCCATCTGGACCCATCGCCTTACTTACCTTTAGATGTGCCAGCTCGGATAGGACATCAGCCTCCAGAAACTCCAGAGCTGTGCCCTCCCAGCAGGATGCTGTGCTATGGCCATGCCTGCTACTATCTGAAAATACCGAACAAAAGTAGCTATTCAGATGGTCAGCCACAGCCTTATCTCCGTCAATATATTTATTTTCCCTATTTATAATTTTTGAGACTGCATTGTTTTTCTTCTTTCTGTCACCAATATATCGGAAAAAGGTTTTATCTCCCCTCTTCATAGATTTGGCCATTTCTTCCTCCTTTTGCCCTTTAGCAGTCCTTATAATGAGTTTTGCTTCCCTCTGTTTAATTTTATATGCCTCTCTGTCAGCTACACTTCCACTTACTTTTTACTTCTTATAGGCAGACTTCTTATCTTTTATGATAGTGCTGACTTCCCTAGTAAACCATAATGGTTTCGTCTTCCTTTTATTCTTGCTAGTTTGTTTCACATATTGCTTAGTTGCCTTTAAGATGGCCATTTTTAATAGTGACCACTGGGCACTCACTTCTGTTACTCCGTTCCACTCACCTAATTTTCTTTCTACATACTCCGCCATTTCCTTGAAGTTTGTCTTCCTAAAGTCTAGCACTTTGGTTCTGGTGTGTGATTGCACAATGTCTGTTTTTATTCTGAACCATAAGCATTGATGGTCACTGGAACCCTGACCTTGGACACCAGATCCCCATTGGTCAGAACTAAGTCCAGAATGTTATCTCCTCTAGTTGGCAATGTCACAAGTTGTTTTAGAGACACTCCATTAAGTGCCTCTAATATAGTCCTGCTCTTGCATGTCGATGCACTTGGGATATTCCAGTCCACATCAGGCATGTTGAAGTCACCTGTTATTACAATGTCCCCCTTCTCTGCCATTCCACTGATTTCATCTATTAACAGGTTATCTAGATCCTCAGATTGTCCAGGGGGCCTATATATCACACCAATTCTGACCGCAGCTCCCTCCTTAGTCTTCATGGTAACCCAGAGAGTTTCTAGTTCATTATGTGTATGCTGAATTATTGTTGATTGAAGTGTAGTCTTGACATAAATGGCTACTCCACCGCCCTTTCTATCCAATCTGTCTTTTCTGTACAATGTGTAACCGGGTATGGCTATCTCCCAGTCATTGTGATCCTTGAACCAAGTCTCTGTTATTGCAACAAGATCCAATTCATCTCTGGATATGATAGCCATTAATTCACAGAGATAGCCATTATATGTTTCCCACACTCTGTACATACAGATTGCTCACATTAAAAATCATCCTACCTGCATCTACTGCATGTTATGAGCCTTTAAACATACAAGACGGTGGCTCATGGAGCATCAGGCAGCCTGCAAACAGGAAGTGTCTTCTGACTGTTGGCCTTTTCATTAAATCATGCAGAAGGTCCGGTTTAAGGGGAGGAGTAGGAGTAGATGATTAAAATATATTTCTGGATATTGTTGTATTCTGGATAGCCTGTAAATAGAAACTATCTGTCAGTTTTAAAACAAAATCTATTGCCAACATGTGGTTCCTGCTGTGCATTTCTGGGCCAAAAGTCTGCATTCCCCAGGGGGCAATAGCCTCACCACTCACATTACACCAAAATATAAATATTTATACAATATATATATATATATAGATTTTTTTTTCTTTTAAAGAGAAAATGTTTTGTTTGATTTTTCCAAGAGGACAAGAGGACTAAAGCTAATTGAGGTTATTTAGCAGCATGATTAAAATTAATATAATTATCCATTTGCACAATTAGCTCATAACCGTTTTTATTTCTATAATTTATTTTAGCAATTAGCTGATGATACCATTATAAGCTCAGCAGGGTAACATTATTTTATGTGCAGAAAATTAAAAAGAACTGACTACTGTAATGCAATATAAAATTTAGAAGATTGTAAACATGTATTAAAACGGGTAATATAATGCAATATTCAAATTATTTTCTTGGTATGTGCTTAATGGTACAATAAAAGTCTTCAAATTCATTTCCATAATTCTTTTTATAACATTTTAGTGAAACAGTGGAAATTATTTTCATTTTCCTTTCATTTCAATCAAAAGAAACACTGGTTATTTTAATCAAAAGTAGTGGGTTTCCTTTAGGATTGCAATTTATTTGCCATCAACTTACTACTATAGTCAGAAGTAAATTATAGTCATTTACAAGCTGCCATAGATGTTGTGTGGCAGTTTGTGAGCTAAAACTCATTTTGCTTTACATTCCAATGGTTTAAGTCAATTGAGTAAAACATTGTATTGTCAATTGAAGGATTTCTTTCTTCTTTAGTCTTTCATCTCTAGTTATCAGTTCCAGGAAAATTGTCCACATAACTATCACAAATAGCACAGCTATTTCAAGTTAAATGCATCTCCTTTTTACTGTTGTAGAAAGCACGGAAAAGTGTTACTTAGCTTGCTAAAAAAATATGCATTTAAACATAAGCATCCAAACACAATACAAGCTCCCTACTTTGAAAATAAAGTAAGTATTTTATCAACATTTGGGAATAGATTTTTATTTTTGGGTAATCTATAAGGAAAGCTGATTGAAAGTGACAAACATATAAATCAGTCAATTCCTTCGTGCAAGTAGTAGTTATACCTAAAGTGATGAACACGCTTCTTTTTCCTCAGGTGACAACTTTGCAATTGTTTTTGTTCCTTGTTTCTCACACAGAACTACCATCTGCACCATTGCATGTTTCTCTTCTGATCCTTAAACAGGACTGGATTCGGTGCAGTGTAGGCCCCTGGGCAAAAAGTCTGGTGGAGACCCCCCTAGCCCCAGCCTGTCCACTCTCTACATTCAGCAAGGCTGTGTGCCTGGCCTGCCATTAGTGATCAGGGTGGCAACACGTTGCTGTGAGGCTAGCATAGAGTGGAAGATTCCCGGGGAACCTCCCGCTATTTTTCTTCTCCTCCAGTCACATAGGGGAATTCCACAGAGGCTCATCCTCTGTGGTATAAAATCCTCCCTACTCTGCATCAGCTTGGCAGGGTGGCAAGCAACAGATGGTCACCTGGTGGCTGCAATAGCGGTTCAGTGGCATCAAGAAGATCAATGCCTGCTGGACCAGGAGCAAGCCCTCAAATTGGTGGACCTGTAATGGGGATGCCACCTAGCAGGCGATGGATAAAGGAAGATGCAGCATTGGGGAGTTCTTTTTTTTAATTTTAAAACAATGTTTTAATTTTCTGTTTGTGAACTGGTAAGGGGTCTGATATGTGGACATTCCCACAATGTGTGGCAGAAGTCTCCTACATAGTTATTACAATTATGACAATTCAATAGGAAGCCTACTCATATTTTCTCTTTGGAGCATAATAAACTTTAGGGAAAACCCACCAACTTGGTGCAGGCCACACTCACCCACTGCCCTGACTGTGCCCAGGAAGAGGCAGCAGATGGAGGAGTAGTGGGCGCTGTCTCTGGCCCTGCCACTGCTATTGCTGCCGGAAAAGACAGCGATAGCAGTGGCGGGGACGCGGACAGAGCCTGCTGCTGCTTCTTACTGGCCGGCTCCGTGAATCGGGTGGGCGTGGCCTGCTCCGACGCAGTGCAGGCCACGCCCACCCGATTCACGGAGCCGGCCGCTCAGCAGGGAGGTGAGTTTTCCTTTTTTTTTAACTTCTAGGGGGATGCCACACTACCTATGGAAATGGGGGGGGGGGCACACAGTCTATATGAGGATTGGGAGGGGGGAATGCCACAATGCCTATGATAATGGGGGGGCACACTGCTTATATGGGGAATGGGATAGGGGATGCCACACTGCCTATATGGGAAATGGGAGGGGGAATGCCACACTGTCTATATGGGGAATGGGAGGGGGAATGCCACACTGCCTATATGGGGTACACAGTGCCACAGTATTTAATACAGTTTTAAATAAAACAATCTTTTTCACCTGCCAAGGGGGGCACATCTGTCTGTTTTAGTTGGGCTGTGCAAGTGTGTCATTTTGGGGTGTGCGCTGCACCAAATACTTTAAAAGAAATACTAAATACAATGTCTGGGAAAGGAAGGGGTGGAAAATACAGGTGCAGAGGAAAAGACATCCCTGCAATTCCTTCTGCCACTAAGGATAAGGAAGCTGGTGCCAGTGTCAACACTGTGGTCAGCAGCCATGTGCCCAGGACCAGTAAAAGTAGCTCCAGCCATTTGCCTAGGCCCAGCCATAATAGTGGCAGCATCCATTTGCCCAGGCCTGCAACTGTTAGTAGTAGCAGCAGCAGCAATTTATGTGGTAATAGTAGCAGCATCAGTAATGTAACTGGTATTAGTAGCAGCATCAGCAAGCCAGAGTTGCCTATTTCCCCCAGTGGGAAAGGAGGGAGTGGAAAAAGACTGGTGAAGAGGAAAAGACATTCCTGCAATTCCTTCTGCCACTTAGGATAAGGAAGCTGGTACCAGTGTCAACACTGTGGTCAGCAGCCATGTGCCCAGGCCCAGTAAAAGTAGCTCCAGCCATTTGCCCAGGCCCAGCCATAATAGTGGCAGCATCCATTTGCCCAGGCTCACAACTGTAATAGCAATGTACGTGGTAATAGTAGAAGCATCAGTAATGTACGTGGTATTAGTAACAGAATCAGCAAGCCAGAGTTGTCTATTTCCTCCAGTGGGCATATTATTTCAGACAATGCATCCATTGTGGACTGGCTGACTCGCTCTCGCTCATCTCAGGAGGAGGAAGACTCTGATGCAATGTCAGGTTTCAGTGGCTTCTTCCTCCACTACAGCTACACGTCACAGTAAAAGAAGCCTTTCTCTTCCATCATCTGTCTCTATACTGCCCCCTCCTAGTGGGGCACCAGCTTTTCTCAGCAGCCCCGTTGCTACGGATAGTGATGAGGAACATTTGTTTGATAGAATTTAAATACTGTGTTTATGTGTACAAATTGGTTTATATAAGGATGTCTATGATCTTTTATATCAGATATACCAAACGTGTTATATATACCTTCAATAAAAATTATTGAAAAGAAAAGTTAATCATGTGAACACATCGATTTATGTACAGTGTCTTTACAATTATGCATTATTCAATTTTATTCAGTGTAATCTTCAGAATGACAGGCATTGGGCCTACTAGTTTCGCTTGATTTGGCTTCCTTAGCACCCCTGTCACTTTAAATAAATAGAAACAATATAGTTTATATTAATATATGGGAACCTGGTTGTATCTGATATATTCCAATTGCAAAGCATCATTTATCAATTGTACCTGTATTTTTAGTTGTCTCAAACTCATTGTCTCCCAAGTTATTCATGAACACCATTAGAAGGTTCTTAGGGCATCCTCTCTTAATGTGAGCGATCATTGGATTTTATAACGATTTCTGTTCTTTATCTATAATGGGCATTTCAATCTCATTAGGAACTGAATGTTCAAAGTAAGGGTATATATGTGACTATAATTTTTCTTTATCAATCTTTTTATTGTGTATATTTCGAATTTCGAACATTATTATATAAGCATAATACTGTTCAAACACAGAATTTAAAGATTACATTACATTACAATCAGAATTATTAAGGAAGTTCAATTCAAATAAATTAAAGAAAAATAACCCCTATAAGGGGGGGAAAGGAGGTAAGGGGGGGAGTAAAGGAAGGGGTTGAGGAGGGATTAGATGCTCATTAGGTTTACATCAAAATCTGTAGGCAGAAAATTCCAAACCCAAGGATTTCACACCTCCCTGAACAGCTCCAAAGTCCCATTATGAATGGCGGACATTTTTTTATAGCCATAATTCAATTGACCTTGTTTTTAAAGGCGTTGAAGCTCAAGGTAGGGGACCTCCAAGCCCTAGCTATCACCAGCTCTGCCCCTGATAGAATATAGTACATCAACTGCTTTTGAAGTATAGAACTGTGGGGGGATTGAGGCATTGAGGAGAGCTACCCAAGGGTCTCTGATCACAGATCTACCACATACTTTGCTGAGAACTCTAAAGATTCTTGACCAAAATCCCCTCGCTACTGGGCAATCCCACCACACATGCCAGTACGACCCCCGGGAGAGAGGCACCCCTGGAAGCAGTTCCCCTAAAACTCAGTGGAAAAGTGTTTCATTCTCTCTGGAACCATATACCATCTTGCCATTAGTTTTACGTTAGCCTCAATTAAAGTGACAGATGCAGAGGAACCAAAGGAAGCGCTCCACATCCACAGACATTTTTCTTGATCCAACTCCTTATCCAGTTCATGGTGCCAATTTTCGGTATAGGATGGGCATGTATCCGCACCCCTTGAGGCCAAGTTATGATATATCTCTGATATTGCTCCTCTGGGATCCCTACAGAAGTGCGTCTCAAAAAAAGTTAGTTTTTCAAACTCCTGCCAATTCCACACCATGGATCTTACAAAATGGCGAACTTGCAAAAAACGGAAAAGCTCATTAGATGGCAGGTGAAATTTATCCCTCATTTGTTGGAATGTACTGACCTCTGACCTTCAGACAATCTGAAATTCGCCGTATGCCCGCCTCCTTCCATTTATTAAATCTACCATGGTCCTATGCCCCTGGGGTAAACATTGGATTGTTCCACAAGGATAGGAGAGGGAGGTACGGGGACATCAATCCGTCTGAGTATTTAACATCGTCCCACACTTGTAGTGAATGTCTAACAATGAGGTTTCGTAATAACCGTCTAAACGTAGGTGTAATCCACCAAAGGTTTTTTACTGAAAATACGTCTGACTCGATCTGCACCCAGCTTGGTACATCTGAAGTGGAATGGAGGGCAAGTAGTTGTGCAATCTGAGCCGCTTGGTAATACTTTGCAAAATTTCGCACCCCCAGCCCTCCCTCCTTCCTAGATCTAAGCATGACCCCCCCGGGGACCCTAAACCTCCTACCACCCCAAGGAAAGGACATCTTGCTTTGTAGTGTTTTTAACAGTTGTGGGGGGACTCTAGCTGGGAGGACTCTGGCGACATACAGAAACTTAGGCAACAACGTCATTTTAACTGCCTCAATCCTCCCCAGCCATGACACATTGTAGTCTTTCCATTGCTCTAACAACTTATAGAGTTTCCGAAAGAGGGGTGTGTAATTTCCTGAAGCCAGGGAGTCATATGAGACAGTTAAATATATCCCAAGATAGCTGATGTTTTTTTCCTCCCAACTAAAGTCGAATGATGTTTAAATTAGAATCTAGGACTCCCTAGGTTTTGTGATATTCAGCGCTTTGGATTTCGCTGTGTTCACCTGAAGATCAGACACGAATGCGAACTTACCCATAATTTGGAGTAGATTAGGGAGAGAGACAATTGGGTTTGTAATGAATAATAGGACATCATCTACAAACAGAGACAATTTGTGGTGCTTACCCGCTACGGCCAGGCCCGATATGTTCTCCGATTTTCTAATCAATTGGGCCAGAGGTTCTACAACCAGGGTGAACAAAAGGGGGGAAAGCGGGCATCCATGACTTGTCCCTTTAGAAAGTCTAAAGGGTTCAGATGTATACCCCCTATACTTTATATATGATAAAGGGGATGAGTAGAGAGTCTTTAAGACATTAATACTGGTCCGAACCCCCATCTCTCCAAAAGGAAAAACAGATATTCCCAGGGGACCTAATCAAATGCTTTCTTAATGTCTAGGGAGAAAAGCATAGATGGAATCTGTCACTCTTTTGCTATATGGGACAACTGTACAATCCTTCTAATATTCTACCCTGCCTGTCACACTGGTATAAGGCCCACCTGGTTATTATTTATCAGTTTTGATAAGACTTCCAAGAGCCTATCCGCTAGCACCTTGGCTAGGATTTTGACATCCAAATTAATTAGGGAAATGGAACTAAAGTTAGACCAAAGAAAGTGGTCTGTATCTCGTTTCAGGAGCATACTGATAGAAGCCCTGCGTGACTCATTTCTGATATTATTAAACATTGCAGTCAGCTTCGGAGTTAACACTTCACTAAACTTTTTATAATAACAGGCTGAGAAGCTATCTGGGCCCAGTCTCTTTTCAAATTCCTCACTATCAGTTGAACTTCCCTTTCCTGAATTTTGTCATCTAAAATTTCTTTCAGATTTTTGGGTAGGCTGGGTAGGTAGATTTCCCTAAAAAATCTCTCTAATGTCTCCAAGCTTGGCTGTGAAGTATTGTAGTACAACTTCTGCAACTGTTGTTTGAACAATTTTACTACCCTAGTTGGATTACTTGTGACAACCCCTCTCTCATCCTTTAATCTCATTGGCAGTAACTTTGTGGTGGAGCATTTACTTTCTTAGCTAAAAGTGAGCTTGGTTTATTCGCTTTACAATAATATTTATGCTTCAACCAACACAAAGATTTCTGCTCTACCTGCTAGAGCAAGATTCAACCCCTGTGATGTTCTATTGCGTTAGCTGCCTCTGAAGCCTGAAGATATTCTTTTTCTAGCCTGTCAACATACTTGTTCCTATCTCTTTTCCTCCCCATATAGGCAGTGTGGCATTCCCCCTCCCATTCCCCATATAGGCAGTGTGGCATTCCCCCTCCCATTCCCCATATAGGCAGTGTGGCATTCCCCCCCTCCTACTCCCCATACAGGCAGTGTGGCATTCCCCATATAGGCAGTGTGGCATTCCCCCCTCCCATTCCCCATATAGGCAGTGTGGCATTCCCCCCTCCCATTCCCCATATAGGCAGTTTGGCATTCCCCCTCCCATTCCCCATATAGGCAGTTTGGCATTCCCCCTCCCATTCCCCATATAGGCAGTGTGGCATTCCCCCCTTCCATTCCTCATATAGGTAGTGTGGCATTCCCCCTCCTTTCCCCATATAGGCAGTGTGGCATTCCCCCCTTCCATTCCTCATATAGGTAGTGTGGCATTTCCCCCTCCCATTTCCCATATAGGCAGTTTGGCATTCCCCCTCCCATTCCCCATATAGGCAGTGTGGCATTCCCCCCTTCCATCCCTCATATAGGTAGTGTGGCATTCCCCCTCCCATTCCCCATATAGGCAGTGTGGCATTCCCCCCTTCCATTCCTCATATAGGTAGTGTGGCATTCCCCCCTCCCATTCCCCATATAGGCAGTGTGGCATTCCCCATATAGGCAGTGTGACATTCCCCCCTCCCAATCCCCATAAAGGCAGTGTGGCATTCCCCCCTCCCAATCTCCATATAGGCAGTGTGGCATTCCCCCCTCCCAATCCCCATATAGGCAGTATGGCATTCCCCCTCCCATTCCCCATATAGGCAGTTTGGCATTCCCTATATAGGCAGTGTGGCATTCCCCCTCCCATTCCCCATATAGGCAGTGTGGCATGCCCCCTCCCATTCCCCATATAGGCAGTGTGGCATTCCCCCTCCCATTCCCCATATAGGCAGTGTGGCATTCCCCATATAGGCAGTGTGGCATTCCCCCCTCCCAATCCCCATATAGGCAGTGTGGCATTCCCCCTCCCATTCCCCATATAGGCAGTGTGGCATTCCCCCTCCCATTCCCCATATAGGCAGTGTGGCATGCCCCCTCCCATTCCCCATATAGGCAGTGTGGCATGCCCCCTCCCATTCCCCATATAGGCAGTGTGGCATTCCCCCTCCCATTCCCCATATAGGCAGTGTGGCATTCCCCCCTCCCAATCCCCATATAGGCAGTGTGGCATTCCCCCTCCCATTCCCCATATAGGCAGTGTGGCATTCCCCCTCCCATTCCCCATATAGGCAGTGTGGCATTCCCCCCTCCCATTCCTCATATAGGCAGTGTGGCATTCCCCCCTCCCAATCCCCATACAGGAAGTGTGGCATTCCCCCCTCCCATTCCTCATATAGGCAGTGTGGCATTCCCCCCTCCCAATCCCCATATAGGAAGTGTGGCATCCCCACTCCCATTCCCCATATAGGCAGTGTGGCATTCCCCCTCCCATTCCCCATATAGGCAGTGTGGCATTCCCCCCTCCCATTCCCCATATAGGCAGTGTGGCATTCCCCCTCCCATTCCCCATATAGGCAGTGTGGCATTCCCCATATAGGTAGGGTGGCATTCCCCCCATCCCATTCCCCATTTAGGTAGTGTGGCATTCCCCCCTCCCAATCCCCATATAGGCAGTGTGGCTTCCCCCTCCCATTGCCCACCGCTGAATGAAGCCGGGTGTTAGTGTGTAGGCGTCTCGTAGAAGGAGCGGCAGAAACAGCTGCCTCCGCTGCTCCTTCTCCGCTCGAGCATCGGCCACACTCACCTGCTGCATGAAGCAGATGTCTGTGTGTGCAGGTGCCGCAGAGAAGGTGGCAGATACAGCGAAGACGGACAGAGTGAGCGAAAGGTGAGTTGACTTTTTTTTTCACATTCACCCAATAAGACGCACTGAAATACCCCCCCCCCCCAAATTGGGGAGAAAATAAGTGTGTCTTATAGGGCAAAAGATACAGTGCATCTGGCATCAACACATACTCCTGAAATTAAAATGTAATCAAAATTGTTATGACTGGAAGCTTTGTTGTTTTTTTTTGTTCCAAAGTGATTTCTTTGACACTTTCCCTTTAACTTTCCTTGGTAATACTGTACATCATATACATATACAATCTTTATTGCATCCTTTGGGCAGGAGAATGTTGGATAATGATGCTGATTATACTGTGTTATGCTGTGCTTTTATGCCTAGGAGACACCGGGGGTATAAGATGCAGTTCTGAAGTTTGTGGTTGGTGACTTGTTGAATTTATTGGTTTAGTAAAAGCTATGTTTGATTTGTGGAGAACTAGCCCACCTTTTTTCATACACTAAGGAATCCAACTGTGTAACATGCACAAACATCCCAAACCAGTACAATGTGCAAAATACCACAGTGTCAGGGATCGCCGGACACCCCTCTTTCATAAGCCAAGCAATCCCCAATCTCCACCGCCTCTTGTGCCTATAGACAAGCCCCACTTGCTGGAGATACAGGTTATGCCTCTCCAGACTCGGATGCCCCCAGGACTTACTGGCACAAAGATTGCTGGCTTATGGTGAAGATAGGTGAACGGCGGGGTATCCCAAATCGGAAGTTCGAGCGGACTGAGTCTGAAACGTCGAGTCCAGCAGGTTTGGCAAGAATGGTCGAGACGAGCAGGGGTCAAAGCCGGGTGGTCACAGGGCACGGTATCCAAGGGGTTAGACGGAGAATGGTCGAGACAGGCAGGGGTCAAAAGCCGGGTGGTCACCAAAGCGTGGTATCAAAGGGGTAAGGCAGAGACGAGGTCAGACAGGCAGATGCTCGGTGCGGGCAGCGGACAGGAATGGTCAAAGACGGAGCCGGATCAGAACACACTAAACGCAAATCCAATAGCACACCCAAGCTAATAATGGCTATAACGGGCACCGATGGTCAGAGCAAGGACATTTTTAAGGGAGAACTGGCCAATGGGAAAAGGGGAACGTCAGATGGGTGTATGTAGTGATTGGTGCATACTTTAACTCTGCTCCTGATAGGAGCCCCCCAGGGACTGGACCGCCCTGACCAGCCAGGCTGTCCAGTCCCTGGGTTCATTTACCTGGAGGACCCCCCCCCTGGACCTCAATAGGTCCTTTTAAACTTGCCCCCGGCGAATGCACTGGGAGCAGCGCCGCCGGGGGACATAACTAGAACGTGCTCGCGCACGCGCGCGAGCATGAGGCTGTCTGCCGGGCACGCCCCCCGGGGAGGAGGGGGAGAACGCGCCCAGCAGACGCTGCAGAGCTGCCGCCGCCGAGCAGGGGGCGGAAGCCGGAGCCCCAGCGAGGGGGAGCGACGGCGAGGCGGCCGTCCTGCACGGCCGCCGGAGGGCGGCCGGGACTGAGCGGAGGCGCCAGGTAAGTACCTTACACACAGTCTACAATAATATTATATGAGAATTCCAAAATATACATGAAAACTATATATATAAATATATATGATAACTATTTTATTTACCCCTAATACATGAAACATGGATCATCTGAAGTGAAGCAGGGAAACACCCTGCACGCCATTGCCTCAGTTTTTACGTTTTTTGAGGGTGGAAGTGGTTTGGGGTGCTGCCGCTGTATGTATATAAGACTCCTTATGTGTAAGCTTGCAATCAATTGCTTCCATGTTCTATCAAAAACAAAATGTTATCCTCAGCTTTATGACTGTTTAAATTGCCTTTTGCATAATCTTGGTGTTACATAGCCAATTAAGAGCGAGGACAATCACATTTGAGTATATTTCTGCATTTGTTTTACAGCAAAAATCTGACTTTTCTAATTAGAACTCATCATGTAACCTCCAGAAATATGGTCATTTATCTAGAAACATTTCTCATTTCACATCAATGTTCTGCTCGTAACAGTAAACACATTTGGCAAATTGCAGCATTTCTCTCTTTCATCTGAACATGTGGTTTATTATAACTGCACCTTCTATTTTCAATAAACTCTCAGAGTAAGAAAACTAATTTACTCGGCTATGGCAGCTGCTGAATGCTGCATTGAATTGACATTTTGTTCCATCGCCATAATGTGTTAGCACTGAGATGCTCGCACACACTGAATGAAAGGATTTTCCACTTTTCCATTGTCCCTGGCAGACACTAATCATACATTGTCTTTCCTGAATATCTTATTTCCTTCTCATTCCTTCTGATTAGGGTTGATTGATTTTTTTGCATTGCAAACCACTACACTGGGTCACATTATGCAAAAAAAGCTGTAAGAATTTAACTAGTGTTTGTGCTGAACTCCTTGAAGATTTCTTAGGTTTGTTTGTTTTTTTTTTCATAAAATATTAAAGGGTCTTTAAATGAAATGAAGAAAAGGATGGATCATTGCATTACTTCCTAGAAATTCATTTCTAATTTCTTGGAAATGTATTTGTGTTATTGGATGTATATAGAATTGTCCAGGACGCTTGGTGTTCTAAAGACTGATGAGGCTGAGTAGTTACCAGTAACCCCGAATGCTAGATACAATAGCTCCAGCCACGACAAGACATGTGAACTGGTATAGGGGTCTCTTGGAATCCCCGTCCTTGTCTCTCTCATCCAGTGATGTCACTAGTCACATGGGTGATTCAACAAAGGCTCCTCCTATGGGGAATAAAAGCCTTTCTGCCCTGGCAGTCCGGCTTTATCTTGGGGGGATGCCAAGGAAGGAGACCTGTGCCCCCCCTCACTACAGATGCAATAGTAGCATCAAGCGGATCATAGCCCACCAGCCCAAAAGAGAGTATCTGACCAGCGTGACGTGGCGAGAGGATGCCGTCCATGGGAAGGGGAGGCAGATGAAGGAAGAAGCTAAAAAATTTTTTAATCGTAAAATGTATTTTCTTTTTTAATTCTTTGTGAGCTGGAAAGGGGTCCCCAGTACACAGGGTAGTGATGCCCAGCACGCCACCTGTCAGCATCTGTGGGTGGCACGCGGGATAATTTGATTCCAATTTTGCCAGTATCCAGGATGGAGCAAACTGGCACAATATATATCGAATCTAACTTCAGGTCGAATTACTAGTTGTAAAAACACATTTATTCTTTAAAGGGCCAATCCAGCCAGACTGCCCATTTTAAAATTACCTCCACCCTGCCATTACCTAGCCCTACATTTACCTTGTCTGCAATCCAGTGGTGCCGAATGATTGATCACAGCACTGGATGCCGCTATCTTTATTCATACTGCCTGAGTGGACGCCCCCCATGCTGCATGTGCTCCTGTCCACCCATTTACTTGAATAGCCAGGCGTGGGTGGGGGGGGGGTGCTTTCAAAATGGGTAGTCTGGCTGGACTGGCCCTTTAACACTTCAGCATAGAAGAAGGAGTAGGGTGGTGGCTGGCTTCTTATTATGTTATTGTATAATTAAATGTAAAGTTCTATTATGTTGGATGTATTTTCAGAAGAGATGAGCACACCAAGCTATTTGAACTGGAGAACTGGATTTCAGTCTGAACTTCCAGGAAAAAAAGATTTGGAACAATTCAGAGTTTCTTGGAGGTTTTTTATTTTTTTTTCCCTGAAATAGGTAAGAACCCCCCCCCCCCCCCCCGAAAACTGCAGCATCGTAACCCACAGCGCTCCCAATCTGCATGCGACCCGATCACCAGTGAGTTATCACCTCCTGTCACTTACATCATGGGCCAAAAGGTATTATGATCTCTCACACGAGGTGGAGTATTCACCAAATGTTTGTGAATTACCCCCTTAGTACCTTAGAGGGGAGCTTGTTACAATGCGAAAGTGGGACTCAAACACACTTGTTACATTGTACAGCACAAGGGAGAGAACCAGCAGTGCAAGTTATAAAACTAGTAGTTCGCTTCTTTAATCCCTTTTTATTTTCCCTAGTTCCCATAATATTTTAATTTTAAGATAGCCAATTTTTTTCATTCCTCCTTTGTTTATCTGTTTCTCTTTTATGTGTCCCTTCTCTTTTATTTTTTTCCGTTAAACTAGACCAACAGCCTTGTACAGGCGGGAAAAACTCACTTGCCCCATCAGCATACATGATACTAAATCATAATCATTTACATTTACTCCTGGTTCTACACAAAGTTGAAATGCCGCCTCTCTGATTATTTCCTGGTTGTAGCCATCTTGCAGGACCTTCCTATCCCTGCATCCCAGCCATGCCTGGATTTAACTGACATAACCCACAATGCACAGCAGCAGGAAACCCAGCAGAAGTTTCTCTTTACAGCGCCATAACAAGAAGAAAATTAACCATGGCAGGCCGTACAAAAAGGTCAATACATTTTTATGTGCAGTAATCTAGGGATGTATATACGAGGGTTTCTTGTAAAGGGTTGGTCTGGTTTAATATCAATGCTAAATGCAAAAGTAAAGTGTTGTTTTTTTTCATCAAAAATAAATAAAATGGTTAAATAAATATTAATGTCATGTCTGTACTGAAGTCAGAGGTGAATGTTCTATCAACCTAGAGCGGCAAATGCTATGAAGTATTTTTTTTGCCAAGTTGATTTTTTTACAGAGCTTTGATAAAAATGTTCTCAAATAAATCGCTAATCCTTGTGTCCTTTTTGTAAATATATTTTGTTCGAGTACAAATCCAAACTCTTTAGGTTTGCAATATTTTGTTTAACTGAAACGAAAACAAGTAAAGTGAGATGGAAATGTATTGTAAATGTCAGACCGTGTTTGATCATCTCTCAGTGACCTTAAAATGCCATCTTATCAGGTTTAATTTAACAGGCATGATTTCTTGAAAGTAGCAAATATTTGATGGGAAAGGATATGTGTTGAGTTACAGGAATGAACTGATGGGAAATATCAGCGATGTCAATCTGAAGTTTTGCAATGGAAAAGCTACATTTAGATGATATATATATATATATATATATATATATATATATATATTATAGGCAAAATCAACAGTAATCTGCCATAATTATTTACTATATTTGTAGTGCTATACAAAGTAGTAATTACAGACAGGATAACAAATACAGTACACAGTTCATTACAAACAGCGTGTTCCAGGAAAGCTTGGAGGGTTGGGGAGTAGGGATGAGCGAACCTACCTGCCTCTAAAGTCCAGTTCAGGTTCGAACCCCATTGATGTCAATGGGGACCTGAACTTTGTCGTAAAAAGCAAGGGCTAGAGGGGCAGCTAATTGAGAGGAACACCAGGATGATTGCCCTGCACAAAATGAAAGTACTCAAAACAATAACAGAAAACCAAAAAAATTAAAGAAAATAAAAAAACTAAATATTAGCTTTTTTACAAGTGTTGGGGACCAAATTGCCTGTGGGGACACCTGGGCGATTGTCCTGCACAAATGGGGTAGGGAAAGTGCTCAAAATAATAACAGAAAACAAAAAAATTAGAGAATATATATTTTTTTCTTTAATCAGATATATATGCCAGGCTTTTTGCAGCATATTCTTGTATGCCTCAATACTGCTGCCAGAATAGTGAGGCAAGACCAAGTTGAGACATTGACAGAGTAGATGGCACACGGTGCAACAAGTTCCAGTCCACCAGGGACCTGCAAAGCAAACCAAAAATACCATTTTGTGAGTACTCACCTGAAAAATGGATATTGTTGGTGTGCCTCACACCCCGCTTCACTTCTTAAATATTCATCCATTATTGGGTTAATCCACCGCAGGTGACGTAGTGCAGAGAGGAAGTCTTGTAACGAGCCCCCTTCCGGCCTATATATACCTGGTACCTCCCTTCAATCACCAGTATATTTAAAAAGCAGAAAGACAAGGTACCAGTATTCCACCGGTAACCTCAAAAATCTATTTTGATATAAATAAAAAAGGGCTTCACCACATAAATGCTTCGGTAATACCGAAGAGGGTGGGGGTGAAGCGGGGTGTGTGGCACACCAACAATATCCATTTTTCAGGTGAGTACTCACAAAATGGTATTATTCTTGGTGTGCCACACACCCCGCTTCACTTCTTAAATATTCATCCATTATTGGGACATCCAAAAGCAGTGTCCACAAGGGAAGGGCATCTCAAGGCCAGGTGAAGCATAACTTAAATGACTGCAGTCTGCAGAACTTTGCGGCCAAAAACAGCATCCGCTGAGGCCCGCACATCAACTTTGTAAAACTTAGAAAAAGTGTGAACAGAGGATCAGGTGGCGGCCTTACAAACCTGTTCAACAGAAGCTTGGTGCTGAAATGCCCAAGACGCCCCAACAGCGCGAGTGGAATGAGCAGTGATACGAAAAGGGGGAACTCTTCCCTTAGCCGAATAGGCCGCAGTAACGGCCTGATGTATCCACTTGCTAATGGCAGATTTGGCTGGTGCCAAACCCTTCTTAGGCCCATGGGGCACAACAAAAAAGGAATCCGTCCTACGAAAAGGAGACGTGATAATCAAGTAGTACTTAACACAGCGTACTACATCCAAACAATGCAAAACCCTCTCTTTGTCATTCTTAGGATTAGGACACAAGGAGGGAAGAACAATATCTTTGTTCAAATGAAAAGCAGAAACAACCTTAGGAAGAAAGCCTGGCTTGAACCGAAAGACCACTTTATCCTGATGCCTCTCAAAGTAAGGCGCCTGGATAGACAAGGCCGCCAACTCCGAGACACGCCGGACCGAAGTGATCGCTACCAAGAAGACAATCTTCTGAGTCAGGGTAGACAAAGCAATATCTTGCAAAGGCTCAAAAGGAGGAGCCTGAAGAGCAGAAAGACCCAAATTCAAATCCCAAACAGGGAGTAATGGTTTCCTGGGAGGCCGCACATGCGTAACACCCTGGAAAAAAGTCTTAACTAAAGGTTTAAGCGCAACACGCTTCTGAAAAAAGATAGATAAGGCAGAGACCTGCCCTTTCAACGTACTTAGCTGGAGACCAGAGTCCAGCCCTGATTGTAAAAACTCCAGAATTCTGGAGACCGAAAAGACCCTACAAGGAAAAGATCTTATCTCACACCAAGCGATATAGGCTTTCCAAGTCCTATAGTAGGTGATGGAAGAAGACCTCTTCCGGGCACTGATCAGAGTCTTAATGACTGAATCAGAAAGACCCTCCTCCTTCAGGATGGAGGTTTCAGCAGCCAGGCCATCAAACCCAGCGCTGGTAAATTGGGGTAACACAGTTGACCCTGAGTGAGCAGATCGGGCCGAAGAGGCAGAACGAACTGGTCCACTGCCAGCCGAACGATGTCTGCGAACCTCACTCGTCTTGGCCACCTTGGGGCCACGAGAACGGCGTACACCTTTTCCAGAGCCAACTTCTGAAGAACCCTGCCCAGCATGGGCATCGGAGGAAACAGGTATAGAAATCCTAGAACTCCCCAGATCAGGGACATGGCGTCCACTGCCAGAGCCAGAGGATCCTGGGAGAGCGACACGAAGTTCGGGAACCTGTGATAGTGAAGAGGGGCCAACAGGTCCACCTCCGGGGTCTCCCATTGGAGACACAGTAAGCGAACCACCCGAGGATGGAGAGCCTATTCTTCCAGACGGGGAGAGCCCTTGCTCAACCAGCCCACTACCTGTTTCATCACCTCTGGAATGTAAACCGCCGAGAGACAGGGAACATGGAACGCTGGCCATGTCCAGATCAGGGACACTTCTCTGAGAGTACTCAGACTGCGCGTCCTTCCCTGAAGACCAATGTAAGCAACCGCTGATCGATTGTCTGAACACATCTGGACCAGAAGGCCCAGAACGTACCGAGTCAGGAGAGCAAGCACCTGACGGATGGTTCTCAGATTCAGAATATTGATGGGTAAGTGGGGCCTTTAAGCTCTCCACTGCCCCTGAAAACGCAGCTCCTTCCAGAATCTGCCCCATCCCGACAGACTGGCGTCCGTGGTGACAATTTTCCAAAGGGGGGTCAGGAAAACCCTGCCCTACACAAGATTGGTCGAGACCAAGTACCACAGGAGGGACTGCCGTACACGGGAGGACAACTGGAAGGACTGATCCAGCGACTGAGGTTGCTGGTCCTAACACGCTAACAGAAAAAGCTGAAGCGTTCTCGTGTGAATTTGGGCAAAAGAAAGACACACTCCGTCTTGATGAGAGTTCAGGCCGGGATGAACCGACCCATGAACGGACCGTGAAGGAGGGTGAGACTCGAATTTCAGGTCGTAACCGGGCGACACTACCTCCTGGATCCATCTGCCTGGAACCACTTGGTTCCATTGGTAGAAATGTCGCAATAGTCCCCCCACCCGCACGGGTGAGGGCAGCCCCTCATTGCTGAGTGAGCTTATCAGCAGGTTTGGGCTTGGTGCCCCAGGACTGAGTGGGCCGGCCACGGCCCCTCTCCCGAGTCCAACCTGCGCCACTGGTAGCGGGAAAGGACGCACCCCTGCCCGCTCTGAATCCTCGAAAGGAAGGCCTACCGGAACTTGCCCCCCTGAAGGGGCCACGGGGCCTCTTGCATTGTGGCATCTTACCACCCTTTGCGACAGAATCAATTTTCTCCTCGAACAGACGCAACCCCAAAAAGGGGAGAGCTGTGAGCACCTTTTTGGAAGCCGTGTCCGCTGACCACTGACGCAGCCATACTGACCTGCGAATAGCCACCAGCATAGCTGCTGCCCTGCTACTCATAGTCAGCGCATCGTCCTGAGCAGCCAGGACATAAGCCACAAAAGATTCACACTGCTAAAGCGCAGTGAACTGTTTGCAAGCGGGATTAAGATCCTCATATAGCCCCTGAATTAAGGACTTAATTGCCAATAGCAGAAGGGCTGAAGCACATACCGGGCTCAACGCTGACCCGGAATAGATAAAACCATGTCGAGCGTATTGGTCAATCCGACGATCTTCCACATCTTTAGGGACAGTGGTCTCAGCAGATTGTACTATAGTCGAGCTGGAGAGCCCTAGTACAGGGGTATCGACGTCAGGAGGGACAGACCAAAGGCTTCACCAATTCTGGTGGAAAAGGATAATGCTTTTCCCAACTGGAAGGAATTCCAGATAACCGCGTGGGATGTTCCCATTCTTTAAGAACCACCCTCTCAAAGTGGTGTTGTCTGGGAAAAACCAAACGCGGCTGAGGTTCTTTAAACAACTGACCCTTTGGCGGGGCGGCCGCCTCAGGCGTATCTAAACTCAAAATTTTAAACATTTGAGCCAGAATGGAGGGGGTGTCAAAAACAACCCCCTCTGACCAATCGCCAATCTCATCAGCCACAAGCTGACCTGTCGGCTCATCTGACTCCGACGGGAATTCATCCTCGTCCGGGGATCCATCGGACCATTCCACAGGTTCACAAAACTGGTCCTGTGGAGCCGAAGGTACCGGAGCCAGGTGCCTTCGTTTTGCAGCGGCCTTTAACGCTGCTTTAACGGGCATTACTTTCCGGGGGCTGGGCTGTGCTGCCGCCTCGGAATGCGAATCCCCACTTTTGACAGTGTCATGCGGGGTCCGGAATAGGGAGGGAGAGGTAGGAGATGATGAAGGATGCGATGGCCCCGCAGCCGAAGCAACGGACTGGTGCGCAATAGTCTGTTTTGCACAAGGGAAGCAAATAAAGACATCATCAGCTGGGAGTGGAACCCCACAACCTACGCACCCCCCGAACGGCTCAGCAGAACCGTTTCCGGAAATTACGGGAGCCTCCATATGGTGATTTATGGTATTCGCAATACTGGGACTTTTAAGGCATAAGCCAACCCGGGATGCCCCTTTATTAGTAATGTCCCGGAAGGGAGGATTTTTTTTTTTTTTTTAATATTTTTTTTTTTAAGTTAAGGTCCCCTTTAATAAACGATATATATATATATATATATATATATATATTTATATATAGTCTATGTATATATACATTCAAATAGATATCCCAATAATTAGCCAGGCACATAGAGCCGGAGGGCCACCATCAGCAGGGATCCCAGGATCTGCAAGGAAAAACCATCAGATCCTCACATGTGTATAAACAAACATATAAGCATGGCACCAAAGTGCCCTTAAATCACGCCCCCTTAATACAGAGTGACTCCCCACTATATTACTGCAAGGAATGCATTCCCCATTTAACGGCCCCAACGGGAGGGGCCGCTTACCTGGTCAGCGAAGGCAGCAGCTGGAACAAGACTGCAGCCAGCAGCCAGCACGGAAGACAAAGTGCGGCCGTGCGCCCACGCTACTTCCTGCATTGAAAGAAGCAAAAAGCTGGGCCCGCCGCAGATGCCGCATGACGTCGGCGCCGCGCCCCCGACGCCGCGTCAGCGGGACCCGCCCCCCCCTACGCCGATCAGCTGGAAATCACTCTCAGCTGGGCCACTACACGTGCGCCCAGGCGGCGGAGGGGGGAGGGTAAAGACCGCATGGCGCTGTTCAAATGAATACATAAAATGCCAGGCGGGGAAAGGGGAGAGGAGAGGGGGAAGGGAGTAGGGGGCCACAAAGCAACAGTCTGCAAGAGAAGTGGTCAGCCCCTACCCAGCGCAGCCTGCCCTTAAAGAAGACCAAAAATATACACATGCTGAATACAGTGAATGCCTAATCATGAACACACACACATGTTAAAATGCAGTGATACAAGTGAAACACACATACTAAAAGCACACCCTCACACCCCCCCCCCCCCCATAGTGAAGGGATAAGGGATCGTAACGGGAGAGAAAGGGGCTACGGGGACTCTCGGGACAGGGGCATCCCATTTCCGGATCACCATGCCGGATAGCCGCATTGCCCCACGCATGAGGTCGAGCGGTAGGAGATAAGCTCCTAGGCACTTAAAGTGCCATCTACCATTTGCCCGGTGAGCAGCCTAGGCTGGGAGGCTTCCATTCCACCATAAAGGTATACAAACTCAAACCGGGCAGAAATAGACCAAAAGGGGGGTGGCGGGGTAAGAATACCCCGGCCTACCTGTAAGCAGGAGACTTCCATCTTCTGACTTGTCAGCAAGCAGAGAGAAAAAATACTGGTGATTGAAGGGAGGTACCAGGTATATATAGGCCGGAAGGGGGCTCGTTACAAGACTTCCTCTCTGCACTACGTCACCTGCGGTGGATTAACCCAATAATGGATGAATATTTAAGAAGTGAAGCGGGGTGTGTGGCACACCAAGAATAGAAGGTTTTTTTTTACAGAGCGTTATTGTATTCTGTGGTACTGCAAAAACTAAAAATTGCAGGAGGATGGGTCACAGAATAATAATCTTCACCACATCCATGCCCAGAAACCTAAATACAATCAAATTGGGTGTGCACCGCTAAGTACAAACGGTAAAAATGACACGCGGTGCTGGCACCAGGATGTAAATTAGAAGCAATGACCAAAATGGAGTGGACCCTCAGTATAGCCCACAAGCAAACCCATAAAAGGTGCTGCACATGCAAACCATGTAAATTAATTAATATTTATTGAATAAAAGATAGCTGATCAAACGACAAAGACAAATTAAAAACACATTAGACAAAAAGATGGTGGGAATGACAATGGGCTAAGTAAGCTCTAAATTAATGGGCTCTCTTACTAGACATACAGTGTAAATATATATATATGGTAAAAAGAATATATCTGTGAACAAACTTAATTGGATCAAACAAATAAAGACCGATCAATATAAAGTGCTAGTGCTGTGCAGAGCAATATAGAGCTAGTTCAATATCAAAAGACAAAGTGCATGTGCTAAATTGTAGTAGTGTATCAAATACAAATACTGAGCTCCAAAGAACTACATCACCTATTATGCAAGCCCCAATTCCATCCAAACTAGCCACACCAGCGCGCTGTGTGGAGCGCCTCCACTTCACCTGGGTGAATGTGGCCACTACGAGTGAGTACCTTTTAAAGTCTCGTCCATAAGACTGCTACCCAACGGCAGGCGGAAGTGAACGAATGCGAGCCAAACCCTGCCTGTCCTCTGAAACCGAAGACATAAGGACAGTGTACTCCTGTCGGCCTGGAACGCAGGAAACCAGAAGCCTCGTGGGGTGCGCACGCCAGGTGAACGAGCAGCACTCCACTGCAGTAGCAGGCGGCCGTCACCGGACCACATCGCGCGCACCTCCCCTACTCAAGCACCACCAGCACACACTGCATCTGACTTGGCTGCTATAACAGCAGTCAGGGAGGGGAGATCGTGGGTAATGGGGGACTAAGAACAGGAGTGAAACTCACTTAATGCATAATATTGTAGACATTGACAACTCGATCAGCTTACCAATCTTCAGTCTAAATCACAGTATATACATCACAGTCCATCCAAAGCAATTAATACGACCTGATTATTTACAAAGATATACATACAATTTGTATGTAAGAGAGACTTATTGTCTTAGCAATTAATAAACACAATTCTACTAGCCCTTAACAGGGGTTAAAATGCCATCCAGACAGGGCAGATAAGGGAAGGGAAAAGGTAAGAATGATTGCACAAGAGTCTATTCTAACAAAAGGAACAATAGATATTCACCACTCTATTTATACAACCTATTACTGTTATATATATTCTTTTTTATGAAGCTAGAGGACCCACTACTTGAAATGGTAATTATTATGCCGTGGCGACATTGCGATGTGCGGGCTGTTTCTTGTGTAGCTTCAGGATTGGTCATCTTCATTTCTTTCTTTTATACATCAGGGGCTGTCAGGGCCAATATTTAAAAATGCTCCATAAGTTGTTACTCAATACTGGAATCATAAGCTGGAAAACAACTGCCCTTGTGAAACCTCAACCAAAATTAAAACAATCAACAACTAAGTGTGCAAGACAATGTGAAAAAAAATGATAATAAAATTCTTTTAACCATCTAAAGTATCACTGTACAAATGTACAGCAAAATTAAACCCTGCACCAAAAAGGGTGTGAACGTAAAATCTTCATTCATACCCAAAGGTGCCCTGGTGCCTAATTTAAAAACCCACTCTATTTTATGCTGTTCCAGTTTTCTCTCCAAATTGCCACCTCTGATCCCCATACTTACCTTCTCTATGAATGTCTCACGAAATCCATTTGCTTGTCCCCGTGATGATTAAAAAAGTGGGCTGCTACGGGGGTAAGCAATTTGCCATCCTGTTTATCCCATTTTGCCAGGCTGATGTTCGACAAGTATCGTTGTATTCTGGTCTTTCTGCATTTTTTGTTTCCCCGAAATAAAGTTTAGGGCAGCCACAGTGTAAAACTTATATGATCCCCTTTGTCCTGCAGCTCAGGTGTTGTTTGATCCTGAACCCCTCCGTTGTGTGTAAATTAAGATTATTATTATTGTTTATTTATATAGTGCCATCATATTCAGTAGCGCTTTACAAGGTATGATTACAGACAAGGTAAAACATATAGTACAGGGAACAATACAAAATGAGATGCCACGAGGTTTAAACCAAGTGTTGTGAGCACAGAAGACAATAGGAAGGAGAGCCCTACCCTTGCGAGCTTACAGTATAAAGCATGGGGTGGTGACGAAAGGGAGGGATCACAAGTGGTAGAGCTAGAGTTGGGCTGCATGTGCCATTTGAAGGTTATAGGAATTGCTTAAGCCAGGTCATATGCTTGTCTGAAGAAGTGAGGCACGGGTGAAGTCTTGAATGCGGGAGTGCGAGGATGTAACCAGGGAGGAGGACAGGAAAATGTCAGGCAGAGGCAGAGCGGAGGTTGCGCTTGGGTTGGTAACGCTGGATCAGAGATGAATTGTAGGAAGGGGCCTGGTTAGAGAGAGCTTTGTATGTAAGTGTTAGAAGTTTCAACTGAGACAGGTAATTGGTGGAGCGATTGACAGAGAGGGGCAGCACTGGAGAAGCAAGAGGAGAGGTAGATGAGGCGAGCAGCAGAGTTTAGAACAGATTGGAGGGGAGCCAGTCTGTTTGTTGGCCTGGGAGCCAGTCTGTTCGTTGTAAATTGATGATACTTTCGGTTTTCTCCACATATGGGCAAGCACTGCAGCAACCACATGGTCTACTCAGGCCATTTTTCACGCCCTGTTGAAGCCATGTACATGGGCGCGAGTAATGGCTTTTGCTTTTAATCAACAAATATTAATTCATTTACATGGTTTGCATGTGTGGAACCTTTTGTGGGTTTGCTTGTGGGCTATACTGAGGGTGCAATCAATTTTGGTCATGGCCAGAAACCTGCAAAGCAAGCTCCAAGTTCTTACAGATTGTCTTCAACTCACTCTATTTCTGCCAAAAGCGCAGAGCCCTCAAACTCATCTGCTTTAAATCGGCAAGGCCATCTCAGCCACAAGTCAAAGAGCATAGATCACTAATGCTCTATGATGTGACTCCTAGCTGGGATTCCATGGGCAATCCTCATGCCTCATTTGCAAACATTGGGGTGCCCAGATACCCAACAACTTATGTTGGAAGATGAGGACGTGAACTGCAGATTATCGCAGGACATCTACAATGAAACCCAAGTACCCACTGCTACGGCTTTCTGCAGTTTGGAGGCTGAGATGAAGGGTAGTGGTGAGGAGTGGGTGGAAGTCGGTCCCAGGGAAGTGGAAGTCCTAGACCCAACAGGAACTGAAGACAATCAGATTTCGGTGGAGCAGGTGGTGACCACACAGCCCCAGTCAGCCAGCCGAAAGGGAAGAAACCATTAGTGATCACCCCCCAGGGCCTAAGCACTGAAAAATGGATTGGGATGAGATTTTTTTTTAAATAGTGCACAGGCGACAAGTCTTGAGTCATTTGCATGCTGTGCCACTGGTCACTGAAGGGGGAAAATTGTGAATAATCTCTGCACGACATCTGACACCAGGGACCTGCAAAGCAAACAGTGTTATTATTATTACTGTTTATATATAGAGCGTATTCAATTGACACTGTGCAAACTAAAAGTTACGGTTAAGTGGGACACTGAATAATGTTTACCACGTCCGTAGCCAAGAACTTGCAAAGAGAACCAAAAAACATTGTTATATGCCTCCACCCGTTGCCTCCTACTCTGCTTCCTTCTTTCCGGCCTCCTCATCCAGTCATGGGATCCAGGAGCAGACACAAGTGGTTGTTGACGCTGAACCTGAAGTCCAATAAGGTGATGTGCGACAATGGGCAGAACCTAGTAGCAGCCTTGGGCCGAGCTGGCTCAAGGCACATGCGTTGACTGTCTGAGTGAGTCGAATTGCAGACCAACAGCACTTCACCACTAATGAGTGGGCCTCCATGAGGGACATTTGTGCGATGCTGAAGGGCTTCCAATACACCACCAATATGGTCAATGCTGATGATGCCATCGTCAGCGCTACCATCACCATCATTTGCCTGCTACTAAAAACACTTCAGGCCATGACGAAGAATGCAGTGGTGCCACAGGAGAAAGCAGGCCAGTCCACACATGGCTTACAGGATGAGTTGTTGGACTCACTGCAGCCAGCCAAGGCACAGTTTTGGAGGCTTTAGAGGAGGACGTTTCTTCACAGCAGGGTGGCATCCAGTGCAGCTCATGGACATCACTGGACAGTGGCTGGGGGGATGCAGAGGAGGAGACACCTCCCACTGAGGACAACTTCTCCTTAACTGAGAGCAGCCTGGCTCACATAAGCTACTACATGCTTCAGTGCCTGCAGACTGACCGCAGAGTTGCCCGCATAGTCACCAGTGCCAATTACTGGGTGCCACCCTGCTGGATCCCCGCTATAAAGATAACATCACATCCTCGATTCTACGACTGGAGTGTGATGCCCAGCGGGACACCAGTCTTCTGTAAGCAGACAACCCCCAATATCCACTGCCGCTTCTGCCTATAGTCAAGCCCCCGTTTGCCGGGACGATAGGAATGCCTCGCCGGACACGGTTGCCCTCTTAATAGGAGCAAAGGATGTCTGCTTACGGCGAAGGCCGATGAACCGCCGGGATAATACATGGGAAAACAGTCCGGATGGTGCTTTAGAGTACAGGGATGAGACAGGTGTGTAGTCAGGGGTAGCCAGAGGGTCAAGCCGGGAGGTCAGAGAAAGCTAGGTATCCAAAGGGGCAGGCAGGTTCGAGGTCATACAAAGCAGAGTTCGGTACAGGCAGCAGACGGGGATGGTCGATCAAGCAGGGTCGGAAACAGATAATAACTAACGAAACCACACCCTAATCATAAGTGAAAATAACGGGCACTGAGCGATGGGCTGATTCCATATATATTGGGGACCTGACCAATGGCAACCAGGGAATGAGTGTGTGTGTGGGGATTGGTGCAACTAACAACATTTGTGAGTGATTGGTGACTTTCCAGGGGCTGGTCAGTCTTGGCAGCAAGGCTGACCAGCCCCGATTCCTATCAAGTGTGGATGACGCTGCTCTGCCTGCAACTGGCAGCGCAGCCCCTTCCTGGTGGAGAAGTTGACAGACTGTGGGACGCACGCCTGAGTGAGCGCTCACACAGCACAGCTTCCAGTCATCCAGCCGTGCCGCCCAGCAGATGCTAGCCGCGGGCCCCCTGGCACAGGTAAGTCTCTTACATTACCCCCCCCCCCAGGACCCTCCACCCTGGGTTTAAGAGGATTTTCTTTATGAAATTTTCTGATCAAATGGTCCGCATGCACATCTCTAGCTGGAAACCAAACTCCTCTCTTCTGGACCATACCACTTCCAGTCGACTAAATATTGCAAGGAGTTCCAGGGAAAACGGGAATCCAAAATTCGAGCCACTTCAAATTCTTGCTGACCATCAACTAGGATAGGAGAAGGAGAGAAATCCTCCACCACTCCCCTGGCAGGCTTAAGGAGGAAAACATGAAAGGAATTACAAATCCTCAAGGACGGTGGAAGCTTGAGTCTGTATGTAACTTGGTTGATTTTCTGTAAAATGGGATAAGGATCGATATTACGTGCCTGCAACTGGCAGCGCAGCCCCTTCCTGGTGGAGAAGTTGACAGACCGTGGGACGCACGCCTGAGTGCGCGCTCACACAGCACAGCTTCCAGTCATCCAGCCGTGCCGCCCAGCAGATGCTAGCCGCGGGCCCCCTGGCACAGGTAAGTCTCTTACATTACCCCCCCCCCCCAGGACCCTCCACCCTGGGTTTAAGAGGATTTTCTTTATGAAATTTTCTGATCAAATGGTCCGCATGCACATCTCTAGCTGGAAACCAAACTCCTCTCTTCTGGACCATACCACTTCCAGTCGACTAAATATTGCAAGGAGTTCCAGGGAAAACGGGAATCCAAAATTCGAGCCACTTCAAATTCTTGCTGACCATCAACTAGGATAGGAGAAGGAGAGAAATCCTCCACCACTCCCCTGGCAGGCTTAAGGAGGAAAACATGAAAGGAATTACAAATCCTCAAGGACGGTGGAAGCTTGAGTCTGTATGTAACTTGGTTGATTTTCTGTAAAATGGGATAAGGATCGATATAACGTGGTCCCAATTTTACAGAGGGTCGGCGTAGCGCCTAATTTTTGGTAGAGCCAGACCAAATCCCCCACCTTATAGTCTGGAATATTGGATCGATGACGATCGATCACCAAAGGTCTTCTGCTAATCTGATGCCTGAACCAAATGCCGCTAAATCTTGGCCCATAAACCTGGCCAATGGGACAACCAATCGTCTAGAGAAGGCAAACCAGAGGGCGAGTCTGAAAGCGCTGAAAACGTAAGATCCCTCCCAAATACACACAGAAAGGGCGTTACCCCGGTGGAGGAGCTAACTGCATTATTGAAGGCAAATTCGGCAAAGGGAATAAATTGGGACCACTCTGACTGAATATCGGAAGTGAAACAACGGAGATATTGTTATAATAACTGATTGGTCCTTTCCGTCTGCCCATTGGACTGGGGGTGAAAAGCCGAGGACAGAGAGACAGTGTGCAGAAGTGTGCCCTCCAGGAGCATGACACAAATTGAGCCCCCCTATCTGAGACCACATCTTCTGGAATTCCATGTTGTCGGAAGATATGATCCAGGAAATATTGAGCTAACTCTGGGGCCGTGGGCAGCTTTTTTAAGGGAACAAAATGCGCCATTTTGCTAAATCAATCTACCACAACCCAGATAATGGTATATCCCTGGGACTGTGGTAGATCAGTAATAAAGGGCCAAATGTGTCCAAGGCCGTGAAGGAGTGGACAGGGGCACCAGTAGTCTGGCAAGGGTAGACCTAGGGGTTTTATTACGGGCACAAATCTTACAGGCCTGAATGAAGGCCTGGGTATCTTTCCTGTAAGATGGCCACCAGACATGATGGGATAGAAGGGCCTAGGTCCATTTAACCCCTGGATGACCCACTGTTTTGGAGTCAGGAAACTGCTGAAGTGCTTCCAGACGGTGGGACAAAGGCACAAACAGGAGGTGATCGGGTTTGCCCAGAGGAGAATCCAATTGAAACCGGCTTAGCCCAATTGATAGGTCAGGTTGGATAACGGCTATGACCTTATGCTGCGGAAGTATGGGTATAGTCTCCTCTACAGGGGCCTTATCAATTGTGAAACTTCTGTATAAGGCATCAGCCTTAATATTTTCCTGTTTCTGGTTTATAAGTAAAGTAAAGGTGAAATTAAATCAGGAGAAGAAAAGAGACTCAATGTATTCTGAATTCTTGTGATCTGTGAATACTGTAATTGGGAACTGGGCCCCCTCCAACCAATGTCTCCATTCCTGAAAGGTCAATTTTATGGGCAGAAGTTCTCAGTTGCCGATAACATAGTTCCACTCAGCGAAATTAAACTTTCTTGAAAAAAAAGCACAGGGATGCAGGCGTTCTGGGGACCCACTGTACTGAGAGAGGACCGACCCTACACCAAGCTCAGAGGCATCTATTTCGACAAAGAAGGCTCGGTGAATATCAGGATGAACCAACACAGGTGCCGAACTAAAGGCAGATTTTAGGTCCTCAAAGGCCTGGATGGATCGGTCCGACAAAGTAGGAGTAAAAGCCCCCTTCTTAGTGAGGTCAGTGAGTGGGGATACCATGGTGGAAAAGTTCTTAATGAAACGCCTATAAAAATTGGCAAACCCCAGAAACCTGCAGATACTTTGGCCTGATCCATCGTCAAACCAGTTTTGGAAACAATGTACCCTAAGAACGGAACGGAAGTTTGATTCTGCTTTTTTATTCTTTTTTACTGAAACTCTGCGCAACCAAAGAATTCATTTGAGGGATTACTTCCAGAAAACTGCACCCATGTCAACAGGCCTGGTACACCTAGAAAGCGTGAGGTGAGTACTTCCAGAGAATATATAGTTTGTGGGGGTATTTCAAATGTAAAGAGTTGTTTTTCTTGAAAAACTGCAAGGTGTGCATAGCATAGTTGTATTTTATCTGAAAATCGCCTAAAGCACTGTTTCAGTTTAGGGGAGTCTCCTGGCTAGGAAAGGTTGTATACCAATACACATGTGGTTGATTTTATTTACAAACTTATTTTTTGCAAAAAAAACACTACAAATTGTAAAAAAATAGATTTTTTAAAGTTTTTGGAAATATATCACCCCAAAATAATGAGAATACACTCAAGACCCAGACTTTCCTGGAAAAAAAAATATACAATTTTTCTGGGAAATCCCTGGTAATTTATTCAAAAATCACAGTTGAACATGTGTGGCACAAAATAGTTAAAAATGGTCTGGCAACAAAGGGTGACAATCTCCAGGTAGGCTGGCACTTAAAGGGTTAAAGAGTAGCGAAACCCAAGTGATTTGAGCAAATGGTATTCAAGAGTACTGACACACAAGTGCCCTGAACCAGTGGATACTCCACTAACAATTGCTATTAAAGAGTAGTGACACCCAATGGTTTGAGCAAGTGGTATTAAAGAATAGTGACGCCCAAGTGGTTTGAGCAAGTGGTATTAAACAGTAGTGCCCTGAACAATTGGTATTAAACAGTAGTGACACAGAAGTGGGTTGAGCAAGTGGTACTGACACCCAGCCTATCTAGCCCTCACTCCAGCCACTTGCCCTAAATAAACATCTTTACATGGACAGTTTTTGTAAAAAAATAAAGCCCTATCTGTCCCTCAGCAGCAGCAGCCAGCTCCTTTCCTTATCTACTGCAAAGCGGCAGCATGATCAGCAAAATGCAGACCCTGCCTTTTATATGGCAGGGTCACCTGCCCTACCTGGCCAATCAGTAGTTCCTAGGGCAAAAAGAAGACTGATTAGCTGATGTGCTGTGTTCGGCCGAACAAGCGCACAGATTTCAATTTCAATTAGTATCATAGGCAAATATTCTGATTTCACTGTTTAACCCATTACCATATCAACATAAAAACAATTGGGCCCAGCACTGACCCCTGTGCTACTCTGCTAGTAATGGTGACCCAATCTGAGTATGTACCATTCATAGTCACCCTTTGTTTCCTATGATTAAGCCAATTACCCATGTACACACATTTTCCCCCAGTCCATGTACACACATTTTCCCCCAGTCCTTTTATGTGGCGCAGTATCAAATGCTTTAGAAAACTCAAGATATATAATATCCAATGACTCACCCTGATCCAGACTTGAACTTACCTCCTCATAAAAGCTGATGAGGTTTCTTTGGCTGGAGCGATCTCTCATAAATCCATGCTGATAAGGAGTAATAAGCTGACCTTCACAGAGGTACTTCATGATGGCATCTTTTAGAAAACCTTCAAAAAGCTTGCCCACCACCGTTGTTAAACCGGTGTGTAGTTCCCAGATTCCCATTTAGAACCCGTTGGCAATATTGGCACCACATTTGCTATGCACCAATCCTGTGGAACAGTCTCCGGCATGGAATCTTGAAATATTAAAAACAGTGGCTTATCTATTACTGTTTAAAATTCCCATAACGCATGGGGATTTGGTGCTGGGGATTGGTCTATTTTAATCTGTTTAAGGTGATGCCACACTTCTTCCTTGGTCATACAAGTGATATTTGATGGGGAATTTGGGTTATTGCTCTGTATTTGACATGACATATCATGTTCCTCTGTGAATATGGAAGTAAAGAGGAGGATTAGAACATTGGATTTTCTGCATTCCCCTCTATAGTTGCCCCTCCTTGCTTTTTGTGGCCACACTTTCAGGTTTGTATATTTTACTGTTTACATAGCTGTAGAACATTTTGGGGTTAGTTTAATCTTTTTGGCAACCCATCTGCCTTCAGTACCTTCTTCCTTTACATGTTTAAATGCCCCGTTGTGTTATGTATTATGGAACCCAAATAGGTTTACTCTTGTTTCTACTCTTTTTAATCCTGTAAGGTATATATCTATTGCATTGCGTAATGAGAAGTCCTTTATAGGTATCCCATTTGGTGCAGTCAATGAGTTTTAGGGCATCTCTTAGCTGGTCAAATTTTGCATTTCTGAAGTTCTGTGTTTTAGTGGCTCCTTAATAAGGAATGCTAGTGACACTTAAAGCGGACCAAAACCCACTGAACTTGTGAAATAAATTTGACCAAAGACCCTGTTGATACTCTGTTCTTAGAGAGTGGAACTAGAAATGGATATTTTTGCTTATCACATCGCCCTGGAACACTGTTTTTTTTTTTTTGCTCTCCCTCTCTGTAGGATGGTGATTAGTCATTGCATAAGTGTGGCAATGACATCATTTCCAAACCCAGCAATGGCAATTAATGGAGTAGGCGGAGCTTTACAGCTAAAACAGACGGCATTATCTGGGATTAGAGTGAAGCGGGAGCAGTAAAAATAGGCAAAAGTTACTATTCGTGAGGGGAGCAATTCAGGGGACGCTAGTTAAAAATGTGGGTTTTGGTCCGCTTTAAAAATAGGCCAATGATAAAAATCCACATAAATATGCTGGATGGTGGGAGGAGAAGTCACTTATACACCCGGCATCAAGAAATTTTCAGCCAGGCTTTTTTTTATTTTAATAGAAGAATGAGGGACTCGGGGGGTGACAGGCCCTGTCACCCCGATAGACTAAACCTGTCACTCCTTGATTTCATTCCTATCATGAGAGAATAAACCATAAACTTGATGTGACTTATTCGGTTTGGGTGTAAAAACAATGTCATTGAAGTTTGTAATAGAGCAACTAGTATACTATACTTGATTTAAATACAAAATAGTTTTTAATAGTGCCATAATGAATAAACACAATGGAAAATGGACGTGACATTTGAATATTATATATGTTTATATGCTTTGCTGGTATATGGGCCCATTGCTAGTGTTTTACAAAACAACTTTTCCATTGCATGGGCTATGAATATATGTCTGTTCCATTTCTCAAAAACTTGTTTTATATTATATTCTTTGTGGCCCTATTAAAAACTCTTTTCAAATCAAACATGGTGTACTTGTGTGCTGGTTGCTCTATTACAAACTTTCTAAGGGGGTTATTTAAGAAGGGATAGCGTCAGGTAGTGCCTTGTTAATGAGAGGTAGCGACAGGTGAACGCCAGACACGGCACGCAAACAACAACAGTAGGGGTGCACCACATCAATAAGTCAACTGTGCTACACTGTATCAAAGCACCTGAAGAAACCAAAAAATTGGCTAAGGGGGAAAAAGATTCCCACTCCACCACATAAACAGGAGCACAAAAATTCACTTACAATCTAATACGTTTAATACATTGTTTATTAATAACAGCAAGACAACATACAATCACAAACAAGACACAATAAAAACTCTGCATATCCCACAATCCTTCCAGTGCCAACAATAAAGAGCAATCAATAGCTGGGAAATCTCCTCAGTATACCTAGTCTGAGGACTACAAGTGATAATTCCTAATATTTTGTGCCGGCACAAAACCCCTAATTAGGCTATAAAGAATCCCTGACCACAATCTTAAAATGACACGGCACGCAATTACACATTTTTCAAGCAGAATCTGTTGAGCGACTGGGATAACGCCATGTAGCGTCCGATTCATCATTATGCCAGCCTCAGCGAAAAGCGCCGGCGTTCAGCCTTGCACAGCACCAGGTATTACCTCTCGCTACCTGTCGCTCTCCCATACATTTCAATGGACAATCCTTTTCTTCTCTTTAAACTGGGTTTTGTTTTTTGTTTTTTTGAATCTCAAATAATTTTGTGACCTCTTATGGCATTGTAAAAAAATGTATCATGTTTTATATATTTCTGCAGATATGACATTACAGGTCTGGCATTAAAGTGTTCATGTTACAATGTTGCTACAATGTAATTCCATATGTTTTCGCTTTGTTACTAGTGGATACATGCGGAAAAACAGACTTAAAACACACCGCCTCCTGCGCTCTGGGATTCAGAGAAGCATTTTTCAGCGCCAGAGATTTGTGAGGCTGTTTTTTTGCTGAATATGTTGTGAGTCGGTCGCACTGACCAGTCGCTAAAATACGCTCCCATACAGCGCTGTACTGGTCAAATAGCGACTCCTCACAATGTATTCATCATTGCTGCACAGTGACTGAGTCGCTAAGAACTAGCGACCCCCAGCCGAGCACAGTGACTACTAGCAGGCGCTCTGAAAATGCCTGCTACAGACGCTCAGCGGGCTCAGCCTGCCAGTCAGTTTCTTTCATACACAATCAATAGATACTAGGCTTGATTGCAAAATGCAATCTTGCCCAATTTTTGTTGAGAAAAAGCAGTTCTCGCATCCAGCGGCGTAACTAAGTGAGAACATTTAATGGGGCCCTTTCAAAGCCCATACAGTAAACTTTTTTCTGCCTATTAACTCCACTGGATGGAGCTAGATAACTAAAACCTGAAACAGATGAGAGGAATGGTGCTTCGTTTTCTCTAAATTATGCAAAATTAGCATAAATATGATAAATATGCTGGAGCAGCAACAATGATGGGACCTCCTAGCCCCAGTGTGGTCGTACCCTCTGCACCCCCTCAATTTACTCCCCTGCTGGCACCTCTTCCCATCTCTTCTGATTCAGCAGCCCTTTTTTTCTGGACCATCATTTTTTTTTAGAAAATGTAAAACTTTCGATTGGTGAAAATTATCTGTAAATGTACAGATGTACAGATATGTATTAGAACAACATTCGTATTTCACGTCAATATAAGGAGCCAATGTACTGAGATTAAAAACCCCATAAGGTCTAAAATCTTTTTTTAATCCAGCATTTTTTAGTCATGTGAATAAATAAAGTGTTTCAAAATTGGACAGACAACACATATTTATACTTCATAACTCTTAAAATCAGGACGATTTTTTTTGTGGATTTTAGGTACTAAAACACATTTTTCTCTAAGTATATTCACAAGTGTCTGTGGCAAAGTCAAATAGATATTCTTGTTTATGCTTTTTAACATTTAACATTGTCCTAAAGGCAAAAAATCAACTTTCAATCCACAGAGACTTACTTCCTTGCCAGCAGATGAAATATAACCATGGAAGTATTATTCTAAAATTCCACTGTCCGTTACATTCCTCACAATGATAAATGCGATTTTCCAAGGAAAATATATCATTGGTCACTGGAGGAAGAAGATGACATAGAAAAGTTATGGCTAGTTGGTTCCATCTTGTGACATTATACATACAAGTAATTGAAGTACAATAATTGCCATTGTTTTGTTGTCCTGCTTATCTATTTGTTTTAGAAATCTGAAAAGATGGATACAGATAACACTGAGCCGCTGTGCAGTGTAGTCAGGTGCTCATTTCCTTTAATAACATATCAATAATAATGAGATTTGACTTTTTATATCCATCATGCAATATTTACTTGTATATCATACAATTTTTTCGGATGGGTAGCTACATGAAGCATAAAATATCAACCAACGATAGCAACATAATGATAAAAAATGTAATGAAATCAGTGCAGGCTGTGTGCTCCAAAAGCTTTTATGTCTTTAGCAGTGAAAATATATTTAGGACTGAAAATAGTCAATTTTAAGCTGGCATTGGCTTAAAGTGAATAATTTTATCACAAGCTGTCTAGAAGGGAACAAACAGGATTACAAGTTATGAACTTGTGCAATTGTATAAATTATTGTATTTTACTTTATCAAATCCATAATTGCCACTAGAGATGGGCCTGAAGCCAGCCATCATGCTTACTCAAACAATAAATTGACCATCAATATAAACTAGTAACAAATCATGTTTAGTGATGAGCCGTAGTGGGGAAATTCAACTTGGAAGCCCTCCGGCCAGATAGTTCCCAGTATCCGGCATTCAGTACTCCCAAATATAAGACACAATGGCCACAAAACTGGTATAGGGGTCCCTTGGGCTCCTTACCACTTTACAGAGCGTTAAAACAAAATACAGTTTTAAAATTAAAGAACTCACTGTCTCCACCTCTTCCATCTTCTGTCCCCCCATTGGGCAATATCCTCTTTGTAGGTCCACCAGGTTGGGGGCTACCTCCTTTCCTGGCATTGATACTGAACCTATGTCCAAAAATTAAAAAAAAAAAACTCACTGTCTCCACCTCTTCCATCTTCTGTCCCCCGTTGGGCAATGTCCTCTTTGTAGGTCCACCAGGTTGGGGGCTACCTCCTTTCCTGGCATTGGTACTGAACCTATGCCCCCCTCCTCCCTTGGCATCCCATCTAGCTATTGCATGGCCACTGAAGAAGAAGGTTCTATACCTGCCTACTATGATGCCTACTGGCCTTAGGTAGTGGACTTTTTAGTCTAACCCTACTGTAGGCATCAATAAAATCATTCCCTAATGCAGTGGAAGTAGTTTCACAGAACACGTGGGCTCAGGATTTTGTGGATGCTCCCTGGCTACCTTAAACAGCCATAAAACTTGGCTTGTTTCATTGGTTTCACAAGATAGATCATTTGGGTTTGCTAAATTGGTTGGGCTTTCTTTGTTATATGCACTGCACTTTAGACATAGTAATCTTTGCAGAGTCTGTGCTTTATTATTTGTAGCCTGAGGATTGTCCCCCTTTTGAATATACAGTACATTGTTTTTAAAAGTCTTGTATATAGTATAAAAGCTACACTTGTCTTTTGCAGCCAGTTTGTGGGTACTTTTAGATTGAGGTGAATGGATTGCTGCCCCCCCTTAGCTACATTAGTTTAGGCACCAATGACACATATTGCCTGATTTACTAACCGCTTAGCCCTGACATTTGCCGATTTTCATTTACCAAAGTGTGCCATTTTCACCGGTGTTAGCTGTGTTTACTCCTAGTTGATGAGGAAGTCAAAGCTTTGAGTAACCCCCAAGTTACCCCCTGCCTTCCCCTGTACTAAGCCCAATTTGGATGTTAAAATAATAAATCCATTTACCTGAAATCCTCCCCTGATTCTGGTGGGGCTCTGCATGGCAGCCATTGGCTTTAGTGACAGTTGTACATGTGTGACAGACCAGTACAGTTACATTGCTGCAGGGGATAGCGTGATTAAGATGACTCAAGGTCCCAACTCCCTGCAGATTTGCTGCTCCCTAGGAGATGTTTTCTATCTTATGGCCCAAACTGGGGTTAGCACAGGGAGAGTGAAGGGTGAGGGGGGTTGCAAAATGCTTGGAGTTCCACTTTAAAGACATTTTAGCAGTATGCTATTCTTCCAGCAAATACCTTTGGAAATGGTAGTTCTTCCAAGATCGTCTCTTTAGTTGAATTTAGCATTTGTACCTGTTACAGTATTATGATCCGGAAAGTTGGATAGATAATTAGTATTATAAAAAAAAGAATGCATCAGTTTTCAAATTGCTTTTCACATTTTTTGCTAAACTCATCATGTAAGGCTTTCCAAAGAACCGAGAAACTCCAAAGAATCAGTCATATATTCTGAGATCCACCATATGCTGATATTAGCTGTAAAACTTTCTAAAATTTGAAACCAAATTGGCCATTACAGTTTGCCAGTGGGCAGCGAAACTCAGCAAAATGACAGCAAATAGTAAATTATCCCTACATTCACCACTACGAATACAGCTCTGTTTGCTAGAATTACAGCTTGGATCACCCCTATGTTCCCCAGTTGCAGCGCACATGGCACACTGAAGGTAGAATAAACTAACTAAAACCTGCAAATGTCTTAAATCAGGCACATAGTGGTCTTGGGTACACTTGTACCACAATCCACTCCATGCAAGCACACACCCACACAACTAGCTGTCACCATTGTTTAACGGAGTCAGGCTTGTTTCTTATGATGTTGTCACCCATAGAAAACAAATACAGTATCTAATGAAATTTTGCTGTTGAGCAATCGGACTCAGTCAGCCTCAGTCAGGCTACTGGCTTCTACACACTTATATACAACAACACTACATTAAACTTCATAGGTTAGAAATATAATTTTGTGATTTCCTCACTTCCTTTGGCCTGGGAGGGTAGCTGGGTGTAGGGATGAGCGAATTGGCTCTATCGAACCTGAATTTGCTCCGAATTTCAGGGAAAATTAAATTCAGCACGAACCTGAATTTTTAGTGGTTCGTGCTGACCGAGCGGGGAGGCCGCCTGCGCTGTCAGCGGGCGGCGGAAGCCGGCTTCTGCCGCCTGCTGACAGCGCAGCCGGCCTCCCTGCTCCCACCAGAGATGAGCGATTCGCTAAAGTTCGATTCGAATTTTTGAGAAGTTCGCTTATCTCTAGCTGGGTGGTCTGGAAATTTTTATCGTTCTGTGGGAGCACAGCTCATCCGGTTCAGAGGTCCTCTTGCCGGATTGTTCCCAGTATCCAGCATTAGTTGCTCCTGAATGCAGGATAAAATGCCTCTGGTTACCATTATGTGTGTGAACTGGTCCCTTGGACCTCTTACCACTACACAAACTGTTAGAAACTAATTTGAAACACATTGAAAAAAACAAACAAAAAGAACTTAACTGGTACTGTCCTCCTACCCACATACACTTTGGGTCTGCTAATTCAGGAGCTCCTTCCTGGTACAGTGGGCACTGGTATTCTGATGCTGGGGTGTGGCTATTGCAGTCACATCTGTAGTAAGGGGGGGGCAACACTCCTCCTTCCTTGTCATGCAGCCAAGGGTAATGGCTGGCCACTGGAGCGAGAAGCTTTTATACTACAAACATCACTGGAAAGGAGGAACATGGAGGGAGATTACCTGTTAAAGGAGCTCTATCGCTAAATTGTGTAAAATTAAAAGTTTCAATTTCCCCGTTCCCCTTTTTTTTAATAATATTAAAAGTTCATATAACCATGTCGGCTAATGAGAGGAGGGGTCACTTATACAATCGAACAGAATGAAACTCCAGCCAAGCTTTGTGGTTTATTCATTCATGGTAGGAATAAAATCCAGGAGTGACAGAGCCTGTGACCCTGACTGCCTCTTCCTTCCATAAAAAAAAAAAAAAGCCTGGCTGAATAGTTCTTGATGACGGGTATATATGTGACCTCTCCTTCCGACATCCAGCATATTTATATGAGTTTTTATCATTGGCCCATTTTTCATGCTAGTGCTTCTTTAATGTTCCCTCCATAAAGGACCACTCTGGAATACTGCAATGTGCTACACAGGAACAACAGTGGGGGCTTAGAGAGTTAAACGCATGTCTTAAGCCATGGTGCAGGTCGGAAGGATGGTTCCTAGTGACCTGGGCTGACTTTTCACTGGGGTACAAACTGTGCAGATCATTTGCACCTGAAAGGAAGGGGGCTGTTGTACTAGGTGAGAAGACGCTACAGTGGGCTGAGGAGTATTTAAACTAGAGATGAAAGAAGAGTGAAAGCAAAGGGGAAGACAGCGTATGATGGTGTGTGGAGAAATAGAAGAGGGAGGCTGCTGTAATGAATAAGGAGAGCCATTTGTTACAACTGTCAGTAAAAAATTGTGGACACAACACTGAAGGGGTTCATGATATTAAAGCTGGGTGTGTAAAACTGGATGGCAACTTGATTCAGGTTCACAAGTGCCAGAAGTCTATAAAGTAAAGTGGAGGAGCTATTGGTGTGGTTGAGACATGGCTATACGCCACATATGATTGTGCTATCAATATTAAAGGTTTTACCCTCTTTCAGAAAGACAGGGCAAATATGCAAGGGAATGTAAAACAAGAATTCAAATCAGATATTACTGAGGGGATACCAGTTGACGATTGTGTGGATGCAGAATCATTGTGAGTAGAAGTGGGAGGCAATGTAAACAATGGTAAAGTAATTTTGGGTGTAATCTATAGAACAGCCCCCCAACATAACTGAGGAAATAGAGAATCAGTTGTATTAACAAATAGAATAGATGGCACAGGCTGGTACAATGGTGATAATGGGAGATTTTAACTACACAAGTAATGACTGGAGCCATGGTTCTGATTCAGCTGCCAGGGAGAGAACGTTCCTCAGCTTGCTGCAAAATAACAACATGGAACATTGCCCCTGCATCACCCAATGGAGCACAATGGAGCTAGGAAATGATGAAGGCTTGAAAACCTAGGTGACTGGGACCACAATATAGTTGTATTCAACAGCAATCTTAAAAAGCATTTTCTGACTGGGAGGGCAAAAATACTACATTTTAAGAGGACCAGCTTCCGCAGGTTCAACACTGCACTCCAGGACATGTAGTCTGTTTATGAATAAGGATACAGATGTCGAACAGGAGTGCCTTAAAACAATTGTGAGTACCAACATTGTGAAAATAATTCCTATAGGTAACAAGTATAAACAACTAAAATTAAATCTCTCCTGGATGACACCTGCGGTTAAAGGGGCAATAAACCTAAACTACCGCCAGCATAACCTGCAGCTTCTTTTTATGCCACTTACAAGCAGCATCCTTTGCCTGACAAAATATCCTCCTTTTAGTGTTAGAAACTTGCTCCAAGATTTCAGTAGCAAGCATGGGAGGTGTTGGAACCACCCAAAGGACCAAAAGAAATCCCTGCATACAGGATGGAGGAACAGAACAGGCCAAACAGTATCTGAAACTTTGGCTTTCTGGCTCAGTGGAATCAATAGCCATTACATCAGTATCGCATTACTGCAATACATGAAACTGATAGATAGTGGGACATCCAGTTCAAAAAGTTTGCTGCCAAGTCAGCATCAGGAATTTAGCAATGACTTCAATAAGCAATTGAATGTCCCTTGAATATCTTCTGTACACTTCTTTTCTGGTTGCATAGATGTTTAAATATAAAATATATATCAAATATACACTAACCAGACACAAACATCAGAACTATCACGTATATATATATATATATGTATGTGCATACATACAAGGAATTTACCATGGCAGGAGCAAGGGAAGGCTACACACAGTTAACTAGAATAATAAAATGATTGTACTCACACATTAACACACTGAAAGGTGATTCCGCCTATTCATTAACCATGCATAGCATAAACACAATACTCTATTTAGTACTGCAGTAGTAAGAGTCCAATATTTTTGGCAGAAAGGATTCCAGCATGGGTGTCAAGTGTCCAATGATTATGGCAAAGGGATTTCAGCTATTAAACAGATGTATTGCCATTAAAAAAAATATTTTTATACCTGGCTTTTCTTATTGCAATAGCGCTAAACCGATGGCCTGATGGAAGTCTCTTAAAAAAAGAGTAGCTATGGTGGGTGCAGTTACCAGTGATTTTGGCAGCCCTTATTTCCATTCTGATTTAAAACAGATCTTCTAGGGTAGGGAGGGATGGGGAGGTCGCCCGGTTTATTTATTTTTTGCCATTCTTCTAAACCGGAGCAATCACATATTCTCATTCTTGTTGGCACCACCGAACCATACCCACATGGAAGAACACATCGTCGACTTAATGACTGAGTTATAGAACATGACTAGTATCTTCCTGGATAGGCCAAATATTGGCAGCATTCATAGGAAGTAAAGTTTTTGCTGGATCTCCTTAACTAGTGAGCTAATGTGAACACCCCATTTTTAGTTTTGCGTGATGAAGGTTCACAGGAATTTGGTGCTTTGAACTCTCTCCACAGCCACTCCATCAATGTATAGTGGCTGGTGATCCACTGGGACTTTCCAATAGTCAATTGTTTTCTCCATCGTCTTCTGGGTGCTTAGGGCTAGGCTGTTTTCCTTGGACCAGTGTACCAGCTTGCTCACCTGACGGCACTATGCCTGGGTATCATCATTCTGCTACTTCTAACTTTACTAAGAAAAATAATTGTTTACGTGCGCTGTGTTGTCTTCCAGTTTTTATTTGCATATCATCATTGCTGATCTGCCCTATAATTGTGGTGTCATTGGCGAATTTGATTATCTTTACTGAGTCCACATTAGAGATGTGGTCATTAGTGTAAAAGGTGAAAATCAGTGGTGACATGACACAGCCCCAAGGAGCACCTGTGTTTGTCTGTATTGAGTTGGACATGTAAAATCCAAGTTTTACACGCCGAGAACTGCCGGCCAGGAAATTCTTAATCCAGTCACACATGCTGGTGCAAATTGAAAGACACAGAATGTTAGGATTGATCGTATTAAACACTAAGCTGAAGTCAACTAACAAAATCCTGGCATAAGAGTTTGGTTTATCCATGTTTTCAAGGGTGTACTTCAGTGCCAAAGTAATGAGATCATCAGAGAAACTATTTGCCCTATAAGCAAACTGAAGGGGGTCCCAGTGATCTCTAGTGACCCGTTTCTTCGAACTTCATCACTACTGAGGTGAGTGTTGCTGGCCTAAAGTCATTCAGGTCAGATACTGAGGCCCTCTTTGGTATTGGGATGATGGTTGTCCTCTTCAAGCACTCAGGAGCCTCCCGATCTTCCAGTGATATTCTGCACATGCTTTGAGGCCGACAAGGGAGGTCATCGGGTATTTACACCCAAGAAAAGATGTTTGCCAGAGATCTCACTGATCCTGTCCATGTGGGAGAGGATTGTTCTCTCTTATAGTGCCTCTGACTTCCTGATGGTCCATTTAGCTGTGGTACATGCCTCAGAAGGTGAAAGTTTACTCTCAAATCTACAGTCAAACTCATTGACTTTGTCTGCTATTTGCTTACTTGGGTTAAGAGCTGTTGGGCATGCCTTGAAGATATGGCTGTTCCATACTACCCTGGAGTCACCTGCGGCGAATCTTTCTTCCATTTTCCTGGTATAGCCTCTTTTAGCAGAGCATTTCTAAGCATCCTAAATTCTTCTACATCTCCAAGTTTATAGACATGCATAAAGTTAACACATATAAAACACGCTAATATAGCATTAATTGAATAATAGTAGTTGAAATAATATAGTAATATTACTGTGATGGTAGTGAAATGATTACACAATAACAAATCAAAATATGATTATGTTCCCAATGGACAATAGATTTGTGGTTTAAATCAAAGTTAATATTGTATCTGTAAAAAGGTCCCCAATGATTTGAAAGGGCAAACAGCAGGATGATGTAAAATAGTGGGAAAGACAGTAAAAATGCTAATTTACAGTAAATGCATGCCTGTGTTTAGGCGAACGATTACTGCTATGGAAATACTCATCATTTGTAATGAATTCAGAGTTGTTATAGAACATTGAAATAATTTGCTGCTGTATGCTTGTCAAGGTATTCAAGGTTACTATGGAAACTTCAAATGATTTCCCAAGATGTTTGAAATGTAATAGCATTGCATGGATAATCCTACTTAATTCTTTGCTTAACATTATGATTAAAAAAAACATAGAAACAAATAAGAAAAAGTAATTTCAGCTTTTCCCTCTTCATACAAAAATGTAACTATACATTCGTAAGAACACAGAGACACACACAAAACAATTAGATTTTTTCTGTTTTCAGCATACAAAATTAGATTTTTATTTAAACATATAGATAGGGATAGATGATAAACCATTCACTATTTCTAAAACACAAAAGTTAATGATGGGGCTGCACCAGCCTATAAGTAACTATTAGTGTGCACACCGGGGGGATAGACACCCAAAATAAGTACACAAAGTTTTGTGAGGGGTCCCACACACCCCTCAATATATCCCCACATAAGCAGCACTACGGAATAATATAAAAATATATAAATTTTTATTCAAAAAAGCCAAAAAGGAATACATAAACTCATTACAAATGTAAAAAACATAGAACCAAAAACAGACACCGGGGGGCGCTGTTACCCATCCACCTATCCTAATATATCTTGATATATATTGCTATAGGGGCAATAATATAAGTGTATAAAATAGTTAATCCCCGGTAGATAATTCCTATAGAAGTTATATGTGCAAAAAAGCATATGTGCAACTGCCAAAAGGCTAAATGACATTAAAAAAAAATGAATAAAGCGCTTAAGTGCTGAAATACCACATATGAGGACAAGCCGGGTAGAACAGTGAATCAATATAGTGCAAACATAGCACAAATGTGCTACGTCCCAAACATGCTGGTTTCCAAGGTAAGCAGACCCCCCGACCCCGCAAAAAATGTAGGGCTACCGGGGGTACCATCTTGCCTTGTGATTGATTTCTCACCGCAAGGCGGATGCTAGAGATATGTGCTTGAACCCGAGCTTTTAAACTATTACGAGTTTCCCCCATGTACATTTTGGGGCATCCACAAACCAATGCATATATAACCCCCAAGGTCCTGCAATTAATGAACTGTCTGATGACAAACTTTTTCCGGGTAAGCAGTTTAGACACTGACTTTTTTTTAACCATGTGGGGACATACAGAGCATGGGTAATTACCTCCCTGATCCCCCCGTTCACGGAGCCAATTAGAAGGTCGACTTTATCTCGCATATTTGGGGCCTGCTGAGCTATAAGCCGTGGCCCCCCCTGACCCATTTTGCCAAACATCGGTCTTTAAGATGCCCCAATGGGTTGTAAGAACATGTTTGAGTTTATGCCAGTCATTATTTAAACGTGTGGTGAACCTTACCTCAGACGGGTTACGCTGCCTTTTTCTTCGAAATCAATAATATCTGTCTAGGGGTGGCTTTTGCTCGTTCCAAAGCTCTGTTTACCACATGTTTAGGATAACCCCTTCTGCAGAACCGTTGTGAGAGATCCCTGGCCTGTTGTAGAAATTCCCTGTCCATTCACTATTTCTATTTTGTAGTGCATGCTATAATAATAGAAAACTGTGAGGGTCATGCTAAAACTATAGTGAAGCAAGTCTTGAGTGCTCATTTGGGTGTGACTTACCTCTCAGTTTTAACGTACAAAAAGTGCAATAAACATTTTTGTTCTAATTGTTTCAAAACATTCATCTGCACAAATGATGGGGCATTTTTACAGGTGAGGGGGCATCATTTTTCCAGTGACGTAAGAATAATCCTTTGGAATTTGGACAACAGCACCTAATGGCCTATGCTAAAGAACTTATTTTTTTCTGCATACCCCAAGGGGTGCTGTTGTTACCAATCTTTAAAACAATTACTCTTACAGCACTGGAAAAATCATGCATATTACCAATGCACGTGTGTTTTTTTTTAGAAAGTATTAGAACTCATTTTTTATTGCCTTTTTTTATGTTACATTTAAAAAGCCGACCATCGCAGGCTGTCATTCACACCCAAATGTGCACCCTGAGTTAAACTTGTTTCACTAGATCTTTAGCATGACAGGTTCCCTTTACATGGGTAATTGTTAAGAGAGAAAACAATGAGCCAACAAGTATCGCAAGTAACTTAGAGCAACCTCACATCAGCTCACAAATATAATACAAAAATAAGAATATATATCTTTATATCAGAAAAAGACACTACATATTAAAATACACTAAACTTGCATTTGACAAAATAATACAATCACTATTAGAAACCCCAGTGCGTGAAGATAATTATAAGGTTGCCAAAACACACACAAAGCGCTGTTACCTTTCGTAAGCGTGCATTCAATGGTGCTGCAAGCCAGAGCTGTTTTAAATAATCATCTTGGTGCACTAGGTTTCTCTCTATAGGCCAGCCTGTATCAATGCCTGTTTATGTACCTATCGGACTTTATGCTGGATTCAACAGTTCCAGTTAGTGCTAATTTGTTCCAACAACTTGGCTGTGTTCCATTGAGTATAGGTAAGTATATTGGTGATCCCAGGGGGTTTACAGGGGTTTTTGTGGCCCCTGCAAAAGGGGGCCACACTTGAACACTGCATTTTTAAGGGTTTTAGTCCAGCTTAAAGGAGCACTATCGCAAAATTGTGTAATATTAAAAATACATATAAACATGTTGGCTAATGAGAGGAGGGGTCACTTATACACCCAGACAGAATAAAACTAAAGCCAAGCTTGTGGTTTATTCTCTCATGATAGGAGAAAAATCCAGAGGTGACAGGATTAGTCTGTCAGGAGTGACAGAGCATGTCACCCTGGGTGCCCTTTTCCTCCCATTAAAAGAGAGAAAAACAAGCTTGGAAAGATATTTTTTGAAGTCGGTGTATAAGTAACCCCTCCTCCTGCCATCCAGCATATTTACATGGATTTTTTTATCATTGGGCCAAATTTAGCCATAGTGCTCCTTTAACATTGGGTAACCTGAGTATGGGCTCCTGAAGAATACTATAGTATGGAAAACAATGTAGCCAGAATAAGCAGGCGAACATGATAGAAAGTATGCAAAGGGTGACAGTGCATTAGCAAGAAAATGCTAAGAAAGCCTAAGCCTAATGGTGCTTAATCCAGAAAAATGGCAACATCTCTACCTCTGGCTGGAGCATCCACTACATTTTCTAATACCGTAAAGTGCTCATCATGGTTATCAGGTTTATGTGGTGCATTGTCTTACCAGTCATGAAATAGGGTTTAATTTCAAAGTTACAGTCGCACTTCACCCGCACTTGCATTCATGAATATATGCGCTCACTGCTTTTGATACATCTGTGCAGTGAACACCACAAACAAATTAAACCACGCGGTGAATACAATGGGGCAGTGGGTGCACACATGCGCGGAGTGGTGGGCTGCTCTAAACCAAAGCACCCAGGGAGTATTTGGGAGTTAGGTGTCTCAAGAGTCATGTCCTGGCCAGGAACTGAACCTGCAACCCTCCAATTACAATCCAAACCACCAAGACTGTCAGCAATGCCGCTGCAACACTGTCCATTCTGGAGACATGTGCAGGGATGATGGGTATGCACAGAACCACCACACACTGGGCCCACCTCACTTCCTGTCTTGCATTCAAAATTCCACGCAGGCTTGAGGCCTATGCCTGAACAACATGTATGTTCCATGTGCTGCAGTGATTTAGCCAAGTCTGTTCAGAGACCTAGTATTCCTTCTTGGTTCCTGCAACCAGTCCCTGCTGAGGATGTTGTACTATAGTACCTGGCTGTTCCTTAGACTCCATGCCCCAGAAGACTTACCAACTTGAGCACAGGACAGTGAATCCCCATCACCACCACCATCAATTTGCACAGATAAAACCTTTCTCCAGAGTTAAGAAGCTCCTAGATTTGTACACATAAGGCCATTTATTACATGTTAAGTTGAATTTCCCAATAAATATCAGTGCATAAGTAAAACTTAAGTACAATGTTAACAGTATAGCTACAAAAAATGTATGAAAACAAAGAAATAGTATTATCATTTGCATATAAAAATAACTTGGAGAAAATAACTGGAAATAACCTTTTATGGTTGGTCCAAAGTGTTTCTGCTATAGCGGCATACAGAATTATCGATAACGTCTGCTTAGTAAAGTCACTGCCAACATGCTACCAAGTTATTGGTCCAGAATGTTTCCTGCTATGGGGGCACAGAGAATTATCGAAAACGCCTGCTTAGTAAAGTCACAGCCAACATGCTACCAAGTTATTGGCCCAGAAAGTTTCCTGCTATGGGGGCACACAGAATTATCAATAACCTTCTGCTTTGTAAAGCTACTAAGTCATTGGGCCAGTACTTCCCATTTTAATGCTCAAAGAAGAGTATGCCCTCCAGCTCCATGCAATTGCATTCCACCTAGGGAGGAGAATAGTTTGGAGCAGCATAAGCTAGGCCCTTAACCTTAAATGGGCTTTGTGGATATGCTGGTTCTGATGATGACGCTTTGAGTCATATTTACAGAACCAGTGCCTTATTCTCTTTTGAATACGTTCAAATTTTTAGGACACAATGTTTCATTTGAATACTCCTGACCACCTTGCCCCATTTGGTATTCGTAGAAAGTGTATGGTGCTGGTGATCAGTCACATCTCAGTGACCAGAGGTAACTGCTTGTGAGACTTACCCCATGTCACCTTGGCCATCTGCGCAAGACAGCAGAAACAAGCTGGCTAGACACTATAAACAAGCAACTTCCCTTGTCATAGATTTAGCCACATAGATTGACTGAAATGAGTAAGATCATCTTACTGATTAAAGTCAAGATTCAATTTTTAATTTTTAAAAAAAAATCTTTAAATTATGAAACTATTTCCTTGTATTATTTAACAGTTTTTTGTATCCATGTTGGGTATACAGTGAAATATAGAAATATGTAATAAATGATACATTTACATTGTGGCATAACGTTTTATAAGACTTTTATTTACTCATATAAAGTGGATCAAAACCTTGGCTTTTCCATGATCCCGGGTTTTGGTCCATTCCACAAATCAGGATGCCCCCTGAGTGAAACCCCATCGGTCACCAGATTACAAACCTTTTTGTCATTCCCACAGCGCGGACATGGCACTGTGTCAATTGTGTCATGTATATAAATGTGCAGCTTAAACTAAAGGAGCTTAGCCGCATTTGTGATTGGCGAACACAGACCTAGAAAAATGCCAGAGATGCTGGCGGCAGGTAAATATATTGGGAAACTGGCGGGTTTGGAACAGCAAGATATCACAAGTTGGGATGCACCAGGGGTGGGTATTCAATTGGTATTTAGATAAGTGGAGATAATTATAGGAGTTTTCCATAAATGTAGAATACATAAAATATAAAATATCCCCAACTAGCCAAAGGTGACCAAAAAGCCAAATGACACACAAATGAGAAATGTTATGGTCAAGCATGATCACCATTTTTCACCCCAAAGCATTGTTATATTGATGACTTATTGATGGTAAAACAACAATGGTTGAGCACAGAGACCTCTCAAGATATGATTGTTTTAATCGGATATGCATAAATAAGAAATACCTAGACCCGCAGCTAAAATAATGTAAGGTAAAATAAAGCAAATAAAAACATAACAAACTTGTTAGTATTTTACTTTAGTTTTCAAAGTCTAAATTTATTGAGATAGACATTTATTTTTGTATGAGGAACATGCTGTCATTCTTGCTTCGAAGCTTGTGCTTTGTAAATGCTTATGTGACAATACAGCTTTTTGTGCTTTGAATACTCAGTATTTCTCTCTGATTTAGATTTTCTTAGCTCGGTAATGGAAAATGAAAAACAAGCAGCAGGCCTAAGATAATAGACTTTCTCTCTTTGAGATGGGAGTAGCTTCGTAGATGGCCTTTGCTATTTGTGACCAAATAGCTGAAAGTCCATTAGGGAATGCTCAGCAAATCTTAGTTTGATATCTTTTATTGTGATAAAGCAGAAAAAGAACATCCAAACGAAATAAAATAAAATAAGAAATTCTGAGCTGAAAGCTTAAGAAAATGTATTTCTTGATACGTGCAATTATAAAAATGTCAATAATAAAAAAAGCCCACAATTGCATTGGTCCTTGCCATTATATATTATATATACTTGTTATATATGTTATGTTATATATGACTAATTTAATATTATAAATAAAGATGTGCTAATCTGCATATGTGCTCACCAGTTTAAACTTGACAATATACACATTTTCTTCATCATGCGGGCTGTCGTGCGGGGTGGTATGGTTCATGGGGCGTGCTCTGACGCCCCTTCTATGAGTGCTGCCATAAAAAACTCCTCTTGTGGTCCTCCCCTGTGATTGACGCAGACTATAGCATGGCACCAGTAACCCCCTCGGCTGCTGCTGCTAGCGGCTCCGGATAGGCCGGTAACAAATGTGGGCAGGAGAGCTTAGCTCCTGGCTTCCGCATCTCTCTCCAGCCCCCACGTGATGGCACAGCATCACATGACAGCTTGTCATGAAGCAAAGGCGCAAGGCTGGAGAGAGATGTAGCAGCTAAGCTCTCTGTAAGGAGGGTAACTGGCGCTGTGCTACAGTCTATGCCAACCACAGGGGACTGAGAGTGTTTCTTCTACCAGTGCCCCCTGCACCCCATTTGCAACAGCCATGAGAGGGGGGATTTTAACCCTGCCCGCAGCAACCATAGCTCATGTCATTTGTACCTACTCCAGATTTAGACTCTCTGAGCAGGTGGACTGCAAGTCCCAGCACCTTGTGCTGCAGCTTCCAGTCTAGCTGCTCAGAAAGACCCAAACCTGGATCAAATAAGTGGCCTTAAAGTGGACCAAAACCCAGGATTCTTGCCCTTTGTGTGAAATCCCCAGGTTGCAAGTAAAACTCATCTCTCCTCGGTCATACGAAGCAGGCGGGGCCACAGAGCCAATCAGCGTGTGTAGCTGTGCTATTCAATTACAGTTATGGATCGGCTAAGGGTCAGTTCTAGCCGAAATGAGCAGAGCATGGCCGCAGCCTGCACATGCACTGTTGGATCAGGGAAAAGGTAGGTTTTAAAGGGAAGGGGATCATATGGCCCTGGAATCCTATAGACTCCAGGGCCACTTTTGTTCCACTATAAATGGGACCAAATAAATATCCCAGGTCTTGTTCCCCCTGGGGCATCCTGGTTTGGGACGCCCTGCTTTGTTAAACCCTGACCCCAGATCACCAGGTAAAACTCTCCTTTCCCTGGTCCTACAACACATGTGTTGGCTCTTGTCCAATCAGAGCTGGTTGGGAGGGAAAGCAGCCAAATCCCCAGGTTGAATCTGCTGGAATCTATCTACTTGCACAATGCTTATTAATGTTGCTGTGTGGGGGACTCTTACTTTTCTGTTTAGGGTCAGGGGGGATCTGCTCACACTCACACAGAACACAGACAGCAGCACAACACATGTAGAAAGGCCAAGTACAGCTCCAGCTGCAAGTGTCCCTACCCAGGGAAGACGACGATGGCCTCAGGCATGGTGCCATATTTCTCTGGTGAGGCGGGTGCACTTGATGGAGGCGGATTGGCGAGCAGATAGCAGAGCCTTCAGGCAAAACAGTGCCCCCGCCAAACAATGGGGGGACTCATAATGCTGCTCCACCATGACCTCTAAGCAACTGTGGGGAAGCAACAGAACAACAACCGGGACATTAAGACACTGATAGTCCATTGCTGCTGCTAAATGACAACCTGGCACACCTAGTGGCGCTCTGAGCAGCCAGAGATCCACCAGACGTTGCAGGCCAGCCATCCTAGCAATAAGAAGAAACACATTTTGTAGGATTGTTTTTGTTGTGTTTTTGTTTTGAAATCTCAGTAGCCTAAGAATATGGATTTGCAGTGTTCAAAATATAGTAGTATGTCAGAGTTTTGTGACAACAATAAGAAAAACAAGCATAAGTGATTTTGTAATTCAGTTTAATCTCACTGAATACATGAAAAGAGGTAGTGAAGCATACAGAAAAAAACTTAAAAACCTCCAAAGTCACATATAGACTTATACATAGACACACTACAAAAATAACACTGGGGAAAAACAAAATGGACAAAATGAGATGAGATAAGGTGGTTCCGAACAGACTGGCTAGAAGCACTCTGTGTGTCTCGAAAAATCTGCAAGAAAATCTATCATAGTTGGAGAGGGGGGAAACATCATGATTTGCGAACCTTCTCCAGGATGGCAAAGTTGTGGAGCACCATACACGCCACAGTGATTTTGACCTTCTGAGGCTCTTAATGGAGGGCACCCCCAGTATGGTCCAGGCACCTGAACTGGGTCTTAAGCAATCCAAAGGCCCGCTTGACCACTGCCCTAGTCTTAGTATGAGCCCGGTTATAGGCCACATGTGGCCGAGTGTAAGGCCGAAAAATGGGGGTCATCAGCCACGGAAACAGGGAGTAGCCAGAATCACCTACAAAAATAAAAGACAACATAAAATATTTTAAAATGAAATGGGGGAGATAGGGATGCACACTTACCAAGTAGCCACTTGCCAGACAGCTCGCCACACTCAAAACGAGCAGATAGGCTAGAATCTCTCAGGATGTACTCCACCAAGGTAGCCATGCCATCAAGAAATTTATTTATTGAGGGTGTCTGTGCATAGGCTGGGACATGCCCACAGACGCCAGGGCACCCAGCCTCTGGGACGAGCCGTTCGACAAAAATTGAAGGCAGCCAACCAGTTTGGTCATGGCCGCAATTGCATGTCCCTTGCTTGTGGTAAGGGCCAACCATGGCCACAATTCACAATACAGTTTCTCAAGAGAAACGCGGTTAAGTCGGGTCAGCTCGAATAGCTCAACGCCATGCATGTGATCAACATCCGCATGCAGCTGATGCAATTGAGGCACCATCAGGTACAAGCACTGTATTCTGCGTTGCTGCAGGTGCTCGTACACTGACAGCACTTCATCAGAGGACTCCATCGCCAAACTATCCCCTCGATTCAAAGAGCAAAAGTTAATTGATTTCGTATTGAGAATCGTAAGTTTGGGTGGGTGTTAGTCATTTTTTCCTGTTTTTTTTGGCCATTTCCGACTCGCACGAGCCTACGTACGAATGCGTATATGCTCTTACGATCAGCGGAAGTTCGTTCCTAAATTTTAGGATCAAAACGTAAAACTTAGGATCAAATCCTAAAACTTAGGATCAAAACGTAAAACTTAGGTTAATTGGATGTGTTTAGGTGTGATTCAGAGAAACCTCTAAACGCGTTTTAAAAGAAAGCCACAGCCGACACCTTTTAGCAGCCGGATTGCTGTTCGTGAACAGGTTTTTTGGCTATGTGGAGGAGTCTGCGCGTCTTGAGCTCCAATGAACTGCATGTATCAGCATGGCCGAGGCCATAAATTGTATGGCAATGCATACCTGATTCATGTATGCCTTATAAAAGCATTTTAATGTGGACCTTAATTAGTCCTTTGCATGTAAACCTTTATTTTGCAATATATTTGCGTTAATTAAAGAAACTTATGTCCTTTGTTATTTATTTTAAAATTGAGGTACTAGAATAATATTTTTAGATTGCATTTATTGGTGTAGTTGTTTACCTTTGCTTTGTTTAATTATTTAAGCACATCTTTGGTCAGATGCATCACACTTACTGAGGAGAGGAGAGCGGGATAAAGTGCAGGATGTGGGTTACTGCTGTATTTTGCACAGACACAGCAGAGCTGGGGGCATGGAAAGGTCAGAAATCAAAGAATCCAGAGCAACACAGTCACAAGGCCCTTTCTGTTTGCAGGCTGCCCGATAATACCTGAGCCGCCATCTTGGCTGTTTCTAGGCTCATAACATGCAGAAGTTGCTGGGTGTTTTTTAATATTTGTGAGCAATCTGTATGTAGAGGGTGTGGGTAACCACACAAAAAATTTAAAGTTGTACCATTTGAAGCCAAAATATTAAAATTAAATCCACAAGTAAAAAATGCAAGTTAACTAAAAATTAAACAAAGTAAGATTTACTTATGCAAATGCATTCATTAATGGTTGGTTACTACAAAATGAATGAAATAACGAAAATTAAAAGACCAAATATTTAGAATGCACTTTAATGAGGTAAGTTTGTAGTGCGGAGCCGCAAGATCAGAAGGATTTACGTCCAGACAAAAAAGGAAAAAGGGCAAAACCAATGTTGCAACCTGAGAAATGAAACGGAAAATTCAGGATGGAAACTGACATAGGTCTGATTCCCGAACTGCCATACGAACGGACGTATATTTTAGGATAGAAACGTATTTGCTTATTGAATCACTCGCAAGTTCATACGAGCGCACGAGCGGACGTGAAAAATAGGATGATCGTGAGCCAAATCCAAGCTGTTACATGTTTCTTTGAATCAACCCATATATCTTTCACCACGCCACTGCACTGCCGCCAGGAAAATGATCCCGTAAGTGGAGTGTAAAACAGGCTGTTTTATTGGCATGTACGGAAGGGCGAATCAAGCCTAATCAGGGCTGTGAATCATGCACAAGCCCATACTAATCACCTAGTTTACTCTAAAACATGAAAACAACACAGGGAAAACACGCAGTAGACTTCTGTGCAAAAAGGCTAAAACGCACTTATGCAAACACTAATACATTCAAAATAACTTACCACAATCTCGAATATACACCCAAAAAATTAAATGAAAATACACATTTGCGCACTTTTTGATGCCTAAGCGCGTTAAAGAAAGGATGTCAATCGACCCTGTTCTAATTGACATGCTTTGATTAAAAAGTGGATTATAGAAGGAAAAATATAACCAAGTACAGCAAATGATAAGCTGATCGACTAAAATTCTCAAATGCCTTGAAGCGGCGAAGGATGCAGAAGAAAGAAGGGAACTATGGTTTACTGTTCAAATAGATTAAAGAATAGACAAAATGGAATAGAACAGGATAGGTTCTTTATTCACCAAGTGCATTAATGCAATTTGCATGGAATTCACTTTGGCTAGAGACTTAAATGTATACATGATCTAAAATATGCCTGCAGTAAGAAGGGACAAGGGATAGAGAACACAATTAGTTGGACAAAGCTGAGGTGCTTGTGTTGATTAAATTTATGGCTATGGGAAGGAAGCTGTTTTGGAACCTTCAAGTTTTGCAAGGTGATGACAGAGAGATCATCAATAATCCAAATTGCATGGGAATTAAACCTTATGATCAAACAGCTCCCCAATAGATGTGAGTGAAAGACTGATTAATTTTTATGTCACTTTTATAATTCTTGGCAGTTTCTTTTGATCACTCGTTATGCCCCCCGAACTAGATGGCGAAGGAGGGGCGCAAGGTTTCTTGATAACCAGGCCAGGTCCAACTTTTTTTTTTACTGTCTTTAAAAGAAGAGTCTTTGCTGCCTTGATGTAGACCTCCCCTTCCAAAGTATGAGAGTATTTTGTCTCATTGACCCGCTGTACTACTCCGCCATAAATTTGAATTAGTCAATTTTTATAGGGTTTCTTTCTGAAACCATTTCCACTGTTTTTTTTTATTTTTTTCCACAATCTTTTTCATTGTTGTCCTTAATAAGACAACTGATAATAATGGCATCGGCAAATGTAAGGATTTTAACTGAATCCACAGACAAAATGCAGTCATTGGTGCTCAGTAAAAAATAGCAGAGGAGAGAGGGCACGTCTTTGTGGTGCTTCAGTGTAAATCATCCTCCACCCTGACACAATGGGAGCAAGTTTCACTTGCATATGGTCCATCTTGCTAGCCCTACGTTCCTTTAAGTATGTGAGTACAATGCTTTCAAATGTCTTCATGATGACTGTGGTCAGAGCAACAGGCCTATAATAATTTGGGCTTGATGTGTTACTTTTAGATAGGTATAATGGACCATGGTGGTAGTGGCTTCTGAAGATGTCGGCAAAGATCAGAGCAAGTTTCTCTGCACATGACTTGAGGCCTGAGGTCAAAATGCCAGAAACCTTCCTGAGGCTGAGGCTCCTGAGCCCATTAGTAACTTGCGAGAACTCTATCGACAATTTATTGGAGTTGGAGTACTTAAGAAGACAGATAGTGAAAATTGTCGAGGCAGATGGCAAATTGGTGTTGATGACTATGGCTTGTGAATTTGAGATGATGTATGGAGGAGTTGAGGTGACGGACAGAGTTGAGGGTGGAGAAAGTGCTTGTTCCAGTGTCCATGATATCAAATTTACAGTAAAAGTCATTTATCTCTTCCATTAGAGATCTGGTTTGGGGATTTTGTTGTTGGTAACCTTTTTCCAGCCCTTCCATATTCCTCTGGCATCTCCAGTTGAGGCCACTTGTATCTCTTTGTTCTGAAGGTTCCAAAATAGTGAAAGGTCCCCCTTTTTGTGAGCCTGTTCAATCTCTGGATGTTTCTGATTTTGCTACTGAACCAGGGTTTATCATTCCCATAGACATCAGAGGTTTTTGTTAGTGGTCTGAACAATTGGTATGAAGGAGTAGTGACACACAAGTGACCTGAACTAGTGGATACTCCACTATCACTTGGAATTAAAGAACAGTGACCCCCAAGTGGTTTGAGCAAGTGGTATTACAGATTACTGACACCCAAGTGGCTTGATCACGTGGTATTAAAAAGTGGTTACTCGAGTAACAATTAGTATTAAATAGCAGTGGCCATCCAAGTGGCCAAAGCAATTGGTATTAAACAGTAGTTATACACAAGTGCCCTGAACAGTTCATACTCTACTAACAATTGGTATTAAAGAGTAGTGAAACCCTGGTTTCAGCAAGTGTTATTAAACAGTACTGACACCCAAGTGGTTTGAGCAAGTGGTATTAAGTAGCAGTGGCATACAAGTGCCCTGAACCAAAGGATACTCCACTAACAACTGGTATTAAAGAGTACTGATACCCATGTGGTTTGAGCAAATGGTATTATACAGTACTGATACAAGGTTTTTTTTTTAGGGGCTCAGCCCGCAGTGTGCACTGATAGTCTGAGTTACAGTTAGGAAACTGACATTAAAAGAAGTCACGGGATGATTTGATCTCCCTACATTAACCCATACGCAAGCCCATGACTAGAATCACAAAGGGGGGTTTTAGATGAAGTGAAAAGGGAGGCTTTCCCCTGCAAGGCAAGGCTAAAACTGGATGTTTTAGATGTGGGAGCCCCGACCATTTGAAAGCACAGTGCCCCTATACTGAGGAAGAAATAATTAACCCTGCACCGCAGCTAGAGCTCTCCCCAGTATGATGTCAGATGCCCTGCTTAGCTGGTAGCTGCAGCACAAGCAATGGGGATAAAAACACCGCCCTTCCTAATTTCTGATCCTTTCCAGGCTAAACAGAGAATCAAATATAGTCTCAGACTTATTCCAGGGTGTCCTATTAGGGAATCATAATAAAACAGGAAAGGGGGGTTGTATGCAGACTCAAACCAGATAAACATATAGAACATAGAAGGCTTAGATCACTTACCGCTTGACAGAGATAGACTCAGTTGTGGACTGAGGGCCCACAGGTTGTGGGATTTATCCCCTGCATGCCTTACAAAGCCACATTGAAATCGATATTTGTCTAGGACCTCAGGCCCATAAATGGTTTGGTGATACCAATTTCCCCAAAGTGCCATCACTCTTTACCTCCATTACTCATTTTTGTTTCAAGTCACTTTTGCCCCAGGGAAGGATGTCAATTCCCCTGTAGTTTTTGCAATAGTGCTCCAAGCCACTCTTAAAGCCTGGATCCCCAGCCGAGGTTCCATCCTACTGCAGATAGCCTTCTCCTCTGCAGTTTTGATTGGGGTCTTTTGAATTGTCTTTTTGAAAGTGTTCATAAGGTGTCTAAAGAAAAGTTGCAATGGTGATCAGAAAAAGGTTGAAAACCTGAGTTTTGTGCTTTCCCAGGGAATAAGAGAAGTGAGCCATAAAACAATAGCTGCTGTCGTGGGTCTGTTTTGCCCAATTACCAAGGAGGATATGTTAACTTTCCTTGTTATGATTGGTTACTGCTGCCAATGGATTCCTGAACCCTAACATGGTTAAATGAAATGTGCAATGTTTTGTGTATTTGAGAAATGATATGGTGACAGCCCTGGGGTTAGGTTTTCCCGATTAAGTAAGCTCGCAAGGGCAGGGCTCTCCTTCCTATTGTCTCCTGTGCTCACAACACTTGGTTTAAACCTTGTGGCATCTCATTTTGTATTGCTCCCTGTACTATATGTTTTACCTTGTCTGTAACCATACCTTGTAAAGCGCTACAGAAGATGATGGCGCTATATAAAAAAAACAATAATAATAATAATTGGAAAAGGGCCCTTCCAGCTGTAGGATTGGCAGAAGCGCAGAGCACAGGAAAAGCATGACAATGATAATCAATGCGGGGGATCTAGGGTCCCCAAAGGAGTAAAAACAGGCAAAGCCCTTGACCAAACCTTCTTTGTTGGACTCTGGGGCTGAAATGGCTAATTTTTGTTTGCTTTTATTCTTTTTGTAATAATATATGTGCTTACTTTATGCATTTTTGACCCACAGGTGTTAGGCCCTGCTCAAGGGATATGTGGGAAAAGTACAATTAGAGTAGGTAAGAGAGGGACAGGTGAAGCTTGGAATCCTAAGATGCTACTCCTGAAGTTTAAGTATGCCTATGTCAATAAGTCTGGTGTTTCAAGGTTTGAAAATCTAATAAGAATGCAAAATTATGTGCCCATTCTCAGTTTAATATCTGTAAGCCAGCTGAGAAAGGTGAGACCTATTTTAAAACAAGCAATGCCTAATACAACGCAACTGGCTGGAATATCACTTTGACCAATATGTGCCTAACTGACTTTCTTATAATGTTCTTGATAGAGGAGAATATAAAGGAGTTTAGAAATAGGAGCATAACACAAGAGATGAGCTTGAATAATACCACCTACATTTGTTGTTGGAAAGTGTGTTAACCCCTGGTTCCCACTAGAGCCGAAGAGGATGGTTCTATATAGCTGTCCTAATCCCTTTAATAGGTATTGTTACAGATTATGTAGGAAAGCGCTCTTTTGAAATTAGTCAATATCAATAGTCAATACTTCTGCTTTTATGTTTACTGTTTAAAATTTTTATGTGTGTTTTTAACAAATGTACTGCTTCCACATCTGGTTCCAAATATGTTGCGCATCTGATGCAGAGGGGTGTTGTGTGATCATTCTTTGGAATGTGAAGGATTGATGGGATACGCTTGACGTTTGTGCAGCCATATTGATATTTGGCATTCATCTTGTGAAGGTGGTAAAGAGCTCTTTAGGAATGACTGAGATTTGTTCTTTTCCTGGGCAGTGTGGCACCCTCCCATCCCAGGCATGCAGGGAGAGAGCAGCGTAATAGATTACCGCCCTATGCTCCCCGCTCTGGCCGTTGCCGGCACCGCTGCTAATTCTTGGGCCAGCATATGCACACACCTAGTCCATGCAGCAGGGATGTGGATGCAGGCCATGCCCACTGGCTGCATGGACCGGGTGTGTGCACGCTTTTTAATTTCCATCTTAAAATTGAAGAATAAATGGCAGAGATATAATGGTGGGATGAGGGCACTCATCATTCTGTGATGTGACCCAGCATTCAGGTTATTTACTGGTCTCCAGAACAGGACCAATCAAAGGACAATTGGTGGTAATTATAATTGGTGGTAAATATATTTAAATGCTACATTTTTGAGTACCTGCTGTCAGCTCTGATGCTTTTCTCTTTATATTTGGTGAATGGTTATGCTGTCCCTGCTTCCAAATGATTAGGGAGCTCCCTTATGACTGGAAGCTGGGGCATGTACAGTAGGGTTGGATCAGAAGCACACCAAGGTACATTTGCAAATAAAAGTTTGTATTGAAGTATCACAGCAAAAATCAATCATCTATACATATGTGCATATTTCACAGGAAAAAGGATACAATGAGTATATATTGGGTTCAAGTTGTCATCAGGAGCACTTTGGTCACCTCTAAAGTAAGACAAAAATCATGTATATTAGCACTAACATGTACAGTACAGCAGGGAGAACACTATGTAAAGGTAACAAACCATTACCATTAAGTCTATTGGGTGATACTGGCACGTTCCTGATGAGTGGTATGGGTGGCTGGCTATAGGTTCAGGTCAAGGAAATCACAGAATAAAGTATGCAAAATCAATAATTACAGCTGTATACAGAAATTTCTGGTCAGTCAAGTGAACTATCCGCCCAGCATCATACCAGAAATGAACCAACATGTATGGGTAAATGATAGCAATACATAATCATGAGCCCAGATAAGGATCATAATAGTACAAAAAGTACAGAAAAATGACATTACCAATAAGCAGAGTATAACCTAAGATCGCAAATGTGTGTGCCCATGTTCCAGAGCACACGGCTCCCCCAGGCACACACATCGTGTCAGGGACTGAGTCAGTATTTCAAAATATGGCCACATTTTTGGATAAAGTCCTACAACCACGGGTACTAACAACTAGATCCTTCCTACTCAACACCAGTGATTTTTTGAACAAAATAGGCAATTTAGGAGTTTTACCACCCCATACCATCCTTTGCAGCATGGATGTTGCATCTTTATACACATCCATCCCTCATGACGTAGGCATTGCCACCATTGCATCAGTTCTGGATAATACAGGTGACACCATAGAATTCAAACAATTTAGCATTGACCTTTTGACCATCATATTGACCAAAGTCTACTTCCGCTATGAAAATGACTATTACCTACAGCTCCAGGGAATGGCAATGGGCTCTAAAGTGGCACCAGCTTACGCCAACTTATTTATGGACCACTTTGAGTGCCAACATGTATATACGGACGACTCCTTTACCACACATGTACTACTGGGCTAGGTATATCGACGATATTTTCTTTCTCTGGCAGGGCCAGATAGATGACCTGCTGGTCGCCTTAATTCTGCAGAACCTACCACTGCAGAATTAAGGCAACCTGAAGGTTGCCTTAATCCTGCAGAACCTACCATTTCTTTCACTCTAGACTACAGTGACACACAAGTACACTTTCTTGATGTCCAAATTTCAATTAGAGACCAAAGTATCCCAACTAACCTATTCAAAAACCAGCCTTCCATACAGCCAATTTATCCGGTTAAGACGAATCAAATCAGATGACCATGTTTACTTAGAAAGAGCTGACAACCTCATAAATGATTTTCTAGAGAGGGGCTATCCACAAGAAACCCTGCAAAGAGCCCAAATTAAAGCATTCTTCCAACCCAGAGGCTCCTTACTATCTTACAAACCCAAGAAAACTAATGACCCATTCCCGCTATCCTCGCCTATTCTAGGATGTCACCCCAAATCGAACGCATCATTAGAACACAATGGCACATCTTCTCAGGGGATGAACGTCTACACTCCACCTTCAGGGCTCCCCTATTATTTATTCACAAACGTCCTAGAAACCTACGCGACAGGCTCATCAAAGCAGAAACTAGGAAATCTACCACAAAACCTCCCACACAGAGATGGCTGAGCTCCCTACCCCCCATTATCGGAATGTTCCCTTGTGGGCATTGTGCGCAATGTGGTTATGTTATTAAGAACAATCATTTCACGCACCCTCACACAGGATGCAAATTCCCAATCAAAACATTTCTTAACTGCAATTCCTACCATGTTGTATACCTCATCAAGTGTCCCTGTGGTTTGGCACACGGACTCGCATTAGTGAACACCGGGGTGCCATCCGCAGGTCAGACCTAGAATCACCACTTATCCGTCACTTTTTAGAGGTTGGACATCAGATATCACAACTACACTTTCAGGCCATAGAGCAAATACCGCCACCATATAGGGGAGGCGACAGGAATAAAATCCTGCTTCGTCGCGAGCTACATTGGATCTATACATTTCAAATGAGGGCCCCAAGAGGCCTCAATAAATAACTTGACTTTTTCCATTCCTATAATAGCTTTAGAGAATGAACTAAATCTCACACTATGGCCTTGGTCAATATAGGCACTAGGTGGAAACACCCCCACATTTGCGTCTACCAGTGTGATTTCTTTTCTGATATGTTCTTCTGTGATATGATATTCTCATTATTCTCTTTAGGCTAACCTTACTAACTACCATCACTTTGGGATGCCCTCCATGGATATTTGTGTGATCATAACCGGATATTCATTTATTATCGAATCACCCCTGTGGTTTCCATGAATAACTAGAGGTAATAACAATACTTTCTCTCATATCCACTACTTAACATATAGTTTCCCTTGAGACTGCATAAAATAGGGATTTGTGGGATATCCCAATTATGGATCTCAGATTTAACTCTGTCCGAGTATCATTACCCCACTGGAATCCAGTACCTCACATCTATCACATAATCTAGGCAATGATAACACAACCCCACACACGTAGTATCTATGCTGTAGCCCTGGACCTTTTACCCATGTTCTATTCTGGGACCGCGCAATACTCTATAACACCTTAATACCACCGCTCCACATGGATTGAGTACCCCATGAAACACTATATGCATGCGGGGTATCCCAAACGAGGATCCCGCACTTTATAATACCTTAGTACCTCCGTTTTACATGGACTCAGTGTTCCATGAAACTCTATTTCAAAAGACAATTGCCACACATAAAGAACTTACAGGGATGTGCTGCCTGCTATATAAGACACAATAGGGATAAACCTGGATCATTGTTTTTAATCAGGTTTTAATATTTTCTACTTATATTTTAGATTTATGGTGCTCCGCGAGAATGGATCAAGATAATGAACTCTCCCCTGTTGAACCAACAACAAATTCCCCCAAGACAGCACGCGTTTTATTACCAGTGTTCATGTTTTCCTTTAATACACACTGTTATACCATTACCTGCCTTGTTCCAATGACGCACTGTCTCCCGGCAATGCCGGCCCCGTGCCGACGTCTCTGCCGCTGCTGACTGGCACTGCATACAGGTGCCAGCCAGCTGCGGAGATGACGAAGGCCGGGACCGCGGAACCGGAAGTGGCGTTCCGGGCTATGCTCCACGAGCACGCCCGGAAACACCACACTGGCCGGCCAGGGGGGAGAGATAAAACAGCACCTACAGGTACCGCAGCCATCGCAAAGCCTTGACAAAGGAGCCATGTGCTTCGGAACGTGGGAACACACATTTGCGATCACAGGTTATACTCTGCTTATTGGTAATGTTATTTTTCTGTACTTTTTGAACTAATATGATCCTTATCTTGGCGTCATGTTTATGTATTGCTATAATTTATCCATACATGTTGGTTCATTTCTGGTATGATGCTGGGCAGATGGTTCACTCGACTGACCAGAAATTTCTGTATACAGCTGTAATTATTGATTTTGCATACTTTATTCTGTGATTTCCTTGACCTGAACTTATAGCCAGCCACCCATACCACTCATCAGGAATGTGCCAGTATCACCCAATAGACTTAATGGTAATGGTTTGTTACCTTTACATAGTGTTCTCCCTGCTGTACTGTACATGTTAGTGCTAAAATACATGATTTTTGTCTTACTTATGAAGTGACCAAAGCGCTCCTGATGACAACCTGAACCCAATATATACTCATTGTATCCTTTTTCCTGTGAAATATGCACATATGTATAGATGATTGCTTGCTTCAATACAAACTTTTATTTGCAAATGAACCTTGGTGTGCTTCTGATCCATCCCTACTATACATGCCCCAGCTTCCAGTTGATACATCCCTATAGATTTTGTGTATCTTCAGGAGGTGTACAGGTGGCGAGACACCTCAGGATCAGTCTAGCACCCTTCTAGTCCTCTCGCTATTCCTATGGTGTGCCAAAAACCTATCTCTAAATATTAGCATGTACAGTAGCCAGCTGGGAAGCCCACCATCTGGACCCAAGCTGAAAACAAAAGTACAGAAAAGATTCAGTCTCTGGGGATGTCAGGGATCCAACAACTCGCCTGATCCAGGCTTTTTCTCACTCCCACAGGGAAAGTGGGGAACTGTGCCTGGAGCTTCTGTGGTTGGCATCGGTTGGAGTTCGCAAGTGACAGTCACACAATCAGTGAACCACCAGTAACCCTGCTGCTGCAGTGATTTAGTGACTAACCCATTCATGAGCTTTAGCTAAGCTATGAATGACTTCATCAGATTTTGGTCTACTGTAAGGTATACATGCACTTTAATTGATTAATGTTCAGGTGATTAATAGTTGTGAGAATGGTATGTGTATCGGGGTTGTTTCTAGGGGAGGGCAAGCAGGGCAATCGCCCTGGGCGCAACTTTATCCCAGCCTTTCAGTTTTCTGCAGAAGAGTCAGGGTCAATGTTAGTGGTGCAGGCGCCTCATTCCCCCATATTGGGCGCAGTCATGGTAGGGTAAACTGCCTGCTGCTAAGAAAGTGGCACAGCATTGCACATTTTGGTATGGGACATCAGCACCACCACAGGATGGTTGAGGATGGTTTTTGCCTTGAAACTGTCCTTTGCTTTGTTGTTGTTTAAGCGCCTACTTTAACAACAAATTTCAGAGCTTCAATCAAATACAAAATACACATACCTCTTACACCTGACTAGATATTTGGGTGATGTTATATCTTTATAAAAAGAAACAGAAGTATTTACTAAAAAGTTGGGAAATGGAATGTGATTCTTTTATTATCTTATGCATTGAAAGCTATAGAACACTGCAGCTTGGCATGTGCAAGTGTGGGTGAGATCCCTCACCTCAGCAGGGGTCATCACCTCCTCTCTTATAGATCTTGGTGTGCAGACTTGGTGTACAGTACAGTTGGTGTACATTTGCCAATAGCAACATAGATAGACAACAGATATTGAAAACTGCTTCTATAAAACACACACACACATTTTCTAGCATAAGAAAACATACTTGATAAGATGTGAATGTTAGACCACTTGTTTGTGTGGGTCTAGAGAAATGAAAGTGTAGCTCTGCTACAGTTTCTACCTGCAGCTGCGGGAAATGGAGGAGAGGCACATTGGACAGACAGCTCCATTCGGCGTTGTTATATCCTTTAGGTTTACAGTGCCTTTATATACAGCTTTGACTGAAGGAAACAAACACATATTAGCAGATGCTGGCATAGTGGTTCAAAAATCAGGTCCTTGATGTACAGATGTTAACAGCCATAGATTGAAGATAGTAAAAACTGCTTCCATAAAATGCACACATTTAATGAAATAAGAAAAGACAAAAAACTAGATAAGCTCACACAATAATATACACTTTAAAAAATGCCATTAACCTATTTTACACTTAAAATCTAGAATGAAAAGATTTTGCAGTAGGGCAAAAAAATGCTTATGGTTTATAGTGATGTGTTATGGTCTCCAGCAAGCAACTAAAGCAGACCACCAAATGTCTAAGCACATTGCAGTCATTTTAAAATGAGGAAAATGTAAACAAGGTGGTGAAGTGCAATTTTATGCGACTTGGAGTGATATGAGAATTTCTCAAATTTTATATCTTGGTGGGCTTCCCTAAAATTGCTCTTGCTGTAATAGAATCACTAAGGCATCGCAAAGGCCCTGGTGATTATATGCTGCATTCACATTTTATCCTCTGTCCACAGAAGGATAAAATTAATTCCAACCCTGCATGAAATCCTTTATCAGGTCAGGTATCTCCAGTTCCTAAGCATAGCAAAGAAAGGGCAAGATTGACACATGGAGAGAACTAAATGCTTCAGTGGAATTATGTACCTTCTATCCCCATTCACAACATTCATTATCCAGAGCTGACTATATTTTTATTCTTCACCTAAGCAACATCCCATGTGCCCATGGCTTCTTTCTCTGCTACGTTTGCCTTCCAGACCCCCAGCTGTGCTATCTGCTACCCACTACTATCTATCCTGCTATCCTCTACATAACCTGCTGGACATCTGTGCATCCAGAGTGCCATCTATTTATCAAGCTTTCGAAATTATAGTCAGCTTTACCATTAAGGTCCTGCTGTGTGTTGCTCTGACCGATTATGTCCCGTTTAGATTCTCTGGGCCTGGTTGTACCCTGCTGATATCTTCTATGATTTGTGACTGCTTTTAGAGGTGTTCCCCGGAAGAGTACATTTGGGATACCCAGACAATGTGGTTGTATGGGGCACAAAAATTCATGGTCGTGGTCCTGGTACCCAGTTTTCGCTGCCAGGTGTTCTGCCTTTGTATCCTAATGTTTAGTGAACACATAGTCTTCCAGTCCAGCTAGGTTTTGACTGTGCCTAGGGTGGCCTGCTCAGCACAACTTGGTTCTTTATTGCCTATATAAAACTCAAACATCTAAACCCAAATTCAGACCAAAAAAGTATGTGAAAGGTTATGTCAGGAGTAAAAGTTTTCCCTTACTAAATATGCGCTTGATTCAACAAATGTAGAAAAAAAAATAGTTTTGCTCAGAAAATTGGATCGCATGCGTGCATTTTTTACTTTTTCGTGTGATTAAATACATGTGCTCGAATGTATTCAAAAATGCGATAAAATGTTCGAAGCCCTCGTAAAAAGCCTGTTTACCTATATTTACATGGTTAAGATTGGGGCTACATTTAAGCAATATACAAGGTGTGCTGTAGTGTAAGCACTAATGAAACTAGGGTTTGGATTGGCAGTCAGCTGGTTGTAGGGCTGACATAGAAAAAAAATGTTTTGTCTTTACCCCAAATAGTGCATTTGTTTTCTACATTTCACACAGCTTCAGCTGATCAAATGACATCCCCATGTGATATATCTCAGGTGACAATTTGTTTTTTTAATGCACTAGTGCAACTAGTCACTAGTCATCTGGCATCCATGTAATGCTAGACATGTATTTAGTAATAGATCTAGGCTATTGGACATTGTTGCTTCACATGTTTTGTTATTCATACCACTATTAGGAAAGGCAGCTGGATGACTTGTGAAATGAGTAAAAAAATGCTATCACAGTTGCATAGATATAATTCCTACAGATATACTGGAGTTACCTTATGTATTTATTTTGTAACTGTTTCAAATAATAATGAATAAATAATGAATAATAATAATAATGAAAGAAGAATCATGGTCAGATCCTTTGTGGTCAGTCCTTCAGATTACCAGACTGGTGCAGCAGGCATCGTAATCCCAGGGTCAAAAAGTCGAACCAACTGCCCCCTGGCCCTGGCAACTTTCCAGTCCCAGAGCTTTTGGCCAAGGTTTAGCACTTTTGCTGGGGTGTCGGCTTAAATATTTTATTAAAACAGCAATTAAAAAATATATAATTAACTAACAAAGAGATGTATTGAGTAATAAATCAAGGCAACCGGCCTGCTATTTTCTTGCTTTACATGTTTTGTTATTCATCCCCTTGGATGTATGTGTGAATTTAACATTGTCTATTGGGAAAGGTGGCTGGATGACTTGTGAAATGTATCAAAGTAAAAAAGAAAACTATCGTAATTGCATGGTTTTGTTCCTGCAAACCTACCAGAGTTAACTTGTATTTATTTATTTTTACTGTTTCAATAAAAATGAAAACAAATCATGGCCCATCCCTTCAAATTACAAGGCTCTGGTCCTGGAAACTCATTAGATCCTCTAGTCTTTGGCCCAGGTTTGGTGCTCTGCCTGGGGCATCGGCAGTTTTAAATGAATACAAGTCATAAAAAATAGTTACTTCCGCATGTCTTTCACACTGATAAAAAAGCCATTGCTAACCTGGCTTTTTGCGGTAAAATAACCATAGGGGAATGTGCTGAGAATTTTTTGCACATTCAGGGCAGCTGTAAATAATTCGTTCAAAAGAGTAGTTAAAACATTGCTGAATCACACTAATGTTTTACAATTGTAAATTTCAGTTGCATTTTTTCACTTCAGACAATTTTTTTTCACTTCATGAGAAAAGACAAGTGAAAAAAAAATGATTGTAGAAAATAAAGCATGTTTTTTTTCTTTGTTTAATCACAAGAATCTGCAAAAAAAATGGAGTATTTTTATCTCAAGAAATAGACTAATTTCTTGTTACAGACTTTGTTGAATTGAGCCCTATAAGTCAGTTTAATCAAGCAAACAACCAGGCACCGATGACTCTGCAGCAATTTATTGCAGGAAGTTTGTTGAAACCCTCAGCATTAAATAAGCTGGCTTCTTCATTGCTCTGCTTAATATTATCTAAAGAGTCTGCGGTGCAGCTGTTCAGGTTTCAACACTAAAATCTCTAAGGGGAACAGTGTTTCAAGTCTGTTTTCACGCTTACAACCCACTTTATTAATTATATGTAAACATTTGCCAGTCAGGAAAAAAATAGAAAGACTCACCCCCGCAGCCCGGGAGCCATCCTGTCCCGGGTGCTGTTAACCCAAGTCATGTTTTCACAAGACAGCTTCCTCAGGCTGATTTTACTTTCAGCGTACTGTTTTTGAAGGTCCCTTCTGTTATTCAATCACTTCCTATCCTACATAATGTGGCTGGTGGAAAGACAGGCTCATGTGTAAAACTAATTTCTTTATTAAAGTGGACCAAAACCCACCCTGGAGTCTACTCCCTTCCTCAGGGGCATCCTGAATTTGGATGCCCCACTCTGAGTCACCCATTATTCTTACTCTCTCCTCAAGCCCACAGTTCATGCCAAACCGGCACCAGCATTACTTGCTTCTTATCTTGGCTGTGCGTAGCCCCCCTGCCTGCTGCAACTGAATGGCTACGCACAGCTGAAGGAAGCTGATTAGTGCAGGGCACCACTTGCAAATGTGGATAGGATTCCAGCAGGCTGCTCTAGCCAAAGCAACCCTAAAATGGGGTGCCCCAGGAGGACAGACCAAAACCCGCAATAGTGAAAAACTGATTTTGGTTGAACAACTGCTCAAACTCACAAAGAAGCAAAAAGGACAGGAATGGTCCCTATTCCCCTTTGGAATAATCCAAATCTCCCATCAAATATGTTCAATCAAAAGTTCAGACTGTTTGTCCAGCCTCTCCTAGCTAAAGGTTCCAACTCTTCCTCGCTGATCGTATTGACACCTCTCACATAACATCCTCAGAGCAAGGTACCACCTCTGCTCACATGCTAACCTTATATACTTCTGCGGTCAGAGGGCTTGTAAACAGCGATTGTGTGGGCAAGATTATCCCTTTGACTGTCTTTAACGCTTTGCTGGTTATTTTCTCCTCTTTATTGTTCACAAATACTTTTTCCACCTCTGTTTTCACATTCATCACTACAGTGTGTCCAGGGTATGAGCTGCTCTGTAAGCTAGTTTCCTCCTCTTTATTGTTCACAAATATTTCTTCTTTCTCCTCTGATTTTACATCACTAGAGTGTTTCTAAGGTCTCAAGATCCGCCTTCTTCCACCCTCCACCAAGATCTTGATTTTATACACCTGTGGTAATGGGACTAAATGAAATAAATGTAATAAATATGCCCCAATACTTTTGGCCATGCCTATGTTATTACAGAAATCTTCCTAGAACAGCTGGACTGACTGCTTACTGACCCAGAGTGGCAACCATGCTTTCTGCTGCCAGTGGGCTATTGATAACCCAATGCATGGGTTGCACTGGGAATTTACTATGACCTAGCTGTATTATGACACCAGGGAAAATCTCAGGGAAGCCATGCCCTGGGGTATAAATGTCCCTCTCTGCAGTGGGGGGCAGTGCCTTATGGGATGCCAGCCTGTAAGGGAGGGGGACCTTTGTCTACAGCCACCCCTCTTGTCCATGCTTTTACTCACCTCATAGAATCTAATCAGATTAGTGTGGCAGCTGTTGTCCCTAGTGAAACCATGCTGGTTATTATGCATAGTCACATAATCCTGTGTGTAGTCATTCAAGCAATTTTCTCACAATGGATTCGAGACTTGCAACCCGAAAGAGGTGAGTGTCCAGTTGGCCAGCGCTTTCTTTTAGCAGCGCTATGAACAGTGGAAAAGTCCAACCTGGGCTTATAAAATATGGACTCTGATCATTTCTGATCATAGTTCCCCTCCTCCGGAACAGTGTGACACTCCTGTATTGGCCAGTTGAATTACCACTGCTTTCTATATAGTAAGCCCCCATTTGTCACAACACTGGACACTCTTCCCCGGGCATTTGTAGCAAATGGATGGTGACTGATGGGGACAAGAACTGGTGCATCCCCTTGGCACTGAGCACTAGGCTAGAGGAAAAGATGGCTGATCCAGCTGAAAGCTGAGGAGTGAAGCTGAAGTAGCATAATTGGGACTGTACCAGGGGCCGGAGGCCCGATGGTCGGAAATCGGTGCAGTACAATAGGAGGAATCGGGAGACTCAAGCTGACAAAGGTCAAGCTGAGAGGCCAAGGATTTCCAGGATGAGTTACCAAAGGTCTAAGACGAAGAGCAGAGGTTGAGAGGTTAGGCAGAGGTCGTAACACAGGGAGTAATTGGAGACTGACTGAGACACTGGAAATCACACTCTACCAATCGCTATCATAAGCAATAGCATCCTGGGAGAGACATGGCTTTATGTGGCCTCTGGCCAATCAGTGCTGGTGGCTCAGTAATGTTAAGCCCTAGTTACCCCAGAGGAAGCAAAATAACACTCAGTACGGCAAGGAAAAAAATGCAGGAAAAGCCCCCGACTCATCTGCAGAAAACACGAAGGCTGGGATAAAGGCACCCCCAATGGCCTTGGAGCTGAGAGTGATCACCTTTCTGGCCTTCCCCTAGAAACAGCCCTGCCTGCAATTATCAGCCAAGCACAGCCAAAATGTATACTAAAGGACAATGGCCTCGATTCACTAAGCGTTGAAAAAAACTCAACTGCTAGTAAAAAATTCAATTCATGAGAAAAAAGCCTGAGAATTTCACTGTTAGCGAATCACCAGATAAGAAAACACTGAAAGTCAATGGTACTTTTTTACTCTTGAAAAAGGTATTAAACTTTTTACCCCTTTTTACCTGTACTAAAAAAGTGCCATTGACTTTCATTGTCTTCCTATCTGGTGATTCACTAACAGTGACATTCTCAGGCTTTTTTCTCATGAATTGAATTTTTTACTACCATAAGAGTTATTTTCTACCCTTTGTGAATCAAGGCCAATGTATGTCTAAAGGGATATTGGGGAGGCCCTGGATTACAAAGCACAGCTAGAGAGCACAGGGCAGGTAAATCAAACTGGCGTAAGTCCTTGCTCACCCCAGTTTGGTACCCCAAGTCCAGACACAGTCCTGCAGCCTCAGCTATGACAGGATATTATCCTGTCAAAACGTATGCATTAAATGTGTTTGAACAGGTGTGAATGTAGCCTAAGCTTGACAGTCAGGGAAAACATGAAAATCTTACACCTCAACCTTTCAGTTTGGCATTGGCTTCACCCCTGGTGAGGATTTAGCACCAAATCAGCTGAAAAGACCAAATTTACCTTGGCTAAAAACTGCCCAAATACATTGTTGTTCATAGAGTAGGTTTACACTTTAAGATTTCAACTGCATGTTTGTTACAGGTAACACACCCTGCAAGTGGCTAAAATATATGGTCAGGCAATCCAGAAAAAAAACAAAAATACATTTAATTCGGGGCAATTATATGTGGATATCAGCTGGTTCATTGGTCATAAAATATTACAGTGCACAACCACAAATAACCAAATGTGCCAGCATAAATACCAAGCAAACAGCCACAAATAACTAAGTGTGCCAGCATAAATACCAAGCAAACAGCCACAAATAACTAAGTGTGCCAGCATAAATACCAAGCAAACAGCCACAAATACCTAAGTGTGCCAGCATAAATACCAAGCAAACAGCCACAATTAACTAAGTGTGCCAGCATAAATACCAAGCAAACAGCCACAAATACCTAAGTGTGCCAGCATTGGTCATGCGACCATTATTTTACTGTAAGTTCAAAGTGTTTTTTACTGTAAAATCAACGTGTTTTTGGGGACAAACATTTTTCATTTTACATTTTTTGACAACTTTTAGCTTGTAACTTTATCTTTTCTATTTTTCTTTTCAATACAGTGTGGTTAAAATCTAGTTTAGTCAGCAAAATGATGCAGTTTCTGTTGAAGTCAGCAACATAGGATAACGGCAGAAACATTTGCTTTTAGAGAATTTTAATAAGTATCTAAAAGCTGATGCTGCTTCTTTTGGAGCATTGTTAAGCAAATAATGTTTACATATGGGTAACTATGTTAAAGTTCCATTCAATTTATGTCCATATGTTGTATGCCAAGGTACTTTGCAGGGAAGAGCCTATAGGGAGAATTTTTTCCAATCATAATGTCTTTGGACACCAGCAAACTACAACAACCTTGGAAAACCATTTCTAAACAATTTGTTATTTGGCTTGTTGCATGTTCTTTTTTTTCCAGCTTGTATTATTTCCTACGCTTTCCCTTTAGCCTTTATGTCTAATATCAAATAATATCAAAGTCGGGCCTGTGCTCATGCGCAGCTCCCAATATTTCTACACAAAATATGCAATGCAGAGAAAGCTTACTTTATGTTTTATGTTGATTTCTACATTTCCCCGGGGGTAGATGTGTCCCTTCTCTGGGCATGTGTGTGTAGAGAGAGAGAAGAGGAACTCAGTGAATTGTCCAGAAGGGGAAAATATTGATTGGTTAGCAGCAAGGAGGGGGGGCAAAGGCATACATTCTGAGTCTAGGAAACTCCATTGCTGGCTGACCTGGGTTGCCCCGCTGTAAACCTCAATCATGATTAAGGGCATGATGCCCGAAACGCGTCGGCGCTTTTCACTTTTTTAACATGTCTGTTGCATCGTGTATGGATATGGATTTTTAATTGTACTTCAAATAAACGGGACGTTTTATTACACAACCGGATGTCGGCTGGCTCCATTTGTTGTTATGGGACAGACCCAGTAAGAGGTGAGCACTCTTGGCCGTGCGGCTCCAGAGGTTGTGGGGAGATCGAGCAGTTCAGAGCTGGCAATCTTTTTTTCCATGTAAACCTCAATCACCCGATAAGGTTTCTTCACCAACAAGAACACGGCACATGCTTTGCTGGTGACGGCATTAGGGCTTGAGCCTTTGGGTTTGTCCGGACTGTTACCTGTTAACCTAGTTTACCTACAAAAAAGAATCACCTGACCCACCACACCTCCCATACCTCCCCAACACTAACTTTGTTGCAGAAGGAATAAAAATATCCATATTAGCTGTTTGGTTTCATGCCAGAGACCGAGTTCTCGGCAGAAGTGTTCCAGCTGCTGCAGTGATTGGGTGATAAAAGTGATTGAGACACAGAAATGAGAATACAGAGCTTGGCTACCAGTGGGACCAGATGCTAGAAGATATTTAAGGTCAACTGCCAAGTTAGGGCTAGGGTGGGGTTCTTAGTCCTAGGTCTTTTTTAAAGCAGACCAAGCCCTGAAAACCTTCCTATAGCCCCTCCAATTTTGGACAATGCTACAGGCTTGGCAGTAGCTTGGTTTGAAAAAAACTGTGTTTTACACCTCCGTAGCCAAGTCTATTCGGCAGATTTTAGATCTATGATTGGCTGATCTCAAATGTGCTGGCTTCCCTCTAGTCTGGGGTCAGGCTCTGGCCCCAGCCTATCTAAATGGCACAGCACTACAGTTGACCTGTGCTAAAGGGAAGCCAGGGATGCAGCCACAGGATTAGAAAATGCTGTGGAAGCCCCCGGAAAAGATTCTTTTAGGATTTTTGTTACGTTGCAGTCCATTTTGACTTAAGGTTGAGATACATATCAATTATAGCAAAGCAATTACATTATAAAATGTGCTAATTCTAAAAAAAAATTACAGAACTATTTTGGAGAATAAAATGGTACCACCGTGCATCTGCTGGCCCATTAATATGCTTTCTGTTCATCTCCTGGATACAAATAACCCCCATTACCAAAAAGAGGTTGTAAATCTCCTATCTAAAGTAACAGCTGAGGCTGTATTACACACTAAATTAATGTAGCATTGAAAAAGAAAATCTGTTTGACCCACTTTTCCTTTCAACCTTTTTAGAGAGACAGCATTTATTTTAGGAAAGTGATTGAATTTATTGCAATCATTGAAATATATTCATATGATTTATAAAAGCTGGTTTTATGTTTCTGCATTTAAACATTGCCTCTACACACTATACCCCTCCCCCCCTTAACCATACGCTACTAAATGTTTAAGACAAAATAATACTGCTTATGAATATTTGATTATTCAGTACATAAAAATGAACTCCTTAAATTCTGTTTCATTTGTAAAATCTGCAAATACAGAAGCCTAGTTCGACTAACATGTTTTTGCATGAATATAGGCATCACAAATCAGAGCCCTTGAGGAATGAAATTACCAGCAATTCATTCATAATTCATGACTTTTATTATCTTCCCACTACATTTAGTATGAGGTTCAATTTATGGCTTCATTTACATTATACTACATGAATAATGGTAAAAATATGCAAACCCATTTCTTTGTGATCTTCAAGGCCATTGAATGCCAACATAAAATATAACATTGTAGTTACCGTGTAATACAAGCACCAGGTGTGGCTGTGTAGCAAAAGTCGTGAGGCCTTTAAAAGCGTATAAATGGTGTTTAATTTTTTATATCATACTGAAAAAAAAATAAATAAAAGGAAAATCTAAACCACAAATGAAAAAAGTAAACAGATTTTTCAAACTCTGTACAGTTTTGTAGCCACGCATAATCCCAGCGGATTTAAGCTTTTGTTTGGATGCTTGTATTTTTAGGCAGAAAATAGCTCCCTAGATGAGAAACACTATTAAAGAAATGTTGAGGCAGTAACAATAGTTTTATGATATGAATGTATTTGTATTTATTCCAACATGCTTCAATTAAAAAAAAAGCTACTTTAGCTTAAAAGGATGTCACCTTCAATGACATTTTTAAAAGTATCCATTATTGGGTGCCAAAAATGAGGTCCTCAAGGTGCTAACAGTATCAGGGTTTTTTATTTTATATTTGTTTGCGACACTGTGTTTTATAAGTAACATCTTTCTCTAGCAACAATCATACACAAATGTGTGTGCTTGGTGTATGTAGCAGAGGCTTCCCGACTCTGGCTCCATACAATTATCTGATTGACTGAGACTGTAATGACGTTTCATATTAGTGAGCTCACAGGCTAACCCTTCCTTATCTAATTCAGCCTCTTCAGATGAGGGTCTCACCATCTGTAGCTTAATGGTGAAGTGCAGCGTTCTCACCTGGGGAGGTCATTTTGCCTGCTTGATTTTTCCAAAGCTACTGCTTAGCTCACCAGTTACGGTAGAAGGATTCTGAGATTTGTAGGCAATAGCAAAAGCTACTCCCACTTAAGAGCATTAGGTTCCCATCTTAGCTTGCATACGACTTAACATCCCCAGAGTTCAGAGAAAGTAGAACGATTAAATGGGCTAATAAAGAATAGGATACTGAAGGCCCAACAGGAGTGTAGAAAGCCCTGGGTGGACATTGCCTTGTTTAGTATAAGGCATACTCCTGGGGGGTGGATTTAAATGTCCCCTCATGAGATATTGTTTGGTAACCGCCCTAATCTGGGACTGTATTTCTCTCAGCAGTTGACGTTAAAGTATGATACCCTGGAGAGTGGGTGCTAATCAATGAATTTGTGTGAAAAGCGCTGAAGCCCCGGTACAAGGGCCCCTATCTGGTCCTGCTAACTACTTCCACATCAGTCAAGGTTGCAGAAAATCATGGATCCACTCCTCACACTGCAAACAGCCTGCCATACCCCTAACTGGAGGTGCACCACACTAGGGGTCGGGATGTGCTTTCTTTTTTTCCTATATACAGGTACCTCAACCCAGCGGATGGTGAGCTTCGGTACAAATGACAAAGAGGAAGTAATATTGTGGTTCAACACCTCAGCTCACACAGTTACTGAATTTTGCGCTGTGGGTCCATACTCAGTGGCAGGGTTGTCAGGAAGTTTTACAGTTGTGAGACATGCAACGGGTGGGGGGATAACTATGCCAGTTGGAAGGCGTGGGGTGGAATACAGGGAATGATTGGGGGTATCGCCCTAACTCTGCCCTAAATAATAAAGATAAGATAACTCATATGACTCTCACTAAAAGAGACACCTTAACCCTTGCCATAGAGAACCCCAGTGTCAGTGATGAGGGTACTGCTGTTCTGGGAGGGTACTATGCCTTGGAAGCTAAGATACTGCAGGGTATTTTTCACTTATAAGGTATGAAAAACATGCCCAAAGGGAAAACATTCTATTCGTGACTATATAAGAGCCCAAGCAGACCGTAGTTATGAGGAAACCATGGCCTCTAAGACAGAAGCCGATGTCTCAACCAATATGTGGATTCAGGGAGTGAAGTATACAACTGACAAACACAATAGATCTAACTGTTATGTGTGTGCTTCTGCTATCCCCCATCTGGGAACAGTTCCACTACATCTTGATCCCCAGCAATAAGATTGCTTTATTAGTTCGTACACAAATGCAACAGTAACCCACGACACATGTAGAGAGCTCAGACAGCAGTACCCCTTACTGACCGAAAACCCCTTCCGGGAGCATGGATAACTATATATCAAGGAAATTTCACCTGTTACACCAGGACAGGAGAGGGTGTGGATGTAGGTGATATTTCACCAAGGTATTGTGACCACCAGGTGACCCCAAATACAAATACAACAAAATTACTAAACCATACTGTGAGTCTGGGCGATGTTTATTGGATATGCGGGAATATGAAAATATACACCCGATTAGAGAAACCTTGGAAGGGACAATGTGCCCTATCAAAGGTGTGGATGCCATTCCAGATTACACCCAATTTAGAAGATGAAACCCCGATACATGGAAGTAGGAGGAGGGATTTAGAAGTAGAGCCGTATGAGGCTGATCCACATTTTTATATAGAGGCCATAGGAGTCCCAAGGGGGGGTCCAGAATAAGTTTAAAGCCAGAAGTGAAGTAGCAGCTGGGTTTGAGTCCATATATTCCACAATAGGTGGAAACAAGAATTTGGTATGGATTAATTATCTTTACTATAACCAGCAGAGGTTTGTAAACCATATCCGAAAGGCCCTTAAACCGGACCTTCACCATGATTTATAGAAAAGCCCAAACCCTTAAAAAACGATTCCCCAGCATCTAAAATTTATATATTTTAAGTTTTTAGTCACTTACTTATTATTCTTTCGCCCACTGGGCTGAAATTCTGCTCAGGACTTTAGGATACGGGCGCCGCCATCTTGACTCAGAAGCATCACACTTACTGAGGAGAGGAGAGGGGGATAAAGTACAGGGGGGGCGGTTATAGCTGTGCTTTGCTCAGACAGAGCAGAGCTGGGGTCAGGAAAAGGTCAGCAATCCCAGAATGCAGAGCAGCACAGTCAGAAGGCACGTCCTGTTTGCAGGCTGCCTGATGTTCCATGAGCCACCATCTTGGATGTTTAAAGGCTCATAACATGCAGTAGATACAGGTAGGATGGTTTTTAATGTGATCAATCTGTATGTACAGGGTGTGGGAAACATATAAGATAAGCTCTTATTCAGGGTGAAGGTCCGCTTTAAGGGTATGGCCGAAAAATTAGGCCACACCTCAGTGATGATTTTCCAAAACAGGATGGCACTGGACATACGGTCCATCTAGGGCAGACTAGATGGACCGTATGGTCTCCTTCTGCCGTCAACCTTCTATGTTTCTATGTTTCTATGTTGTTAGCAGAAAAAGGAGGGGGTCTGTAAGATGATTCAAGAGACCTGCTGCCCCTACATACCTGATAATACTGGACCAATGGGTAAAGTCACTAAAGACATACAAAAACTACATGGTTTAAAAGATTAAATGAAAAAAATGCATCAACGGAATCCAGCTGGGAAGCCTGCTTCTCCTCTTGGCTCGGAAATTGGAAGGGGTTTCATATGCAAGTGGCAGTGATTCTCCTGTTTCTTGTCTAATTGCCATTGTTGCTTGTTGTGTTATCCCTTGTTTTCACAGGCTATTGGTGGAATGAAAGGTTTCACAGATAGTTAGTCAAGATGAAGGACGTGATAATGCAATGAAGTCTAAAATCTACATTTCTTTAAGGACACACTCTCTGCCTCTTTTGATACCCTGGTCCAAGGCCCAGTCCTCCAGCGATTGTAGATCTTCTGACTTCCATATGTGAAAGTCTGTAACCAGGGGGTTCATACAATAGGTATGGGTCATCTCATGTGCAGCATAAAAAGAGTTCCAAGCACATTTGGACAGAGGGATAGGCGCAGGAGATGGAGGAGAAGTAGGGATCTTTTAAGGAAGGCCTGTGGTGGATAGCGACCCTAATGTGAAATCTTCCTACTACAAATACATATGAAATAAAATCTAAGTGCACATTATGACTTCAAGATGACGTTTGGAGAATAGTACTACACCCTAGCTGGCGTAGGATATGTCCCGAGTTGTGTACTGCCTACTTCGCCTGTGTGGAATGTGCTATCCAGATAAGGATGGACCAATCCTGAAGTCTGTCTAGCGACATCGCCTTTTATAGAGATGATGCATTACTAGTCATTATTACGTAAGCCTCTATTTTTTCATGTCTGTATAAATATAGCTTGACCGAGGGGAAGAGCAGCAGAGAGTTAACTACAATTGCGCGTTTTGACTCCTTACTTCGTGACCATTACCCAATTTGGAACTGGCCAAGGTGAGAAGTCTCTGGGACAGCTCACAGCGTCCACAACAGCACTTGTTGGCTATTTTTTCTATTCTCTGTGGATCAATTCCTCCCAAATAGTGTTGGGAAAACTCCAACCACAAAGTTTGGGTTCGTACCGAACTTTGCGAGTTCGGGTTCCGGAACCTGAACACGAACTTTGTGTTGGAGTTCGGCATTTGGCTCAACCCGGAAACAGTTTCATCCCATAGCGCGAGTGAGGGGTGCGCTTTAACCTAATGCAGAGTGTGCAGCACATAGGAAGTGGCTGTACACTTACCTTATGGGGTTGGTGTTTTTTCCTCTGACAGAATGACCATGGCCGGGGCTTTAATTAGATGGCCACCCCCATGAGTGAGGACACTGCCAGTACTGCAGTACCAACACTGCCTAAAGAACTGTTTGGGCTAGACTGGCTAATTCCAGTGTCCTCACTCATAGGCATGGCCACCTTATTGAAGCCCTGATCACCGGTAATCCACTGATGAACCATCAGAGCCAGGAACTGGCTATTCTGCCCCTGAGCCCTGGGTTACCGAGGCCGTATACCTGGTGCCCAGGCTGGTTGGTTTAGGGAGTTTGGGTACTATTTCTTTCTTATATAAAATTTAATAAATAATGAATTTGCCCTTTCAGAGGGTCCTTATAAAACCTTTTTCCACATTTGCAAATTTTATCGCTATGTGTGAAATTAAGGGGAAATAAAAGGTTTGTTGAATGGTAAATATTCCCCCAAAAAATGTGGAAATTAAATTTATTCTTGCACAGTGCTGAATCGAGCTTAACCCTTTCGCTGCCAGCCTACCTGCAGCATTTGCCACTCCCTGTTGCCAGACTGAGTTTGACTGTTTTGCGCTACACATGTTCAACTGTCATTTTCGAAAGGCTTTCCAGGGATGTCCCAGGAAAATTATATATTGTTTTTTTCAACAGAGTCTGGGCTTTAACATGAAATGTCTTGTTTGTGTTTTTTAGGTGTATTCTCAACATTTTTGGGTGAAATGTGTGAAAAAAAATAAAAAAAATATATTTTTTTACAATTTGTAGAGTTTTTTTGTAATAAAAAATGTAAGTTTGTCAATAAAATCTTATTGCGTGAGAAACCCCAATTTCTTCCGCTTACAGCGATACCACATATGTATAGGTAGACACCCTTTCCTGCCCAGAAGCCTTTTATAGCTGCTGGATGACAAATGGTTAATTAAAAAAAAAAATGACATAGGGTCCCCCTTCCCGGGGAGGGGGACCCCATTTTTTTTTGGATTTTTAAGGGTTAAAAACCCTTAAAAATCCAAAAAAAAAAATGACGTGGGGTCCCCCTTACCCAAAGTAACCAGCCCGGGACCAGCTATGGGGGCTTGTAGGCACAGAGTGGGGGGGCCAGCTTTGGTGGCCCCCCCACCCTGCAGCCTACGAGCCCACATAGCCTATGTGGGCCCGGGCTCTTCTGCCCCCCCCTGGCCTTTGGGGAGGCAGGTAATGGGGGTGCGGGGGTTAATGGCAATGCCACCCCCCCAGCCATGTGAACTGGTATAAGGGGTCTCATGGACCCCTTACCAGCTCACAAAGGGTTAACTGTAAAAAAAAAAACACCACACAATAAAAAAAAGTATTTTATTAAAAAAAAATAATTTTTTTTTACTGTACTTACCTTCGATTGCAAGCTCTTGTCCCTCGCCGCTCAGCTGACAGATGCCGGTGATCGGTACAGGAGAAGGAGGAGGCAGGAGATCAGAGGATCTCCTGCCACCTCCTTACCCTGTGCCGATCACCGGCATCTGAGAAGTTGAGAAGGGTGAAGCCAGATATCGGGGGCCGGGATGACGTCATAAGCCCCGCCCCCAAGGGGGCGGGGCTTAGCGGCAAGATGGCGGCCGCCATCGAGGATCAAAGGGGAGAGAGCCTCTCAGGCTCTCTCCTGAAGATCGGTAAGTCCTGGGGGGGGATCGGAGGCCCCCCAGGTGAAGAGGAGGGACAGCGGGAGCCAGCGCACATGGAGGTAAGTGAATGTCATTTTTATTTTTTTTTTTTTTTTACAGTTAGCAGCTGCTGCTGCAGAAGCGGGGGGGGGGGGCGGCCTATTCCGGGGGCTCTCCTGGAGCCATCCGACCCCCCACGGGGGATCGGATGGCACCAAATTAAAGGGGAGACCCGGCCGGATCCAACAAGGGGTCAGGTGAGTATTTTTTATTTTTATTTTTTAAACTAGAAGCGATCAAAGTCAAGCACGTAACACCTACGGGCTTGGCACTTAAGGCCCAGCCAAGCCAGCACGTAGGTGTTACGTGCTTGGCAACAAAAGGGTTAATAACACTTTGAACCAAATTTTGCTTTGATCTCTTTTGATATAGAGTTCACTAACTTCCTGTGCTTGGCTAGATTTCCAGCTTGTGGGACACCTTTTGCTTTAAGCTGCTAAACCATGGTTTGTTATTTGCTGGCTTTCTGCAAGTCCTAGTACGGACAAGCATGTCGTCGCAGAACTTAGGAAGATACCCATTCTTTGAGGCTATTAATGGCCTATTCAAAGACCTCCCAGTTTGTAGAATCAATAGTAGATTGAAGGTTGGCTATCAACACATCTTGGCTGTAATATTTGAAGGCTTGCCAGTTTTTAGGTGTTGTAGTGAGCACCAAGTGATAAAGGCTACAGTCACATAGAGCTGCCATTGCCATTTATTTACCACTAGTAATTGGTTTTGAATCTGGGCCGAAGCTAGATTCGACATGGATCTTGCTGATTCACACTGGTTTGTCTCATCCCAGATCAAATTATCTGGCATGCGACCCACCGATGCTGACAGGTGGCATGCCAGCTGCCACTACCCTTTGAACTGGTATAGGGATCCCCTGGACCCCTTACCAGTTCACAAACAGTTCACAATTGCCTTAGGATGTCCAAACTGGATTGCCCCCCACGCCAGCTGATCAGTAACGACAAATAATTTCGTTTTAGGCTTGTAAGCAATATTTTAATCATAAGATTTGGAAATCATCAGCACATAATATGTCTTAGCCATCCAGTTCTTGTTAATCTGGGGTTCCCTGTCAGCGACCACAATAATAAATGCTGAAGCAGTTCTTAAGACTGAATCATGTTGCAGCGTGTCTGGCAGATCTGGATGAATTAGAGGATGCCTGTTCAACTGTAAACTGTAAAGTGGCTGATCTGTGTCTGGGAGGAAGCAAGAGGGACAGTGGTGGTTTGAGTGCACATTTTACATACTGTACAGTGGTTGCAAAAGATGACCAGCAACATATTTAAAGTCCCTGTTCAGGCACACTCACTTTTTCCCACCTTATCCCCTATGAAAAAAAAAAAACATTTCAAGAACCTTAAAATTTCTATTTATGGGTAAATTCCCTATGTATAAACAATTTTTTTACATCAATTTCTTGTTCGTAGCTTGGGCTTGTCATGGTGCAGCTCTGCTGTAATGAGAGACAGCTGTGGGACTACTGTGGCTTTTCGTGCACGCGCACACAGAGTACCGAGTAAAACCCTGGTGCTTCGGATGGAATTACCTACCGATTCATTGACATGCAAATGGTGCTTCCACCCATTCTGTCAATCGTCTCCCTCTTTCCCTGTCTATTTTCTACACATGCTGTATTCAGGTGAATGTGAAATTTAAGAAGATAAAAAATAACATATTTCTGGATTAGAAGCATAATTTTTAAAATTGAAAAAGTTGTCAATGTGTGCATCATGTGAGCTAGCTAGCTATAACATTTGGTAGGCTGCCTGGGCAATAACTTTAAAAATACAACATGACTTAAGCAAACTGACTCTTTGGTGTAGTAAAATACACCTTTAGCTTGTGAAACATTTTTAAAGACATTTTGTAAGATTTATCAAAATTAGACACTGCAGTTTCTGTCTAGCTAAAACACAAAAGTTTAAGCTATACATTTGTTTGTAAGGGGGCTAAAGCTTATGCAAAGTAAAATAATAAAAGCAGTAATGTGTTTTCCAGCTCTGAGATGTTAGCAGCAATTGTCATTTGCTGCTCAATAGAGGATTATGTAAAGCCCACTGAATTCTCACCAAATATTGTCGTTAATCGTTAATAAATCAAGATTGGCCAGTATCTAACAGGATAACCTTGCTTTTCAGTTTAGCCAGACTAGGTGGCCCTATATATATGTTTTGTGCCAGTGTAGTCCTGAAGCCTGACTGTATGGCATGTCAGATAATCATAAGAGGTGCTGCTAAATCATTATAGGAGGTAACTAAGTAGCTATTGTTCTAGGGGTTTAGTGCTTTAAATGATAATTTTGAAAATGTCAAAACAAAGTGGTTCAAAACCCGTGCAGGCTGGGCATGCCTATGCCCGAGTCATCCTAATTGCCCTACTGTGTAAAACTCCAGGGATCAACCAAAAAACAGTTACTTCTCCGGGGGCTCCCAGGATATTATCATGCACTGCGGCCACATTGCTGGTTCACTTTAGCTGAAGCGTGCTCCAGTGCCCATCAATTGAGGCAGTGGGCTTGTTAGGTCACCCAGAAGATTTGAGTTTAGCTAATCAGGGATCTGAAATCTGTTGGATTGGCGTGGCTATAGTGGCAAAAAAAAGCCAGCAGCATAGCCCCAGGTACCTAGGTTTTAGAGGATTTGGGTCTGATTTAACATTTATAATTAAAAAACAGTTATATATTATATTATTGTGTGATAAAACACACTCCAACAGGGAAATGTTCTTCAATAAATTAGCTTTAGCCTTAACTTCAGGGAAGAATTTCCTATCAATTTTCACTAAAACTAAACAGACATATCTATATTCTAAAGTCAATGCATCATTGTATATTTTTAAAATACTGATACAATGTCAGGATTATTTTTTAAAGAGTAATGTGATATTAAATCTTTCATAGATCTTTTTAGCATTCTTAGACCATTAGTCAATACCTTTATGAATCACAAAAAAGATCAAGCTGCTCAATGCTTCTATATATATTACTGGTTTGGATGGCTTTTAAACAGGCTCGCTACAATCAATTTTTATTGTGTTCATACAAAGCTTGGAAAATAGTATCTAAAAATCAATAAATGTGTACTAATACATAAAAATGTATGCCTTGAGACTCTATGCTTGTTTTTCACGAGGTAAGTGCAGAGCTGGAATACATAGAAAAAAACTCCTCCAAACTGGTAATTCCTAGAATGAACTATCAGGTCTAGTCACTGGTAGAGCCCAAGTAATGGAACCACTAAACTCCCTGACACACCAGGTCTTGGAATCTACGTGATGCCCTGGTCTTCTGATGGACCCCCCTTCCCACATAGTAGGAGTTGTAAATCGAGCCGAGGTCAAACCTTGAAAGCAATCCAAAGGGTTAAGTTCAAAGCAAGGTTAAGTCCAAAGCTAAAGATCAATAGTGGGATACCAGTCCATTAGCAGGGAAACTGGATCCAAGGAGTTGGAAGCAGTAGGGCAGAACATCTAGGGAGAAAAGCCAGCCTTTCCTAGCACTGAAGCAGGGCAGGGGGGTTACATTAAAAAAACTCTTACCTGTCCCGAAATCCAGCGCAGAGGATCGCTCAATCTGAACGTAGGGCAACACCATCTTCTCTGTAGCCTGTTGCTGCTCAAAGAGCATGGTGCGCGCATCCACTTGCTCCTTCTATTTGGTGGCAGGAAGTGCATAGGAGCGAGGACAGTTGGCCTTGCAGTATATGCTTTTTGACCTTATTATTATTATGTATCAAGTATTAGGCACCTGCACGTTAGATAGCCAGCTTATGCTAAGTGAACATAATGTTGTTTAGAGCATTTATGATATTCACTATGGGGATCATTAATATCTTCTCTTGATATGCACTAGCACTTTATTGTTTGATTGCACTACAGTTTTTATTGTAGTGTTTTCTATAGTATGGTTTATTTTTGGGTTGCTCTGTGATTATTGTTTTTTTGGCAGCATTTTAACAGGTATATGTTGTTATGGTTGATCTCAAAAACCTTGCTTGTTTTTTAACCTTTATTTGGCTTTGGTGAGCTAGATGTACCTGGTTGTGGGGAGTCTTTTTTTGCATATATCTGTTTGGGAGGAGTGGCACATTGCCTTTGATTTATTATTGAGAGGCTGTGTATCCTTTGTGTGTTGAATTATATCTATCTTTCTGAATCTTCAAAATTTAAATATAAGGGATGATTTCATCCGTTATCACTTTATTGCTTACAAGTACATTAAGGATGCACCAGAAGTTCCTTTTGGCAAATTACAGAGGACAACAATTAAAATTAATAATGCATAACAATAAATAAATGGATGGGGTAGCAATTAGGGATGAGCGAATCGATCCGGACGAACCCGGATTCGATCCGAATTTCAGGAAAAATTCGATTCGGATCGAATCCGAATTTCCCCGCGATTCGATCACTCGAAGTTTTCCTTTAACATCCATTCATTTACATTTACAGGCATTCTAAGATGGCGGACGGGACATGTCTGGACATCTATCCCGCGCCAGTGCAAGCTGGGGCAGTCACATGCAGCCTATCAGCAGCCAGCAAGCCCGGTGACGTCACACAGCGGTATTTAACGGCGGCCATCTTGCTTTTCCTCATTTCTCTATTGCATTTGTGACAGACAGAACGCTGTGTAGCTGAGGCAGTTAGACAGGCAGGGACAGACAGGGACAGGCTGGAGACAGGCAGGAGACAGGCAGGAGACAGGCAGGAGACAGACAGGAGACAGACAGAAAGCCAGGGAAAGGTAGGAAAAACGGAGCTGGCTGACAGGGAGATTTTTTTTTTTTCATCCAGCCTTTGTTAGCGTTTTCAGGCTGCTTATAGTAACTAACTGTGCATATATACTGAACTGATCTTAAGTCTGCTGTGAGGCATCCCATTCTGTGACTAAAGCAGCCTCTGTTTAAGACCATATAAGCATTTGCTCTTATCATATTTGAAATTAGCCTGATAAAGACACTTTTGCTGGGCAAAGCACTACTGTACCCTGCCAGGTCCATTCCTGCCCAGGGCATCCCATTCTGTGACTAAAGCAGCCTCTGTTTAAGACCATATAAGCATTTGCTCTTATCATATTTGAAATTAGGCCTGATAAAGACACTTTTGCTGGGCAAAGCACTACTGTACCCTGCCAGGTCCATTCCTGCCCAGGGCATCCCATTCTGTGACTAAAGCAGCCTCTGTTTAAGACCATATAAGCATTTGCTCTTATCATATTTGAAATTAGCCTGATAAAGACACTTTTGCTGGGCAAAGCACTACTGTACCCTGCCAGGTCCATTCCTGCCCAGGGCATCCCATTCTGTGACTAAAGCAGCCTCTGTTTAAGACCATATAAGCATTTGCTCTTATCATATTTGAAATTAGCCTGATAAAGACACTTTTGCTGGGCAAAGCACTACTGTACCCTGCCAGGTGCACTCCTATTTGGGGCATCCCATTCTGTGACTACAGCAGCCTCTGTTTAAGACCATATAAGCATTTGCTCTTATCATATTTGAAATTAGCCTGATAAAGACACTTTTGCTGGGCAAAGCACTACTGGACCCTGCCAGGTCGATTCCTGTTGGGGCATCCCATTCTGTGACTACAGCAGCCTCTGTTTAAGACCATATAAGCATTTGCTCTTATCATATTTGAAATTAGCCTGATAAAGACACTTTTGCTGGGCAAAGCACTACTGTACCCTGCCAGGTCCATTCCTGCCCAGGGCATCCCATTCTGTGACTAAAGCAGCCTCTGTTTAAGACCATATAAGCATTTGCTCTTATCATATTTGAAATTAGGCCTGATAAAGACACTTTTGCTGGGCAAAGCACTACTGTACCCTGCCAGGTCCATTCCTGCCCAGGGCATCCCATTCTGTGACTAAAGCAGCCTCTGTTTAAGACCATATAAGCATTTGCTCTTTTCATATTTGAAATTAGCCTGATAAAGACACTTTTGCTGGGCAAAGCACTACTGTACCCTGCCAGGTCCATTCCTGCCCAGGGCATCCCATTCTGTGACTAAAGCAGCCTCTGTTTAAGACCATATAAGCATTTGCTCTTATCATATTTGAAATTAGGCCTGATAAAGACACTTTTGCTGGGCAAAGCACTACTGTACCCTGCCAGGTCCATTCCTGCCCAGGGCATCCCATTCTGTGACTAAAGCAGCCTCTGTTTAAGACCATATAAGCATTTGCTCTTATCATATTTGAAATTAGGCCTGATAAAGACACTTTTGCTGGGCAAAGCACTACTGGACCCTGCCAGGTCCATTCCTGCCCAGGGCATCCCATTCTGTGACTAAAGCAGCCTCTGTTTAAGACCATATAAGCATTTGCTCTTATCATATTTGAAATTAGGCCTGATAAAGACACTTTTGCTGGGCAAAGCACTACTGGACCCTGCCAGGTCGATTCCTGTTGGGGCATCCCATTCTGTGACTAAAGCAGCCTCTGTTTAAGACCATATAAGCATTTGCTCTTATCATATTTGAAATTAGGCCTGATAAAGACACTTTTGCTGGGCAAAGCACTACTGGACCCTGCCAGGTCGATTCCTGTTGGGGCATCCCATTCTGTGACTAAAGCAGCCTCTGTTTAAGACCATATAAGCATTTGCTCTTATCATATTTGAAATTAGGCCTGATAAAGACACTTTTGCTGGGCAAAGCACTACTGTACCCTGCCAGGTCCATTCCTGCCCAGGGCATCCCATTCTGTGACTAAAGCAGCCTCTGTTTAAGACCATATAAGCATTTGCTCTTATCATATTTGAAATTAGCCTGATAAAGACACTTTTGCTGGGCAAAGCACTACTGTACCCTGCCAGGTCCATTCCTGCCCAGGGCATCCCATTCTGTGACTAAAGCAGCCTCTGTTTAAGACCATATAAGCATTTGCTCTTATCATATTTGAAATTAGGCCTGATAAAGACACTTTTGCTGGGCAAAGCACTACTGTACCCTGCCAGGTCCATTCCTGCCCAGGGCATCCCATTCTGTGACTAAAGCAGCCTCTGTTTAAGACCATATAAGCATTTGCTCTTATCATATTTGAAATTAGGCCTGATAAAGACACTTTTGCTGGGCAAAGCACTACTGGACCCTGCCAGGTCCATTCCTGCCCAGGGCATCCCATTCTGTGACTAAAGCAGCCTCTGTTTAAGACCATATAAGCATTTGCTCTTATCATATTTGAAATTAGGCCTGATAAAGACACTTTTGCTGGGCAAAGCACTACTGGACCCTGCCAGGTCGATTCCTGTTGGGGCATCCCATTCTGTGACTAAAGCAGCCTCTGTTTAAGACCATATAAGCATTTGCTCTTATCATATTTGAAATTAGGCCTGATAAAGACACTTTTGCTGGGCAAAGCACTACTGGACCCTGCCAGGTCGATTCCTGTTGGGGCATCCCATTCTGTGACTAAAGCAGCCTCTGTTTAAGACCATATAAGCATTTGCTCTTATCATATTTGAAATTAGGCCTGATAAAGACACTTTTGCTGGGCAAAGCACTACTGTACCCTGCCAGGTCCATTCCTGCCCAGGGCATCCCATTCTGTGACTAAAGCAGCCTCTGTTTAAGACCATATAAGCATTTGCTCTTATCATATTTGAAATTAGGCCTGATAAAGACACTTTTGCTGGGCAAAGCACTACTGGACCCTGCCAGGTGCACTCCTATTTGGGGCATCCCATTCTGTGACTACAGCAGCCTCTGTTTAAGACCATATAAGCATTTGCTCTTATCATATTTGAAATTAGCCTGATAAAGACACTTTTGCTGGGCAAAGCACTACTGGACCCTGCCAGGTCGATTCCTGTTGGGGCATCCCATTCTGTGACTACAGCAGCCTCTGTTTAAGACCATATAAGCATTTGCTCTTATCATATTTGAAATTAGCCTGATAAAGACACTTTTGCTGGGCAAAGCACTACTGTACCCTGCCAGGTCCATTCCTGCCCAGGGCATCCCATTCTGTGACTAAAGCAGCCTCTGTTTAAGACCATATAAGCATTTGCTCTTATCATATTTGAAATTAGGCCTGATAAAGACACTTTTGCTGGGCAAAGCACTACTGGACCCTGCCAGGTCGATTCCTGTTGGGGCATCCCATTCTGTGACTAAAGCAGCCTCTGTTTAAGACCATATAAGCATTTGCTCTTATCATATTTGAAATTAGGCCTGATAAAGACACTTTTGCTGGGCAAAGCACTACTGTACCCTGCCAGGTCCATTCCTGCCCAGGGCATCCCATTCTGTGACTAAAGCAGCCTCTGTTTAAGACCATATAAGCATTTGCTCTTATCATATTTGAAATTAGGCCTGATAAAGACACTTTTGCTGGGCAAAGCACTACTGGACCCTGCCAGGTGCACTCCTATTTGGGGCATCCCATTCTGTGACTACAGCAGCCTCTGTTTAAGACCATATAAGCATTTGCTCTTATCATATTTGAAATTAGCCTGATAAAGACACTTTTGCTGGGCAAAGCACTACTGGACCCTGCCAGGTCGATTCCTGTTGGGGCATCCCATTCTGTGACTACAGCAGCCTCTGTTTAAGACCATATAAGCATTTGCTCTTATCATATTTGAAATTAGCCTGATAAAGACACTTTTGCTGGGCAAAGCACTACTGTACCCTGCCAGGTCCATTCCTGCCCAGGGCATCCCATTCTGTGACTAAAGCAGCCTCTGTTTAAGACCATATAAGCATTTGCTCTTATCATATTTGAAATTAGGCCTGATAAAGACACTTTTGCTGGGCAAAGCACTACTGTACCCTGCCAGGTCCATTCCTGCCCAGGGCATCCCATTCTGTGACTAAAGCAGCCTCTGTTTAAGACCATATAAGCATTTGCTCTTATCATATTTGAAATTAGGCCTGATAAAGACACTTTTGCTGGGCAAAGCACTACTGGACCCTGCCAGGTCCATTCCTGCCCAGGGCATCCCATTCTGTGACTAAAGCAGCCTCTGTTTAAGACCATATAAGCATTTGCTCTTATCATATTTGAAATTAGGCCTGATAAAGACACTTTTGCTGGGCAAAGCACTACTGTACCCTGCCAGGTCCATTCCTGCCCAGGGCATCCCATTCTGTGACTAAAGCAGCCTCTGTTTAAGACCATATAAGCATTTGCTCTTATCATATTTGAAATTAGGCCTGATAAAGACACTTTTGCTGGGCAAAGCACTACTGGACCCTGCCAGGTCCATTCCTGCCCAGGGCATCCCATTCTGTGACTAAAGCAGCCTCTGTTTAAGACCATATAAGCATTTGCTCTTATCATATTTGAAATTAGGCCTGATAAAGACACTTTTGCTGGGCAAAGCACTACTGGACCCTGCCAGGTCCATTCCTGCCCAGGGCATCCCATTCTGTGACTAAAGCAGCCTCTGTTTAAGACCATATAAGCATTTGCTCTTATCATATTTGAAATTAGGCCTGATAAAGACACTTTTGCTGGGCAAAGCACTACTGGACCCTGCCAGGTCGATTCCTGTTGGGGCATCCCATTCTGTGACTAAAGCAGCCTCTGTTTAAGACCATATAAGCATTTGCTCTTATCATATTTGAAATTAGGCCTGATAAAGACACTTTTGCTGGGCAAAGCACTACTGTACCCTGCCAGGTCCATTCCTGCCCAGGGCATCCCATTCTGTGACTAAAGCAGCCTCTGTTTAAGACCATATAAGCATTTGCTCTTATCATATTTGAAATTAGCCTGATAAAGACACTTTTGCTGGGCAAAGCACTACTGTACCCTGCCAGGTCCATTCCTGCCCAGGGCATCCCATTCTGTGACTAAAGCAGCCTCTGTTTAAGACCATATAAGCATTTGCTCTTATCATATTTGAAATTAGGCCTGATAAAGACACTTTTGCTGGGCAAAGCACTACTGTACCCTGCCAGGTCCATTCCTGCCCAGGGCATCCCATTCTGTGACTAAAGCAGCCTCTGTTTAAGACCATATAAGCATTTGCTCTTATCATATTTGAAATTAGGCCTGATAAAGACACTTTTGCTGGGCAAAGCACTACTGGACCCTGCCAGGTCCATTCCTGCCCAGGGCATCCCATTCTGTGACTAAAGCAGCCTCTGTTTAAGACCATATAAGCATTTGCTCTTATCATATTTGAAATTAGGCCTGATAAAGACACTTTTGCTGGGCAAAGCACTACTGTACCCTGCCAGGTGCACTTCTGTTGAGGCATCCCATTCTGTAACATAGCATACCCCTCTTTATTTACACTAAGCAGCTCTCTTATTTACACTAAGCAGGCCTGTTGGAGGCTGAGTGTTACTGCTCACTTGTGGTGTGCATTATATTCTGTTTCATATAGACCCACCGCTGCCCGGGGTTTTTTTAAATATCACCTACTACCACGCCAGTTAGACTATGTCGGGCAGACAAGTGCCTGGAAGTGAAAAGAGGAGTGGCAGAGGCCAAGATTCCGCAGGCAGAGCTCGCATCAGACTGGGGGCCAGTAGCAGCAGGAGTCACGCTGAGAGACCTAATCTGCCAGTATCTGCTAGCGGTCGGGTCTCCACCAGTAACGCATCTGCCGTGGTAGATTGGCTGACGCGCTCATCAACAACATCATCACAACTTACATCTGAGACCCCCAGTCTAGGGTCGGTAGGTTCCTCTGACACAACCCTGAGTTGGCATGCCCCGAGAGCAGTCCCTGTCCTCCCATTGCCTCTGTCCTACGCCGTTCCCTCCCCCAGCGACGTATCCTATGCTTTGGGTTCAGCTCCACTCTTTAGTGAGGAGGACGATCAGATACAGGAGGACAGTCAGCAGCTACTGCCCAGCCAAGAAATGGAGGTGGCTTCTTTAGCTAGGCAGACAAATAGTGATGTGGACATTGTCGTGGGTGCTGCGAGCGTTCCAGCTCCTGCGCCAGACACTGTTGACGAATCCACGAACATCAGTGACGTACAGCCACAACTCGGTGATGATGATGATGATGACGATGAAGCCGATCGCACTTGGGAGCCGGGTGATGAAGGGGCTTCATCGTCATCATCAGGAGAAGAGGGGCGCAGGTTGCCCCGGAGTCAGCAGCTGAGGCAGCAAGGTGGTAGCAGTCAGCATGGGGGCACAATTCCAAAGGCTGGAGCCGGCCGGGGCCGGGGCCGGGGTAGAGCACCTGCTGTGCGGCAGTCTACCTTATCGGGAGGTAGTGGAGCAGGGGTTCCTGGAGTTGGCAACAGCAGCAGTGAATCAGTGAGGCCAGGGGGTGGGAAAAGTAGCTACTCGGCAGTGTGGCAGTTTTTCCTGAGGCATCCGCAGGAGGGTAACATGGCCACATGCAAGATATGTAGGCAAAAGGTGAAGCGTGGCCAGGGTCCAAATGTTGGCACCACGGCCCTGCGTCAACATATGATGCGTCACCATAAAACGACCTGGGAGAACCGAGGCTCCCAAGGGGTGGTCCAGTCTGCTTCCTCACCAAGTGAGCTCCCAATTTCTGCCAGCCAAGGCTCCAGCACCTCAGCCGAAGGCAGCTGTGCGTCATACCCATCCTCTGTCGCTCCTGCTCCTCCTCCTCCTCCTCCAAGTCATGCATCCCGCCAGCAATCCATCAGCGAAGCCATGTCCAAGAGACAGCAGTATGCGCCCACTCATCCTACGGCGCAGAAGCTGAATGTGCTCCTGTCCAAGTTGCTGGTGCTGCAGTCGCTCCCTTTTCAGGTGGTGGAATCTGCACCTTTCAGAGAACTGATGGCTTGTGCCGAGCCGAGGTGGAGAGTCCCAAGCCGTCATTTCTTTGCCAAGAAGGCAGTACCAGCGCTGCACACTTTTGTTGAACAGAAGGTGGGCCAGTCCTTGAGCCTGTCGGTGTGTAGCAAAATACATGGCAGCGCCGACATCTGGAGCTGTAACTACGGTCAGGGGCAGTACATGTCGTTTACGGCCCACTGGGTGAATGTGGTCCCTTTGCAGCAGCAACTTGGACAGGTCACGCCGCTTCGGCCTCCGCGCTCTCTGCCCATTGGGCCTGTGACACCGTGCGACTCGGCCTCCTCATCCTCCGCCATCTCCTCACCCTCCACTGTAGGCTCAAGTCTCAGTGCCCCTCCAGTCTACCATGTGTGCAGGGCACGGAGGTGTCACGCAGTGCTTCACATGGTTTGTCTTGGCGAACGGGGAGGAACTGCTTAAATGTATTCATCAGGAAATCCAAACATGGCTTACTCCGAGAAAACTTAAAATGGGAATCATGGTTACCGACAATGGGAAGAACATTTTGTCTGTGCTGCGCCAAGGAAGCCTGACCCATGCCCCCTGCATGGCTCACGTCTTCAATCTGGTTGTCAAGCGGTTTCTGAAGTGTTCCCCCCATCTGCAAGACATCCTAACAACTTCAAGGAAACTTTGCATGCACTTCAGCCACTCCTACACCGCCAAACACACCCTTCTTGAGCTACAGCGTCAGAATGGTATCCCCCAACATAGTCTGATTTGCGATGTTTCCACCCGTTGGAATTCCACCCTTCACATGTTGGACCGATTATATGAACAGAGAAAAGCCATCACGGATTTCCTGATGATCCAAGCAGATAGGGGGACTCCCCTGTGTAACTTCAATGTCAACCAGTGGCAGCTCATACGTGACACCTGCCGTTTGCTCAGGCCCTTTGAGGATGCCACTTTATTTGTCAGTCGGCAGGATTACGGGATGAACGACGTGATTCCACTGCTTCATGTACTACAGCACATGTTGGAAACCATGGCTGGTCAGGGCACTGGAGACATGGCGTTTACATCTTACGGCCACATGAACCCCGCTGGAGCTGAACTGGAGGAGGAGGAAGAGGAGGAGGAGGAGTTGCCCAGCGAAACACAGTTTAGGCTTGGCGAAATGGCTGGTTTATCTAGTCAGCGGACAGGAGAGGAGGAGCAGGAGCAGCCAGAGGAGCTAGAGGTTTTTGAGGAAGGCGAGACAGAGGACCCGGGCACACCGTGGCAGTATGCAGTGGAGATGGAGACAGGTAGTCCATCCGAGTCACTTGCGCAAATGGCACGAAGCATGCTCACGTGCTTGCGTAGTGACCCCAGAATTGTTTCCATCTGTCGGCGGGATGACTTCTGGCTGTCCACCTTATTGGACCCTCGCTTCCGGCACAAAATGGGGGCATTTTTTAAACCCACCGAGAGGGAGGACAAACTCAACTACTACAAAGACATTCTACGTAGGCAGTTGGCCGATGCCTATCTGCGCCATGGTCCATACTCTCGCAGGTCTGACTCGAGGGGACCTCTGCGCTCACCTTCCACTGCCATGGCCGCTGGGGGGGTTGGCAGCAGCAGCAGCAGAAGCTCCATCAGCAGCAGCAGCCTCAGTCTTCAGTCGCTAATGAGTAGCTTTCTACACCCGCATAGTGAGGCTACTCATGAGCAGCAGGAAGACCTGGAGCAGGACCTGAACCAGCAGGTCATGTCATACTTTGACATGACCATGCCAACACACCTTGAGGATCCGCTGGACTTCTGGGCAGCCAAACTTGATTTGTGGCCGCAACTAGCAGAGTTTGCCCTGGAAAAGCTGTCCTGCCCGGCAAGTAGCGTGCCATCTGAGCGGGTGTTTAGTGCGGCGGGGGCCATAGTTACGGCGAGGAGAACTCGTCTGTCAACTAAAAATGTGGAGAGACTCACCTTTGTCAAAATGAATCAGGGATGGATCAGCCAGGATTTCCACCCACCAATGCCTGATGCATGCGACTAGATTCAGCATGGTGCCACGTTTTACACTTTCCAAATGGTGCAAAACATATTTATGTCTTTAGGCCATTTTTTGGGCTCCTGCTGCTGCTACTGTCAACTCCTGCCAACTCCAGGGTGTGATTCATCCAATTTTTGGGCTCCTGAAGCCAACTCCAGTGTATATTTGGGCTCCTGCTGCTGCTACTGTCAACTCCTGCCAACTCCAGGGTGTGATTCATCCAATTTTTGGGCTCCTGAGGCCAACTCCAGTGTATATTTGGGCTCCTGCTGCTGCTGCTGCCAACTTCTGCCAACTCCAGGGTGTGATTCATCCAATTTTTGGGCTCCTGAAGCCAACTCCAGTGTATATTTGGGCTCCTGCTGCTGCTGCTGTCAATTCCTGCCAACTCCAGGGTGTGATTCATCCAATTTTTGGGCTCCTGAAGCCAACTCCAGTGTATATTTGGGCTCCTGCTGCTGCTGCTGCCAACTTCTGCCAACTCCAGGGTGTGATTCATCCAATTTTTGGGCTCCTGAAGCCAACTCCAGTGTATATTTGGGCTCCTGCTGCTGCTGCTGTCAACTCCTGCCAACTCCAGGGTGTGATTCATCCAATTTTTGGGCTCCTGAAGCCAACTCCAGTGTATATTTGGGCTCCTGCTGCTGCTGCTGTCAACTCCTGCCAACTCCAGGGTGTGATTCATCCAATTTTTGGGCTCCTGAAGCCAACTCCAGTGTATATTTGGGCTCCTGCTGCTGCTGCTGCCAACTTCTGCCAACTCCAGGGTGTGATTCATCCAATTTTTGGGCTCCTGAAGCCAACTCCAGTGTATATTTGGGCTCCTGCTGCTGCTGCTGTCAACTCCTGCCAACTCCAGGGTGTGATTCATCCAATTTTTGGGCTCCTGAAGCCAACTCCAGTGTATATTTGGGCTCCTGCTGCTGCTGCTGTCAACTCCTGCCAACTCCAGGGTGTGATTCATCCAATTTTTGGGCTCCTGAAGCCAACTCCAGTGTATATTTGGGCTCCTGCTGCTGCTGCTGTCAACTCCTGCCAACTCCAGGGTGTGATTCATCCAATTTTTGGGCTCCTGAAGCCAACTCCAGTGTATATTTGGGCTCCTGCTGCTGCTACTGTCAACTCCTGCCAACTCCAGGGTGTGATTCATCCAATTTTTGGGCTCCTGAGGCCAACTCCAGTGTATATTTGGGCTCCTGCTGCTGCTGCTGCCAACTTCTGCCAACTCCAGGGTGTGATTCATCCAATTTTTGGGCTCCTGAAGCCAACTCCAGTGTATATTTGGGCTCCTGCTGCTGCTACTGTCAACTCCTGCCAACTCCAGGGTGTGATTCATCCAATTTTTGGGCTCCTGAAGCCAACTCCAGTGTATATTTGGGCTCCTGCTGCTGCTGCTGTCAACTCCTGCCAACTCCAGGGTGTGATTCATCCAATGTTTGGGCTCCTGAAGCCAACTCCAGTGTATATTTGGGCTCCTGCTGCTGCTGCTGTCAACTCCTGCCAACTCCAGGGTGTGATTCATCCAATTTTTGGGCTCCTGAAGCCAACTCCAGTGTATATTTGGGCTCCTGCTGCTGCTACTGTCAACTCCTGCCAACTCCAGGGTGTGATTCATCCAATTTTTGGGCTCCTGAGGCCAACTCCAGTGTATATTTGGGCTCCTGCTGCTGCTGCTGCCAACTTCTGCCAACTCCAGGGTGTGATTCATCCAATTTTTGGGCTCCTGAAGCCAACTCCAGTGTATATTTGGGCTCCTGCTGCTGCTGCTGCCAACTTCTGCCAACTCCAGGGTGTGATTCATCCAATTTTTGGGCTCCTGAGGCCAACTCCAGTGTATATTTGGGCTCCTGCTGCTGCTGCTGCCAACTTCTGCCAACTCCAGGGTGTGATTCATCCAATTTTTGGGCTCCTGAAGCCAACTCCAGTGTATATTTGGGCTCCTGCTGCTGCTGCTGCCAACTTCTGCCAACTCCAGGGTGTGATTCATCCAATTTTTGGGCTCCTGAAGCCAACTCCAGTGTATATTTGGGCTCCTGCTGCTGCTGCTGTCAACTCCTGCCAACTCCAGGGTGTGATTCATCCAATTTTTGGGCTCCTGAAGCCAACTCCAGTGTATATTTGGGCTCCTGCTGCTGCTGCTGTCAACTCCTGCCAACTCCAGGGTGTGATTCATCCAATTTTTGGGCTCCTGAGGCCAACTCCAGTGTATATTTGGGCTCCTGCTGCTGCTGCTGCCAACTTCTGCCAACTCCAGGGTGTGATTCATCCAATTTTTGGGCTCCTGAAGCCAACTCCAGTGTATATTTGGGCTCCTGCTGCTGCTACTGTCAACTCCTGCCAACTCCAGGGTGTGATTCATCCAATTTTTGGGCTCCTGAGGCCAACTCCAGTGTATATTTGGGCTCCTGCTGCTGCTGCTGCTGCCAACTTCTGCCAACTCCAGGGTGTGATTCATCCAATTTTTGGGCTCCTGAAGCCAACTCCAGTGTATATTTGGGCTCCTGCTGCTGCTGCTGCCAACTTCTGCCAACTCCAGGGTGTGATTCATCCAATTTTTGGGCTCCTGAAGCCAACTCCAGTGTATATTTGGGCTCCTGCTGCTGCTACTGTCAACTCCTGCCAACTCCAGGGTGTGATTCATCCAATTTTTGGGCTCCTGAGGCCAACTCCAGTGTATATTTGGGCTCCTGCTGCTGCTGCTGCCAACTCCAGGGTGTGATTCATCCAATGTTTGGGCTCCTGAAGCCAACTCCAGTGTATATTTGGGCTCCTGCTGCTGCTACTGTCAACTCCTGCCAACTCCAGGGTGTGATTCATCCAATTTTTGGGCTCCTGAGGCCAACTCCAGTGTATATTTGGGCTCCTGCTGCTGCTGCTGCTGCCAACTTCTGCCAACTCCAGGGTGTGATTCATCCAATTTTTGGGCTCCTGAGGCCAACTCCAGTGTATATTTGGGCTCCTTCTGCCCCTCATAGTGATGCCACTTCAACTCTCTTGAATTCAATTGTGCCGCTCTACGATTCTATTAGCGATGCCTCTGATCTGCATGTGATATTTCTTCAAAGTATTATTTAACTAACCCAGCACGCATCCTGTGCGTGTTACAGCAAGGCAGAATGGTTTACAACCCTATTGAGGCTCTAGGAGGCTCAGAAATAGCCGTTTTTAATAGCGATTCGTCGCGAATTTATTCGGGTCGAAACGATTTTTGTCGGAAAATTCGGCGAATCAGTCGAATCGAATTTTTCAAAAGTTCGCTCATCTCTAGTAGCAATGATATCAAATTTCCTGGCTAGCATTATAGGGCCTGATTTATGAAGTTGGACCACTGCTACCCCAAATTTAAGATGGTTAAGCCAAGTAGAATGCCCTATACTTATAAATGTATGACTTGTGCCTATTTCACAGTGCAGTGCGGCTGTGTTGTGCACGCTACAACAGTCATAAGCGGCTCTGAAGCCTAAACTACCACAGAGCAAAATGGCAAAAAACTAAAATAGATTCTTGAAGGTGTGACAACCTTGGATAGAATATGCATCCCCTAATGTATGGTTGTATTTTTCTATCCTTTTTATTTTTCTTTCTTTTCCCCCTGTCCCTTTTAGATTTTTTTTCCCTACAAGCAGGCTCCAGGGTTTGAAGCTTATTCTTGTAGGTGCCAATATCACTGCCAAAATGATGAGGCAAGACCAAGTTTAGACATTGATAGATTATATGGAATACAGTGCTTCAAGTTCCCATTGGTTTGCCTTCAAATCACTCCACTTCTGCCAGAAGTGTAGAACCCTCCACCAAGCCATGGAGCAGTCTCCAATGCTCTATGACGCTCCTAGCTGGGACACCATGGGCCATGCAACTGCCCATGACCCAGTTACAGACATAAGGTTACCTGCAATGACTGAGGCTGAGGAAAGTAGCGGTGAGGAGTGGATGGTAGATAACCAGAGGGGTGATGATAAAGTCCTAAACACAACATGGACTGAAGGCCATCATAATTTCAAGGAAGAGGTGGTGGACACAGATCAGTTGTATAAAATGCCCTCAGTTACAATTCAATTGGGCACAGATCAGATGTTGTATAAAATGCCCACTGACTACAATTCAATAGAGCACAGATCAAATTCTGTATTAAATGTCCACTCACTACAATTTATTTGGGCACAGATCAAACTGGGGACAGTTGTATGGGCACAGAGCAGATTGGGCACAGTTGAATTAAATGCCAACTGACTACAATTCAGTTGGGTACAGATCAGAGACGCTGGCCCAAGGAGAATGTAAGCAGTCTTTTTCTTTTTAAACCCCCATCCTGCCCATCACCAGGGTAGGGTGGCAAGGTGGGGGGTCACCTTTTGACTAAACTTCTGCTTTAAATGCCCACTCACTACAATTCAACTTGACACAGATCTGATTTGGCACAGCTTTATTAAATCAGATCAGATTGGGTACAAACTGGGCAGAGATTAGATTGGGCACAGTTGTACCAAATGCCCACTCACTACAATTTAAATTGGACACAGATCAGAGGTTTTCTTAAATGTGCCCCTTCGGGGAAGGACAAATAGCAGTTGTGCTTCTATGTCCCTCCCTAGCAGTCCCTCACTGCTGCCGCCGACTCTCCCTATCTAGCTGGACTAAAAGTGACAGTTTTAGATGCCCCTTATTACAGCAGCTTGTCTGGCCAGTCACAGTCATGCCCAGTATGCTAGGGGCTGAAAACTAGCCGATTGGCTGCTGAGCATTAATAAATTGAGAGTGTACGATTTATCCTGATAAACCTGCAATGCTGAGATCAGGGAGAATTTCTCAAGAATATCAAGAAGACTGGGCACAGTAATTTGTGGGTTTGTGATTATAATAATAATATCATCAGCAAAAAGTACAATTTTATGATGGTAGCCATCAATTGGAGACTAGATCTATAGTATTCTCATTTTGTTGCAGTAGCCTAGATAATGGTTCAAAGTCATGTGAAAAAAGAATGGGGGATAATGGGCACCCCTGTCTCGTGCCTTTTTGCACTGGAAGTCGCCTTGAGTTGGAACCAGCGTATTTAATAAAGGCACTGGGAGAAGAATAGTGTGAAGATACCCAAGTATCAAACTTAGTCCAAATCCCCAAAGATTAAGAGGCCGATTCATTAATAGCGCCAGGTAGCGACAGATGAGCGACTGTAGCGTGATTTTTTCAGCGCCAGCCAGTATTCGCTGTGCTTGGCCGGCGTTAGCTTGATGACAGCGACTCAGTCGGTGTGCGGTAATGTTGAATATGGGCTGGGGGGTCGCTGTTTCACAGGTCCAGCGTTGTATGTGAGCGCCTGACAACGAATGGCCAGAGTGAACGGCTAGCTTCATATTCATCAACAAATCACGCTCCGAAAGTGCTGTCGCTGTCCATTCCTTGTTTAAACCCCAGAGCGCTGGCGGCGATGTGTATTAACTAGTTTTTAACCCCTAAACAACCATATTTTTTGAATGTAACATTATACATGTTTTTAGAATCATTTTGTAATATGAATACATTAATCTCAGACCTGTTAGATCAATTCTGCACATATTTTTTTTAATTTTTTTTTTGACTTAAAAATAAATCCTAACATTGCAGAAGTGGTCTCCAATTTTTTGACATTAAAAAAATAAAAAAAAAAATTAATACCAATTAATTATGAATAATTATAGATTGCTCCATTGAAATGCATTGGACATCGCCAGGGAGCGACAGCTCATACCTGGCGCTGTGAGGGAATTTGCAGCGGCGCTGTTCGGTCCAGGCGGCTTCATGATGAATGCCGCGCTAGCCGTCGCTCTCGCCGGCGCTAGCCTCATTTTGCTTGATAAATGCGTCATTGTGACCGCCGCCGGGCGTACTTGAGTCGGTAGTCGCCGTTAGCTGCCGCTACCTGGCGCTCGTCAGACACTACCTGGCGCTATCGCTTGATGAATAAGGGCATAAGTGTGTAGATTCAATAATCTCACTTGACCATATCAAATGCTTTCCACACATAAAGTGCAAGAAGCATTGCCATTTTTTGTCCTTGTCTAGCAAAAGTGATTGGATTCAGAATTTTACAGACATTAGGCTCGATTCAGAGAGACATAAAAAAAATTCAGTTTTAGTGCCGATCTGTTTTTTTTGTGAAATGTTTCCGTTCTCATATGAGAGTGTACGAGACATTCTATGCATGCATTGCAATCCTTCTGTAAAGTTTCCGTCCGTTCGTACGGCAGATTACGAATACGAGGATGTAATTTTCCAGCGTGACTTTTCCGTTTCATTTTCACATGTTACAATGTAGGCTTTCATTTTTGCTCTTTTCCCATCGCATCCTCCAACGAATCCTTTACGTTTCCCGTTCGATTCTGTTTCCCTTTTCAATAAATATTCGTCCAGACGGAAATCCTTACGATCTAGCGCCTGCGCACTACAAACTTAACTCATTAAAGTGCTCGCCTACATATTTGCCACCCTCACTTCTACTACAATGTTTAGCTAAATCACTTAGCGCTATCCTCCATCTTCCCTTTTGAACCCTTAAAGCTCACCCAAACCACTTAGCACTATCCTCCATCTTCCCTTTTGGACCCTTAAAGCTCACCCAAACCACTTAGCACTATCCTCCATCTTCCCTTTTGGACCCTTAAAGCTCACCCAAATCCCTTCTCGTCATGTGAATATTCATCTTTAAATATTTCTGGGCCCATTAGTTTTGTGTTAATGTATTTTGTAAATGAAATTACACTGTAACATTTTTTTTTTGGATTCCATCATAAAATATAAAATTTTTAAAAATTTAGAAAATTTCTAATTTTTACAACTATAAAAAACAAAATGCATAGCAATGGCAGGCCACATAACATTATTCTTCATCTGTGGTCCCCAACGAGTTGCGCAGCTCCTGCATCTCGCCCACCAACTGAAGGACCCTGACACTCAGTTGTGCCACTCTGGCACGTGTTGTCCCTGTTAAAAAACGTAAATTAAAATATTGGTATAACCTTGCTGGGGTCATACTGCAGTGCCCCCCCCCCCTGTATGGTCCAAACACCTAAATCTGGACTTCAAAAGCCAGAGGGCCCTCGCCCCCACGGCCGGGTTTTGCATAGTGCCCGATTAGAGAACCCCTGGCCCACATTCTGCAGGCAAAGAACGGGCATCAGAAGCAAGGGCAGGAGTGGATATCCAGAATCCCCTGAAAGAATTTAAAAATAATAACATAAAATACACATTCTAAGCTACAATATTGTTTAACATGTCATCAAGGGCTAAAAACCGCAATAGGTTAAGACATAAGTCATCAACTATATTCATTGCCATACAGTGAAAATGGATTGATGGAATGTGAGCAAACTCACCCAGGAGCCATCCACCAGATAATTCTCCTGACTCAAACTGACGAAATAAGCCGGAGCTCTGCAATGTATAAGCATCATGGGGCGACCCTGGATGCCCTGCAAGAACACTGAGGAATCGCATAGCTGGACCAAAGACTGCTTGTATGTTGTGTGAGTGGCACATCTTGCGGTTCCTGCAACCAAATATAAAATAATTACACAAAGCAAAGGTAACCGACTAAAACAATAACTCCTACAACAAATTAAGATTCAAGTTCAACAATCCAAATATAATTCACAAAGGATATAAGTCTAAAAAAATATAGCAATTATATGAATGTGTGGGAAAATAAATGTTTACATGCTAAGGACTAATTAAGGTCAGCATTAAAATGCATCTATAAGGCATACATGAAATGTATTGATTCAGGTATGCATTGCTATACAATTTATGGCCTCGGCCATGCTGATACATGCAATGCCTTGGTGCTAAAGGCGCGCAGACGCCTCCACACAGCCGCAAAACATGTTCAACAATAGCAATCCGAGCCCTCAAAGGTCCCGTAAGTGGATCAGAAATGAAACGGATTTATGAGATGGTGGTCCGTCGGAAATCAGCTCTCTGAATCAGACGGAAACCCATCCCAACAATGTAAGTTATCTGAATGAACGGAAAATGTCCGATTTTGTTTGGAAAATGAACCGAACTAAACGGAAATGTTTCGATTTGCTTCCGTTCATCGAAAGCGCATTCCCGAACGTTCGTACGAATGAAAAATGAACGAAAAAAAGCAAAAAAAAAGACTAACACCCACCCAAACTTTCACAGACAGCTGCGGAAGTCCGGACGAATGTGTCTTTGAATCGAGGCTATTGTCTCCCGCGTGGCCTTTATGGATAAACCCAATCTGTTTATATATTATATATTATATTAATATATTATATTATATATTTCAATAATATTATTCAGTTTGCAATAAAGCAAGACAGAATTCTGAATATAACATTAGAATATGCATTGTATGAATTGCAGAAAAGGTAACAGAAAAATGGTGATTGAATATTTTTTCAATAGAAAAAATAGAGAAAATTCGTCTTCTGGAATGTGAAATAAACATTTGTTTTATGGGTGTGCCCTCATACCTGTGATTGATCTGCATGCTGTTTCCATGTTTCTTATATTCCCCTGGCTCTATCTTGGTAAAACAGGAATGGCTTTCTTGCTCTATGGTAAAACTCTCAGTATGTTTTCTAAATACAACTCTCACAATCCTTCAACTGTAGCAGGTGAGCTCATTAGAAGCTTTGGCTTAATCACACAGCAGTAATCATTCTTCCAGCTGAAAACCCTTTTAGCTGCTGAAATTCAACATTGTTTTCCTCCCAATTGAATTAGAGCAGAAGGAGGGGTTAATACCCTTGTCCCTGCCTCAGCCAATCAGATGATTAACAAGCTAGGATCAGGAAGTGTCTGATCTGTACTTTTAATACACCACTTTGATGTACATTGCTAATGAAAACACATTGCAAGTTGCAAACAAATAGGAAACAAAAAAAAAATAATCGATAAGCTTAGCACATTGATTACATCATATAGTCACATAATAATGGAAACTTTTAAAAATGCAATTGAAAATGGAATTACCCTTTAAATTCACTTATTGCTGATTTTTCAACTACCTCTGCTGGAAGTTTGTTCCAAGCATCTACTACTCTTTCTGTAAAAAGAGAATGTCATGGGCTGAACCTGTACACCTCGATATCTTGGCCATTTCTTCTTCAATTTAAAAAGGGAAAACAGTTAAGGACAGTGCCAAATGTAGCCTGATGCAATAGTGTAATAATAACCTTTGCCTGCAGTATCACTTGTGAAAGGATTCAATAAGGTTCAGGAGGGAAGTTTTTTTTAATAAGAAACTTAAAGTCATACATCAGCCAAAAAGTAAAAAAAAATATTTTACTCACCATTCATCCAGCGCAGGCTATTGCTGCTGGTCCAATGTATACACATTTTCCAGATCGCTCGATCCAAGTCTTGCACTAGGCGCTGCTCACTCCAACCCTGCCGGAATCAACTCAGCTACACCACTGTGCAGAGGGGACTAGAGCATGCCTTCCCCCTCTTCACAGGAACTATGGCACGCCCATCTCCATTCACTGCAATGGAGAGGGGAGTGCCATAGTTCCTGCATCGAGGGAGTGGGGTGTGTCATAGTCCCCTCTGCACAGCGGTGTTGCTGAGTTGATTCCGCCGGAGTAGGCGGGAGCCATGCCCAGGTAGGGACTCAGATCAGGCAACCTGGTAAGTGTGTATACACCAGACCAGCAGGGACAGCTTATGTGAGATGAAAGGGGAGTATAGATTTTTTTAATTTTTGAAATAAGTATGACATTAATGATAGAACAAAGGGGCACAACCTTAGCTAGTCCAAGGAAAGGTCAGGAGAAACATTAGAAAATATTTTAATCCCGCCCCCCCAATCAGCTCAGCAGAGCGGAACAGGATTTATAGTCCTTCCCTCATCCTGCCCCTCCGCCTCTTCCTCCACCTCTAGATTCATCACATTATTATGCAGCATCAGAGATCTGCGGGTGTCACGGCCACCTCCTTACCTGACCCTCGTTCCTCCGCCGACTCCTCTCGGCGGGCTGCACGTCCGTTGCAGCCGGCGGCGGGTCGGCGTCGCTCCTGCCCGCCCGCCGCTCTCTCTGTGCGGCGCGCTCCCGGCGCGCGTCCTCACACGCGCGCGCGCACGCGCCTGACTTCATTCTATGCCCTCCGGCGGCGCTGCGCACTGCGCGCCCGCCGGAGGTGATTGTATTGGGCCAATGAGCCCTTGTATTTGAAGGGCATGTGCCCTATTACACACTCCGCCTCCTTATTCAAACTGGGCAATCAGCCCAGAGATCCCAGTTGCCCCAATCACTACACTCCCCCCCCTTCAGACAATCCAGTCAGCCCACATCCTATATAGGTATACACCCTGCAGTTGGTCGTTGCCCGTTATAGCGTGCTACTGGGTGTGATTTGGATTGCTCTTCTCCTTGTGATTTTGCCTTGTTTTTGACCATCCCTGATTGCCGCCTGGACCGACCTTGCTTGCCCCTTGACTACGATTCTGCCTGCTCCTTTGTACCGCGAACTTCTGACCTCCCGTTGTGACCCTTGGCTTGCCCCTGACCATTCTTCCGTCTAACCCTTCTGTACCGTGCCACCTCGGATTGACCACCCGTGTATGACCCCTGTCCGTTTTCGCTACTCAGTCTTGTCCTTGGATTCATCTACCTTCCCCTGCATAAATCAGCATCCTTTGTGCTAATAAGACCTGGGGGCAACCGTGTCCGGTGAGGCGTGTCTAGCGTCCCGGCAAACGGGGGCTTACTATAGGTGAAGAAAGCAGGGGAGATTGGGGGTTGCTGGTTTATTGGAAGGTGGGTGTCTCCGGGACCTGACATTATAACGGGCCCTCGAAAAAAGAATATCTTCTAGATGGAAGAATTGATCCAACAGGTTCAAGCTATGGCCACTGCCATTAATCAGCTGGCTCAACGAGTGGCCACGCAAGAGAGTCGTCAGATGCCTGCGCCAGTGGATCCTAGTCCGGCCGTCGAGCCCAAGATCCCTCTCCCGGAAAAATTTTTGGGGGATCGGGCGAAGTTTTCTAACTTTAAGAATTCTTGCGAACTCTACTTCCGCCTTCGACCCCACGCATCTGGATCCGAAGCGCAACGCGTTGGGCTAGTCATTTCACTCCTCCAGGGCGATCCACAGACCTGGGCGTTTGGTTTAGCTCCGACTGAAGAAGCCTTGCAGTCGGTCTCTTCTTTTTTTTTGGCCATGGAACTTCTGTATGCTGACCCAGATCGAGCCGCAACAGCGGATTCTAAGTTGCGGAACCTGAGACAGGCCAAACGTTCTGCTGAAGAATATAGCGCAGAATTTCGGCGGTGGGCTATAGATTCCCAGTGGAACGATCCGGCTTTATGTAGCCAGTTTAGAATTGGACTCTCCGATAACATCAAGGACATCCTGGTGAACTATCCTTTGCCCAAAAACTTAGACGAATATATGCAGCTGGCCATCAGGGTGGACCGACGTCTCCGAGAAAGGCGCCAGGAAAGAGGCAAGGACCAACCGTGGGGATCCTCACGTCAAGAGTCAAGCTTTAAGGGGGCAGCCGTTTCCTCTCCTTCCTTGTCGCATGAGGAACCAATGCAGCTTGGCGTTACCCATCTCTCTCAGGCGGAGAAGGTTCGGCGCAGATCCCAAGGCCTCTGCCTCTATTGTGGTAATCCGGGTCATTTTGCCAAGACCTGCCCAAACAAGGCTCCGGTGGCGGGAAACTTCAACGCCTAGATCTTGCAGAGGGACCTCGTCTAGGCGGTCAGGTATCGTTCCCTCCAGACAATCGTATACTCTTACCCGTTACACTCTCTTGGGGTCCTTTCCGGACTATTGCCTCCGCCTTCATCGATAGTGGAGCGGCTGGCAATTTCCTGGATAGATCCTTAGCCCTTACTCTAGGGATTCCGTTAATCCCATTAGAAAATTCCCTTCGGGTCCTGGCAGTCAACAATAAGCCCATTGAGGGGGGGTTGGTTTCCCACAAGACCCCTTGGGTAAATTTAGTTGTAGGATCTGCCCACTCGGAAGAAATAGAATTTTTGATTATTGAAAGTCCCGTCTCCCCTGTTGTTTTAGGATTTCCCTGGTTAAAAGTCCATAACCCCATGATAGATTGGAGATCTGGAGATCTGGTGAAGTGGAGTCCCTCATGTCAAAGTCGTTGTTTCTCTATATCCCTTAGGACCACACCGATTGTCTTTGATGGTCTACCTCCAGTCTATGCAGATTGGGCAGACGTATTTTCGGAGAAATCCGCCGACATTCTTCCACCCCATAGGGCCTACGACTGTCCTATTGACTTACTCCCAGGTACTATGCCCCCTAGGGGAAAACTATATAATCTCACTAGATTTGAAGAACAGGCCATGAAAGATTATATCACCGAAAATCTCCAGAAAGGTTTTATCCGTCCTTCCACCTCCCCTGCCGGTGCTGGGTTCTTCTTCGTTGAGAAGAAGGACGGCGGCTTACGCCCCTGTATAGATTATCGGGGGTTAAATAAGATTACTGTAAAAAATAGATATCCCCTTCCATTGATCAATGACCTTTTTAATCAGGTCTCTGGGGCCCAGGTCTTCACTAAGTTAGACCTTCGAGGAGCATATAACCTTATTCGCATACGGCAGGGGGATGAATGGAAAACGGCCTTCAATGTAAAGGATGGGCATTATGAATATTTAGTGATGCCATTCGGGTTATGCAATGCTCCTGCAGTGTTTCAAGATTTTGTCAATGACATATTTCGTGATTTTTTGGGTCAATTTCTCGTGGTCTATTTGGACGACATACTGATTTTCTCCCGCTCTCTGGTGGAGCACCGTCAACATGTCAAAGCGGTGTTGCAGAGATTGCGGGAAAATCGTCTGTATGCTAAAATCTCCAAATGTGTTTTTGAAGTGTCTGAAATCCCGTTCCTAGGATTTATAATCTCCAAACGGGGATTGGTGATGGATCCTTCCAAGGTTTCTGCTATTCTGGAGTGGGAACAACCTAGAACCCTAAAGGCGCTACAGAGATTTCTAGGATTTGCGAATTTTTACAGGCAGTTTATAAGGGGTTTCTCGTCCATAGTGAGTCCTTTAACAGATCTCACTCGTAAGGGCGCTTTTGTTGAGGAGTGGCCTCCCTCAGCTAAAAACGCCTTTCAAGTGTTAAAAGAGACTTTCACCTCCGCTCCCATTTTGATACATCCCGACACCCGGCTTCCATTTCTATTAGAGGTTGACGCCTCGGAACTGGGAGTAGGAGCTGTTCTTTCTCAGTATGCGGGCAATCCTGAGAAACTACATCCTTGTGCTTTCTTCTCTCGGAAGTTTTCGCCTGCTGAACGCAATTACGATGTTGGGAATAGGGAACTTTTGGGTATTAAACTGGCCTTTGAAGAATGGCGCCACTGGCTAGAAGGTTCCTTACACCCCATCACTGTGTATACTGATCACAAGAATCTGGAGTATTTAGAGTCAGCCAAGAGACTCAACTCCCGTCAGGCACGCTGGGCACTCTTCTTTTCTCGATTTAATTTTATTATCACCTACAAGCCGGGGAAGAAGAATGCCAAAGCAGATGCCCTATCCCGTAATTTCGGGGATTGTAAGGACCAGAACGGTCCTCCAGAATCGATTTTACCTTTAGGTTGTGTTGTAGCGACTCTTCTCCCTGACCTGTCTAGCTCGTTAGTGCCATTTCAGGTTGATTCTCCTCCGGGTAAACCCTCTGATTGTTTATTTGTTCCGCCTCATTTGCGTCTGGCCGTTTTACAGGAACTACATGATGCCAAGTCGGCTGGTCACTTAGGTGTTCGGAAGACTTTGGCTATCGCCAAACGTCATGTTTGGTGGCCCACCATCCGACGCGATACTTCCGCCTTTGTCGAAGCATGTCCGGTATGTGCTCGAAGTAAGGCCACTCATGGGTCCCCTGCGGGACTATTAGTTCCCTTAGAAATCCCCGCTGAACCATGGTCGCACATATCCATGGATTTTATTGTTGACCTTCCTCCATCACAGGGGAATTCTGTAATTTGGGTGGTGGTGGATCGCTTCAGTAAAATGGCACATTTTATTCCATTGATAAAACTTCCGTCGGCACCAGATTTAGTACAGCTATTCATTAAGCACGTTTTTCGCCTCCATGGTTTACCACTGAATATTGTTTCAGATCGAGGAGTTCAGTTTGTATCCCGTTTTTGGAAAGCTTTCTGCAATCGTTTAGGTATTAAAGTGTCGCTCTCTACCGCCTATCACCCTCAGTCTAACGGACAGACTGAACGGGTAAATCAATGTTTAGAACAATATCTACGCTGTTTCGTCTCCGATCGCCAAGAACAATGGGCGGAATTCATCGAATTTGCAGAATTCGCCTTTAACAATGCGCCGAGTGAATCTACTAGGTTTTCGCCTTTTTTTTGTAATTACGGGAGAAACCCTAAGGCATCATCTTTTTCTGGTCCTTCCTCCAACTTGCCGGCCTTGGAGGAATGGCTACGAGAAAGAACTAAAGTATGGTCTGAGATACAGACTAACTTAAAGAAAGCCTCTAGAACTCATAAAGTCTTTGCGGACCGACATAGGTCGCTAGAACCACCATTTCAGGTGGGTGATTTGGTCTGGGTCTCTACTAAAAATATTGCCCTTCGGCAACCCTCGTCTCAGCTTCCGGCCCTGCAGCGTCGGGAGCGGCCGCGCCGCTCTCTGTGCGGCGCGCTCCCGGCGCGCGTCCTCACACGCGCGCGCGCACGCGCCTGACTTCATTCTATGCCCTCCGGCGGCGCTGCGCACTGCGCGCCCGCCGGAGGTGATTGTATTGGGCCAATGAGCCCTTGTATTTGAAGGGCATGTGCCCTATTACACACTCCGCCTCCTTATTCAAACTGGGCAATCAGCCCAGAGATCCCAGTTGCCCCAATCACTACACTCCCCCCCCTTCAGCCAATCCAGTCAGCCCACATCCTATATAGGTATACACCCTGCAGTTGGTCGTTGCCCATTATAGCGTGCTACTGGGTGTGATTTGGATTGCTCTTCTCCTTGTGATTTTGCCTTGTTTTTGACCATCCCTGATTGCCGCCTGGACCGACCTTGCTTGCCCCTTGACTACGATTCTGCCTGCTCCTTTGTACCGCGAACTTCTGACCTCCCGTTGTGACCCTTGGCTTGCCCCTGACCATTCTTCCGTCTAACCCTTCTGTACCGTGCCACCTCGGATTGACCACCCGTGTATGACCCCTGTCCGTTTTCGCTACTCAGTCTTGTCCTTGGATTCATCTACCTTCCCCTGCATAAATCAGCATCCTTTGTGCTAATAAGACCTGGGGGCAACCGTGTCCGGTGAGGCGTGTCTAGCGTCCCGGCAAACGGGGGCTTACTATAGGTGAAGAAAGCAGCGGAGATTGGGGGTTGCTGGTTTATTGGAAGGTGGGTGTCTCCGGGACCTGACAGCGGGTCACAGCCACTTTTTCACAAGAGAAATCATGAGCTGATCCTGTAAACTTTGATATCTCGGCTATTTCTTCTTCAACAGTTTTTGAAAGTGCCAAATGTAGCCTGACACAATGGTGTAACGCAATAGTGTAACAATTATCTTTGCCTACAGCAGCACTTTAGGAATGTTATCTCGTCTAGTTGGTGACGTAACAAGTTGTATTAGAGATGCAATATTAAAAGCGCACGCGAAAAATGGTCTAATGAGAAAAATCCATATAAATTTGCTGGATGGCGGGGGGAGGGGTCACTTACAACCGGCATCAAAAAATATCCAACCAGACATGTTTTTCTTTTCTTTTAATGAAAGGAAAAGGATATCCGAGGCTCTGTCACCCCTGATAGACTAAACCTGTCACCCCTGGATTTTATTCCTACAAGGAGAGGAAAACCACAAGCTTGGTGGGTGCTTTATTTAATTTGGAAGTATAAGTGACCCCTCCTCTCATTGCCATTTTACTGATTTCATCTATTAACAGGGAAGTATCCAGCTTCTCCCATAAAAATTAACTTTTAATCCCTTAAGCCCTTAATCATACACCCACATTTCAGTTGAAACCATGTTTAAAAACTGAGGAAATACCTGTAACACATGGCTGTGTCATTAGCGAGCCCGTACGTCCACTGGAACTCGTGGCTGGATCAAGCCCAAAGTCAGGTCAGAGAATGCTGCCAGTACGCTCAAGCATAGCCAATCATAGAACAGCAAAGGTGACAGACAGGAACGTCCCCTAAACACCCCCTAGTCAGCGAAAAGGCTGCTGTGGTTCAGATGGCTGCCAGAGTGACAGCGCACACAGAAGTTATTGCTGTGGCAGATTCAGGTTTGATTGTGATTGTTAGAATTCAACATGACTGGCAGCAAAACAAATTGTTAAAACATGTTGTTAGTAAATATATATGCCAAAATAGATAAAATTTAGACACAAGGTGTAAACATTATAAAACAATATATATGCTTATAATTAGAGATGAGCAAACTTCTCAAAAATTCGCCGAATTTCTCAAAGAAATTCGGGTTCGTCCGAATCGAACTTTAGCGATTCGCTCATCTCTGGTGGGAGCGGGGATGCCGGCTGCGCTGTCAGCGGGCGGCGGAAGCCGGCTTCCGCCGCCCGCTGACAGCGCAGCCGGCCTCCCCGCTCCCACTATACAGCAAACACTTACCGGCATGGTGGGAGCGGAGAGGCCGGCTGCGCTTTCAGCTGTCATCAGAGGAAGCCGGCTTCCTCTGATGACGCGTCCTCTGTTGACAGCTGACAGCGCAGCCGGCCTCCCCGCTCCCACCATGCCGGTGTTTGCTGAAAAAAAAATGCCGGCATGGTGGGAGCGGGGAGGCCGGCTGCGCTGTCAGCGGGCGGCGGAAGCCGGCTTCTGCCGCCCGCTGACAGCGCAGCCGGTCTCCCCGCTCCCACCATGCCGGCATTTTTTTCTTTTAATTTCAGGGAAAATTCGGTCAGCACGAACCACTAAAAATTTGGGTTCGTGCTGAATCGAATTTTCCCTGAAATTCGGAGCGAATTCAGGTTCATTAGAATTGATTCGCTCATCCCTACTTAAAATGTAAACTGGAAACATTTGCTTTCTTTTCATATATAAACCCTCAGATTGTCCAGAGGGGCCTATAAATCACACCAATTCTGACCACAGCTACATAGTAACCCAGAGAGTTTCTTTTTCATTATGTGTATGGTGAATTATTGTTTATTTTAGAGTATTCCTGACAAAAATGGCTACGCCATCTGCCTTTTTTCCAGTCTGTCTTTTCAGTACAACTTGTATCTAGGTATGCTATCTCCCAGTCGTTATCTCTACCAAGTCTCTGTTATTGCAAGAAGATCCAATTTATCCCTGGATACGATAGCCATTAACTGACAGAGCTTGTTGCCTAAGATGCGAGCATTGGTACACATCATGTGGAGGTTGTTGCTATTCCATTCTAGTTTGTTCTTGATCTTTTCTACCGCTATCCTATTACCGACCAAGCTTCCTGAAGTGACAACACCCTGCTTTATCCTAAGTGCCTGGGGACTGAAATCATCCTTACAAGTTAAATCTAGTTTAAATCTCTATCAAAAAAATTTCTCAATTCCACTCCAAGTTCTTCCGTGTCTTTCTGTGAAGGATGCAAACCATCCCTCTTGTACGACATGTTTAACCACCTTCTAACATCATGACCAATACATCCAAAGCCTTTGTCTTCACACAACTGACATAACCCCACATTAAATGTATCAATATTGAGTACCTTTTTCCCCTGATTACAAACTTGCAAAACTTCTGAAAATGTGATAGAACCTGTTAGTTTGCAAAGTTTCTAACTAAAAGTCCCTTTTTGGGATAAATAATTTGTGTCAAGATGTAGCACAATGTCCGCTCTGTTATATTTGCTTCCAGCCTTGACAATATTTAGAATACGTCTCTTATACCTTATTCACAGTGGCACCTGGGAGCCATCTAACCTCTTTTAGTTCATCTTTATCCTGCCCAAAGTCCACACCTAATTGTTGAATCACCAACCAAAAGATGCCTTCTTCTCTTGGTTGGATTTGTAACTGCACCTTGCGGCTCTTTTGCACTTATTTTATTTACTCTCTTATTTAAGTCCACTTCCTTTGAACTGTCCAAATACTGCACAAACTGATCATTGCTTACCTCAGCAGAGACATCATCATCTAGCCCAGAAAGAACAACATATGGGCTATATTGGCTTAGTCAAAATTTTGCATGTTTCTGTTCTACACAATCTTCCAGAACCAACAGTTTTCCACTCTTCCCAACTCTTGTAAAGTCTTTGTTGGAGTGGAGGCTGTATACAGAGCTGCTTTACTGGCAGGGATAGCTTCACAACTCCAGCGTGAAGAGTACAAACTAAAGACTGTAGTCTTGAAATCTTGCTTATAATACCAAACACTTTGTTCCAAAACTTGACCACCTTAGGGCATATAAAGTATATCACCCACCTTTCCACAATCTCTGAAACATAAAGGAGATATATTAGGGAATATATTTGCCAACATACTGGGGACCATATACCAACGAGTAAATATCTTCAAGTTAGATTATAACTAGAGATGAGCGAACTTTTAAAAAATTCGATTCGGCCGATTCGCCGAATTTTCTGGAAAAATTTGTTTCGGTCCGAATTTATTTCTGGGCTTCTGAGAGCCTCCATAGGGTTGCAGAATGTTTTGCTTGGCTGTAACATGCATAGGATGCATGCTGGGTTAGTGAAATAATATTGTAAAGAAGTATGACATGCAGATCAGAGGCGTCGCTATTAGATTCGCTGTCGCAGAGTGGCACAATTAGAGAGCCTTGAGGTGGCATCAGCATGATGAGCCCATACATTTCCTGAAAAACACACCCTGAATTTGGCAGCAGCATAGGGAGCCTATATATTGCCTGAAAGACACATTGGAGTTGGCAGCAGCATTAGGACCCCATATAGTAACATAGTAACATAGTATGTAAGGCTGAATAAAGACTTTAGTCCATCCAGTTCAGCCTGTTTAACTCCTTCCAGTGGTCTAGTAGCCATAGCCGCAAATGTTATTACATGCCAGGAAGGCATCAAGGCCACTTTTGAACGTTTTTAATGTATCCCTCATTACTACCTCCTCTGGCAGCGAGTTCCATAGTCTCACTGCTCTTACAGAGAAGAATCCCCTCCTATGTCGGTGGAGAAAGCACCTTTCCTCTAACCTTAGTGGATGCCCCCGGGTTATGGTTACACTCCGGGGTATAAATAGATTGTGGGACAGATCCTTGTATTGACCCCGAATATATTTATACATAGTTATTAGATCACCCCTCAATCGTCTTTTTTCTAGACTAAATAAGCCTAACTTGGACAATCTTTCAGGGTACTCTAGCCCCCGCACTCCTTTTATTAACTTTGTTGCCCTTCTTTGAACGTGCTCCAGTTCTGATATGTCCTTCTTAAGCACAGGTGCCCAGAACTGTACACAGTATTCCATATGGGGTCTGACCAGTGACTTGTACAGGGGTAAAATGATGCTCTGGTCCTGAGCACCTATGCCCCTCCTGATGCACCCCATGATCCTGTTTGCCTTGGCAGCAGCTGCCTGGCATTGATTACTACAGTTGAGCTTATTGTCAACTAAAACCCCTAGGTCCTTTTCCATTGTTGTTTTACCAAGTGTTTCTTTATTTAGTGTGTAATCATGACACAGATTTCTCCTTCCCATGTGCATAACCTTACATTTATCTGTGTTAAACTTCATTTGCCATTTAACTGCCCATGCTTCCAATTTATCTAAATCTGTTTGTAGTTGCCTGTTGTCCTCCTTTGTTTTAATTACTTTACTCAGCTTAGTATCATCTGCAAAGATTGAGACTTTACTGTTTAATCCATACCCAATGTCATTTATATATATATTGAAGAGAATTGGTCCCAGAACTGACCCTTGTGGTACTCCACTAGTAACAGTGACCCAATCTGAGTGTGTACCATTGATAACCACCCTCTGCTTCCGATCACTAAGCCAATTTCCCACCCATCTGCACACGTTTTCCCCCAGTCCAAGCATTCTCATCTTTTGTACCAGCCTTTTATGTGGCACAGTATCAAATGCTTTAGAAGTCAAGATATATGATATCCAATGACTCCCCCTGATCCAATCTTGAACTTACCTCCTCATAAAAGCTGATCAGGTTTGTCTGGCAGGAGCGATTCCTCATAAATCCATGCTGATATGGAGTAATAAGGTCATTTTCCCCAAGGTGCTCCAGGATAGTATCCCTTAAGAAACCTTCAAACAGCTTGCCCACCACAGATGTTAAGCTTACCGGTCTGTAGTTCCCAGGTTCCCCCCTAGATCCCTTTTTGAATATTGGCACCACATTTGCCAAGCGCCAATCCATCAGAACAAACCCTGTAGTTATGGAATCCACAAATATTAGAAATAACGGCTTGTCTATTACTGCACATAACTCCCTTAAAACACGAGGATGTATGTCATCTGGTCCCGGTGATTTATCGATTTTCATCTGCTTGAGACGGTGCCGGACTTCTTCCTTGGTTAGACCAGTGACATTTAATGGAGGGTTTCGGTTATTCCCCTGCATTTCACTGGGCATGTCAAATTCTTTTGTGAATATAGAAGCAAAGAAGTTGTTAAGCAAATTAGCTTTCTCCTCATTTCCCTCTATAGGGGTCCCATCCTTGCTTTTCAGGGGGCCCACACCCTCAGGTTTGTACCTTTTACGGTTTATGTAGCTAAAGAATAATTTGGGGTTAGTTTTACTCTCTTTCGCGACCAGTCTTTCTGTCTCCAGCTTAGCTGCCCTTATCTGTTGTTTACATTGTTTATTTTCTTCTTTATAGTTTTTTAACGCTTCCACTGTCCCTTCCTGCTTTAAACGTTTAAATGCCTTTTTTTTGCTGTTTATTGCCCCCTTAACCTTTTTATTTAGCCACATCGGTTTACATGTGTGTCTAATAGTTTTATTCCTGTAAGGTATATATCTGTCACAATGAAAATTAAGTATTCCTTTGAAAGTATCCCATTTAGCGTCCATGCTTTTGTTCTTAAGGACATTTTCCCAGTCAATGCAGTGTAGGGCATCTCTAAGTTAGTCAAACTTTGCCTTTTTGAAGTCCCGCGTTTTTGTGACTCCTTGATAAGGCACCCTAGTGACTGCTAATTGGAAATTAATGATATTATGATCACTGCTTCCAAGGTGTCCCTCAACCTGTACCTTTATTACTTTGTCTGGTACATTGGTTAGTATTAGGTCCAATATGGCTTTCCCCCTTGTTGGAGCTTGTACTTGTTGGGAAAGGTAGCCATCTTTTGTTTTAGATAAAAAACTATTACTTTTCTGCGAAACACATGTTTCAGCATCCCAGTCTATATCTGGGTAGTTAAAGTCCCCCATAATCACTACCTCATTTATTTTAGCGGCTATATCTATTTGCCTTAGCATCATATTTTCTATGGATTCGGATATATCTGGAGGTTTATAGCAAACCCCCATCAGTATTTTATTTTTGTTTCTCCCTCCATGTATTTCTACCCATACAGACTCCACATGGTCATTCCCCTCACATATATCCTCCCGCAGAGCTGGCTGTAGAGAGGATTTTACAATTAAGCAGACTCCACCCCCTTTGCGTTTGTTACGGTCCCTCCTAAACACACAGTATCCCTGTAAATTTACTGCCCAGTCATAGCTTTCATCCAGCCAGGTCTCTGTTACCCCCACTATATCATATTGTTCTTCTGTTATTATCAGTTCTAGTTCATCCATTTTATTAGTCAAGCTTCTAGCATTTGTAAGCATGCATTTCAAATGCTTATGACAATTTTGATAATTTTGTATATTGCCCTTATTCCTGTTAGATGTGCTAACCCCTCCCCCCTCACCACCCCCAGTTTCATGTCTACACCCACTGTCACTTTCTTTCCTAACTTCCCCTTTGTAATAGCTTTTACCCTCCCCCCCAATGCTCAGTTTAAACACTCCTCTAACCTTTTAGCCATCCTCTCCCCCAGAACAGATGCACCCTCCCCATTGAGGTGCAACCCATCCCTGCCAAAGAACCTGTAGCCCACTGTGAAGTCGGCCCAGTTCTCTAAGAACCCAAACCCCTCCTTTTTACTCCAATTTTTGAGCCACCTGTTTACATCTCTAATCTCCCGCTGCCTCTCTGGTGTGGCTCTTGGTACTGGTAGTATTTCTGAGAATACTACAGTTGAGGTCCTTGCCTTAAGCTTACGGCCTAAGTCCCTGAAATCATTTTTTAGGACCTTCCACCTACTTCTTCCTATGTCATTAGTGCCAATATGCACCATGACCGCTGGGTTCACGCCAGCCCCTCCCAACAATCTGTCAGCCCGCTCCGCTACATGCCGTACTCTTGCCCCAGGAAGGCAACACACTGTTCGGCAATCCCGGTCTTTGTGACAGATTGCCCTGTCTGTTCCCCTAATAATAGAGTCACCCACTACCAGCACCTGTCTTGCCTGCCCTGTTCTCCCATTTCCCCTCCCTTCCTTACTGGAGCCGACAGATGTGTCTTGCTGCAGCTCTGCCATCCCTGAGCTAACATCCTCCTCATCTGCCAACCGGGCAAACTTGTTTGGAGGTGCCTGTTCAGGGCTAGCCTCCCTGTAACTTTTACCCCTACCCCGCCTTCTAACTGTTATCCAGCTAGCTGCCTCATTTTCCTGCTTTTCCTCTCCCCCCATACTACCACCCTCCCCTGACCCTGAGCCATGTAGTGCCAGATCAGTGAGATCCAGACTCTTTTGCATGATAACAATTTCTCTCAGTGTTGCCAATCGCTTATTTAGATCGTGAATCACGGCTTCCAAATCAGAGATTCGCAGGCATCCGGGGCATATATATTCACCATCGATCGATTGATCAAGAAGTGCATACATAGCACAAGATGTACACTGAACAGCATTGTTAGGCATGGAACACATTGTATGAATTTGTGGGAACACCAAGTGTAGAATTTACAACACTTAAAATAACAATATGAAATCAAGGCAGATACTTACAGCTTCCGAACTTCTGCTTGTAACTTCTTTTAACTCCTGCTTTAACTCACCACTTCCAAGCAGCCACTTACAGAGACAGCCAAAAGAGCAAGCTACAAGAGCTGTGTGTGTGGCCTTATAACACCCCTGCTTCAATTAGGCCTCAATTAGGCCTCAGCAGGAATCCAGGAAAGAGAAAAAAAAAAATTTTTTTTTTTCCTTTGGTTTAAATTTGTGCCAGCATTAACACACTGATTCACCAAAAATAAAACAAACACAGTTTACTATATTTTACTTACCCAATGAGCTCAGTTTCCCAAAACTTACAACAGGAGATCCTGCTTTAACTCACCACTTCCAAGCAGCCACTTACAGAGACAGCCAAAATATTGCCTGAAAAACACACCTTGGAGTTGGCAGCAGCTGAGGAACCCATATATTGCCTGAAAGAGACACTGGAGTTGGCAGCAGCATTAGGAGCCCATATATTACCTGAAAAACACACCCTGAATTTGGTAGCAGCATAGGGAGCCCATATATTGCCTGAAAGACACATTGGAGTTGGCAGCAGCATTAGGAGCCCATATATTGCCTGAAAAACACACCCTGGAGTTGGCAGCAGCATAAGGAACCCATATATTGCCTGAAAAACACACCCTGGAGTTGGCAGCAGCATAGGAAGCCCATATATTGCCTGAAAAACACACCCAGGAGTTGGCAGCAGCATTAGGAGCCCATATAATGCATGAAAGACACACTGTGGACTTGGCAGCAGCATAGGGAGCCCATATATTGCCTGAAAAACACACTCTGGAGTTGGCAACAGCATGGGGAGATCATATATTGCCTGAAAAACACATTGGAGTTGGCAGCAGCATTAGGAGCCCATATATTGCCTGAAAAAACACATTGGAGTTGGCAGCAGCATTAGGAGCCCATATATTGCCTGAAAAACACACCCTGGAGTTAGCAGCAGCATAAGGGAGCCCATATTTTGCCTGAAAAACACATTGGAGTTGGCAGCAGCATAAGGAACCCATATATTGCCTGAAAAACACACCCAGGAGTTGGCAGCAGCATTAGGAGCCCATATATTGCTTCAAAACACACCCAGGAGTTGGCAGCAGCATTAGGAGCCCATATATTGCCTGAAAAACACACCCTGGAGTTGGCAGCAGCACAGGGGGCCCATATATTGCCTGAAAAACACACCCTGGAGTTGTCAACAGCATAAGGAACCCATATATTGCCTGAAAGACACGCCCTGGATTTGGCAGCAGCATTAGGAGCACAAATATAGCCTGAAAGACACACCGTGGAGTTGGCAGCAGCATAGGGAGCCCATATATTGCCTGAAAAACACATTGAATTTGGCAGCAGTAATAGGACCTCATATATTGCCTGAAAAACACATTGGAGTTGGCAGCAGTATTAGGAGCTTATATATTGCCTGAAAAACACATTGGAGTTGGCAGCAGTATTAGGAGCCCATATATTGCCTGAAAAACACACTCTGGATTTGGAAGCAGCATAGGGAGCCCATATATTGCCTGAAAGAGACACTGGAGTTGGCAGCAGCAATAGGAGCCCATATATTACCTTAAAGACACAGAGTGGGGTTGGCAGCAGCATAGGGAGCCCATATATTGTCTAAAAGACACACAGTGGAGTTGTCAGCAGCATAGGAAGCCCATATATTGCCTGAAAAACACATTGGAGTTGGCAGCAGCAGCATTAGGAGCCCATATATTGCCTGAAAAACACACTGGAGTTGGCAGCAGCATAGGGAGATCATATATTGCCAGAAAAATACACCCTGAATTTGGCAGCAGCATAGGGAGCCCATACATTGCCTGAAAAACATATTGGAGTTTGCAGCAGTATTAGGAGCTCAAATATTGCCTGAAAAACACATTGGAGTTGGCAGCAGCATTAGGAGCTCATATATTGCCTGAAAGAGACACTGGAGTTGGCAGCAGCATTAGGAGCCCATATATTGCCTGAAAAACACACCCTGGAATTGGCAGCAGCATAGGGAGCCCATATATTGCCTGAAAAACACGGCCTGGAGTTGGCAGCAGCATAGGGAGCCCATATATTGACTGAAAGAGACACTAGAGTTGGCAGCAGCATTAGGAGCCCATATATTGCCTGAAAAACACACCCTGGAGTTGGCAGAAACATAGGAAGCCTATATATTGCCTGAAAAGTTGCCTGAAAAGGAGTTGGCAGCAGCATAGGGAGCCCATATATTGCCTGAAAACACACCCTGGAGTTGGCAGCAACATAGGGAGCCCATATATTGCCAGAAAAATACACCCTGAATTTGGCAGCAGCATAGGAAGCCCATATAGTGCCTGAAAGACACACATTGGAGTTGGCAGCAGTATTAGGAGCCCATATATTGCCTGAAAAACACACTCTGGACTTGGAAGCAGCAGAGGGAGCCCAAATATTGCCTGAAAGAGACACTGGAGTTGGCAGCAGCATTAGGAGCCCATATATTACCTGAAAGACACACAGTGGAGTTGACAGCAGAATAGGGAGCCCATATATTGTCTGAAAGACACACAGTGGAGTTGGCAGCAGCATAAGGAGCTACCATGCATCAGCTACTCGCATGCATCAGCTATTGGTGGGTGGAAATCCTGGCTGATCCATGCCTGATTCATTTTCACAAAGGTGAGTCTCTCCACATTTTTCATGGACAGACGAGTTCTCCTTGGCGTTACTATGGCCCCCGCAGCACTAAAGACCCGCTCAGATGGCACACTACTGGCCGGGCAGGACAGCTTTCCCAGGGCAACTCTGCCAGTTGCGGCCACAAGTCAAGTTTGGCTGCCCAGATGTCCAGTGGATCCTCAAGGTGCGTTGGCATGGTCATTTCAAGGTATGACACAACCTGCTGGTTCAGGCCCTCACTATGCGGGTGCAGAAAGCTACTCATTAGCGACTGAAGACTGAGGCTGCTGCTGATGAAGCTGCTGCTGCTCCTGCCACCCCCCCAGCAGCCATGGCAGTGGAAGGTGAGTGCAGAGGTCCCCCCGAGTCAGACCTACGAGAGTATGGACCATGGCGCTGATAGGCATCGGCCAACTGACTACGTAGAATGTCTTTGTAGTAGGTCAGTTTGTCCTCCCTCTCAGTGGGTGTAAAAAATGCCCCCATTTTGTGCCGGTAGCGAGGATCCAATAAGGTGGAGAGCCAGAAGTCATCCCACAGAAAAATGGAGACAATTCTGCGGTCACTACGCAAGCACGTGAGCATGCATCGTGCCATTTGTGCAAGTGACTCGGAGGGACTACCTGTCTCCATGTCCACTGCATACTGTCACGATGTATCTGGGTCCTCTGTCTCGCCTTCCTCACAACCCTCTAGCTCCACAGGCTGCTTCTGTTCCTCCTCTCCTGTCAGATGACTAGATAAACCGCCCATTTCGCCAAAACTAAACTGTGCTTCACTGTGCTCCTCCTCCTCCTCAACTCCCACAGGGTTTATGTGGCCGTGAAATGTATGCGCCATGTCTCCAGTGCCCTGACCAGCCATGGTTTCCAACATGTGTTGTATTACATGAAGCAGCGGGATCATGTCGTTCGTCGTCGTTAATTCTGGCGACTGACAAATAAAGTGGCTTCCTCAAAGGGCCTGAGCAAACGGCAGGTGTCACGTATGAGCTGCCACTGGTTCACATTAAACTTACACACCTCTATCTGCTTGGATCATCAAGAAATCATTAATGGCTTTTCTCTGTTCGTATAGTCGATCTAACATATGTAGGGTGAAATTCCAACGGGTGGAAACATCGCAAATCAGATTATGTTGGGGGATACCGTTCTGACGCTTTAGCTCAAGAAGGGTGTGCTTGGCGGTGTAGGAGTGGCTGAAGTGTATACAAAGTTTCCTTCCCGTTGTTAGGATGTCTTGCAGATGGGGGGGGAAGACTTCAGAAAATGCTTGACAACTAGGCTTCCTTGTCGCAGCGCAGACAAGATGTTACTCCCATTGTCAGTCACCATGGTTTCCATTTCCAATTTTCACGGAGCAAGCCATGTTTTCATTTCTTGATGAATGAATTTCAGGAGCTCCTCCCCTGTGTGACGTTCGCCAGGCAAACTATGTGAAGCACAGCATGACACCGCCATGCCCTGCACACATGGTAGGCTGAAGGGGCATTGAGAATTGACCATACAGTGGAGGCTGAGGAGACGGCAAACGATGAGGTGGCGGAGTCGCACACTGTGACAGGCAAAACGGTCTGGGAGCACGGAGGCCGAAGCGGTGTGACCTGTCCAAGTTGCTGTGCAGGAACCACATTCACCCAGTGGGCCGTAAAGGACATGTATTGTCCCTGACCGTAGTTACAGCTCCAGATGTCGGCGCTGCCGTGCACTTTGGTGCACACCGACAGGCTCAAGTACTGGCCTCAACAAATTTGTGCAGGGCTGGTACTGCCTTCTTTGCAAAGAAATGACGGCTTGGGACTCTCCACCTAGCCATCAGCTCTCTGAAAGGTGCAGAGTCCACCACCGTAAAATGGAGGGACTGCAGCACCAGCAACTTGGACAAGAGCACATTTAGCTTCTGCGCCGTAGGATGAGTGGGCACATACTGTTGTCTCTTGGACAGGGCTTCGCTGATGGATTGCTAGCGGGATGACTGACTTTTAGTAGGAGGAGCAGGAGCATCTGGAGCAGCAGAGGATGGGTATGACGCACAGCTACCTTTGGCTGAGGTGCTGGAGCCTTGGCTTGGTGAAATTGGAAGCGGCATGGCACTGGCTGGCGCAGCAGGCTGGACCCCCACTTCGGAGCCTCGGTTCTCCCATGCCGCTTTATGGTGACGATGCATGTGTTGCCACAGGGCCATGGTACCAACATTGGGGCCCTGGCCATGCTTCACCTTCTGTCTACACATCTTGCATGTGGCCAGGTTAACCTCCTGCGGATGCTTGATGAAAATGTGCCACACTGCAGAGTAGCTAATTTTCCCTCCAACAGTCCGCACTAATTCACTGCTACTGCTTCCACTTCCGGGAACCCCTGCTCCACTACCTCCCGGGAAGGCAGCCTGCCGTGCAGCAGGTGGTCTACCCCGCCCCCGGCCACGTGTGGCTCCAGACATCCCAATTCTGCCCCCATGCTGACTGCCAACCCTACTACGACCTTGCTGCCTCAGCTGTTGGCTTTGGGGCAACCTGGCACCCTCTTCTACTGATGATGATGAAGCCCCTTCTGCACTGGGCTCCCAAGTGCGATCGGCTTCATCATCATCATCGAGTTGTATCTGCACGTCACTGATGTCCTTCTCGGTTTTCACAACAGCGTGTGCTGCAGGAGATGGAACGCTTGCCACACCACCTCCCACGCCACTCTCCTCCTCAGTGTTTGTCTGCCTAGCAAAAGAAGCGGCGGATGTCTCCTCCATTTCTTGGCTGGGCAGTAGCTGCTGACTGTCCTATAACACATCGTCCTCACTGAATAGTGGAGCTGAACCCAAAGCATAAGAGACGGCGGCTGGAGGGGGGCGTAGGACAGAGACAATGAAAGGACAGAGGCTTCTCCCGGGCCATGCCAACTCAGGGTTGTGTCCGAGGAACCTACCGACTGTTGACTGGGGGTGTCAGATGTCACTTGTGATGAGGTCGATGACCGCGTTAACCAATCGATGATGGCAGATGCGTTGCTGGTCAAGACACGACCGCTAGCAGATACTGGGAGATCAGGCCTCTCACTGCGACTCCTGCTGCCACTCGCCCCTAGTCTGCTGCGACCTCTGCCTGATGAATATAGGCCTCTCCTCAGTGCACATCCTGGCACATCTCTGCCTGACATTTTTACTGCATTTAGGAGGGGAAAAAATACACTACACTACACCTAGAACAGTATTTTTGTAACAGCAGGTGTGTAGAAAAGTTAGATCAAAATAGGCAGACACTGTAGCTAAAGGCTAATGCAAAAAGATACTGTCAGATGGTCTTACACAGGATGTGGTCAGAGTTAAATGCACCACAGGTAGTTTTAAAAAGTGGTTTTTGTTAAAAATGTAAAAAAGGTAAAGATGCAGGTACTCTTAAAAGCGCTAGTATTTGGGATGCCCCCCCCCCCCCCCCGGTGAAAGGCAATGTGTGCTTTAAACTTGTAAACCAGACTTTTTATACAAAAGGCAAAAGGTTAGTAGGCAGGTACTCTTAAAAGATAAGTGCTAGTATTTGGGATGCCCCCCCCCCGGTGAAAGGCAATGGGTGCTTTAAACTTTAAAACCAGACTTTTTATACAAAAGGCAAAAGGTTAGTAGGCAGGTACTCTTAAAAGATAAGTGGTAGCACTGACAATGGCCCCGGTGAAAGGCAATGGGTGCTTTAAACTTTAAAACCAGACTTTTTTATACAAAAGGCAAAAGGTTAGTAGGCAGGAACTCTTAAAAGATAAGTGGAAGGTAGCACCGAGAATGGCCCCCGGTGAAAAGCAATGGGTGCTTTAAACTTGAAAATCAGACTTTTTTTTTAAAAAGGCAAAAGGTTAGTAGGCAGGTACTCTTAAAAGATAAGTGCTAGCACTGACAATGGCCCCCAGTGAAAGGCAATGGGTGCTTTAAACTTGTAAACCAGACTTTTTGATACAAAAGGCAAAAGGTAAGTAGGCAGGTATTCTTAAAAGACACGTGCTAGTATTTGGGATGCCCCCCGGCGAAAGGCAAAGTTTGCTTAAAAAGTGACTTTGATTACAAAATGCAACCAGTTAATAGACAGGTACTCTTGAAATATTTATGCTACTGTTTGGCATGCCCCCTCTTCAAATACACAGGTTGGCTGCTTTGATAGTGGAAAAGTGACTTTGATTACAAAATGCAACCAGTTAATAGACAGGTACTCTTGAAATATTTATGCTAGTGTTTGGGATGTCCCCTCTTCAAATACACAGGTTGGCTTCTTTGATAGTGGAAAAGTGACTTTGATTACAAAATGCAACCAGTTAATAGACAGGTACTCTTGAAATATTTATGCTAGTGTTTGGGATGCCCCCTCTTCAACTACAGAGGTTGGCTCCTTTGATAGTGGAAAAGTGACTTTGATTACAAAATGCAACCAGTTAATAGACAGGTACTTTTGAAATATTTATGCTACTGTTTGGGATGCCCCCTCTTCAAATACACAGGTTGGCTTCTTTGATAGTGGAAAAGTTACTTTGATTACAAAATGCAACCAGTTAATAGACAGGTACTCTTGAAATATTTATGCTAGTGTTTGGGATGCCCCCTCTTCAAATTCACAGGTTGGCTGCTTTGATAGTGGAAAAGTGACTTTGATTACAAAATGCAACCAGTTAATAGACAGGTAGTCTTGAAATATGTAAGCTAGTGTTTGGGATGCCCCCTCTTCAAATACAGAGGTTGGCTCCTTTTATAGTGCAAAAGTGACTTTAATTACAAAATGCAACCAGTTAATAGACAGGTACTCATGAAATATTTATGCTAGTGTTTGGGATGCCCCCTCTTCAAATAGAGAGGTTGGCTCCGTTTATAGTGCAAAAGTGACTTTAATTACAAAATGCAACCAGTTAATAGACAGGTACTCTTGAAATATGTATGCTAGTGTTTGGGATGCCCCCTCTTCAAATACAGAGATTGGCTCCGTTTATAGTGGAAAAGTGACTTTGATTACAAAATGCAACCAGTTAATAGACAGGTACTTTTGAAATATTTATGCTAGTGTTTGGGATGCCCCCTCTTCAAATACAGAGGTTGGCTCCTTTTATAGTGGAAAAGTGACTTTGATTACAAAATGCAACCAGTTAATAGACAGGTACTCTTGAAATATTAATGCTAGCACGCTTTTTAAAGAATGACATCAGGAAAAGGAAAAGCTAAATAGGCAGGTGTGTTATTAACACTAAATAGGCTTGAAAGCTAATGCAAACACTTTAAAATGTCCCTGTCTTTCTCTGTCACTGTCACAGCCTCTCTCCTCTATCTGTCCCTCGCTCAGCTTCTTCTGTTCTATCTATCTATCTTTCTATCTTTCTATCTATCTATCTATCTATCTATCTATCTATCTATCTATCTGTCTCTCCCTTGCTGTATCTATCTACCTACCTATCTGTCTGTCTGTCTATCTGTCCCTCGCTCTCTTCCTGCCTGATCTGCTCTGGCCGCAATACAGTGTCAGAATGATCTTCCACAAAATGGCCGCCGTTTATATGGGGCTGTGACATCACTGGTAAGCCTGTCTGCTGATAGGTAGCATGTGACACCTACCCAGGATTCCTTGCCCCATGGTACATGTCCTGACATGTGGATCTACCATTTTAGATGCACTGTATAGCAGTAAATAGAGTTTTAAAGAAGCAGTTCGAAATTCAGAATCGTAACGAAACAAATTTTTCCTGAATTCGGGTTCGTCAGAATCGCTCATCTCTAATTATAGCAGCAAAGTGTTGAGAGAACCTTTAGAACTACAAACCCCCCATTTAAATCAATCTTCAACTTTAAAAGTTTGCTGTAAATCTGCTTCCCATTTTATCATATACTCAAGTTTGGAAATCAGGTTGTGTGTTTTGCTAATAGTATCCTAAAGAGCTAATGCATTAGACAATACAGGACATAATATAGCTGCCCTTTTTACCTTAGCTATCCACATTAGAGAATTAATGGAAAATAAATCACATGCTTTCTGTTCTATCATTACCCAGCTGGGCTTTTCTCTACTAATAAACATCTGTGTAAGCTGGGTTAATTGAGCAGCAAAGTAACTATATACATTTGGGACACTAATGCTCCCCTTATGTTTTGCTATATATAAAATGCTCTGATTTATTCTTCTACTTTTGCCTGCCCAAATAAATCTCTTTTGATTGGATTTTTCCTTCAGTCTGCCTTCGGGATAGGAATAGGAAGTGTTCTGAACAAATATAACAGTCTAGGTAACAAATTCATTTTAATCGCCCTAATGTGCCCCAGCCTTATTCCAGATCAGGAGTCGCTCACAATTGTTTGAAATAATGAATTGTAATTGTTTCTATATAATAAATGTAACTGATGGGTTAGTTAGATCCCAAGATAATAAATGATATCAGTATTCCAAATGAGATTAAAGGATTGTTTTAAATTAAGAACCTCTTTGTCCTAGAATGTCAAATTCAACACCTCAGATTTAGTAACATTTAATGTTATGCCCGACATTTTGGTAAATTTCTTGAGCATCTAAAATAAATTAGGAAGCGAAGTGTGGGGAAACAAACAATAGAACCTCGTCAGCAAATAATGCACATTTATGTCCCCCCCCCAAACTCCATCCTCCCAACATCCCTGCTTCACCAAATCACCAAAGGTTCCATCGACAACACAAATAATAATGGTGACAACTATGTTGAGTACCACTGTATATACTAACTTAAATACTTTTATCCTTATAACTGCATCAGGGTTCCTATATAAATTTCTCAAAATATTTTGAAATGTAGTTCCAAAACCTTGCCTTCCCAAAACATAAAACATTTAATCCAAAGTCAAAGCTTCAAATGCTTTATGTCAATCTAATGAGAAAAGCATAGCCACCTTGCTCCTCCTTGATCCCATCTAGCTTGAACTGCCGAAATCAAATCAATTATTCTTCTGGTCTAATCCAAAGCCTGCCTTCATGGGATAAAACCCACCTGATACAGATGATTATACTGAACCAGAAAAGAGTCAAGCCAATATCTTAGTAATGTTTTAGTAAGAAGCTTCAAGTCAGTATTAATCATGGAAAAGGGTCTTTAATTATTATACCTGCCTGGATCTTTTCCTAGATTTGGGAGCTTCTCAGGCTATTGAAACATAAGCAAGATAAGGTGATGTTTTATAATAAATACTAGAAAAACCATCAGGTCCATGAGCATTAGAGACTTTCAGTTGTTTGATTGTCATCTCCTCTTCCTATATCTCTTCAGAAAATATCCTGATGAATTTCTGATAATTAAGGAAATGTGGTATCTTGAAAAAAATCATCTGCTTTAGATTTATCAAAAGGAGTTGGAGCAGCATATGAATTGTTATAATAGTTGAAAAATTCATCTAGGATTCTTACTTGACTACTAGCATAATCCCTTGAAGATAATCTCAATTCAGGAAAGGATGTAATTTGCTTCCTGGGGATTAATCTCCTTGCCAAAAGTGCCCCTATTTAATCTCCTTGTGATAAAACTTATGTTTATCCCATCTCAAAGTATTTTCAGCCTTGGTAGTAAGAATCAGGTTTAACTCCGGTCTAGTCTGGTTAAATTTATGTAAAATGTGTGGATTTGATTTATAATGTTTACATAGTATATTTAATAATGCTTCCTTTAGTTTAACCGCTTCAGAATTTTTCTTTCTGCTTGCCAATTTGATCAGATCCCCTCTGATATATACCTTATGGATTGCCCAGTTTAATGAAGGAGAGGTAAGAAAAGCCTTATTTTGATCAAAGAAAGGAGCTAATTCTTTTTCCAGTGCAGTAACTATTTCAGGATCACTTAATAACGATTCATTTAGTCTCCGACTTAAGAGCATGGCTTAAGTCTTAGATCATTAAAGTCCACAACCACCGGGGAATAATCAGTCCCAAGAGACTTCCTTTATAGAACAAGACAATACATTGGGGGTTAATCTAGATCTTATAACAAATAAAAAGTATGGTGAACATGAGAGAAAAAGGTATCTATCTATCTATCTATCTATCTATCTATCTATCTATCTATCTATCAAGTATCTATAAGATCCTGAGAGTGTGTGAACTCAGTGAATTTGATACTGGCTTTAGATAGGGGAAATTTATAGGTTTTGTCTCTTACTACATCAAGAGCAATGTTAGAATCCCCTCCTAAAAATAACTGTCCTTCTGCCTTACTTGTAAAGTCCTCAAATTTGAAAATGAGATCTGACATCTGTTAGGAGCATAATAAGAGACAAAAGAGACTAGCGAGTCTTCAATATTTCCCTTAACCAACAAGAACCTGCCATCGGAATCTCCAGTTGTGTCCATGTGTATAAATGAAATTAACTATACAAATATCCACCCCTCTCTTCTTTACACTGCTGTTAGCCATGAAAAGTTTCCAAACCTATGATTAAAAAATTTCAGTAAAAGGTAAAATGGGTCTCCTGTAGCATGACTATATCAGCTCCAAGAACACCATAATAGCAAAATGCGTTTTTTCTTTTACCCATTAAATGCCAGCCTAACTTGAGATTTTGTCACCCTTTGTTGCAAGACAATTTTCAATACTTTGTGCTATACATGTTCAACCGTGATTTTTGAAGGGAATTCCAAGGAAAATCATATTTTCTTTTTCAGTAGATCCTGGGCTTTAACATGAAATATATTGTTTGGCCCTGTGTTAGTGTATGCTTAATATTTATGGGTGAAATATGTGCAAAGAATGAAAAAAATATTTTTACAATTTGTAGCGTTTTTTTATAATAAAAAATGTAAATTTTTCAATAACATCATATTGAATGTAAGAGCCCCATTACAAAGGGACCACATAGGTATTGGTAGACACCCTTTCCTGCCCAGAAGACTCCCCCAAACTGAAACACTGCTTTGGCATATTTTCAGATAAAATACAACTGCTATATATTCTTTGGAAGTACACGCCTCACGCTTTCTAGGCATACCAAGGTTGTTGACATGGGCACGCTTTTTTTGGAAGTAACCCCTCAATGAATTGCACAGGGTTTCTCTAATAATTAAAAATGCAGAATTAAAGCCCCATTTTTCTATAAAATAACTAAATGAAAACAAGAAACAAACAAGTTAAATCTGAAAAAGCAAGGTCCCTCGAACAGAACAATACTCAACATGTATAGGTACTGTCAAGGGTAGAGTTACAAAACTGGAATACCGAACACAAACCATATATTTCCTAAATGTATAGATGTTAAGCTTTCTAGCCATATCCAGCTTATTGTAGTGGCTTCATCTTTCTGGAAGTAATCCCTCAAAGAATGATTTGGTTGCACAGGGTTTCCCTAAAAACATGTATAAAAAAGCAGAAGAAAAAAAACACATTTTCCTAAAATATCAATATGCAAGCAAGTAAACGAGCTAAATCTAAAAGCACAAGGTCCCGCAAACAGAACAATATCCAACATGTATAGCTAGTTTTAACCCTCTTTTGACTGGCCATTTTTCACCATTTTGCACTATGTTTAGGTGTGATTTTTGCAGGACTTTCCCGAAAAAATATATTTTTTTTTTGCGGCTGAGTTTGGGCTTGAACATGAAATGTCTTGTTTGTAATTTTTACAGTGTTTTTTTTAAAATATATTTGAGTAAAAAAAAAAATATTTTTTTAAATATTTATTTTATTAAAGAAAACCATATTGCATGTGAAAGCCTCATTTCTCCAGTTTACAACAATACCACATATGTATACGTAGCCCCCTGTTCCTGCACCGGAGACGCTCCAAACTGAAAAGAGCACTTTATAACATTTACAAATACAACTACTATCCACACTATAAAGGGTTACATTTTTAAAAAATGGCGTTGGGTCCCTCCTCCCAGGGGGGATTTTAAGGGTTGAAAACTTGCCCAACTTCCTATGCTGTTTGTTGGGTCCTGGGGGGTCCACAGATTAACTCCAAAATTGCAGGGTACCTTCGCGTGGTTGAACGAAAGGCCTCAGCACAAAAAACGCCATGATCAGATCACAACTGCGGCCAGGATCAAGGGTTGAAGCGGAACTAGCTCAACCCACCTCTATTACCAGCAATGCCCACATGCATTGCATTCAGTGGGAACTGGACATTCAGAGGCTACATCCCCCACCAGTCAAAACCCGAAAGCACAGCTCCCAGATTCACAAACTGTGGCTGCAGGAGAATGATCAGTGGTGTGGGAGCATCAGTAAGATTCTGTGGACCCTATTCACTTTTTTAATTCATTTTTAGGGGTTTACCCCTAATAGTTATCTGCAAGGTTGTATTCTATTTGAAAATCACTTAAACCGGACCTTCAGCGTGATTTAATGAAAAGCCCAAACTCTTAAAAAACAGTTCCCCCAGCATCTAAAATTAATATATTTTATGTTTTTAGTCACTAACTTATTATTCTTTCCCCCACTGGGCTGCAACTCTGTTTAGGAATTTAGGATACGGGCGCCGCCATCTTGACTCAGAAGCATCACACTTACTGAGGAGAGGAGAGCGGGATAAGGTACAGGGGGGCGGGTTATAGCTGTGCTTTGCTCAGACAGAGCAGAGCTGGGGTCAGGTAAAGGTCAGCAGTCCCAGAATGCAGAGCAGCACAGTCAGGAGGCACTTCCTGTTTGCAGGCTGCCTGATAAGATGGCGGCTTCCATAAGCCGCCATCTTGGATGTTTAAAGGCTCATAACATGCAGTAGATGCAGGTAGGAAGATTTTTAATGTGAGCAATCTGTATGTACAGGGTGTGGGAAACATATAAGATAGACTCTTATTCAGAGTGAAGGTCCACTTTAATATTCTTTTCAGTTTGTGGTGTCTCCTGGGTAGGAACAGGTGTCTACTGATACATAGGTGGTACCATTGTAATCAGGAGGAAAGGAGCTTTTACAAGCATTATGGTTTTCTTGAAAATGTACATTTTTATTTAAAAAATAAAAAAATGAAAATCCCTAGAAATTCCTGCAAAAATCGCAGTTAACCATATATAGTGCAAAATGCTTAAATAGAGCCTGGCAACAAGATGTGACAAAGAATGCAGGCAGGCAGGCAGTTAAAGGGTTAAATAGCCTGTAGCTAAAGAAACAGTCACCCCTGGAGTACTTTTCACTTCCTGCAATATTTTATCATAAACACAGGCTGGTTTGCACAGTTTTGCCAATTATTTTAAAAACCTATTACTATATATATATATATATATATATATATATATATATATATATATATATATAATGTTTATTTGCCTTATTGGTTTTCCTTTAATCAGGGCAGAGTATCTTTGTATAGTATATCTATTTTATCAATCTAGAAGCTAACAGAAGTCCATTAACCACAAAGCAGTCACCAGGAGGTATCAACAAATCACAAGCTGAATGGCCCAGCTGCTGGCTAAATCTAGTGCTATGCAATCAGAAGAGTTCTCAGTGACAAGCACAGCCCCAGGCTTGTCATCTTCACGTAGCTCATATCTAAATCATCTGGGTGACAGCTCACTTCAGTAGACTGAAAGACAACCAGCCTTTAATCACCTGAAATAGGATCAGATGAAAAAAAAAAAAGACTGAGGCTTATCATGTAAAAAACAGAGAGCAAACTCATTATTAATTATTGAAAACAAATGATTGGATATACAGTATATATTTAAACATGTTTTACATCATTAAAAACAATTGGTATGATTATGTACGAGTAAAATATAAATATTAGTTTATGTGTACAGTTTTTATGCAGTGTACATTTTGGTAAAACCTAAATATGATGGCATTGGTATAAAATAAAAATAAATTGTTCCACCATCATTAAGGGGGCATCTTTTCTTCATGCTCCCTAGGGTGAAACAATTGAAGCGCTGTATGTAACATTTCTGACAGTACGCATAATTTACTTTTAATATTACCTCTTCACAGGTAGTGCATATATGCCGAAGAATCCATCCAAACTTTGATCAGTCTTTGCTACCCTTCCTGTATAGGTAACACAAATATATACAAAGTAAGTTCAAATGACTATACCGCTAATATACAGTATTTCTGTTGTAGCATAGCAACATGGCCATTGGACAACATGAAAGATACCTTGATAAATAAAGCAGTAACAAGATATGGGGGATTTATTTCTCTCCAAAAACAGAAACATGAAAACTAAAAAGAGAATCATGAACAAAGACATAAAACCAATAAAACCAAAAAGCGCAACACACTCATTAGTCACTGGACTATAAAAAATGAGTGCATTTAACTGTCAAATTCCTGGTTACTCATGCACAGGTTTCCGAAATAATACTATAAACCAATCTATAGTAAACAATATATGTGTGCAAGCTTTCCCTAGGCAACCTCAGAGTACCCTCTAACCACCTTGCCATGCCCCTCACCCGAGTACCTGGGCCACTCAGATCAACTGATAACTATCAACTGTCGGGTGCACGTGAGCAGGGCAATTAAAATACACATCTTATAGAAGCCACAGCTCAAAACCCTGTTAGCTAGGTCTGGGTTGGCACACATCTGCATATGTTTTTTAAAGCTGCACCACCAAACGCCAAGGTGCCTCTGTGTGGCTAAGCAAGTACACGCATCTTTGCTCTTGAAAACCAAGCAGACCTAAATCCAAATTCACTGACAGCAGCAGAGATTGGCATCATATGCTGCTGTGTATAGACTGGAATGGACATGATTCAAACTGTGTGAAAGCTTATTAATCATTTGGATATATGTGAGAGCAATACTTAAATATTACAATATATTTCTTTTTAATGCCATCATAGGTTTGTGATGAGCAGAATAACATCTAAAAAGATAATCTAAAAATCATAATTTGGAACCTGGTCGCAGGCCACCAAAAATGGGTGCAGAATTTTTTGATTTGGAATAGCATAATGAAGATAGCCACAGTCTCCAAAAACGCCAGTCGTATGTCCTTCCACCAAGACGCTACATTCATATGTAACTCCACATGCTACCATTGCCCACGCCCATTGGCTTACCTCTCTGAATACACAGGTCAATTATTTATAGCCCTTCCCCGCAGTCTCACATTCAAACCATGTTCTCAATACTCAACCCATCTAAGCTCCAACCTATGCTAAGCATACAATTATTATAGAAAAATTATTTTTCCAAGATTTCACCAAGGGTTGGTTTTTTGAATCAATGTCATTGCATTCTTCCAAGCCACTGCTGTTACCTCTGTTTGCTAATTGCCCTTTTCTGCTTCACTGTCCATGCAACCTCCCATTTTTACTGTACTCCTATTTGATTATCTTTACACGCTAGTTCTATTTACCTCTCCCACTTTCCCAACAGCTGGTCAGGGGTCACATCAGATGGTTCTGAATGCCACATGTGGCCCCCTGTGCTCAGCAATTTGGAGTAAGAGCGATCACCTCCCCAAACGTTGGCGTGCTCCTGCTCCCAGCCTCTCTGAATCCACCAGAAAAGGTGAGCGACTGGAAGGGGGGTTTTCACACTTTAGGGCATTCCAGTTTGGATCTTTTTAGATTCCAGGGATGGGTAGGCTGGGTTTTTTTCTGCTTTAAGGAGAAGAAGCTCACATTTTACTTCAAAAAGGACTTTTTGAAGGACACAGTTTTGTGTGCGGATCTACTCCAGTGATATCTGACATGTTTTAGAGCAGACTTCATTTGAATTATAAGAAACATTTGGGTTCAAGCACAGTATTAAGTTTGTACTGTATATACTGTATAATTACATACGATGGAGTAGTGGAAGAGAATTCCAGTGTCAACCTGTGAACTGCATTCCCATGTGAGTTAAGGTAGAGCTGGAAAATAAGTGTGACTACACAAAATATTGACTTTTTGGGCACAATTTGGGTTGAGTCTTGGGCTCTAGGTAGCAGTCTTTGGTGCCCGCCTTGCTTGCAGTGAGACCCTGGTTCCCTTCAATCAGAATTCAGCCTGAACGTCAACCTTACCTTACCTCACCATTCATTCAAATTACCTTGATTTTCACATTTTGTGGATTTTTCTGTTTATTTACCTCCTTGTGCCCTGTTATGTGTCTCCTGGGGTAGTGATGGTATTAACCACAAGCTCTTATTCTAGTGTTGGCATTTGTGTCTGCTTCTCAGTAGTGGAATGCTTACGTTGGTCTGCAAGGGATTGATAGGGACAGGACTGTTTCTAGGGAAGGGGGAGCAAGGTGATGGCCCTGGGCACCAAGAACATTGGGGACACCCTTATCTCAGCCAACTTGTTTTCTGGAGGTGCAGGCCATAAGACAGGCCCCTAATTCCACCATATTGGACTTAGTAATATGGAGGTGACACTGCCTGCTGCTATGAAAGAAGCACAGAATAGCACTTACTAGCAGCAGCACCATAGGATGGGTGAAAAGGGGGCAGATATTTCCCATTGAGCACTATTTAGCCTAGAAACGTCCCTGGAAGTGCCTCTACTCATTTTCCTATATATGTTGGTCTGTGTGGATGGCTGGTCTTAGGTGTCCCTTTTGCTCTCTCCCGTAGGGCAATAACCTTGGTTAGGGAGTTGATGCAATGTTATCACATGTGCCTCCTGGCCCTTGGCTCCTCCCTGGAGTCTGATCCCCTGGGTTCTTGCAGGAACTGAGCTCCTCCATTAACCAATTGTGGGTTCTGACTCGGGGGGGGGGGTAGATCGATGCATGCAATGGCCATTGTTTAGTTCCAGATGCGGCGTGGTCATCCTGGATTGATAATTTATAAGGCGGCATTAAGGGAACACACTGCATGTGGCAATTTATGGGAGAGGTTTTATTAAAATGTACTTTTATTTAGGATGAGCTGCTGGGCAAACCTCTGTAATGATTTTGAAACTAATTGGAATGTACCGGTAAATTAATTGGGAGGGGGGGGTGGATATAGAGAAATAGTGTGTGTGGCTGATGGGTGGGGTATTCTTGCATACATACATTTTCTCTACATAAATGGATAACATAAAATAGAAATGTCAGATACACCACTATTTAGTGTTATCAACTAATTTAGTAGGTTGATATGATTAAACCAATCGTAGGTTTATTATCAGCTCTTTCTTTCACACACTGCAAAGTCATTTAATGATATCTAATTGTGCTGCTCTCTCTACTTAGAATTCTGAATTCCTAAGACCATAATATCCCATCAAATCACACAAAGAATTAAAAGACTAAGCAGCTGTAAATGCTACAATACTTGGAATGTATTTGTGTTTGTCCTATGATTTCATACAAAGAGCCAAGAGAGATCTTCAGTGTGTAAGTTGAAGTAAATCCTTTTTAAACAGAAAACAATAAGCTTGTTTTAATGCAATTTGTGACTAGAATTTTAATGAGAGGGCCTCCTCTGGGAATGTTTTTTTATCTGTATACTGTTATAAATCGTTAACACTCTTTTTTTTATTTTGACTTGCTTTTCCAATATTACTTAACCTATTCTTCATCAGATAACAAGTAAAGATTACTATTCCAATATAGCCCTTCAATAGTGAAAAAAAGAATTATTAATATATTTTAGCACCTAGGTGCTGCATTTATTGGCAAAACAGCAAAGGTTAACAATGGTTGCATATGCAAAGGTGGGCTATTCCTGTGGAGGGAGGTGCAAAAAAGTCATTAGTCCTGATGCTACAAATAAATCAGCACAGACTGATTATAGAGCAAAAAATACAAAACTGTAATTACAGTAGTGAAGTCTAGAGAACATGTTTGTATAATCACAGTACAATTCTTACATTTTTAAACTTTTTGGAAAATTAGATATTAAAGCAGGACTATCACAAAAAAATGGGCCAATGATAGAAATCCTTAGAAATATGCTGGATGACGTGAGGGGCCGCTTTAACAAACAGCATCAATAAATATCCAGCCAGGATTGTTTCATTCTTTTAATGGAAAGAAGAGGAAATTGGGGGTTTTGTCCCCCCATTTCACTAAAACCTGGCACCCTTGGATTTTATTTCTACCGGGTAAAGAAAACCAATAGCTTGGCAGAAGTTTTATTCAGTTTTGGTGTATAAGTGACCCCTCCTCTCATTAGCCGATGTGTTTATATGGATTTTTTAATATTACATAATTTTGCATAGGTCACCACGTTGTTTACAGTGTAACTAAAGTCCCCAACAAGTGGGCGGGACTGAGGGAATGACAGCTTGTAAAGAAAGCGGGCGGGGTGGGAGAGAGGAATGACAGTGGGCAGGAAGGAGGAAAGGCAGTGGGCGGGAGGGATCAAAGACAGCGGACGGGGCAGGCAGGCAAGAGGAATGAAAGCGCGTGGGCGAGCTGAAAGATAGGGGGCGGGGCGCCTGAGCGTGATGAAAGAGCGCGTGAATAAGGTAAAAGCTGGATGCCAATGTCAATGATTGGGGGAGGCAAAAACTGAATGTTTAGTTAATTTGGGGGAAGATTGCAGGGGTTTGGGATGCCCAGGAATACCTTTAAAGTGGAACCCACCAGTGGCTGGCCTGGAATCTAAAAGATTCCAGGACTGGCCGCAGGCTTTTCCTTGAGGCATCCTGATTTGGGATGCCCCCGCTGTGTGAACCCCCCTTCTCCAGGGCACCTGTAAAAACTCACCTTTCCCCGCTCCCATCTCTCTATTCCCACCTCTGTCCCATCCCATCTCTCTGTTCCCAGCTCTGTCCCATCCCATCTCTCTATTCCCAGCTCTGTCCCATCCCATCTCTCTATTCCCACCTCTGTCCCATCCCATCTCTCTGTTCCCAGCTCTGTCCCATCCCATCTCTCTATTCCCAGCTCTGTCCCATCCCATCTCTCTATTCCCAGCTCTGTCCCATCCCATCGCTCTATTCCCAGCTCAAACAATATTAACAATCAATGCTGCCACACCCCCAGCCCCGCCCCCAGTCAGCCCTCCCCAGTGCCCCACCGGGCCACGGTAAAATTACCAAATCCTGAACCGGTCCACGGTGAAAAAAAGGTTGGGGACCACTGCCTTAAAGGAGTCAGTATCCACAGTGGGATGGGGAGCAGCAGTAGAAATGATTGTAGCCTTAGGTGTGTTTGGTCCCTGAGAAGGTTGTGCTTGCTTAATCTCCTTTCTACATAGACAGACATAATAGTTATGGAGAAGTTATCTGCTGTACGTTCAGATTACTACGAGAAATTTTTGAAGACTTAGTCATCCCCATAGTTGTGCTAGCAAGGCTTGGCAGTGAATGACTTCTCAGTCCTGGACCTATAGGGGCCAACATGCACTGACACATCCCCCCCCCCCCATTTTTTCCTAGTCTTCTTTATCTTTATATTTCTTCTAATTTAATTCTTATGTTTCTGTGATACATGGTTAAACTCTGTGTACTATAGAAATTAGCTTGCAGTGTAAATAAATGCAGTAAAACTGTGCTGTTGGTTATGGCACTAAACTGTTCACGTGGCTACAACCAGATATTTCTATGTTGCCATATTGTCTATTGCTTTAATATTCATGAAACTACAGTAATTCTGGAACGTTTGGTTTAGCCTGTCAAACTAAATAGACATTGTAAAAGAAAATAGTATACAGTTCTCAAATGTGGTAAAAGGCTGGTTATAAGCTTTATCTTGGGTTCTGGCTCTATTTAGTTGCTATACAAACTGTACATAGATCAATATATTTGGTTTATTATACTGAAATTATCTTTAATAGAGATGGCTGATGGGTTCCCAAGCCCGAACTTTAACCGGAGGTCCATGTTCGAGTTCGGCATCTGGCCTTAACGCGGTTGCATCAACAGGAAGCTGCTGTAACTCACATCTGTCCGTTCCTCTTCCTGTCAGTGGCAGCATCATCTGAAACTGGCCCCATCCGAGGCTACAAAAAGATGGCTGCCGGCTCCCATGCCAGCACTAAGAGTGTCCTCCCTCATGAGAGTTGGCAGCCATATTTTTGTAGCCCCGGCATTTTCATATGGAACGGAAGAGGATCGGGCAGAGGTAAGTTAAAGCAGCACGCTTCTGCTGCACACTCTGCACAACTAGCCAACAACAGTTTAGGGTTTCTGGATCTCCACAAAGCATTAGCATAAGGCCTCCCATTGTTTAAAGGAAAAATGTTCACCATTCTGTGGCCTTTTTCTACTATTCCATTGCGGAAGTTCAAGGGGTAACTAGGAGACCACTTACCTCATCAACGATCCCACAGCCCCGGTTAGTAAAACCGGGAGCTGTGCTTCATGGTTCTGGCTGGTGGGTGGGCATTGAAAACAATGAGTGCCTCTGTACTCCAGGAATTTCCATGTGTGGTGGCACCCATTGTTCTCAATGGGAGCTGGTGGTCGAGAGGCCACACCACTCGCCAACCGGAACCCAAAAGCGCAGCTATCGGCTTCACACAGTGGGGACTGGCCAGCACTGGAAAAATTCTATTAAGGAAGACTTCTGACTGTCTCTCCATAATACCTAAGCAAGTCTTGAGTTGGCGCTCAGTTATCCATTTTCAGGAGAAAATACAAAAAAAAAAAAACCCTTAACAACTGTACATATTTTTGTGCTCCTCTTATTTGAAGGCTGTTTTTTGGCTTGCTATCCATAGACAAGAGAGTCCAGAATACAATGCATCATTAGGATGGTGCCATGGTCTGAAAAACAGACAATGTACTTACTCTTGGACAACAAATGGTCTCACGATACAAGTCTTGGTCTGTATGTCAGTTACACTAAGTTTTATCATCAAGAATTGTTTGGGGCAATCAATATTATATATATTACAATAAACGCAGAAGAAATGTAACTTCATAAATAATAACTAAATAATATGCTTATGTTTATATACTGTCCAAACATAGCAAGATTCTGTGTACAGAAAAAATGAATAAAAACTGACTTTTATGTGTTTGGATAGCTTTCAAACTATAAATTACATTACAATGCACTACCTTGCTCAACATGACTGTGAAAAGTAAAGCTGCTACATAAACAGTCTGCGTAAATCGTATTCACAAATCTTAAAAGGAACCGCAGCACTGAAGCCTGTTTACTAGCTACGAATCCTATGATCTGACTCCAAAATCTGGATAAAAACCATCTGTAGAGGTATGTAACACTTATTACTGTAGAACATGCATGAGTGCAAAAAGGAGTGCCACTAGATGACACTGCATCTCTAATACCCAAAGCAGAATGTGAGGCACAGATGAACTTCTCTGTTGAGATGGGTGACACGCATGTGCTACTGGTGTGCTGTTTGTGCTAGGTGTGTCTGGAGATGACTGTGTAGACGCTTTCCAACTCAACTCTGTCCACCTCACCTCCGCTTACCTCCTCCCTCCTTAACTCAGTTTACGCTCAGTTTACCTTTTTTTTTTTACCTGTATCTACCTCTACCCGCCTCACCTATGCTCACCTCTTCCTGTCTCATCTCAACTCTGCTCAAGTCACCTCTCCCTGCCTTACTTCTGGCCACATATTCCTGTCTGAACACCTCACCTTTTCCTGCCTTCCTGCCCAGGAGTGTTCTCACACTCTCCCGCTGACAGAGAATTGGGGCTCAGGTAAGTTACAGCAGCGGCAATCAAAGAGCTTTTCTTTTTTTGGCCAGATAACGAACTTGAACACGATCTTCTGGCTAAAGTCCATGTTCAGGCTGTGGTTCATTCGTCCATCTCTAGTATTGAGCTTTTGTTCAAAATTAAAGGTTCAGCGTAATTACCACCTACAATATTTAGAATGCTTTTCACCTGTTAGTAGACATTTTTGTCAACTGTAACTTGCTGACATTAATAGTGTGGAAGCTTTTTAAATCTCTGTACTGCAACAACGACACAATTTGCTTTGATCGTTAATAATCCCAGTACTGTTTTGATAGACTCAAAACAGTAAACTGCATAAATGCATCTTCCCCAAACACCTAATGATTTTAATGACTGTACAGATGTCAATGTTTGAAATCCTAAGGCAGCACTATTAATCTCCCTTTAACCCTTTCGCTGCCAGCCTACCTGCAGCATTTGCCACTCCCTGTTGCCAGACTGAGTTTGACTGTTTTGCGCTACACATGTTCAACTGTCATTTTCGAAGGGATTTCCAGGGATTTCCCAGGAAAATTATATATTGTTTTTTTCAACAGAGTCTGGGCTTTAACATGAAATGTCTTGTTTGTGTTTTTTAGGTGTATTCTCAACATTTTTGGGTGAAATGTGTGAAAAAAAATAAAAAAAATATATTTTTTTACAATTTGTAGAGTTTTTTTGTAATAAAAAATGTAAGTTTGTCAATAAAATCTTATTGCGTGAGAAACCCCAATTTCTCCCGCTTACAGCGATACCACATATGTATAGGTAGACACCCTTTCCTGCCCAGAAGCCTTTTATAGCTGCTGGATGACAAATGGTTAATTAAAAAAAAAAATGACATAGGGTCCCCCTTCCCGGGGAGGGGGACCCCATTTTTTTTTGGATTTTTAAGGGTTAAAAACCCTTAAAAATCCAAAAAAAAAAATGACGTGGGGTCCCCCTTACCCAAAGTAACCAGCCCGGGACCAGCTATGGGGGCTTGTAGGCACAGAGTGGGGGGGCCAGCTTTGGTGGCCCCCCCACCCTGCAGCCTACGAGCCCACATAGCCTATGTGGGCCCGGGCTCTTCTGCCCCCCCCTGGCCTTTGGGGAGGCAGGTAATGGGGGTGCGGGGGTTAATGGCAATGCCACCCCCCCAGCCATGTGAACTGGTATAAGGGGTCTCATGGACCCCTTACCAGCTCACAAAGGGTTAACTGTAAAAAAAAAAACACCACACAATAAAAAAAAGTATTTTATTAAAAAAAAATAATTTTTTTTTACTGTACTTACCTTCGATTGCAAGCTCTTGTCCCTCGCCGCTCAGCTGACAGATGCCTGTGATCGGCATCCAGAGAAGGAGAAGGCAGGAGATCAGAGGATCTCCTGTCACCTCCTTCCAGGGCACCGATCACCGGCATCTGAGAAGCTGAGAAAGCTGAAGCCGGTGATCGGGACCGGGATGACGTCATAAGCCCCGCCCCCAAGGGGGCGGGGCTTAGAGGCAAGATGGCGGTCGCCATCTTGAAGAAGAGAGGAGAGAGCCTCCCAGGCTCCCTCCTGAAGATCGGTAAGTCCTGGGGGGGGATCGGAGGCCCCCCAGGTGAAGAGGAGGGACAGCGGGAGCCAGCGCACACACAGGTAAGTGAATGTCATTTTTATTTTTTTTTTTTTTTTACAGTTAGCAGCTGCTGCTGCAGAAGCGGGGGGGGGGGCGGCCTATTCCGGGGGCTCTCCTGGAGCCATCCGACCCCCCACGGGGGATCGGATGGCACCAAATTAAAGGGGAGACCCGGCCGGATCCAACAAGGGGTCAGGTGAGTATTTTTTATTTTTATTTTTTAAACTAGAAGCGATCAAAGTCAAGCACGTAACACCTACGGGCTTGGCACTTAAGGCCCAGCCAAGCCAGCACGTAGGTGTTACGTGCTTGGCAACAAAAGGGTTAAATGTGATGGAAAACACAAATGATCAGTAAGGTAGATTGATTTTCAGTCTGGAGGTTCAGTCTTCAACCCTTGCAAAACATAAATCTGTATTCAAGGAAAGAATCATCCTATTACTGAAAATCAGGTAAATGCCTATTTGCATGTTCATTTAAAAGGACTGTCCAGACAATAAAAAAAAAAAAATATATATCTATATCTATACTCCTCTTTCATCCCCTGCAGCTTATTGGTCCTACTCTGGCTGGCCCAAATTTAGCTGGCTGTGAGATCAGGCCCATGCTAGGCAGGCTCAATCTCCAGTAAAATAAGACATTTTGGATATCTTGGTAATGCTAGCTGTGTTGAGCCTGATAGCTTGACTCCCACCTGAAAATCATATCATTGGGTTGGGGGATAAGAGTTGGCTTGGAGCCAAGTATCATGGTAATGGGGGCAGGCCCACATGGGGCCACTGGCTGGGGCACTGGTATGGAAACCACGCCCGGGCTAATGACACACATCTAGGTAGAACGCACGCTGCCAGGTGCATGAATGAGCAAGCCCTGGTGGAACACATGTCTAGGACCATGCATTCCAGCTGCAGTGATGGGTGGGTGGGGGGAAATGATCCGCCTCCAGGCCAGGGGCTCCCAAAGATGTCCATGCGTGAGTTCCTATATATAGAGTGGACAAGTTATAGGGCACCCGCCCCCACTCAGCATACAACATAACACCCTCTGTACGCACTCTGTTGGCTCCCATACAGATGCATGTCACATCTGGATTAAACACACCACTGACTGCTTTCCGTCTATACTTGCTACAAACTAACTTGCCACAAGCCTCTTGCTACAAACCTTTGCTAAAACCCTTCCTACAACAACCTGCTTGCGGGAAAATGATACCCCCAGGACATCATCATCATTGACCTTCTCTTATAGCAAAACGCATCAAGGCATTAACTACAACCTACCGAATACCAATCTAACCTCTGGAATCTTATACCTGGACCCTCAAGCCCCTTAAACCCAACTTGTACCTTGAACCTTACCTGTTCGGGTCTTGTGAGTCTACTGTTCTCAGACAAGAGACTAGTGATTTTTAACTATTGGAACTTAATTATATATGTATTTTACTCTGTATGTATCTAACAGGGGACACATCTTGTGAGCTATCGCAATCCACGCCAATATCAGTGGAGGACACTCGGATGTTTTCTCGTCTGCTGCATTCTCTCAGCTTTGTAGCCAAAAGTACTGCGATCAGGTTCCATTGAATCAGGCCCAGAGTATACGGGAGATAGACACTGCAAGCTCACAGGTAAGTGAGGATTGTTTTTGTTTAGCTTGCCTGGACAGTTCAGTAAAATTATCAATATTAAAAATAATGGATTATATTTTGACGACTATAGTTAAGTCATTTACTGCATTTCCCTTAGTTTGGCAGCCAATAGCAGCCAATCATGTGACCATAGAAAGCAATTTAGGTTGTGCAAGCCCACCTACCCACTCAACCCTGATCAGCCATGCAATGAATGCAGAAGCATAGGCAGACTTGACTTTAATTTATCGTCAAAGTGTGACAGCAGGCAAAGGCAGTTAGACCATCGGGCTACATTCGGTACTGTCCTAAACGGTTTTCCATTTTTCAATCAAAGAAAAAATGGCCAAGATATCAAGGTTTACAGTTCACTTCATGATTTCTATTCTAAAGCGAGTAGGTGTGGCCCTTTGATCTGTGATGCTGCAGAATAATCAGCATAAAAATCAGCATAATGCGCAGGGTCCAAGTGCAAGAGCCCAAGACATTGCTTCAGAAACCCTGGCTGTGCTCCAACCCTCTCTCCCTGTTTCTAGGCAACATTGGACACCAAGACCAGCACTCCCAGATACATATGCACAAACCCATTGCCACACACGCATGCATGCACTTCCATGTGCATGCACACACCCCCACATGCACTCCCAAGCACGTGTATGCACTCCCACATGCAATGCACTACCACGCACATGCAGACAACTGCCAGGTACTCCCACGCACAAGCACGCACTCCCACATGCGGCCCAGAACACAATGTCTGCTCCAGGAAGCACACAGAGCTGTTGTAGTCCCCTTCACCCCTTACAGATGGTGATCACCCCCCCCCCAAACCAACTCCGCCCATGTGTTTGGGACCTGCTCGGGCTGCTGAGTCACTTACAATCATCTGTGTGGCAGGGGGAGATGGTTGGCTGGGCAATATTACTAAGCTCACCCCTCACTATAGGCAGGCTACAGGAAAAGGCAAAAGAGGGACTGCTCTGGGCAATTCTCTGCACTAGCTGTGGGATGATGGCCCTCTCCAACACAACACAGGGGGGAGAGGGAGGGCAGAAGTGGCAGATATGTACTCACAGGAGTAAGAGAGGAAGAGGGGGGCCAGAAGTAGCAGCGCCTTACTCGCTGGGAGAAGGGGGGAAGCAGCACCATCAGATGTGTGGGGGATGTGTGAATAGTACTTTGTACTATTCACGTATGCTTGTATTCAACAGTAAAAGCAGGCGCTCTCAGAGGCTGTCAGCGCTGTGAGTGGGAAAGTAGGGCATGGGAGGGGGGAAATTAATATGCTAATAGGGGACCAGCAATTTCATCACAGGCTACAATGAAGATCCAGTTGCAGCAGTTTAGTCTAGTGTGGGAATAGAACCAAAAGTAAGCAGTTTTAAAATGATTGCTGGAAATAATAGGACAAGAGGGATCACATTTATGTTTTTTTTTGGAATGACAGGTCTGCTGTCTTCACCACATCCCCGGGCTCTCTGCAGCTGCAGCCATTAAGTCAGGCCGGGCTCGCGGGAGTGTGCACTCCACAGGTAAGATGGGGATGTGGCCAGTGGCTCGCCTATGCTGCCATGAAATTCAAAGCAGCGGCTTTATGCCGCTCATAAAGTGCTGATTGGACGAGCGACCATACATGCACTGTGGCAACGATTAAAGGTGTCACGCTCTGGTAACTCCAGCCCTCTAGGTAAGCCCTCAACCCCCAATCTCCGCAGCCAGCTTCACCTGTAGGGGCCCCCGCTTGCCGGGACGCAAAATACGCCTGCCCGGGATCGGTTGCCCCCAGGACTTCAATGGCTCAAAGGATGAGAGCTTACTAGTTTAGAGGTCTGAAGAACCAATGGCTAAGAGCGAGTGTAGCGGAAGTCCAGAACCAGGCCAGAGGTTGACACGGGGAAGTCAGAGGTCGTAGCGGTACAGAGGGAAGAGGCAGCTCGAGGTCAAGGTACAAAGCAGAGGTCGGCAACGGAGATCAGATTGAGAATAGTCAGTTCAGGCAGAGGTCGGCAACGGAGATCAGATCGAGAATAGTCGGTTCAGGCAGGGGTCGGCAACGGAGATCAGATCAAGGTATATCACGAGTCAAAGCAAGGTACAAGGCGCTATCACAGGCAATTGACAACTGAGGGGGAATTGCTTTTATAGGGACAGACAGGGGAGGGGAAGTGTAGGTGATTGGTGCACTTTGGGAACACACCCAGGATAGGTCTGCAGGGCTAAGAGGGCGCATCCATAAGTGGTTGGTGAACTTTGGGATTACCCCCAGGATTAGTCTGCAGGCTGAGAGGGCGCCTCCCTAAACTCCTAGGGCTCATTGGCCCTTTAAACTAAACATTCCCTGATCCTCCGGCGCCGCCGGAGGGCATAGCAACTACGTGCTCGCGCGCGAGCACGTCCAGAGGACGAGGAAGCGGGGGGCATGGCCGAGCCGAGCGCCGCTCGAGCCGATGCCGCCGGATCCGCGGCCGCCGCACACCGACAGCCGCGGCCGGACGCCTGGAGACGGCGCAGGAACGGGGGCCAGGTAGGTGATTCCTGACAAAAGGTAAGTTAAAGTGGACGATCTGGGAGGTTTCACACAGAAGGGCATCCTACCTCAAGATGCCCACAGGGCAGGGACAAAATACCAGGATAGTCGAAATCCTGGTGATAGATCCACTTTAATTTAGAGAACTTGTCTACTGAGACACACAAATGTTCTGCAATAAATGAACATACAATTATGCTTCAGATCGGCAATTATTGGTATTTTTCTATAAAAATCCATTCAAGACCACACAAATCTGAGTAGACTAAACAACATCCATGCTTCAGGTTATTAATACGTAAGCCCTATCAGACACCTGTGGTCTTTCATAACATTCCAATAGAGATCACACTGAAGATATAATTACATACTCGCTGGCATAAGCGTGTCATTATTTTTCCTTTCAGTAGGACCATTAAATTAATATGACCATTTTTATGTATTAATAGACATTAGTCTGTGGAAATTTCCAGCTGAGCATTTGTATGTAACATTAGCTTTTAACACTGCAAAATGAGATGTAAGGACAAGCCTCAGTGATTCAGATTTTCGAACACAGTAACAAGAGCAATGTGTTTTATAATTATTAGTCTGTTGAAATGTTTTTGATCTTCGACCTTGACGAACAGAAGGTTGAAGCTGTTAACGGCAGCCATTGCAGCAGTTCAAGGTCCATGTCATCAGTGAACAGGACAATGGACCATCTTGGTTCTTAAATATGAAGGCAAACAATAATAGCGGTTTATGTCACAGACACAACCTCATGACATTGTCCAAACAATTGTGTATGTGGAGTTCACTTGAGTGCACTCATGATAATCAAGGAGATACAACGCAGAATGCTGTCCAATATTATTATTATATCAGAATTATGATCAGGGACAGATTGGGTAGTAGAGTCCCCTATACAGTTATTTATTTCACTGGGGGCCCAGGCTGCTGCAGTGTGCCTTTTTAGGTTGCTACGGTGGCCCTATTAGGCTTTTTTGGGAACCCTGTATGTATATGTTAGGCTGCTGTGAGCATACACCGCTGCTGGTAAGCTGCTGTAGGGCCAGTATTCTCTGGGGTCATTTTCAGCTTCTGTGGGGGCTCCATTAGGCTACTGTTGGGACCAGGCTGGTAGAGGGACACTGTAAGACTGCATTGAAATCCTGTAAGGTTGCTATGGGACCAGGTTTCTCTCTGTACTTGAAACAAAGCATCCTCAGGCTCAGTGCATCAGGTACCCAATCACCCAGTGAGGGACAAAGGCTCAAAGTTGGTCCCCTCTCATCCCCTCAACTAATCACCCTCTGACCCTCCTCACACATGCTCAGAGTGGTGGGCCGCCCTAGCTGTCACCAGTTAGATGCTTTGCAGCTAGACAGTCATGTCCCAGCCAGGAATCGAACCTGCCACATGGCCATTTTTTAACTCTAGGCCACGACTACGGCTTTAATGTCCAGTCATAACACAACCTTTCCATTCTGTCTCTCTCCCCTGGCATTGAGGCTAGATGGAAACAGCCTAACAAAAAAAATCCTTATCTCTAGTACGGTGTCCGGCAGCCACAAAACGGGTGCACAGAGCTGCGTCCACTGCTTTTTGCACACTCACATTCTCACCTTAAAGTGAACATTCAAGGAGGGCATCGTCAGTTGTAGCTGCAGTTTTGTCTGGCACCTTGTGTAAACACTGCTACTGAAATTTCTTGCATTTCTGAAACTAGTGGTGGAGGCCCTCTGGTTATATCAAGTGGTGGAGTCCCCTGGACACGAGTCCCTCAGACCATGCAGGAATATACTTCGAATGTATACATATGGTATCAGTATTGAAATTAATTCTTAATTTTTATAGAGGAATATTTCAGTTTCTTGAGTTCTGGCCGTCCAAAGAATGACAGATAGCGGTAGTGCACCTGCATAGTCCATCCTCCTCCTTCCCCAGCTAGCTTCTTTTTGACTACTAAAATACAAAGAAAAAAATACCTGTTTCAAAGACAGTATAAATATAAATGGCAATTAGTAATAACTTATTTAACTAATACCCACAACTGATTACAAATTATTATTTATGAATTTAACTCAAATAACTTCAACAAGGATGCAGAAAAGGTAAGCACTAAATGCTCTTTGGCACAGGTCCAGTGCTCCACACCATTGGGCACAGTTTCTTCCTCCCCCATTGCCCAGGGCAGGTAATCTGGGTATTGAGGTCACCCAACGCTTGCAGGCTTGCCAACCCATCCACCCTTGTAACCAGTATAAAGGTCTTTGGGTAATGTGTACAAAACCACTCCCCTAAGAAATACATTGAACTTCCTTACTGCCGACTTCCCCTTGTTTATATACCTCTGTTGTAGAGTTGATGCACATTGCTAGTCTGAATTGTTCATTGTCCCTGCCTGTAGTGTCGTCAGGGCTCTGGAGTTTGCTATTTAGGATAGGTTCCCCCTCTGTCACCTCTGGCGTCCATCCTTTATACAAAAGAGGTGTGTCGCCCTCCTGAAGAGCAAATGCCAGAGCTGGAAGCCCAGAGGAAGCCACAGCCAGTGCTAGGGGATGCCAAGAACAGCACTGTGCTTGCAAGTACACAGCAGATGTTTTTAAGCAAGAAGATGACAGTGTTCAACATTTATTTTTTAGCTGCAAAATAGAGTTTGTTTTACACTTTTGTTACTTGTGAACTGGTATAGAGACCCCTATACTGATTCAAAGGATGGGGGGGGTTGGCTAGCCTCTGACTAGGCATATGGCAGTTGGCTTGCCCCATTATATGCAACTCCACCAGTAAAAGGGACTGGGAAGAGCCTGGTGCTAATTGGCATGAGCCCAGTGTAAAGCATTCTAAATGTCTGATTTTTCCCTAAACATTTTTTGATTTAAAACATTTACAAAGAAAAAAGCCATAGGTAAGCAGGCAAACCACTGCATGCTTATCAATGTCTAATGCCCCTACCTGTCCTGTAGTTCCCAAGGCTTCCACTGTCTCCGCCACCATCTTGCTGCGCCCAGGAGGTGTCTGTATCCCATAATCCAGGTGCAGCATCTAAATCTTGTGCTTGTGTGCTAGCCGCATCAATTTATTGCTGAGAATTAGAGATGAAATGCGTTCCAACAGTGCAAGATGACAGCTGTGGACACTGTGAAGGTGATGTCTAACACCAGGGAAAGACAGAAATAGCTCCCTGGGCATTGCAGAAAACTTGTGCAGACATGTGAAAGTCCCTTACCAGGGGAATTTCACTCTGCTTTAAAGTGGACCAAAACCCAGGATTTTGACTGGGCTTTGGTCCACTTCCCCGGGGCACCCCAATCGGGGGTGGAGGGAATGGATCGCGGAGAGGGAATGGATCGGCCCAGGAATCTTATAGATTCCCGGGCCCATCCTGCTTGGCTTTGGTCCACTTTAATCCGGGGTGTCCCTCCATCCGTGTCAGAGGCACATATGCTGCTGTTCATGGAGAATAGCCGCTCATCCCCTGAGCCATTGGAATGCCGGCCCATATGCCTTGTGCATTGAGACAGTAGCCCCTGGAGAAGAAGGAAAAAACAATAATAAGAGGGAAAAATCAAGTGGACACTTCAGCCAATCAAATTATGAACCAAATGGGGGGGGGGGGGGGGTGGCTCCTCTCCTTTTCTGCCTGCTTTGGGACAGTTACAAAGATATTTCAACAACTTACTGATGTGTTTTAGGAAATGTACTGGGTGAAAGAAACTGTGATCAATGAAATTGATTTGGGAGTAAATTCACTAAAATGTAGGGAGCTGTCCAACTAATGCAACGTAGGATATCTTTTTGTATTTTATTTTCTGCAGTATTTTTTTTTAGCTTGGCCAGTATTGCATAGTGATTTTGCAATATGAATTTAGCCTAAATGCTCCCAAGTGTTTAATACTTGGATAAAGCACCACTGGAAATGGTAGTTAGCTTTAAAGGGCTTCCCTCACCATTGGAAGCGCTTTCTTTTTACTTAGAAGTCACAGCATTCAGGAGCGGTGAGAGCTGTTCGCGGTTTTACTATTGATATGCTGATTTTAACTTGTTTGTTTGTGAGTACATTTTGTGACGTTAAAGCAGGTTGTTTATACCTAGCAATGTTGCACTAGATTTTCTCTTTGCATTTTTTACATGTTATTTGGAGTCTTTCTCTGGCCCATTTGGAATTTTTGGCATTGAAGTATAACATCTTGCGCCACACAATTACATTAAGGGAGAGCTGAAATCACGCCTACCCCGATTTCCTTCATTTGAGATTAATCATCATTTATATTATTTGGAGTGCCCAGACGTCTATATTGGAGGGGCCTGCACTAATTGATTTAAATGCAATTATCCTGTTTATGATCTGGTAAGAGTTTAGTGATACCGGTGACGGGCACGAGACGGTGGACATCACGCATGTTGCTTTGGGATATTTTTCACCAGTTTTGATTTATTTAAAGAGCTCTGTGGTTTTTTCACTTTTCTTAAAATAAAAAAAAACTTGCTTGATCACTGCAAACCTCCCTGATATTTAGGATGGGATGGGGCTCTGAATGACAGCCTTGCACTCAAGTGTTAGTTGAGTGATAGACCACTACATTCACACTGCTGCATGGGATTGGGTGACTGACCTGTCACTCAAGGTACTAGCTGCAGATTCCATGCAGATGTACCGCCCTTAAATTGTTTTCATGTTATTGCTTAAATTGGGATTAGCACGGGGGGAGAAGTGATTAGAGAGTTACAGAATGTTTGGACTTCCTCTAAGTTCCACGTCTGGGCAAAAATATAAAAACAGATACTTACTAGCAGTCCCGCACAGCTGCTATTGCGGTAGCGGCCCTGCCCTTGTGTCAGTCACAGTGACTGGCCACACCCACTCCATTCACTACAATGAAGTACGGTTTGCGTGTCAGCATTTCACATGCCCCTTCATTGAAATAATTAATGGAGCAAATGTGAGTAATTGGCTTGGATGGCGTGTTCTGAATCTCAAGGTATGTGATTTTTTTTTTTTTTTGCCTGGGCAGTCCCTCTAATTTTTGTGCTTACCAGTGGTAGCAGGGCATGGTTATATATTTTGGGGCATTATACCTGATTTCGCTGCACTTGCCTGGCTAGGAGAATGGTAACCAGGCAGAATGGTGCAAACTGGAGAACTGCTGCAGCACATTTATTTTTTAAATGCAAAGACATCTTGCTGAAAATACACATCTTATGTCAGTATGGGATGAGAGTCGAAATGTGTGTGGTATCTCAGTAGAGTCTTGGTTGTTTGGAAAGTGTGTCAACAGTTATATTTGTTGTGTTTCAAATAACTAGTTTTATATATCTTCAAGCTCAAGATATATATAAGTAATGAGGCAGAGATCAACTAAAGAGAAAATCTTGCAAGAACTACCATTGATTCCAATAGGGTTCACTGCTAAAATCTGGAGAACTGAATATCCCCCGACGACACTGAACAAATGGTAAATACAGCAACACTGGCACATTTTGCTTGGAAAATGCCTCAAACACTGCTTAAGCTTGCAAATAGCGATAGTAAGAAATTAGTACAGTAAATCAGCTCCTATGCCTATTGCTCCGGGTGATTTTGGTTTTCTAATGCACACATGCAGTAAAGGGCACAAAACAGTGCACAATGGTATAGGCCTGCATACTTAATTCGTAAGTAAGGCCCTAGGAGTTTTGGGCCCTTATTTATCAAGGGATAGCGCCAGGCAGTGTCTCACTAGCGCCAGGTAGCGGCAGCTATCGGCGGCTACCGACTCCAGAACGCCAGGCTGCGAACACAATCACGCATTTATCATGCTAAATGAGGCTAGCGCCGGCGAGAGCGTCAGCTAGCGCGGGATTCATCATGTTGCAGACTTCAGCGAACAGCGCCGCTGCTAATCCCATCACAGCGCCAGGTATGACCTCTCGCTACCTGGCGCTCTCCAATGCATTTCAATGGAACAATCTTTAAATATTCATAATAAATTGATATTAATGTTTTTTTTTTTTTTTTTTTTTTTTTAATGTCAAAAATTCGGTGACCACTTCTGCAATGTTATATCTTTTTTTTAATGTCAAAAAAAAAAAAATTTGTGCAGAATTGATATTACAGGTCTGATATTAATGTATTCATATTACAAAATGTTTTTAAAAACTTGTTTATTATTTTTTTCCAAAAATAAGGTTGTTTGGGGGTTAAGAAACTACTTTTAACACATCGCCGCCAGCGCTCTGGGGTTTAAACATGCATTTCACAGCGCGAGAATTTTTTGAGCGTGATTTGTTAATGAATATGCTGGGAGCCGTTCGCTATGGCCATTCGTTGTCATGAGCTCCCATACAGCGCAGAAGCTGTCAAATAGCAACAACTGAACAACGGCCAAGCACAGTGAATACTAGCCGGCGCTGTGAAAATCACGCTACTGACGCTCATCTGTCGCTACCTGGTGCTATTAATAAATCGGCCTCCCCGCCTCTCTCACCCAGAATCAATGTCTGGTGAGCTCTGGCTAGTGTTGAGAGGATACAAAATGCACATTTTTGATCCGTGCTGAACTTTGCAGGTTCGTGACCCCGAAACCAAGCCTGGATTTCACGGTAATTGGCATTTTCCTGTAATTGTTTTCTATTTGTCTAATTCAGGCCGCTGTAACTGCAGGTGTCTAACATTGCAGAAAGCAGCAAATAAGGGACAGGAATGTTTCTGTGATTCCTCTGCTGCTGGTATTGGAGCTGGTGCTCATCTGGTTAGTGGTACTGCTGGGAGGGGTCATCTTTCATCCTTGCCTGCTACATCTTCCTCTGGTGCAAGCCCCAATACTAGCAGAGTGGTGAGGCCAGAGCAAATTGAGGCAGTCGTAGATTATATGGCACGCAGTGCTACCAATTCTGTGGGATATTCTTCCACCCACTCCACTGCAGTCGAGAGTGTAGAGCCCTCCACCTCACTACTAGTACAATTTGCAAGGCTGTTCCAGTCAGAAGTCACATAGTCACTAATGCTCTATGATGACACACCTGGCTGGGATACTGTGGGCCATCCACCTGCCCCAGTCGCAGACCTAGGGCACACAGATATCCAAAAGCTTCTGTGGGAGAATGCGGACGTGTCCAGCGTACCATCACAGGACATCCCGGATGATGATGAGACCCAAGTGCCGACTGCTGCAGCTTTCTGCAACGTTGAGGCTGAGAGGGAAGCTAGCAAGGAGGAGTGGGTGGAAGATGATGCCAGGGAGTATGAAGAGGTCTAAGACCCTATGAGGACTGAAGGCCATCAGAGTTTGGAGAAGGGGTGTTGGTCACACAGCCCTAGGCAGCCAGCCAGCAGAAGAAGAAGGGTGCAAACCCTCAGCGGTCAGCCCATTGCTTCCACTGCCCAGGGACTGAACTGCCAAGGCAGGCTCCCAGAATCTCACCAGCATGGCTTTTATTCAAGCAGTCCCCAGTGGACAAGACAGAGGTCATTTGCAAGCTTTGCCAACAGTTGCTGAAGCGATGGAAAAACTGCACCTCATGCATGCCCAGGCATGTGCAAACAAAACATGAGGTGCAGTGTCAAAACTACCAGATAAACCTGCAAAGACCTGAATCTCCCTCAGTCTCATTCTCCGGCTCCACCTCCACACCAAAAAGACGACTTGTCTCCCCCAAAGGGATAATGTGGGAACTCCACCACCTCCAGCACCAGTACCACCACCAATCAGTCCACATCATCCCAAGGAAGCATTTAGCTTTCCATCCCACAAACTTTGGACAGAAAGTAGAAATTGGGCCCATTTCACTCATGAGCCCTGGCCCTGAATGCAAGCATTTCATAGTTTCTGGCCTTTTAAAATATGCTCCTATATTTTAAATATCTTAAATATCTTTCTTGACTATTTTAAATACCTCATGGTTGGTGGCTGTCCCACAACAATATGCTGTTCCCTGCCACCACTACATTTCTCGCCAGGCCGTCCCTGCACAGCTTGTGAAAAAAATAAAATATGCACTAGGCAATGCCATTAGTTTCAGTGTCCTCCTCACCATAGACACATGGACAAGTAAGCAGGGGCATGGGGGGGTTACATCTCTCTAACTGCCCAATGGGTCAATGTAGTGGTGACTGGGACAGAGGTAGGAAGCACTGTGGCCCAGATCCGTCCACCTCCCAGAATTGCAGGTGCCTCCTGTAGTCTCCTCCTCCTACTCTGCTTCCTTCTTAAATAGACAGCACAGCCCCTGGACCACCAATTTGAGCCATGGGGAAATGGCAGCATGCACTGCTAAACCTCATCTGTCTGGGCGAAAGACCCCACACTGCCTAGGGGCTGTGGACCGGCATCCAGGACCAGACAGATGAGTGGCTGCTGCAGCCTCGCAAGGTGGTGTGTGACAATGGGACAAACCATCTAGCAGCCTTGGGACAAGGTGGGTGGTGCAGAGCTTCTTGGCCCATTATCCAGAGATGCCAGGCTGCTACATAAAGTGTGTAGCACGTGCTCGCACCTTCAGTGTTCCCACCCTGCTGCCGCTCAGCTGTCTGCATTGAAGAGGAATTTTGGCCACCACCTCATATGTGACTTGCCCACCAGGGGGGATTCCACGTTGTATATGCTGCAAAGGTTCTGTGAGCAGCAGCAGATGATAGTGGAGTTCCAGCTCCAAAATGCCCAGGTGAGTCGAAGTGCAGGCCAGCAACACTTCACCACCAGTGAGTGGGCCTCCATGAGAGACATCTGCGCGGTGCTGCAGTGCTTCCAGTTTGCCACCAATATGGTCAGCACCATCATCCCCATCCCACTACCAGCTGGTAAAAATGCTTTAGGCCATGACTGAAAAGGAAGCAATGGAGGAGGAGGAAAGCCCAACAACCGCAGGACAGTGTCCAGTGCCTGCCCAACAACCGCAGAGTTGCCCGCATAGTCAACAGTGCTGATGACTAAACCAAAAGCATATAAGGTTTTAAGGACAAAATTCACATTGCCTACTGTGAGAAAAGCTCAAGCAAAAATGATAACGATCAAAATCAAACTTGTACACTGCTCAGTGTGATATATTTTAATAAGTTTAATGTTTTTTGGGACATATATTGGGACTGCAAGAATTTTTTTTCTTAACTGCTCTGAAATGTTCATGGAGATCAATATTAGAACATGTGGGTGGTAATAGTGGTGAGAAAAGATCATTATTAGAACTTATGTGATGTTCAGCACTAAGTCAGCATTCTAATCTATTCTGAACATAAAACACTGTTTTAACTTGATACCATATCTCATAAAATTCCTGAGTGACTTACTTTGAAATCACTACTCTATGCAATATTCAATCTAGATACGTCATTCAAATCTCATGATATATTCCTACAGTGCATAGTCTATTCTCTTTGAATTTTAAATATACATGAGAGTCCTACTTTTCAAAAGCAAATCAGGAAAGAAAAGTTTTCAGAGTGAATTCCTCATTAACGAGGTTGCCTAATAGACTTGGGAAATTTCTTTAAGTTGATCTCTCTTTAAAGGCATAATTTGCATTAATTAGCCCTTTCAATAAACCAATTTAGATATGTTTTTCTTACTGTACAATAATATAATGTCATATAAAAGTGGAATAGTGCACTCAAGAACCTTTCTCCCCTTGGATTTTATTCATACCAGTAAAAGAAAAACCACAAACTTGGGGGGAGGCGTACTTTATCAGCTAATATGTGTATTTAATGCTCAATACCTAGCATGTCTAAATGAATTTTTAACATCACAGCAAATGGTAGAACTCATGTAGTGCATGACATACTGTACAGTCATACTATAATGTTCAGATAACTTGAAAATAATGTAAAGATTGAAATAACCACTACAATTGGGAATTGGTCATTGATTATAGATGAATTGTTGGCAAAGAGAGCTATGTATTTGTGATAGGTATTTTGGGATTTCTGAAAAGAATCAGGGTTATCCAAATTATTCTGAGGCCTCTGATATGCCTTTGAGATGCGTTTTCACTCAATACATGATAAGGTAAAATAAAGTGGCTATTTATTTGTCTTCCCTCTGACTGGGTTTTGAGATGAGTCAGTTCTACAGGTAAAATAAATAATTCCCGACGTCCCAGACCACGATGGCCAGGGACATCACACAGCTACTAGGACCCAGCAGGCAACCCATTGTCGGGCTCCAGCAGGCCACCCACTACCTAACTGCCCATGTCAGCAGACACGTCAATGCAACACCCAGTACCTTACAGCCCACTCCAAAGTTAGTTAAGAATCCTCAAGTACACATTCACTTCTGAACCTGAGAGCATCTGAAATCAGACAAAAATCCACCTGCTGGATTACCATACCCACACATAAAAGCCCAGCGCAAGGTGTCCACTAACATTGCACCCACTACAGTATACTTTTTTGTATTAGACCTTAAACACACTGACAACCAGAATCTCATAATTCACAAGCCTCCCTAGGGAAACTGTCAAACAGTGAAACACATTCTATGTTCCAAGATTAAAGGATCAATATATGTAACTAACTGCATATGAGATTAAATATGTGTTATGGGGCATCTCACCCTCCTACAGTATTTGCCTCCACATGGAATTTACCAATTTAATGACATAGTCCAGTTAAGCTCCAGCCTTCTTCTGCTTTGTGGCTCTCAACTATTTTCAGAGTGTCAGGCAGATGCTTTAAAAACCCATGGCTGCTGTACATTGGAATGCTTTACATTTGCATCACCTGGCCATTCATGGGTATCAATAGTTTTCTATTATTATTATTATCTTTATTTAAACAAAATGAACATATTTTTAGGCAGAAGGTGTATACAATACACGTCAGTAAACGTTACACAAGATATACATTATTATGTCCTTCTGGATGGTTTCCATTCCCTCTCCCATCCAGCCTTATTTTCTCTACCATCAAAGAGAGGTATCTCCAAAATAACCAGAAATGAAACAAAAAAAAAAAAAAAAAGAGAAGAATGGTAAAATATAAGAAAATAAAGGGGGCTGGGGGGGGGGGGGGGGGCATCAGTCTGAGATTGATGCCCATCTTTGCCTGACATCTTGAAAAAAAAAATATATATAATATATAAAAATATATATTTCCATGCTGAGGCAATAGTAATTCTTGCTGCTGCCATGACAAAGGAGACCAGTCTCTTATGATATATATCTCACTTGACCACACCCAGCAAAGCCTCTTCAGGATCACATTTTGAGTCTTTCCGTGTGACTTTTCTAATATGATTGTAAACCTTATTCCAAAATATTTTAGATATTGGAAAGAGCCACCATATGTGTACCATATGTCCTTTTACTTTACATCCTCTAAAACAGTTGGGGGAAACATCCGATTATATTTTCAATATTCTTGCTGCAACCATGTATCATCTTATGATTTTATTTAGATTTTCTTCAATAAAATTAACATTTGGGGTTCCCCATTCCACTTTATTGACAAGGCTCCCCCAACATTCCATAGAATGGGTCATGTCTAAATCTTTTTCCCATGCACCCATGTATACCATGGGTGCGGGAATACATTCTTTTGTATAAATCTACACCCATGTATACCAATTTTGTTTGTGTGGAAAGCATCTGGTTTACTCAGATGTCTGATACAGTAATGAAGGAGTAAAGGAAGATTTTACGGTGATAGTGAACAAGAATTCTCTATAGCATGCTAATTAAGGTCTGAGACTATATTTAACGTTATGTGAGCTCACAAATCTCCTTGGGTTCCCATACTTTTGCAAGTCCTCTTTTGCTTTTTTTCACACCTAAAATTGAACCAAACCGAATAAAGATGACACACACTTTCCCACAATTTTCCATATTAGCCCACATCAGCTGCCTCAGTACTAGTTTTACAGTCCCCCGAAGTTTGTGTATTTAATTTAGGGTTCTGCTTATCCATGTGATATTTTGTGATTGTTACTCATTGATTGTTATCATTATGTATATACATATATGCCATTATCAAAAATATCCTTCTGCATTTCTGTGTAGTAAAACTTGCTTTTATAAAACTCACATTTGCCAAGATAAGAAAAATGAAAAAAAAAATAAAATATATATAAAGCCCAGCTTTAACCCTTCTAGTGGCAGCTACGTGAGTCTCACGTAGCTGCCTCTCCAACCATTAAGTGCCAGCTCCTTGAGACTCATGTAGCTGAATTTAGAGCCCCATAAAAAAAGTAAAAAAGATACAGACTTACCTGACCCCTCGTTTGAAAGTGCCAGCGATTCTCTTCAATAATCACCTATTTGATTTCCACCACCGGGCCTCTGATCTTCAGGAGGGGGCCCGGAATAGGCCCCCCTCGCCATCTGAAGGAAAAAAAAAGGAAAAAAAAATGACACAAACTCACCTGACAGCCCGATTGTCAGGAGTCCACTCACCTCGTCCTTGCTCCCGCGCCGTCCCCGGGCAGCTGGCCGCGCTGCTTCCGGCTTGCGTCTCGGCCGGGCAGCGGCTCCGGCGGTGGCTCCGGCGGCGTCTGTTCGGGCGGCGTGCCGCTCGGCCACGCCCCCTGCTCGCGACCCCGGCTCTGCTGTACGTGCTCGCGCGCGGGCGCGAGCACAGGTCTCTCATACCCTCCGGCGGCGCTGCTTCCTGCACGCCCGCCGGAGGAAAAATTAAAGGGGCCAATCAGCCCAGGGTTCCCAGAGTGGGCCAATAGCCCACTTGGAGATATTGGTACTCACGCCCTCTGAAGTTAAACACCAACCAGTTTTGTTCTCACAGTTGCACCAATCATCATCCTGTCCCAGTCTTGCCTGTCCCTATAAAGCTGATTCCCCTTCATTTGCCCATTGCCTGTGATAGTGCCTTGTACCCTGTTTAGTAGCTTGTCTCTAAAGTATATTTTTGATCTCCTGTTGCCGACCACCGCCCGTCTTGACTACCCCCGATCTGATCTCCTGTTGCCGACCTTCGCCTGTATTTTGACCACCCCCGATCTGATCTCCTGTTGCCGACCTTCGCCTGTGTTTTGACCACCCCCGATCTGATCTCCTGTTGCCGACCTCTACTTGATCCTCGACCACGTCTTGTCCAATCCTTTGTACCGCTGCCATCTCGGAACTTCTGTTGCTGACCCCTAGCCTGTTGGACTTCCGTTATACGCTCAGCGATTGGGCTGCTCGGCACCACTTCCAGCCGCGGGTTCTCCAGGCCTCTGAACAGTAAGACTCCAATCTTTGAGCCATTGAAGTTCTGGGGGCAACCGATCCCGGGCAGGCGTGCTCTGCGTCCCGGCAAGCGGGGGCTCCTAAAGGTGAAGCTGGCTGCGGAGATTGGGGGTTGAGGTCTTACTGAGAGGGCTGGGGTTATCTAAGTGGATTGCTGTAGTACCCGGAGCGTGACATTATCACAGGCCCGAAGATGGATGACCTGGTACAGCAGGTACAAGCTATGGCTACGGCGATAAACCAGCTCGCTCAAAGAGTGGCCACTCAGGAATCTCGACAGTTACCGGCATCCTCTGTACCACCTCATATCTCAGAACCAAAGATTCCACTGCCGGAAAAGTTTTTTGGAGAACGAGCTAAATTCTCCAATTTTAAGAATGCCTGCGAATTGTATTTCAAGCTGAGACCCATCTCCTCAGGCACTGAGTCCCAACGAGTAGGCCTAGTCATTTCTTTGCTTCAAGGAGACCCGCAGTCCTGGGCCTTCAGTTTGCCATCTCATGATTCTGCCCTACAATCCGTTACAGCATTCTTTAATGCTATGGGCGTCTTATATGCTGACCCTGATCAACAATCCACGGCAGAAAATAGGCTTCTGGCCTTAAGACAAGGACGGAATTCGGCTGAAGATTATAGTGCTGAATTCCGCCGCTGGGCCGTCGAATCGAGGTGGAATGATCCCGCCTTGTGTAGTCAGTTCAGGGTGGGGCTGTCGGAAAGCATCAAGGATGCTTTGGTAAATTTTCCTCCACCCGCAGACCTAGACCAATTAATGCAGGTCTCCATTAAAATAGACAGGTGTCTTAGAGAGAGGGCTAGGGAGAGAGCCAGGGCTCCCACGTCCTTCAGGTCCTCCCAGAGTCTTAGTTCCCCGGCTACCCGTGGGGAAAATTCCTCATCTCCTTCCCAGGAAGAACCCATGCAATTAGGGAGAACCCGGTTATCCCAAGAGGAAAAGCAGCGTAGGCGGTCCAATGGGTTATGCCTATATTGTGGGAACTCGGGACATTTCACAGGGTCCTGTCCCAACAAGGGGAGACCGGCGGAAAACTTCCGCACCCAGACCAGGTAGAGAGTACTGATCTGGGTGAGTCAGTTTGCAACTCTCGCCAAAATAAAATGTTAGTACCCATTGACCTATCTTGGGGTTCTTCCAAGCAAACAGTTTCCGCCTTTATCGACAGCGGTGCGGCGGGAAACTTTCTCGATAGGAGCATGATCTCTCTTTTAGGTATTCCGTTAGTTCCTCTTGAAAGATCCCTACAAGTTTTGGCCATCAATGGGAAGGCCATCCAGGGGGGACCTATAAACACCAAGACCCCACCTCTTCGGTTAATTGTTGGCTCTTCCCACTCTGAGTTCTTAGAATTTTTCATCTTCGACTGTCCAGAGACTCCGGTGGTTTTGGGATACCCCTGGTTACAACTCCACAACCCGGTGATAGATTGGCGTGTTGGAGAATTGATCAAGTGGAGTGACCATTGTAAAAATTACTGCTTTACTACTGGCCTTAGAAGTATGCAAGTTTTACCTCAGGGATTACCTCAACCATACGCAGACTGGGTTGATGTCTTCTCTGAACGTTCTGCGGATACCCTCCCTCCACATCGGTCTTATGACTGCCCTATTGACTTGCTGCCTGGCACGATTCCCCCGAGGGGAAAAATTTATAATCTTACCCTGCCTGAAGAGCAAGCAATGAGGGAGTACATCACCGAAAATTTAAGGAAGGGATTTATTCGCCCCTCTACCTCACCTGCCGGGGCTGGATTCTTTTTTGTAGAGAAAAAAGATGGCGGCTTGAGACCATGCATAGATTATCGAGCCTTGAATAAAATCACTGTAAAGAACCGATACCCCTTGCCCTTGATTGGGGATCTGTTCAATCAAGTCACTGGGTCCCAAATTTTTTCCAAGTTGGATTTAAGAGGGGCTTACAATCTTATTCGCATCCGACAGGGGGATGAGTGGAAAACCGCATTTAATGTGAAAGACGGCCATTACGAGTACCTGGTCATGCCTTTTGGTCTTTGTAACGCGCCAGCCGTTTTTCAAGATTTTGTTAACGATATTTTCAGAGAGTATCTCGGTAGATTTGTGGTCATATATTTAGACGATATTCTCATTTTTTCTAATTCCTTGTTGGAGCACAGACGTCATGTTAAGTTGGTACTACAAAAATTAAGAGAGAACAACTTATTTGCTAAACTTTCTAAATGCGTGTTTGAAGTCACCACAGTTCCTTTCTTAGGGTATATTATTACCAACCAGGGTTTAGAGATGGACGCGGGGAAAGTTTCGGCGGTTCAGGATTGGGTTCAACCCAAGACCTTAAAAGAATTGCAGCGTTTTCTAGGTTTTGCCAATTTTTATCGGCGGTTCATCAAAGGCTTCTCTCATGTTGTTGCACCTCTTACCAATCTTACCCGCAAGGGGGCCTTTACGGCTAACTGGTCTCCCTCTGTCTGTGAGGCCTTCCTGACCTTGAAGCGGGCCTTCACTTCGGCACCAGTGTTAATTCACCCAGATATTCGTAAGGCCTTCATTGTTGAAGTAGACGCTTCAGAGCTGGGAGTGGGTGCAGTTTTGTCGCAGTATTCCGGTGACCCTGAGCGTCTACATCCATGTGCTTATTTTTCACGTAAATTCAGTACCGCGGAGCAAAATTAGGATGTTGGTAATAGGGAACTATTAGCTATTAAACTGGCTTTTGATGAATGGCGACACTGGCTGGAGGGTTCTTTACATCCTATAACCGTGTATACCGATCACAAAAATCTTGAATACATTGGGTCTGCCAAGAGATTGAACTCTCGTCAGGCACGTTGGGCATTATTCTTCTCACGTTTTAATTTTATTATTACGTTCAAGCCAGGTGTAAAAAATACTAAAGCGGATGCGCTATCTCGCATGTTCGGTGAATGTAAGGATCGGGGTGATACTGGTGACCCGATTCTACCTATGGGTTGTGTGGTCGGGGCATTACTTCCTGATCTCTCTAACACCTTGGCGCCGTTTCAAGACCAGTCTCCTAGTGATATTCCCTTGGGATGCCAGTTTGTACCGCCACATTTGCGTTCAGATGTAATTCGCGAGTTTCACGATGCTAAAACTGCTGGCCATGTGGGTAACCGAAAAACCCTTATGCTTGCCCGTCGCCATGTATGGTGGCCAACCATGAGACGCGATATTACCGCCTTTATCGATGCTTGTGCTGTTTGCGCTCGAAGTAAGGGGGTTCATAAGGCTCCCAGTGGCGGTTTGGTTCCTCTTGAAATTCCTGCTGAACCTTGGACTCATATTTCTATGGATTTCATTGTAGATTTGCCTTTATCACTCGGGAATACTGTTATTTGAGTGGTCGTAGATCGTTTCAGTAAAATGGCACACTTCATTCCTTTGGCTAAACTTCCTTCTGTGCCAGAGCTTTCTCGATTATTTACTTCACACATTTTTCGTATTCATGGTATTCCGTCCAATATAGTCTCTGATCGGGGCGTCCAATTTACTTCCCGTTTTTGGAAACATTTCTGTTCACGGCTGGGTATACAGATCTCTCTTTCGTCTGCCTACCATCCCCAGTCCAATGGGCAGACGGAAAGAACTAATCAAACTTTGGAACAGTATTTAAGGTGTTATGTCTCTGATGCCCAAGAACAATGGGCAGAATTTATTGATTTCGCCGAATTTGCTTACAATAATGCGCCTAGTGAGAGTACCAAGATATCGCCTTTTTATTGTAACTTAGGGAAAAATCCTAGAGCTTCTTCCCTTTCAGGGTCACCTTCCAACTTGCCGGCGTTGGAGGAGTGGCTTCAAGAACGGAAGAATGTCTGGACACATGTTCAGGAAATTCTTAAAACTACTAGTTTAAGATATAAAAAATTTGCCGATCGTCGCAGATCACGGGAGCCGACTCTTCAAGTAGGTGATTTAGTTTGGGTCTCCACTAAAAATATTGCACTCCGTCAACCTTCTTGTAAGTTGGGTCCAAAATTCATTGGCCCTTTTCCTATAATCAAAAAGTTAAATAATGTGTCTTTTAAGGTTCAACTCCCGCCTACTATGAGAATACCTAACTCTTTTCACGTTTCAATGCTAAAACCGGCGAAGAATATTCCTCTTACTGGTCCTGCACCTATTCTCGTGGATAATGAGCCCGAGTATGAAGTTAATAAGATCTTGGATTCTCGTAAGATTCGCAATTCTTTACAATATTTGGTGGACTGGGTTGGCTATGGTCCAGAAGAAAGGTGCTGGGTGGCTGCGAGGGATGTTCATGCCAAAGCTCTTGTACGGAAATTCCATCGTGATAATCCGGAGAAGCCGGGTGAGGGTCCGGAGGCCCCTCGTGAAGAGGGGGGTAATGTCAGGAATCCACTCACCTCGTCCTTGCTCCCGCGCCGTCCCCGGGCAGCTGGCCGCGCTGCTTCCGGCTTGCGTCTCGGCCGGGCAGCGGCTCCGGCGGCGGCTCCGGCGGCGTCTGTTCGGGCGGCGTGCCGCTCGGCCACGCCCCCTGCTCGCGACCCCGGCTCTGCTGTACGTGCTCGCGCGCGGGCGCGAGCACAGGTCTCTCATACCCTCCGGCGGCGCTGCTTCCTGCACGCCCGCCGGAGGAAAAATTAAAGGGGCCAATCAGCCCAGGGTTCCCAGAGTGGGCAATAGCCCACTTGGAGATATTGGTACTCACGACCTCTGAAGTTAAACACCAACCAGTTTTGTTCTCACAGTTGCACCAATCATCATCCTGTCCCAGTCTTGCCTGTCCCTATAAAGCTGATTCCCCTTCATTTGCCCATTGCCTGTGATAGTGCCTTGTACCCTGTTTAGTAGCTTGTCTCTAAAGTATATTTTTGATCTCCTGTTGCCGACCACCGCCCATCTTGACTACCCCCGATCTGATCTCCTGTTGCCGACCTTCGCCTGTATTTTGACCACCCCCGATCTGATCTCCTGTTGCCGACCTTCGCCTGTGTTTTGACCACCCCCGATCTGATCTCCTGTTGCCGACCTCTGCTTGATCCTCGACCACGTCTTGTCCAATCCTTTGTACCGCTGCCATCTCGGAACTTCTGTTGCTGACCCCTAGCCTGTTGGACTTCCGTTATACGCTCAGCGATTGGGCTGCTCGGCACCACTTCCAGCCGCGGGTTCTCCAGGCCTCTGAACAGTAAGACTCCAATCTTTGAGCCATTGAAGTCCTGGGGGCAACCGATCCCGGGCAGGCGTGCTCTGCGTCCCGGCAAGCGGGGGCTCCTAAAGGTGAAGCTGGCTGCGGAGATTGGGGGTTGAGGTCTTACTGAGAGGGCTGGAGTTATCTAAGTGGATTGCTGTAGTACCCGGAGCGTGACACCGATCGTTCTCCCCGGGTCTTCTCTTCACCAGGGGGGCTCCGATCCCCCCCTGGACTTACCACTCTTCGGGCCCTCACCATCCTCTTTGGCCGATGCTGGCCCCGCCCCTAGCCCCGCCCACTTGTGGGAGGAGCGGGATAACGTCATCCCGCTCCTCGTATACCGGCACCCGGGCTCCGACTGTCACTTGTCGGTAGCGATCGGAGCAGGGAGGGTGGGAGTCAGGGAGGCTCTGATCTCCCTGCCTCCCACCCTCCCTGCTCCGATCACTACCGACAAGTGTCATCTGCAGCGGCGCGGAACATGGGATCAGAGGTAAGTATAAGTGAAAAAGGAATAAATAAAGAATTTTTTGTCTGGTGTCTTTTTTTTTACTTAACCCTTTGTGAACTGGTAAGGGGTCCATGAGACCCCTTATACCAGTTCACAAGGCTCTGGGGCTGGCAATCACCTGCGGCTAGCGGGTGACTTGCCAAAACCCCCAGCCCCCCCATTACCTGCCTCCCCAACGGCCGGGGGGGGCAGCAGGGCCCGGGCCACTTAGTGGCTATGTGGGCTAGTAGCCTGCAGGGCCAGGGGCCACCAACGCTAGCCCCTGCGCCCTGTTCTACAAGCCCCCATAGCTGGTCCGGGTCGGTAATGCTGGGTAAGGGGGAAACTACGTCATTTTTTGGGGGGGATTTTAAGGGTTTTTAACTCTTAAAATTCCAAAAAAATGAGGTCCCCCCCCCCGGAGGGGGGACCCTATGTCATTTTTTTTTTCTAAGTTAACCCCTTACACCTATGCAATCATATTGCATAGTTGTATCCTATCTGAAATCTCCTAAACTGCTGTTTCAGTTTGGGAGAGTCTCCTGGGCAGGAAAGGGTGTATATCAATACATATGTGATACCGTTGTAACCGGGAGAAATAGGGCTTTCACACGCAATAAGATTTTATTAACAAACTTACATTTTTTATCACAAAAAAACACCACAAATTGTAAAAAATAGTTTTTTTTTTTGCAGATATTTCACCCAGAAGTATTGAGAATACAATAAAAAAAATGCCAAACAAGCCCAGACTCTGCTGAACAAAACAATATATAATTTTCCTGGAAAATCCCTGGAAATCCCTTCAAAAATCAAAGTTGAACATGTGTAGCGCAAAAACGTGAAAAGTAGTCTGGCAACAGTGTGTGTGTGACAAAAAATCTAGGTAGGCTGGCACTTAAAGGGTTAAGACATCCTTTTGACACACAATATATACACTTTCAAAAATACCTTTGAAAGTGAACTTTCTCTTTAGCAATCTGTCCTCTAAGTCTGGTCTTTGCATTTTGTTACAGGCTCAGTTTCCTAACTCTTTTACTTTTTCTCTTTTACTCAATGCAGTGGAATAAAAGTTTTTAGGGGTTGTATTGAGTACCTGTAAATTTTTTACTTTGGAAGTTTGGAAATTAAAAAACAACTGTTTTGATGTGAGGGGTTAATGTTAATGACGGTGCAGGAGGGCAGCTCACCACCAAAATGAATCAGGGGTTATTAGACATATGTCTAAAACAGTTGAACCACCCTACCAATGAACCCCTAATGGGTATGGGAATTCGAAGGAAAGGAATGGTCAATGCAGCTCTGCTAACAAAGTACGTAGGCTATATTTTTCATGATAGTGTCAGAATTAGACCTAACTGTAACTGGTTGCCTTCTCCAACGATGTTTTCTTACTTATGGAAATTAGTAAGTTAGTTGAGAAAAATCAAAGAGCAAGCACCCTGCAGCCATTGCTTCAACATCACAAGCTAGTGGTGGCAGTGGTATGGTCTATTATGGTATTTTCTGGGCTACTGATCCATTTGGAAGACGCTCTTAACTGATTTGGGTATGAATCCTTGCAGATCACATACACCCCGGGACATATGGGATCTTCCCCCTAAATGTCTGATATTGGTTGGAAAGCATGACCAGTATTTCCAAGTACTACCTTAGTTACATAATTCCCTAGATATGAACCCAAATGAGCATCCTTGGGAGCCCCTTAATCATCATGGTCGCACTATGGATACTCCCTCCACGTGCGCTCCAGAAGCTTTGGCAATTAACTGCAGTCAGCAAATTTAGGGAAAAACTTGCAGTAGCAACCTTTAGACATGGTGCCAGGTGAAACTGCTGATATCAACAGGCTACAGCAAGATGTCCATCGTCTGGCTACTGTCCGTACTACACATCAATTACTGTCGATACTGGCTGAGCATAACAATGTGACTTGACTGTATACACGCTCCACTAAATTATAGTAAATACATATTTTTGCAAAGTACAACATAGATGACTTCCTTGTAGCTAATTAAGGTGGTTTCAAACTTTTTTTTACACCTTTGCTACCAATGATCCCCTGCGAAGCAGAGCTGCAGCTGCTGAGCACACAAAGATTTTCCCCAGCAAGAGATGGGCTTTTTGTGGGGACTCTGTGAGCATTTTTTTTCTTTTACTATGCAAAATATGCGAATTGTGACTCATGGCTGGAGAGGAATTGGTCCATTTTAAGCCCTACAGCGGCAGCAGCACTAACAGTAACAAAAACTTGCTGTGAAAGTTTTATCATTCACACTGCCATGCTGCACAATGTGAAATGGAAGGGAGTCCTAGGGGTTTATTTATCAAGGGCTAGTGCCAGGTTGTGTCTGACGAGCGCCAGGTTCCGCCAGCTAACGGCGGCTACCAACTCAAGTACGCCCGGCGGCGGTCACAATGACGCATTTATCACGCTAAATGAGGCTAGCGCCGGCGAGAGCGTCAGCTAGCGCGGGATTCATCATGTAGCCGACTGCAACGAACAGCGGCGCTGATAATCCCATCACAGCGACAGGTATGACCTGGCGCTCCCTGGCGTTGTCCAATGCATTTCAATGGAGCAATCTTTAAATAATCATAATAAATTGCTTTTTTTATTTATTTATTTTTTTATTTTAATGTCAAAAATTCTGTGACCACTTCTGCAATGTTAGGATTTTTTTTTAAGTTAAAAAAAAAAAAAAAAATTGTGCAGAATTGATATTACAGGTCTGATATTAATGTATTCATATTACAAAATATTTAGAAAAACTTGTATAATTTTTATATTAAAAAAAAAAGGTTGTTTGGGGGTTAAAAACTACTTTACACACATCACCGCCAGCGCTCAGGGGTTTAAACAAGGAATTCACAGCGCGAGAAATTTTTGAGCGTGATTTGTTAATGAATCTGCAGCCGTTTGCTCTGGCCATTCGCTGTCAGGCGCACCCATACAACGCAGAACCTGTGAAACATCGACCCCTAACCCCGTATTCAACATTACCGCACACCGACTGAGTCGCTGTCAACAAGCAAACCCCGGCCAAGCACAGCGAATACTAGCTGGCGCTGTGAAAATCACGCTACTGGCGCTCATCTGTCGCCACCTGGCGCTATTAATGAATCGGCCTCCTAATGTTACATTGCAAAGGGCCAGTCAGCTCCTTGATGTATAACATTGTAAACAACCACATGAGAGGCTGTTACAATCTAAAAATGGCAGCTACCTGCTGTGTGCTGATGCACATCTGACACCGACACTGAAGTAATCTCTTCACCCTTGTAATAGAGAGATAACTTATAAAAATGCTTCATCTGTAGTTCTGGGATGACTTATGCAGTATTAGATCACAGTCCCCCTAAAGGAACTGACTAACCAGGGCCAGCACCAGCAAAGGGCAAACCTGGGCAAGTGCCAGTTAAATAATACCATGGACAAGTGTGAGCCTGAGTGGGCCCGTGAGGATACCAGGTGTATTATTGGTATTATTTTACAGTGAACCCTAGCCAACAAATTATGGGTGTTGTGTGCAGTCCTGCTCATGGCTGGCCTCAGCAACAACAGCAGCAATGGAGAAGGTGGCATTGAATGGAGGCGTCAAGAACCAGGTAACAACTGACTGCAATGACAAGCAGTAAGGGCTGAAGGGTGCTTGGTGGCAGTAGAGAATGCAACAAGGACTAGAGGATGATTGGTTGCTATAGGGAAGGCGTCATTTTGGCGTTGTTTCATAGATGATATAGTGTTATTTTGGGAAGGCACAATTAATTCATTTAATGAATTTATGTCAAAATTAAATTCTACTACATAGGGGTTACATTTTCAAAAATTTTTTAAATTTGGAATTGTTGAAGGAAAAATCTATTATCAATACTCATACCTATTTTAAGGAAACAGATAGGAATTCATATATTCCTAGAACTAGTTGTCACCATCCGAATTGGCCCTAGAACATCCCTAAGGGACAACTAACTAGGATGTGTCGCAATTGTTCTAGGAAGGAGGATTATTTTGAACAGGTAGGTGTCATTGGGGATTGTGTGGCAAAAGGAAATGATAAAAAGGAATAGCCAATCAGATTAGTGGGATAGGACAAAAAGAACGTGTCCAAGGAAGCAGGAAAAATTCCTCACATAATGAAGCCGAGTTCTCATTAATCACTAATTTTGGTATGGATTACAACAAGGTGTCTAAAGTCCTCAATAGGCATTGGCATATTTTAAAAGAGGACCCATTATTGGGTCCTCTTCTTCCAGAAAGATCTAGAGTGATCTTTAGAAAAGGCTTCAGTACTATTAACTGGTTTTAAAGAGCCTCCCAAAAAATTAGCTATAGCAGCTATAGTGTGTTTTGTCAAGCAGTGGATTGTCAAGCGGCAATAAACGTGTTTATAAATTTAGATCGTCTAAAAACGAAAGAATTTAAAATTAAAACTGTTATGACTTGCAATCAGAATAACATAATATATTGTATAGAATGTCCTTGTGGACTACAATATGTTGGCCGTACCTTGCGGTATCTTAAAACCCACATACGGAAATATATATATATATATATATATATATATATATATATATATATTATAAAGAGGTATATTAGAAGAAGTACATCAGAGCAATCCGGCAGGGCTAAAGTTTTTGGGGATTGATTGTTTAGAACCACATTGGAGGGAAGAGGATATAATAAAGAGTTTATCGAAAAAAGAATGCTGGTGGATTTTTGATTTTGAGACTTTGTCCCCAAATGGTTTGAATATAGATTTTGATAGCAATTGTTTTATTTGATTGTTTATAGTAGGGAAACTTTTTATCTGTTAGGTATCTGTTAGTCTTCCATGTCTGTGTTTTATTTAATTAGATTGTTCTTGTGTGTATTAGGTATTTATTTGTGCACCAAGTTATCTTATATTGCATATATATATATATATATTTACCGTACTCTGCTTTTACTGTTACTTGATTTTATAAAGTAATGTTTTGCAATAAATAGAATTATGGTAAATATACTTTAGAGATAAGTAATTTGTATTAAAATGTTTTTTTATTATGAATACATGTCCTGGAATTCTGGTGAGTGCAATAAATGCGCCAATTGTGCGGTTTTAAATTGTATTTGCACTATTTTGTGTTTTTTACTTTCCTATATAAAAATGGGGAGTAATATCTGCAACATCTAGAAAAATGTTGGGACGATTGATATAATCTACACTTTTTATGAACAACAAGGAAGCTGAGCAATTTTGAACATAATATTGATGATTGTAAAAAGAAAAAATCTGGTACGCAGTTTTCAATTTTTGGGGGAGGATTCACTTTAGTTCTGTGGCACTACCAGTTATTTATCTGCGTAGAAAAATCATTTTTTTGACCTGAAACATATGGGACTGAATTGTCTTATGTTGGACGGTTAAAGAGTTTATAATCAAATACAGTGAATGACACGAAAATGCCTCCCATACATACACTGTAGTAAACATATAGATGCCAAAATGAGTACGAAAAAAAAATAATAAATACTCATGTGTAATCAAGACCCCTGTATTGCCTGTCAGGTCACCATCACTGAAGGTAGGGGCATGAACCAAACAGGGATTAATTTCTGACTTCTTTGCCAGGATGTGATACAGCGATGGGATAACCTGCTGACCAACAGAGTGGGACCGATCAGCACACTTTAGTTTTTTTTTTTAAAACGGTAGTCAGTCTCTCCAATTTAGAAGATATACCCCAAGCATAAAAAAATGAAGCTAAATCAGATCTAAAATCCACAATGACCCCCTAAGGAAATGCGTCCTACACCTCCAGGGGCATTTCAGATTTGGGATGCCTATCTGCCCAAAGTTTTATCTTTTAACCTTAAACTTAACTTTAATTTTCATAAACCCATAAAGCACCATTTATAAGAAGCAACATTTAGTACCAAAAAAAGTTAAAACTTACATGTAAATCTTTACTCTAATTAACAATCCATCACATTATTCTGGTAATAGATGAGCTCCATGCCCTTCCTATAGTCTGCCTTTGAAATTATTGATGTTACAGTAATAGATGACCAACAGAAAGTAAAACTATAGCTATCTGCAATATTCACTTCTGATACTAAAACAGCACAAAAGATACATAGCGTAATATTCTCCCAGGAATGCTTTTTTATTCTTGTGAAGCAATTTACAAGACATCTTTGAAATCTAATTATGTTTGCAGTGAAGCATGCAGAAAATACAAAAAAAAAAACTACAGCTCTTTGAAGCTGTTGATAAAATCGAGGAAGAAAAATAAATGTGGCTGTTGGAGATGGCGCTGTGTTTTAGTAAAACACTTTGGGTAATGTGTTTTCCACTTCAACATAATTCAGAATCTCCCCCTGACCTTGAGATGTTCTAGTTCGAGACAGGAAAAGAAACAATTTATGTTGGACAAAATACAGTTATATTGAGAAAAAAAGAACTGATATCTTTGAGAGTACATGATTATTTTTGAGAATATTTTGTTTTTACACCATTATCTGTTAGAAATAAAATATAATTGAATGGTTTTTATTTGATTTGAAATGCCAACAATCTTCATATAATCCACTGGGCTATGCTAACAAAATACCGTGGGTTAAATAAGAGTTGAACACATCACCAATTTTCTAAGTAAATAGTTTTTTTTGTTGATTTTTTTTCTAAAGCTGCTATTGACGTGAAATTCTCACCAGACATTGAAAACAGCTTTTCCAATCTACACATGCAAAGAAACCAAACCAAAGATCTTCATAAATTAAGTTATGTGTAATAAGGAGAAAAGGTATTGAACAAATGAAAAAAGAGAGGTGCAAAAAGCCACGAAAGTCATGACACCAGCTGAAATCTATCAGTAATTAGAAAGCATTCCTGCCACTCAGTGCAAAATAATATACACTGGTTCAGCTATAAAAAGGTGTCTCATTACCAAGGTGACACACGTGTCATGATGGGTAATATCAGTGAGCTCTCTCAACCTTATTTTTGCAAAACATACTGTTGCCATTGGTTACAGAAGAATGTATAAAACACTGTGGGGGTCATAATAAAGATTTGGAAAGAAATACATTTCCCCATAGATCAGCTACAGCCAGATGCTGAACTCAAGATTTCAGAGAAAGCAGTGCAAATAATCAGGAAAGTTGTCCAAGAGCCAAGGACCACATACAGAGAGCTACAGAAAGACCTGAAGTCAGCAGATACAATTGTTTCATAGAAAACAATATGTATATGTGTCATGCACTCAACCTCCATGGATGGTTTGCACGGTCACGACACAAGACTCCATTGCGGAAGAAAAAGCATGCTGAAGCTATTTTAAAGTTTGCTCAACGACATTCAAAAAACCTGTGAAATAATGGGCGAATATAGTCTGGTCAGATGAAACTAAAATGAAACTGTTTGGATGCCATAATATACACTATAATTTGAGTTGCAAGGCAGCACTGCGTATCATTCCAAAAACACTATACCAACAGTACAGTTTGGAGGTGGGATCATTGTTGTGTGGGGGCTGTTTTTCAGCATATGGCACTGGCCTGCTTCATATAATTGGAAGGAAAGATAAATAGACAATGCTTTGAGACATTCTTGTTAAAAATATGCTGCCATCGACCAAAATGATGAAGATCAAACAAGGGATACCAAAGCTCAGTGTTCATATAAGGATCCCACAGAACTCTCAGAATTCGGAGAGTTTTTGTGGAAGAATGAAACCAAGAAAATCAAACCTGAGCAATGCATGTGACTAGTCGTTCTCTATACAGGAGGCACTATGAAGTTGTACAAGTAAGTTTGTGCAAAGTATTAAATACATTTCATATGTTTTTCCTGTGTCGTTTCTAATTATTACACATTACTTAATTTATGGACGTCTATGGTTTAATTTCTTAGCATGTCTGGATGATGGGTTGTTACTAACATCTGGTGAGAATTTCATGTCAATAGAACCTTTTAGAAATATATTTATTTTAAAATGTGTGACTGTATATTTGTATTAATATTATTTTAAAAAATCCACCCTGTTGCCTTTATACAGTATGTTGGCTTTACTACAGATGTTTTGGTTCCCACCCAATAATCGGTGTTCGCCTGTCCAAGGATTAGAGCCAGTATGTATTTGTATTATAATCTTTAAAGCATAACAAAACCTGGGAACTCAACTTTCCCAAGTTTTGTTCCAGTCCCGGGGCATCCCAATTCAGTTATTTTATAACCCCCCAGAAGCCTCTTCTTTGTTCCAACGGCACAAGAACATGCTTTCATTCAATGAGAACCGTCTGCCATGACCATGTAATTCAGCATCTCTCAATGACCAGAGTTGGGAGCATGTGCTGTTGCATCACCACAACATGCGCGCTCCCATCCCAAGCCTATCTGAATGGCTGGGGTGGAAGCGTGCACACGCCGCAGGGGATGTGGCAGGGGGTGCCCCCCCATGGATAACATTAAGAGCTGTTTGCCAAATGACATTGCTATTTGCCAAATGACGTACCCCAGGGGAAGGCCAGCAGCCAGCCCTGGAATCTTTTTTTTTCCAGGACCGGGCCTGGTGGATTTTGTTCCACTTTAAGAAAGCATTCAGTCCTGCATTTATGGTATTTTATGTATCTGTGTTACCTTATTTTTCACTTCATAAGACACACTTTTCCCCCAGAAGTGAGGGTGCATCTTATGTTACGAATGTGAGGGTCTGATAATAGAAAATTCCACTTACCGTACCACTTCTGTATGGCCATGGTGCATTGAAAACAACATACACAGGCCACACCCACCAGCCGCAACCAGATACAGGTAAAGTGAGTGGACTGTATGTATGTGTAGGAAGCACCACTGGGGACTTGTAAGTGTAACTGCTCTCTGTCCTCCTTCCAGTTCTCCATTATCGGGTGCTCCCTTCTCTCATACATACAATGAGGTGGGAGGGGGGGGGGATTTTTCACGTTGCTTGTTATGGGGTGATTAGGTTGGGGATTCTGCACACTTCCTGTTATGGGCTTCTTTAGGGTCGGGGGACGGTGCACTGCCTTTTATGGGGTGGGGGGGGGGTCTGCATGCCACCTATTATCAGGTCCTCTGGGGGGTGGCTCTGGGAGAGGGGTATTAGCACACCATTTGGTTCAGAGTATTATATATTTTATTATATTAATACAATATTTTTCTATAAACTCTAGGTGCATCCTATGGTGCAAAATATGCAGTCCCTCCTGCCACTGTTAAAGGCCAATCAATTGAATTATTATGATCTCCTTGTAACTGAGCTCATCCATGGTCTTTAATTCAGTTCATTTTTCTAGTTCAAGGATGCCTTTTTAATGAGATAGGAACTGAAATGCTTATTTTAGTTCTTACTTATTCTCGCTAAAGAAGGTAAATGATGTCTATTGCCCTCTCTCTTTCTATTTTCTCCTTTAATGCAGAAAGGATTTGCCTGTCTTTAGAAGTAGCTGATTGACATTGCTTATGGTTGTTAAATATGTGATCGAAAAGAATCTCCACATCAATTTACATGCACACATCCTTTAAATCTTTGATGTTAGTAGCAAAAATGTTGGCACTAAAATGTTCAAGGGCATTAGGCTAAAAAAGTAATAATGCAACAAAACAATTTCATCAGGTGACATCATTCAACAATGCACAGCACAATAATATCTGTCCTCCATTGTTTTCTTCTTAAATGTTTTCAGTTCCCAAAATAGATCACATTTAACATTTATATTTAAAGAGCCAGTCCAGTCTAACTCTTATTGTTCATTGGAGTAGTCATGATGAAATTACTGCATAATGCTGCACCGTTGTCTTCTATTTAGAGGAGAAGGGAGGGGTAGTGATTTGTCTCAATACAAATGTCCCAATAGAAGACAATGGTGTGGCATAATGCAGTAATTCCACCCCCGCTGCTCCAATGAACAATAAGAGTTAGTTAGACTGGACTTGCCCTTTAACATTTTTGCCTTTGTTTGTGTTATAAGTCATTATAAATCTTGTTGAGTTAAATTCAAAAGAGCATTTTCAATTTAGGAGGACACAGGTAAGAAACATGTCCATCATTCATCATGATCAGACAGCACCTGCCCTATGCCATGCAAGTTTGCACCCCCTGTGTATGATTTATCCTGCAATGCCTATGGTTGGCATCCATGGAGAATTGTTGTGTATGACCTGCTACTGCATTGTCAAGAGTCTGGCAAATCCAACAAAAATCCAAAATTAGCCCTTCTAAGAGTTCTTCATTATGCTAGATTACCAAACCTGACTTATGAAACAATAAACTCTGTCTCCAGTCTCAGTTTAACTTGTCAAGAGCAACTACTTATCTGTGCGCCCCACCTGTGCTGCTCCACTGGCAAGAGTGTGAGACTCTGGTTGGCCTGACATCTCAGAAGACTGAAGCAGGCATTTGAGCAGCATGGCACTGCCATATTGTCAGGTTTCATGTTGTTTCAGCTGCCCCTGAGCATTTAACCATATTTACCTTTACTGTATCCCTGTTGCTGACCCGGCTACATCCTGACTAGTGATAAGCCACACAGCCTACTATTCATTTCAGAGGCTGTTTGGCCACATAATTCAGGCAATTAATGTTTTTTAAATATGGTTGACATGGTAAGCCACACCATCACCACAGTTTTGTGACAACCATGAGCCACCAGAAGCACGCACCACCAACAAGACTTCTGAACCAAAATAAGTGACTGTAGAGTGTGAACTTGAAATGTTAAAGGGACTCCGACACCAATAATCAGCCAGCAAGCAGTTGACCTGATGCTTGTCTCATATGAATTTCCTCCAACTTAGAGTAGAAGCTGGTATATGGTAGAATGTGGTGAAGGGTGCGCTGGAAATGTAATCTAAAGCTGCAGCCTAATAAATTAAGGGGTCACGCCTTAAGAGTGATATCAAAGAAGAATCTATTTACTATTTATAACACCTCAGTGAATTCAGAATTAATAATGTCTAGAGTCACAATCAATTAAGTTACTGCAATACCCGTTTAATTGCAATAATAAATATAGCTCAATTATGTTTGCACAGTTCTGATTGATTTTAGAGTATATTAATTAAATTTATTTATTTGTTATATACGCAATATAATTATTTTTTAATATATTTAGACATACACTTAAATATTCCCTTCAGTGAACTTCAATAATGATATACCAATATCTCTCTGTTATACATTTATAGCCCTCCTTTATACATCAATATCCCTCTATTATATTTATATTCCCTATTAAGTTTTAATTACTACCTTTATAGTATTCCAGTGTCACATTATTTATGTATTAATAATTTATCAATATGTTCACACATCGACTATTATTATAGATTTTTAATGTTTATCATTTTTGCAGTTAACTAAATAGAGTGCAAAAGTTTAAAATGTTATATTTTCGGCTTTTTTATAAATAATGTGACTAATTATAATTATATTTATTACTCCATGCTTCATGAATTTTGTTCACAATGAATGAGTTATTGAGGATGTGACAGCTGCAAACATGCATGCTGTGATTACGCAGAAGCCGACAATATGGTCTTGTGAGCATACAACAACAAACTACATTACCCAGTGTGCAGGGGGAAAGAATGACATCACCCACCTCCTTATAAGCAGCACGCATGTCTGTAAACAGACACCCGGAAGACGGCAAAGGAGCCGAAACGCGCGTCAGACACATATCTGAAGCACAGACACTAGTAAGGAGCATTTATATCAGAGACAGCTGAAACGCTGACATAAGAATTGGCTTAAACTTTGCTACTTTGCTACTGTGTGCACTACTTACTTCCAATTGGAAAACAGACTAACTTTCCTTGGACTTTTATTACAACAACTGCTACATTTTGCCTTGCTACTTAATGAAACGTAAGCATATTAAGCAATGCTGAATGCTGGAAGCACACTACTGACATTGCTGACTAAGGACTATTTTAATTGCTGCTACATTTTCGTTTAAGCAACAATTGCTTTGTGATTTTAACCATCTTCTGGACTTTAAGCGTGAGTGTTTATACCAATAAAAATATTGATTTTATAAGCAAATGTATGTAAATATTAATGGGCACAGCCTTACTCAATTCAAAAACAATCAATCAAGCGTGCTCCGGGGTCTGTGCCAATATTGGAAACACATATAGACAATAGGCACATAAAACCCAAGTAGACGGGCACAGCTTATTTATAGATATTGATAATTTGTTAAGGTTCCAAAAAGAAAAAAAACTCATTAAAAAACATGTACAGACGATATTAAAACAGGCTCCTAAGACCATTCCATATCTCTAAGCCACGGGTACAGTACTAAACCAGACAGAACAACATAATAGTTGTAAATCTAATAAATAATCCTATCAATAATGATGTAACGGTTCCAGGGAGAATTCTCACAACTGGGTGCATCACCCAGAAAATATTGAAAGAGATATTCCCAGATCTGATGGCTGTGATTCTGCACACTCCTCCCTCTATGTCTCTCTCCCCTTGCCTGGATGGGTGAGGTGCTGACAACCGACCCTCCCCCTTAGCCGATGACACCGGCCGGGTCATCATGGGAGGCACTCACCAGCACAGCATGTGCCTCACAGTGTGCAGTGCTTCCAGGGTCAGAGGGAGAGCTTCCTGGGGTGAGGGCATGGGCTCACAAGCCACCAGTATAAAGGAGACATTCATGGTATAAGGTGGGTATCTCTGAGGAAGCTTGCAAAAGCGGAACGCGTGAGATTGTTGGATTGGTACAGACCCCCAGTTATTGCAGAGATGGCCATAAAGGGACAGTAATTATACTTTTTGCTTTTTCCTTTTTTGCTTGATACACTCCTTGTTCTTATGTACAAGCCATCTTATACCACCAAGACTGATTGAAGGTGGTAATATCACAGCACACACTTTATATATAGAGTTAGTTTATAGATCATGGGTGAATTTTGATTATTTATAGTTCACAGCATTTATTAGGATTTTTCTTCACATATGTACAAGATTTATTTATATATTGATTGCAATTTAAATTAGCACAAGGACTTTTGGTCTGTATATAGACTTTTTTATCTTGGTAAATTACTTGTATATTTATAGGTCATTAGGGATTATTATTGACAGGATAATTTATTAGATTTACAACTATTATGTTGTTCTGTCTGGTTTAGTACTGTACCCGTGGCTTAGAGATATGGAATGGTCTTAGGAGCCTGTTTTAATATCGTCTGTACATGTTTTTTAATGAGTTTTTTTTCTTTTTAGAACCTTAATAAATTATTAATATCTATAAATAAGCTGTGCCCGTCTACTTGGGTTTTATGTGCCTATTGTCTATATATGATTTTATAAGCAAAGGTTAGAAGCACATTCATTGATCATCTGGAACTTTCAAGAGGAACTAAAAGTGCAACCATTTTCAACGAAGTTGTCATTACTATTTCACTCGGGACATTTGGAGGCCCTGGGTAGGTTATTAACCCCAGGGCCACGACGGTGAGTCTCGTACATTCATTCTTTTTTAATGATAAGGCTCTACATCTGTTTTCCTAAAGCTGGCCATTGAAAAATCTTCTAAAAAAACATCAAGGTAACCAGCTGATATTAATCCAATAATTTATTAGAGGTGGTATACCTATTCAGGTATAAATTGATTATATTTATATCTGTGTACACACGTCTCTAACATTTTATATCAAGCGCGCCTAAACCGGTTTCATTGTTACAGATGGGCTTTGTCCCTCTTAAAAACATCTAACAATATAAACCACCCTCTTCTAGAGTAGAAGCTGTAACAGGGCACCAAAGTTTGCAATTTTTTCGAATTCATTTCTACAGGACAACACAAAAAAGGTGGCCCTACAGCTACTCTGTTCCTTGAAGCTCTAAGTTTGAGCAAGCACAGAAGCAGAGTCACTTTCATTCGCCATGTACATCAAGACATACAAGGAATTTACTTTGGCAGGTGTGTGCTTTCACGAAGAAGTAATCCAAATAACATGCAGAAATGACAACAAGACTATGAAACTAAAAGCCAAGTATTATAACCCAGGCAACTGCAACATGATATTGAGTTCACATCACTAGATAGGTACATTATTTAGTAACTGAGTGACTACAGGATGAAATCTGGAAGTTCTACAATGCATAAATTTAAAGCATTGGCACGAGGACAAGCATTTCAGATCTATGTGTTTTAAAACTTCAAGATTCCAATGTGACAGCAAGTCACAGTGGTCCCACAGCTGTCTCTGAACACAGCAGAGCACACACGACTAATAAAGCTGTGCTGACTTTCCCTGCTCCAGCCACAATGCCGAAGTTGAAGCAAAGGAATCTTTTAAACATAAGGTATTTACATATAATCCGAGATTTTCAAGTGCTTTTACATGGTTTATTTTATGCTGTTTCAAAGAGTGATAAGGTGGAAGAAAGTTAGTGTGTGGCTGGTCAGGGATTTTTACACAACCACTTACCTTTATGTAAATTGTAATGTAGTATGCTATGCAGTGAAAAGCTCTTTGCGATAGAACATTGACTGTTAAGGAACATCAGCAACAGAAAACCAATATGTAAAAAAGTTATATGCGATTATATACTTAGTTGTTCATGCATGCTGTTGTAGACAACTTTATCGAAGATTAATATTGTTAAACTATTATGTAATGTTTTAATGTTTTTCGGGCTCTCTCGCTATGTATAATTAGTCGCATTTCGTCATACATAGGCTCATCGGTCTCCATTCCTGTACAGACCAATTCAGGAGCCGACATAAAGAAAAGCGAGGGCTACTTCAAGCTGAGAAAAGATGAGTGTAGGGGGCCGTGCTCAGGCCTGCTGAGGTGGCAGGGATTGCCTAGGGTTAAATATAATGTTGTAGGGTAAAGGTCCTGGGATGTTAAGACCTGTATGCAGGAGGGAAGTTCTTTTTCTATTGGAACATATCCATGCTCCTACCGTTTCATTTAAATAATAAAAAAATTAATAACATGTAAAGAGTTTAACCGGACCAACAGCGTGGCACAGTTTAAAAAGAAAGGTAGCGGCCATTTTGGAGCTTCCACTTCCAACTGACAATACACAGTAACAGGAAGCCCATCAGCACTTCCTGTTTGCAGGAAGCCCATGAACGGCCATCTTGTTTTTAAAATTTATCCCGGTAGTCGTTAGAAAAAGGAAAATTATGTTTTACATGCAGCAATCTAAATTGCTCTGAGGAGGGATGCATGAGAACTGTTTGTTGAGTTAGTCTGATTTGACTCATTTTTGACTGTTGGTCCGTAATTACCCCTCAGCTGGATACATCTAACGCCTCCCTGGAAGGGGCCAATGTGTCCTTCCGCAGTTGAGTTGAAATTCTAGGTATAACTTTTGATAGCAATCCCCTAGAATTTGGCCTGTTAAATGGTCTGTTGGCGAATCAAATTGGCCCAAACTCAGCTGTCTGACCTGGTCCTGGACCCAAGTTCTCCATAACATTGTTCCAGTACTGGCTACACAGACAAGGAACAAATGTATAGATACGTCTGTGCCTCGAGGTTCTAAATATGTATTGCGTTTATGGCTAGGGTGAACTGCAGCCCAGAAATTCCTGTTTTGAAAAAAGGGCCCTGCAGGTGTTGATAAACAATTAGGATATTTTACATATCCCTCACACCTTCTATTCTTTTCTTTTGGTCCTTGCATCCTTTCTTCCTTTCATTTATTCTTTTTATTTCATGCTTCTGTCATTATTCTCTATTTTATTTAATACTTTTATTTTTTCTTTCTGCCTGTTTCTCTGCCTGGTTCGAGGGAGCTACAAAAAGGGACAAGTGTAGACTCCAAAGAACAATAAAGACAGCAGAAAGAATAATTGGAGCCCCTTTACCATCCCTACAGGAAATGCACGAACGCAGAATCAAGACTCAGGCAGAAAAGATACTTCGGGATCCCTCCCACCGTGGACACGCCCTATTCCAGCACTTACCATCTGGGCGGCGTCTTGCGGTACCAGCCTGCAGGACTTCTAGGTCTAGGAAGGGTTTCTTTCCTTTGGCTGTCCGCATACTCAACAATAGCCAGGCATCATAGGCCCAGGCTCAAGCCGGTATCATTTGCACTTTAGTATCTGTGCCTGCACCTCTGTTTCTAGGTTCCCCTTCCTATGTTACTGTAACTGTAGTTAACTGTTAACTGTTTTTTGCACTGTGTATATATGCCAAAAATAATTCCTTGTTCATCTCACGATGTACTTGGCGAACAATAAAATTGAATTGAATCATTTTATTATTTTATTTATGTAGCTCTATTGCACTTGTTGTCATTCTATTCTAGTTTTTTTTATTTTATTTTTTTAGTCCTTGCATCCTTTCTTCTATTATTTATTTTCTGTCATTATTCTATTCAATTTTACTTTTTTCCTTATTTCATGTATTAATTCATTCATTCATTGAATTATTTATTTCATTGTATTATACTATTTATATCATAGTTACATAGTTAATACGGTTGAAAAAAGACATATGTCCATCAAGTTCAATAAGCATCTATGGGGGACAGTGTCAAATGCTTTTGCAAAATCTAGAAAAACTATATCCACAGCCGCCCCTCTGTCCAGGCTTCTACTCACCTCCTCATAGAAGCCAATCAGGTTAGTCTGGCAGATTCTGTCCTTAGTAAAACTGTGTTGGTTGTCACTTATAATAATATGGACAGTTACATATTGGTGTATATAGTCCCTTAATAGCCCCTCAAGCAATTTCCCCCCAATGGATGTTAAGCTTACAGGTCTGTAATTGCCCGGAGAAGACCTAGAGCCCTTTTTAAAAATGGGCACCACATTTGCTTTGAGGCAGTCCCTTGGCACTATACCAGTTTCTAGTGAGTCTTTAAAGATCAACAACAGAGGTGTCGAGATAACGGAACTGAGTTCTTTGAGAACTCTTGGGTGAAGTCCACCTGGTCTTATTCACATTTAAATAATTTAGTTTTTCTTGGATGATATCCACGTTTAGCTTGTTAATTATTATGCTTGGACTATTACTATCAGTGGCATCTCCTGTTTTGGCTCCTTGCTCCTCTCTTGTGCTAAAGAATCCATTTAACAGCTCCGCCTTATCTTCATCCCCAGTGACCATTTCCCTGTTATCATTAATTAGGGCACCTACCTGTATTGATTTAGTTTTCTTCGAATTAATATATTTAAAAAATCGTTTAGGGTTTGTTTTGCTTTCTTTGGCCACATCTCTTTTATTTTGTGCTTTTGCCAACCTTATTTCTTTCTTACAGATTTTATTTACTAGTTTATACTTTTCAAATGTTACAGCTGAGAGTTCAGCCTTGTAATGTTTAAATGCCCTTTTATTGTTCTTTATTGCCCTTTTAACCGCAGGTGTCAGCCATGAGGGGTTTAATTTTAGCTGCTTATATTTGTTACCCGTAGGAATACATTTTGCAACATTGCTACTCACAATTGATTTAAAGCCAATCATTCTATTCTAATCTTTTTCTTTGTTACATTTTACTTCATTAGTTTATTTTACTTTCCAGCCAGACAAATTGCAGTGAAACCAAGAAAAATGTCAGCAAATAGTCAGTTCTCCCCATATTTGCACCTATAGCTATAGCATTGTTTGCTAGAATTGTAGCTCAGTTCACCAATGTGTTCCCCAGTTGCAGCACATGGAGCACTGCAAAAGGAAGAAAAACCCAGGAATATCTTAAATCAGGCCCATAATGACACATTCTAATGCTTCTTCCAGTCTTCTTCTCTCTAGTTCTGTTAGTATAAAATCAACCTGTTCTCACACATAATTTTGCAAACTACCACATGGTGCATTATGCAGGGAATCACTGGAGCAAGCTTTTCAGAGCCAAAACATCTGTGTAGAGGACCTCCACTTACAACAACTTTTTGTATTAGACTCAACTATATTTTACAGCCCCAATCTCTTTCTAAATTTGTCTAGGGCTATGACATTCCCTTTGACATATATGGAGCCAATTTCAGTATATTAATTCTTCCCAGCTTTCCTGGATTTATTTCACATTTACAAAAGCTGTGCAAGAATGAGTCAAGCATTATGAATGTCAGTTTTGGTCTCATTAAGTCTGTTGAAGGGACAGATATATTGAACAGAGTATCTCCATACAATCTATCAAAACAATGTCATAGCATGGATTAAGATGATAGTACTAGTTGGCTGAATGACAATTGTTTCATAACTGCCATAACAAGAAACAAATGTAATTTTACTGACTTGTAAGGGGCAGCAAAAATGACTTAATATCTTTAGCTTTTACCGTGTTTCATCATCAAGACTGACCAGTAATATTGTGGCAACTGTATCAATCAGACAATTCATTCCGTACTGCCAGATTCATTGCTGGACACAGCTATAAATACGCCAATGAAAAGCAGCAGCTAAAATAAAATGATATATACTTTCTAGCTAGATCTTAATCTTCTTGACTATAGGAATGTGATAAATGCATGGTGTAAGGTCACCTTGATATGTAACAACATAACTACCAAGCAGTTAGTGTACCAGGAATTCCTAAGAACCTAGAATGTTTTCTATTTTACATTTTATTCAGATCATAGATCACTACTACTGTTTAAGGTGAATTTTGTACAAACTTCTACATTTTTATATTTGTACCAAACACAAAGCAGATGCTTTTAATGTGCCCCCAACCCAACTTTGCCTGATAAAATAGGTTTAATAGCACTAGACACATATGTGACTACTGAAACTAAAGTACAAATTGGAAGTTGGGGTTGATTTGATAGTGCTAAGCTTATACTATGCAAAGCCATGTAATTAGTAATGAGACAGAGCAAGGACAATCCCTTGGGCCAGATAATCTTCAGTTTCCTTCATTCGGTACTCCTGAATGTCAGATTTATTTGCTCCAGCCACCACAGTCTATGAACTGTTATAGGCATTCTTTGGACCCCTTACCAGGTAAGTAACAGGTAAAAACAATATCCCCCATGTGACTAATGACATCACTGAAGAGGAGGTACATGAAGGGAATCCACAGTTATTCTCTCCTCATGTCCCTCTCCTAAAGATAAATCATTAATCCCCAGAGGCTTCTCCTCTTTGGTATAAAAGCCTCCCTGCCCCATCAAGTCAGGATTAATTTAACAGGAAGCCAAGGAATAAGAGGGGGGGGGGCTGCCCCCCACTATAGATGCCTGACAACAGCTCAAACCAGGAGGAAGCTTCTGACCTAGCATATCTGCCGAGGGAGAAAAAAGAACAACGCTGTCATTTTTTTTATTTTAGAAATTAATGTTCTTGTTTTTTCATAAGCGGCTGGAAAATGTAGGTGTTGTCTGTCAATCAACAATTGGTTTGTCTAACATATTCTTAAGCCTTACCTAACATCAAACTAGGTCCACTTAACCCATTTGCTAGGTTGGATCCCAATTTGGATGCCCCTCAATTTCAAAATAAGTCCAAGATCAGGACTCCATACTTTTATATAGGTGTGCAAGCACAGTGCCATGCATAGCAAAGGTATGTGAGCCTGGAGAACTTGAAAGGCAGTCACATGGGGAGACAGGGGTGATGGGGCCAATGGAAAGCAGCAATGGAAAGTGTAACCTAAGTATGAAAACCCAGTTTACGACCTGACACTTATTTTGAAAAGTAGGGTGATAACGCCCTTTTGCGCCAGTGATGCCATTTTTCGCTGGTGTGTGTCATATTTATTACTATAAAATGAGGCCCATCCGCTAGCTTCCAACTGTTTCTGCCAGTTTTTATGACGTGCAGAATAGTGGTGCAGTGTGGATGAAACTGGGGGTAGAGTCTGTTTTTATTGTGGGGCAGAGACCTATCGAGCCATTGAAATAAATGTCTTTCTTCTATTTCTTTTCATGCTTTTTCCAAACAATCTTGCACAGAGAAATACATTTTTTATTGAAAAATGCTTATCACAAACATGACTCTTCATGCAGCATAAGAAGAAGAACTTTTATAAAAGACACAGAAAATAAAGTTGCCTGTTTCCACCTATTAACGGATTAAGATTCTTTGAGCAATCTGTTAGGGAAGGGAGGGAAGGGAGGGGTACTTTGTATATCAAACAAAAGAGAAAGAGAGGTTCCACTTAACTTCAACCTATGACCATTAGTGCATGTAGAATCTAAAAAATAATCAAAAATATAGATGTAATGCAAATCTTGTATTAGTTTTGATAAATGCATTTATTAAAACATTTACATCAACACTTATATGAAACTTTTTCTTTCTTTTTTTCTTAACATGTTTTGCTCTCGGTTTGTGCTTTTTCCAGATACATTTGTTAAAACATTTGTTAGAACTGACTGTCTCTGGGTATGGGAGGGAACAACTAACATGCATGGTATGTGCTAACATACAAATACACATTGTAAGTGCAGAAGGATGGGACTAGTAGTGGGTTCCTGGTTGGCTAAAAAACAAGCTAGAGTGCGGGTGGGTGGGTGATGATTATGATGCACTTCTGGTATTCTGGGAGGTGGTCTCTGGGGGAGACACACATGAGCTCCCATAAGGGAAAAAAATGACAGGGTGCGCAGATTTGGATCTCCCCGCTGGACAATGGGTGCACCATTCACGTACCCTGCCGCCACCATTCCCACCCACCCGTGCTTGGACCAGTTGGATGCCACTGACATCTCTCGGCTTAATAAATATAAAACAGGTACTTACTTAAGTCTATTGAAAATGTTCACAAGCTTCAGGCTGACTTGAGCACTTTGAGTGTCTGGACATACACTTTGCAAATAAAGTTGTGAACAATGTGAATAAGTGTAAAGTGATACACTTAGGGTCTAATAACCTGAAGGCCACATAGCTCCTTGGGTGAGTAAAACTGGGAGAGTCACTAGCTGAGAAGGATCTGGGGGTACTGGTACTGGTAAATCCACAAGCTAAATAACAGTATCCAATGGCAAGCAGCTGCTTCTAAGGTGTCCCAGATATTATCGTGCATTAAAAGAGGCATGGAACTTCGAGACAGAGATGTAATGTTGCCTCTTTACTGGTGCGCCCACACCTGGAATATGCCGTTCTGTTCTGGGCACCTATTCACTGAAAGGACACCCTGATTTTTTTAAAGGGTGCAGAGGAAAGCCACCAAACTGATAAGGGGAAAGAAGAATCTTAGTTATGAAGATACACTACAGATTACAGGAATTAAATATGCTTAGTCTTAAGAGGAGACGTCTGAGGGGTAGACATGATATATAAATGGCAATACAAAAAATATGGGGGAAAATTATGTAAACTAAAATCCTCTCTAAAGATTCAATCTCCGGAGAAGACAATTATTTTTTACCATTAGAACTATAAATCTGTGGAATAGCCTCCCACAGAAGCTTGTCACAGCGTCAACGGGCTGACAACTTCAAAAAAGGATTAGATGATTTTCTCTGTCTCTGTAAAAAGCTCAGAGAGCGAAACATGTTGAGAAAAAAAAGAAGAAAAAATTGGAAAAATGCTTCATATAAATGTTGATTTCAATTTCAATATATTTAATATATGTATTTATCTGGACTAATGCAAGATGTTGATTACATCTATATTGTTTATTTTTTTATATTCTACATGCACTAATGGGCGTAGGTTGAAGTTAAGGGAACCATGGAGTAACAGCTCTTTACTCCCTTTTTCATTTGTTTAACTTTTATAAAAGGAGGAGAAATAAATGTCCCTGGATCTTGATAAGACTCAATTTCCCTGCTTACATCTGCCGTTAACCACAAAACCTCTTACAAAACTGCTTTAAAAAGAGCCTTTCCTTCAAAACTGTCTGAAAGCGCAAGTATGGGGGGAAAAACATTTTAAAAACACATAAAAAATAAACGTAACATTTAAATCGATGCATACCTATCAATGAACTCACTCGTCCAGCCTCTCCAGGAATCAGGCCAAACGTCCACAATTTTCTGGTTTATGTAGCGTGGATTTCTGCTCCACATGAAACTGGAAGCCCTGAGAAAGAGAAGGGGAACTGCAGACAGTAGTGGACTGTGTGCTGTGGGGACATTCAAGCCTAAGGTGAGTAGGCTCCAGGGGCTTTTTTTGGGGGGGGGCTTTTTGTCTGGTTTTAACTCATCTCTAGATTCTTGCTTTAAAAAGCTCTAACAATGCACTTTGAGAAGATGTTTGTTTTTGTAGAGATAACAAAAAGTGTTATTTTGTGTCCTAGTGTGTACATGGCTCCATCCCCAGTGCCACCGCTTGGCTGCAAATTATGTTATCACCAGCACCCATGTGCAAATTCATCCCAAAAACGTGACTGGTAACCAGAAGTCACGTTACAAAAGAATTAGGAGCTGTAAGCATTGGCTGACTTGGGTTCCTGTTTAAACAGAATCAGTCACTAAGCAAGCATAAAAAGACAACTGGGTCAATGCATGCTGCAGCAGATAGGCACCAATTTAAATCAATTAGAGATGAGCGAACTTTTAAAAAATTTGATTCGGTCAATTTGCCGAATTTTCCAGAAAAATTTGCTTCACGACGAATTCGCTGTTAAAAATGGCTATTTCTGGGCTTCCGAGAGCCTCCATGAGGTTGCAGAACATTTAGCTTGGCTGTAACATGCATAGGATGCATGCTGGGTTAGGGAAATAATATTGTAAAGAAGTATGACATGCAGATCAGAGGCGTTGCTATTAGATTCGCTGTCGCAGAGCGGCAGAGCCTTGAGGTGGCATCAGCATGATGAGCCCATATATTGCCTGAAAAACACACCCTGAATTTGGCAGCAGCATAGGGAGCCCATATATTGCCTGAAAGACACATTGGAGTTGGCAGCAGCATTAGGATACCATATATTGCCTGAAAACACACCCTGGAGTTGGCAGCAGCATAAGGAACCCATATATTGCCAGGAAAACACATTGGAGTTGGCAGCAGCATAAGAAACCAATATATTGCCTGAAAAACACACCCTGGAGTTGGCAGCAGCATTAGGAGCCCATATATTGCCTGAAAGACACACTCTGGACTTAACAGCAGCATAGGGAGCCCATATATTGCCTGAAAGAGACACTGGAGTTGGCAGCAGCATTAGGAGCCCATATATTGTCTAAGAGACACTCTGGACTTGGCAGCACCATAGGGAGCCCATATATTGCCTGAAAAACACACTCTGGACTTGTCAGTAGCATTAGGAGCCCATATATTGCCCCAAAGACACACTCTGGACTTGGCAGCAGCATAGGGAGCCCATATATTGCCTGAAAGAGACATTGGAGTTGGCAGCAGCATTAGGAGCCCATATATTGCCTGAAAAACACACCCTGGAGTTGGCAGCAGCATAGAGAGCCCATATATTGCCAGAAAAACACCTTCGAGTTGGCAGAAGCATTAGGGGCCCATATATTGCCTGACAAACACACCCAGGAGTTGGCAGCAGCATTAGGAGCCCATATATTGCCTGAAAAACACACCCTGGAGTTGGCAGCGGCAATGGGAGCCCATATATTGCCTGAAAAACACAAACACACCCAGGAGTTGGCAGCAGCATTAGGAGCCCATATGTTGCCTGAAAGATACACATTGGAGTTGGCAGCGGCATAGGGAGCCCATATATTGCCTGAAAAACACATTGGAGTTGGCAGCAGCATTAGGAGCCCATATATTGCCTGAAAGACACACATTTGAGTTGGCAGCAGCATAGGGAGCCAATATATTGCCTGAAAGACACACATTGGAGTTAGCAGCAGCATAGGGAGCCCATATATTGCCTGAAAGAGACACTGGAGTTGGCAGCAGCATAAGGGGCCCATATATTGCCTAAGAGACACTCTGGACTTGGCATCAGCATAGGGAGCCCATATATTGCCTGAAAGAGACATTGGAGTTGGCAGCAGCATTAGGAGCTCATATATTGCCTGAAAGAGACATTGGAGTTGGCAGCAGCATTAGGAGCCCATATATTGCCTGAAAAACACATCCAGGAGTTGGCAGCAGAATAGGGAGCCCATATATTGCCAGAAAAAAACATTGGAGTTGGCAGCAGCATTAAGAGCCCATATATTGCCTGAAAAACACACCCTGGAGTTCGCAGCAGCATAGGGAGCCCATATATTGCCAGAAAAACACATTGGAGTTGGCAGCAATATTAGGAGCCCATATATTGCCTGAAAAACACATTGGAGTTGGCAGCAGAATTAGGAGCCCAAATATTGCCTGAAAAACACACCCTGGAGTTGGCAGCAGCATAGGGAGCCCATATATTGCCTGGAAAACACACTCAGGAGTTGGCAGCAGCATAATGAACCCATATATTGCCTGAAAAACACACCCAGGAGTTGGCAGCAGCAGAAGGTGCTCATATATTGCCTGAAAGACACACCCTGGAATTGGCAGCAGCAGCATTTGGAGCCCATATATTGCCTGAAAGACACACTCTGGAGTTGGCAGCAGCAGAAGGAGCTACCATGCATCAGCTACTCGCATGCATCAGCGATTGGTGGGTGAAAATCCTGGCTGATCCATGCCGGTTTTATCTTCACAAAGGTGAGTCTCTCCACATTTTTAATGGACAGACGAGTTCTCTTTGGCGTTACTATGGCCCCCACAGCACTAAAGACCTGCTCAGATGGCACACTACTGGCCGGGCAGGACGGCTTTCCCAGGGCAAACTCTGCCAGTTGCGGCCACAAGTCAAGTTTGGCTGCCCAGAAGTCCAGCGAATCCTCAAGGTGCGTTGGCATGGTCATTTCAAGGGTGACACGACCTGCTGGTTCAGGCCTTGCTCCAGGTCTTCCTGCTGCTCATGAGTAGCCTCACTATGCGGGTGCAGAAAGCTACTCATTAGTGACTGAAGACTGAGGCTGCTGCTGATGGAGCTGCTGCTGCTCCAGCCACCCCCCCCCGGCAACCATGGCAGTGGAAGGTGAGCGCAGAGGTCTCTCTTAGTCAGACCTGCGAGAGTATGGACCATGGCGCAGATAGGCAACGGCCAACTGACTATGTAGAATGTCTTTGTAGTAGGTCAGTTCGTCCTCCCTCTCAGTGGGTGTAAAAAATGCCCCCATTTTGTGCCGGTAGCGAGGGGATAAAAGGTGGAGAGCCTCCAAAAATGGAGACAATTCTGCAGTCACTACGCAAGCACATGAGCATGCATCGTGCCATTTGTGCAAGTGACTCAGAGGGACTACCTGTCTCCATCTCCACTGCATACTGCCATGGTGTGTCTGGGTCCTCTGACTCGCCTTCCTCACAACCCTCCAGCTCCACTGGCTGCTCCTGCTCCTCCTCTGCTGTCAGATGACTAGATAAACCGCCCATTTCGTCAAAACTAAACTGTGCTTTACTGTGCTCCTCCTCCTCAGCTCCCATGGGGTTTATGTGGCCGTGAAATGTATGCGCCATGTCTCCAGTGCCCTGACCAGCCATGGTTTCCAACATGTGTTGTATTACATGAAGCAGCAGAATCACGTTGTTTATGCCGTAATCCTGGCGACTGACAAATAAAGTGGCTTCCTCAAAGTGCCTGAGCAAACGGCAGGTGTCACGTATGAGCTGCCACTGGTTCACATTAAAGTTACACAGGGGAGTCCCCCTATCTGCCTGGATCATCAAGAAATTATTGATGGCTTTTCTCTGTTCGTATAGTCGATATAACATATGTAGGGTGGAATTCCAACGAGTGGATACATCGCAAATCAGACTGTGTTGGGGGATACCGTTCTGATGCTGTAGCTCAAGAAGGGTGTGCTTGGCGGTGTAGGAGTGGCTGAAATGCATACAAAGTTTCCTTCCCATTGTTAGGATGTCTTGCAGATGGGGGGAAGACTTCAGAAAACGCTTGACAACTAGGTTGAACACGTGTGCCATACAGGGTGCATGGCTCAGGCTTCCTTGTCGCAGCGCAGACAAGATGTTACTCCCATTGTCAGTCACCAGAGTAAGCCATGTTTTGATTTCTTGATGACTGAATTTCAGGAGCTCCTCCCCTGTGTGACTCCATTCGCCAAGGCAAACCGTGTGAAGCACAGCGTGACACCTCTGTGCCCTGCACACATGGTAGGCTGAAGGGGCATTGAGAACTGACCATACAGTGGAGGCTGAGGAGGCGGAGTTGCCCACTGTGACAGGCAAAATGGCCTGGGAGCGTGGAGGCCGAAGCGGTGTGACCTGTCCAAGTTGCTGTGCAGGAACCACATTCAGCCAGTGGGCCATAAAGTACATGTATTGTCCCTGACCGTAGTTACAGCTCCAGATGTCGGCGCTGCCGTGCACTTTGGTGCACACCGACAGGCTCAAGGACTGGCCCACCTTCTGCTCAACAAATTTGTGCAGGGCTGGTACTGCCTTCTTTGCAAAGAAATGACGGCTTGGGACTCTCCACCTCGGCTCGGCACTAGCCATCAGCTCTCTGAAAGGTGCAGAGTCCACCACTGTAAAAGGGAGGGACTGCAGCAACAGCAACTTGGACAGGAGCACATTTAGCTTATCCTCTCTTAAAGATCTCCTCTTTAATTTGGTGCCATCCAATCCCCCGTGAGTAAAGTAAAAAAAAAAAAAAAATGACATTTTTTTTCTTATGTGTCAGTGTGTTTATTTTTTACATTTAACCCCTTGTGAAGTGGGTCCATGAGACCCCTATACCAGTTCACAAGGCTGGGGGCTGGCAAGTCACCCCCGGCACCCCATTACCTGCCTCCCCAAAACCCGGGGGGGGCAGAAGAGCCCGGGCCCACATAGGCTATGTGGGCTTGTAGGCTGCAGGGTGGGGGGCCACAAAAGCTGGCCCCTCCACACTGTTCCTACAAGCCGACATAGCTGGTCCTGGGCTGGTAATGCTGGGTAAGGGGGACCCCATTTCATTTTTTGGGGGATTTTTAAGGGTTTTTAAAATGGGAGGGGGGACCCTATGTCATTTTTTTTTAGATTAACCCCTTATGTTCTGTCGCCCAGCAGCTATAAAAGGCTTCCAGCAGCAGCAAGAGAGCAGGAGCCAGATTGATCAGCGTGGGACACAGGGATGGATGGGAGGTATTAAAAAGTATTAAAAAAATAAATAAATACAATATTTTTTCTGCTTGTTTCTGTGTTTTTTTTTTACACTTAACCCCTTGTGAACTGGTAAGGGATCCATGAGATACCTATACCAGTTCACAAGGCTGGGGCCTGGTAATTCACCTGCGGCTAGCAGGTGACTTACCGTTAACCCCCGGCACCCCAATTACCTGCCTCCCCAAAGCCCGGGGGGGGGGCAGAAGAGCCCGGGCCATGGCTATGTGGGCTTGTAGCCTGCAGGGTGGGGGGGCCACCAAGGCTGGCCCCCTTGCACCCTGTCCTACAAGGCCCATAGCTGGTCCAGGGCTGGCTATGATGGGTAAGGGGGACCCCATATCATTTTTGGTGGAGTTTTAAGGGTTTTTAACCCTTAAAATTCCCCAAAAAATGGGTCTTCCCCCAGGAGGAGGGACCCTATGTCATTTTTTTTTTAATTAACCCCTTATGTTTATAGTGTGGATAGTAGTAGTATTTTATTTGTAAATGTTATAAAGTGCTATTTTCAGTTTGGGGGGTTTCCTGGGCAAGAATGGGGGGGCTACCGATATGTATGTGGTACCGTTGTAATCGGAAGAAATTGGGCTTTCACATGCAATATGTTTTTCTCTAATAAAGTAAATGTTTTATTTAAAATAAAGGAGACAATTGTCTAAAAAATATTTATTTTTTTTTGTTTTTTTACACAAAAATATTAAAAAAAACAGTGGAAAAATTACAAACAAGACAATTCATGTTAAAGCCTAAATTCTGCTGCAAAATATATATCTATAATTTTCCTGGAAATTCTGGCAAAAATCACGATTAAACATGGCGCAGAATGGGGAAAAATGGTCAACAGAGGGTGACAAAATTTCAAGTAGGCTGGCAATTAAAAGGGTTAATAGTACCTATGCATGTTGGGTATTGTTCTGCTCGGAGGACCTTGCTCTTTCAGATTTAGCTTCTTTTTTCTTGTTTGCATATTTATATTTTAGGAAAACATGTTATTTATTCAGTTTTTTTATTATTTTTTTTAGGGAAACCCTGTGCAATCTAAGAATTATTCGAGGGATTACTTCCAGAAAGGTGAGCCTACTACAACAAGCTTAGAAAGCTTAACATGTGTACTTTCAGTGAATATATGGTTTATGGGGGATATTCCAAATGTAAAGGGTTATTTTGGTTGAAAAATTGCAAGGTGCGCACTTTGTCTGCAGAGCTGAAATTTTCAAGTAAAATTACTGTTATGCACACACTTTACTTTGTGGTGTTTGGCAACTCTTCCCTTGACAGTACCTATGCATGTTGGGTATTGTTCTGTTCAGGCATGTTGCTTTTTGAGATTTTACTTGTTTTTTCTCGTTTGCATATAGTTTTTTTTTTAGGAAAATGTGGCTTGATTCTTCCTTGTTATTCTTTTTTAGGGAAACTTTGTGCAACCAAAGAATACATTGAGGGATTACTTCCAGAAAACGAAGCCCACATAAACAGGCTTGGTACGCCTAGAAAGCTTGAGGCGTGTACTTCCAGAGAATATATAGTTTGTGGGGGGTATTTCAAATGTAAAGGGTTGTTTTTCTGGAAAAACTGCAAGGTGCGCATAGCGCATGGCGCAGTTGTATTTTATCTGAAAATCTCCTAAAGCTCTTTTTTCAGTTTGGGGGAGTCTCCTGGGCAGGAAAGAGTGTCTACCAATACATATGTGGTACCGCTGTGACTGGGAGAAATTGGGGTTTCGCACGCAATAAAATTTTATTGACAAACATACATTTTTTATTACAAAATAGGAAAAGTGACGTTGATTACAAAATGCAACCAGTTAGTAGACAGGTAGTCTTGAAATATTAATGCTAGCACGCTTTTTAAAGAATCACACCAGGAAAAGGAAATGCTAAATAGGCAGGTGTGTTATTAACACTAAATAGGCTTTAAAGCTAATGCAAACACTTTAAACTGTCCCTGTCTTTCTCTGCCACTGTCACAGCCTCTCTCCTTCTCTATCAGTCCCTCGCTCGGCTTCTTCTGATCTATCTATCTATCTACCTGTCTGTCTATCTGTCCCTCGCTCTCTCCCTGCCTGATCTGCTCTGGCCGCAATACAGTGTCAGAATGATCTTCCGCAAAATGGCCGGTAAGCCTGTCTGCTGATAGGTAGCATGTGACACATACCCAGGATTCCTTGCCCCATGGGACATGTCCTGACATGTGGATCCACCATTTTAGATGGGCTGTATAGCAATAAATGGAGTTTTATCGAAGCGATTCGAGCGATCGAAACACGGCGATATTCGGAATCGTAATGAAATGAATATTTCCTGAAATTTGTAACGAATTTGGGTTCATCAGAATCGATTCGCTCATCTCTAATATCAATAGCTCTTTTTAGAAAAAGACAGAGGGGTTATGCAAATTAACTAGGATGTGTGGCCTTACCATTAAAATAGAAATCAGGGTCAGGTCTGATGACGTAGGTACTTTAGGCAATCAGAATATGGCAGGGGTGTCCTCACCACCAACAGGTCATGTTTTGTGGATCTTCCCATGGCCACCTCTATAGCCCTGTCTGAGCACTTCAATTACTTTACCTGTGCATCTGTGTGAAGATCTGTAAAAAGGGTGGAGCCTGCGCATTTGCCATGGACTTAGCAGATCAAGGTAAGTATACAGAAAACCAGGAGCTTTCACAAGCAGGGGTATTCCTTATCAGGATTCCTCTAAGGATTGCTCTCTCCCAACCCTGAAATCTTTTAAACTCTAGGACTGGGTGCAAAATTAGTCAATGAAGCATCACAAGAAATTCCAGAATAATTGTGAATACCTGATGTATTTCTAAATTCTGATGTTGCTGACCTGGGAAGTGTGTGTAATGGAGCAGTTTTTTGACTCTTGATTATGCTCTGCTGTGGTCAGGGACAGCTGTGGGGCCACTGTAGCTTGCTGTGCTTTTAGACCACTTTTGTGCATGGGCCTGACAAAATGAAAATGAAAGGAATGCAAAATGTAGAGTCCTGCTATGGCTTCTACCCTGTACTGCAAAAAATGGAGGAGAGGCACATGGGACATGCATCAGGTGAGATACTTGCTTATTATTATTACAGTTGGGTTTACAGTCCCTTTAAGACTTCAATGCGGGTCTAACATGGAGGGGTGGTAGTTTTATGCATGGGGTCTTTTCAAAGGAAATCTCAAAGCTTTATCATGCACTAGCACAAAAATATGCACTGACCTCAGAGCCAATGCTGTAGATCAGCAGTTGCCAACCATTGGTGCTAGAACCACTAGTGGTAAGATGGGGATACCCAAAGCCACTGGGGGTGAACATGAAGCACTGAAGACAAGAAGATTTACTTTATTATTGCCATGTATATAACAAGTACGTTTTTTTTTCCAGCAAGAGGGTATGGGGAAAGTACCATTTAACATTGCAAAGAAAACTCCATCAGCCATACAACAGTACAATAAGAAATACCAGTAGAATAGTAGTAGATTAATAAAATACCATATTGCAATCGAACCACAACATTTTAAGTGAATCTTTGCCTATATAGTCCATATTTACTACTTTATGTTTGTGATCCCGGTGCAGTCTGCCTTTGGTTTCCATATATGAGCCATGGATCCACAGAGAATGAGGATTTCAGTTCTCATATGGCTGCGGGGATAACATTTTCCTGCTCCTCCAATAGGATGGGCCAGGTGGCCAAGTTAACAAGCTGCAAGAGTAGGACATCTTAAGTAAACTGTATTGCTGGCAGAAAAGCTTGCATTGTTGTGCTAGTATAGGACCTCCACATTCCCCCGGGAAGTCTCTATTACTGTTGGTAGGGGTGATACTTGGGATAATCTAAAGTGGGAAATGGTAAAAGTGGAAACTGGGAATCCGTACTATAGACTACAGTTTAACAGTAACGTTCAATTCAAAATGACATCAAAGATTCATATAAGGGGGCCTGGCTCTCTAATTTGCTCTTTAGCAGTCTTGCACTATATAATGAATATTGCTGTTTTACCTGTGATGCTGCTCAGTATGAATATAAAACTACTGAGGCTAATAACCCAGTTTAAACTGGAACCTTACACACCAATTTTGGACTGAATGAATGAATGGATTGCTATGGCTTGATTGGCTTTGACAAATAAATAATTGCTAATTATACTAACATGGATTCTTAATAGTATAAGGCGAGCTAAATGTATTTTTTTTTTATGAAGATAAATTGATTAAATTAATTTTAACTTGTGACAACTTCAATCAACATCTACTTTTCGTTATAGTGACATACATGTTTTACAGTTCATTCTGTTAATTACTAAATTGGAAATATTTATAATATTTTATTGAGCCTGTATTACAACATCTTGCTCAAATAAAGCTTATGGGCTTTTATATAAAAATGCCCCTAATAAATATAAAGACAAATATAGGGCAATGTAGGACACAGGTACTTCTTCATTTGGGAGACCCTCTATGGGTTCCATAATGCAGGACAAAATCTAAAAAGGAATATGGGGGGCAGATTTAAACAATACAGGAGGCACAGTGAAACCACAGAGTTGACCAAAATGGTAGACTGTACTGTATGTATTGCCTTCCTCCACCCTGCTTGCTTGCCCATCATCTAGCAGGAGCATAGTGCAGGGTAGATGATCTGTGTTCCCCATCCTGGTGAATAGCGGTGTGGGGCACCCACTGGAGGATAGCTGGAAGAAAGTGAGTGTTTTTTTTTAGCAATTACTTATCTCTACTCCTTATCTTGAAAAATGAAAATAAAAAAATCTGTGAATATTCTGCTTTCTATACTTTCAACAAAATAGTTTAGAAAATGATTTTTTACTTTATGATAATTAAAAGAGGCGAATGTCATTAAAATTATTAAGATACATTTATCAGAGGCAGCTGTTATGCTAATCATTCCTTTGCTGTTGTCAGCTGATGAGGCAGTTTAGCAGAGGGAGAAATCATTATTAGGTCCCCTTTGTGAGAAGTTCTATTTATTACTGTCACATGACATAAATGTATGATTCGCAACTAGATATTGGTGACCATCAACATGCAAGTTGGCCCTGTTATTGTCAAGAATGACAAAGGCAGATGTGATGTACTCCAAACAAACTTTAGTTTTGCAACAAAAACACAAACTGAATTCCATTTGCATATGTTTTAAAAGGGTAATAAAGTGATATGATGTTTATCGTGCTAGAAGAGTGGTAATTTTTGCTGGCAGCCTTCCAACACTCTGGAGACTTTGTGCAGCATTTGGTTGCCTTGGGATGAATGTTTTTTCTAAAATGTGGCAGGTGCAGAAATGGATCAGAAATGAGTTATTCATGTGTCTGTAAATGAACAGTCTCTTCATCAACAATATATTTACAGCTTTTTAATTCATATTTGAATTAAACGTGCGTGTATAACCTACATCTCTGCACTTCTCAACAATGTATTTATGAAGAAGATGAACTGTCTTTGATTGTAATGGGGGTTTTCAACTGCTCTTGACTTATTTGCACAAAATGCTCAATAGTGCAGATGAGTTGTGAAAATTCAAAGTCAAAACTTTGCTTAAGTATCTAAAATACTTAAAGAAAAGCTAATTGTCAGTTTTTTGGGGTTCTCCCTTATAGCTTTTCTCTTCTGTTATGCAAAGTAAATGTGTCTTAGGATTGTGCCCCCATATCTGCACAGGTTCACACATAAAAATAAAAAAAACTGATGCACCTGTTGCGGACCATTTCCATTTACCATAGGCCATGGACTATGTGACCTCAAACACACAATGTTCAAAGGGGAATTTCATTCACAAAAGGAAAGATTGGAGTGGGAATGTAAGTGCATACAAATCTTCAAATCAATGGACTGTGGCTAAACAAGGATTTTATCATGTCATTATGACTTGAACTGAATAGACTGACTCGCCACAAGGTCTGATATTAAACAGACTGTCTGAGCTGAGGCGACAAAAGAGAGCATACATAAGTTAGCTAGGAAAGACCCCTACAACCCCCCCACCAAAAAGTATATTCTTAGATAGATTAGAGATACATAAATGCATATCTAATAATAAAATTAATATTAATAAAACAAATAAGAATGCATATTACTAGAGATGAGCGAATTTTTGAAAAATTCGATTCAGCCTATTTGCAGAAATTTTAAATACATTTTTTTTTTCAGTCTGAATAAATTTGCGGCTAATCGCTATAAAAAACGGCTATTACTGGCCTATTGATAGCCTCAATAGGGTTGTAGAACATTTTGCCCACGCATAGGATGCGTGCTGTGTTATTGAAATAATACCGTAAAGAAGTATGACATGCAGATCAGTGGCATCGCTATTAGAATCGCTGTCACAGAGCGGCACAAGGACAGAGCCTTGAGGTGGCATTAGCATGAGGAGACCATATATTGCCTGAAAAACACAGCCTGGAGTTGCCAGCAGCATGAAGAGCCCATTTATTGCCTGAAACACAAACCCTGGAGTTGTCAACAGCATGAAGAGCCCATATATCCCCTGAAATACACACCCTGGAGTTGGCAGCAGCATTAGGAGACCATATATTGGCTGAAAGACAGACCCTGGAGTTGGTAGCAGCATTATAAGACCATATATTGCCTGAAAAAACAACCTTGAGTTGTCAGCAGCATGAGGAGACCATATATTGCCTGAAAGATACACCCTGGAGTTGGCAGCAGCATGAGGAAACCATATATTGCCTGGAAAAAAACACACTGGAGTTGGCAGCAGCATGAGGAGACCATATACTTTCAGAAAGAACTACCCTGGAGTTGGCAGCAGCATGAGGAGCCCATATATTGCCTGAAAGACACACTGGAGTTGGCAGCAGCATAAGGGAGTCCATACATTGCCTGAAAGACACACCCTAGAGTTGGCAGCTGCATGAGGAAACCATATATTGCCTGAAACGCACACCCTGGAGTTGGCAGCAGTATGAGAAGACCATATATTGCCTGAAATACATATCCTGGAGTTGGAAGATAAATTTGGAGACCATATATTGCATGAAACACACACCCTGGAGTTGGCAGCAGAATGAGGAGCCCATATAATGCCTGAAAGAAACACTGGAGTTAGCAGCAACATGAGGAGAATATATATTGCCTGAAATACACACCCTGGAGTTGGCAGCATCATTAGGAGTATATATTGTATGTATTGACTGAAAAACACACCCTGTAGTTGGCAGTAACATGAGGAGACCATATATTGCCTGAAAGACACTCTAGAGTTGGCAGCAGTATGAGGAGAACATATAATACCTGAAATACATGCCCTGGAGTTGGCAGCAGCATGAGGAGCCCATATATTGCCTGAAAGACACACCCTGGAATTGGAAGCAGCACGAGGAGAACATATAAAAGTTTTGGGTACATAAGATATCCTAAGAATATTAACTATTAAAAGTTAAGTTTATGTAAAGCATTACCTCAATACTTACTTGAGCTCTTATGCAGAGGAATGTCTGTAACTGGGCAACCGCACCGAAAATCCGTTTTGCACTATCCATATTTGTGAAGTGGCACCATGATCAATCTACTCTGATGCATCAGGCATTGGTGGGTGGAAATCCTGGCTGATCCATGCCCGACTCATCTTCACAAAGGTGAGTCTCTCCACAATTTTCATGGACAGACGAGTTCTATTTGGGGTTACTATGGCCCCCTCCACACTAAACATCCGCTTTGATGGCACACTACTGGCCGGGCAGGACAGCTTTCCCAGGGCAAACTCTGCTAGTTACGACCACAAATCAAGTTTGTCTGCCCAGAAGTCCAGCTGATCCTCAAGGTATATTGCCATGGTCATTTCAAGGTATACCACCACCTGCTGGTTCAGGTCCTGCTCCAGGTCTACCTGCTGCCCATGAGTTGCCTCACTATGCAGGTGAAGAAAGCTACTCATCAGCTACTGTAAACCCAGGCTGCTACTGATGGAGCTGGTACTGCTCCTGCCACCCCACCCCTCCCCTGCAGTCATGACAGTGGAAGGTGAGCACAGAGGGCCCCCCCGAGTTAGACCTGCGAGAGGATGGACGATGGTGCAAATAGGCATCGTTCAACTGACTACATAGGATGTCTCTGTAGTAGGTCAGTTTGTCCTCCCTTTCTATAGGTGTAAAAAAGACCCCAATTTTGTGCCAGTAGCAAGGGTCAAATAAGGTGGAGAGCTAGAAGTCATCCCGCTGCTGAATGGTGACAATTTGGCAGTCACTGCGCAAGCACATGGGCATGCATCATGCCATTTGTGCAAGTGACCTGGAGGGACTACCTGCCTCCGCCTCCACTGCATACTGCTGTGTTGTGTCTGGGTCCTCTATCTTGCCTTCCTCACAACCCTCTAGCTCCTCTGGCTGCTTCTGCTCCTCAACTCCCGTCAGATGACTAGAAAAAATGCCCATTTTACGAAACCTAAACTGTGCTTCACTGTGCCCCTCCCCCTCCTCCTTCTCCAGTTCAGCCCCCGCAGGGTTCATGTGGCCGTGAAATGTAGGTGTCACTTCTCCAGTGCCATGACCAGCCATGGTTTTCAACACGTGTTGTAGTAGATGAAGCAGTGGAATGACGCCGTTCATCCTGTAATCCTGTCGACTGACTAATAAAGTGGCTTCTTCAAAGGGCATGGCCAAATGGCAGGTGACACGTATAAGCTGCCACTTGTTTACATTGAAGTTACACAGGGGAGTTCCCCCTATCTGCTTGGATCATCAAGAAATCGGTGATGGCTTTTCTCTGTTGGAATAGTTGGTCCAACATATGGAGGGTGGAATTGCAGAGGGTGAAAACGTTGCAAATCAGACTATGTTGGGGGTAACGTTCTGAAACTTCAGCTCAAGGAAGGTGTACTTTGTGGTGTAGGAGTGCATGCAATGTTTCCTTCCCATTGTTGGGATCTCTTGTAGATGGGGGGGAAGACTTCAGGAAACACTTGACAACTAGATTGAACACAATACAAGCATGGCTCAGGCTTCCTTGTCACAGCGCAGACAAGATGTTCTTCCAATTGTCCATCACCACGGTTCCCATTTGCAGTTTCCGTGGATAAGCCATGATTTGATTTCTTGATTTATGAATTTTAGCAATTCCTCCCCTGTGTGACTCCATTCGCCAAAGCAAACCATGTCAAGAACAGCGTGACACTGCTGTGCCCTGCAAATGGTATGCTGGAGGGACACTGAGAATTGTCTGTGCAGTTGAGGCTGAGGAGACACACACTGATACAGGCACAGTGGCCTGGAAGTGTGGAGATGGAAGCGGCATGATCTGTCCAAGTTGCTGCTATGGCTGTGCAGGAACCACATTCACCCAGTGGGCCTTAAAGGACATGTATTGTCCCTGCCCGAAGTTACAGCTTCAGACATGGGCAAGGCTGTGCACTTTTGTACACACCGACAGGCTCAAGGACTGGCCCACCATCTGTTCAACAAAATAGTTCAGGGCTGGTACTGCCTTCTTCGCAAAGAAATTACGACTTGGGACTCTCCACCTCGGCTCGGCACAAGCCTTCAATTCTATGAAAGTTGCAGAGTCCACCACCTGAAAAGGGAGGGACTGCAGCCCCAGCAACTTGGACAGGAACATATTTAGCTTCTGTGTCACTGGATGAGTGGGCACATACATCTTGCATGTGGCCATGTTAACCTCTTGCAGATGCTTGATGAAAAACTGCCACACCGCAGAGTAGCTGATTTTCCCACTAACAGTCTGCACTAATTCATTGCTACTGCCGTTGACTCCAGGAACCCCTGTTCCACTACCTCCTGGGATGGTAGCCTGCCACGCAGCAGGTGGTCTTCCCTGGGCTTGTTTGCCTCTAGTCTTTCCATTTCTGCCACCATGCTGACTGCCAACCATGCTACCACCTTGCTGCCTCAGCTGCTGACTCACGGGCAACCTGCAACCCTTTTCTCCTGATGATGATAAAGCCCTTTCTGCACCCAGCTCCCAAGTGCGATCAGCTTCATCATCATCAAGTGTCTGCATCTCACTGATGTCCCCCTCGGGTTCCTCAACAATGTCTGCTGCAGACATAGGACAGAGGCAATGGGAGGACAGGGACTGCTCCTGGGCCATGACAACTGAGGGTTGTGTCTGAGGAACCTACCAACTGTTGACTGGGGGTGTCAGATGTCACTTGTGATGAAGTGGATGACCATGCTTACCAATCGAGGACAGCAGATGCTTTGCTGGATGAGAAACGACCGCTAGCTGATACTGGGTGATCAGGCCTCTCACTGTGCCTCTGCCACTCCTCTGTGCACATCCTGGCACTTCTCTGCCTAACATACTTTGTGCGTTTATCAGGGGAAAACAATACGCTACACTACACTTAAAACAGTATTTTTGGAACAGCAGCAGTTGTGTAGTTCTGTGGCCTTTAACACTAACTAAGCTTTCAACACCTGATCATAAAACAAAATGCAAAAACTCTCAGATGCAACTCAATGGGAGGCCCTGATTAGGCCAGTAAAATATGTTGTAGCAAGCTTTCAAACAAGGTTTTGGTACAACAGCAAAAGCTCTATATTTTTGGGCATGTGTGTGGCTTTGTGTGGCCTTTAGTGATTTTTTGTAATTCCAAAAGCATGGTTTTCTTTAAAATGATAATGTCATCCATGGATAATCCAGAACAGCACAATCCGATGGCTTCTTGACTTATGGCACACATAGCTTGGGTGCCGAGAGTCAAGAAGCCAACGGATTGTGCTGTTATTTAAACACTTGAGCTTGGATTTATCTGTGTACAATATAAATCTGATTAAAACATACCTCAGAATAGCATATTTTTTTTAAAAAAAGGAATTTAGAAACCTTGCATTATTGATCTGCAAGCTCTCCAAGCTTATTAGGTGTATTTTAAAATGCTGCGTTCTATTATCAATGAAGAATGACTTTAAGATTAAAAGCCGAGGATTGTTTTTCTTCCAATGGGTAAGCGTTTTTTCTCAACCATAATAAGTCTTCCCAGGATATAAATGTGTAATAGAGTTTATAGTCTAGCTTCTAAAGCATTTCCCTGTCTCCCACTGACTACTCTATAATGTCAAACAGATTCAATCATGGATACAACATTTGTGTGAATGTACAATCAAATTCTTTTCCTTGTATGATATTCATCTCAAATTGCCACTTGTGGAGTGAGGGAATAAATAATATATATATATATTTTTCCCTTCAAATCTTTTATCTTGTGCAACAAATTCTTTTAAAACCAAATGATCTCGTTCTTACAATATCTGCATGTGGTTTGGTACAACAATTTGGAACTAATCCACCACTTAGAGACATAATTATAAGCTCTTTGGCAGAAATATTTGTTCAGAAATATGAGCACAACTGCTAACATGAGCCAGGAAAAAAAGAACACAACATATATTGTATAAAATACAATATAAATGCATATGCCATTGAGAATTCAGTTTGAACATAAAAATTGAACATGCGAAATACACTAAATTCTAACCCTTTTAGTGCCAGCTACACGAGTCTCCCGTAGCTGCCTCTCCAACCGATAAAGCGGAACAAAACCCACTGAATTTGTGAAATACATTTGGCCATAGCCCCTACAAATATTACCTTTGTAGGGTGTAGAACTAGAAAGGGCTAATTTCATTTTTTGAATCGTCCTGGAACACTGATTTTTTGCTGTCCCTTTCTGTAAGATGGCAGGCAATCAGTCATTGCATAAGTGCGCCAATTACATCATTGCTGCACACAACAATGGCGATGAATGGAGAAAGGGGAGCTTTACAGCTAAATCAAGAGCCATTATCTGGGATTAGAGTGAAGCAGGAACAAAAAAAAATGGCAAAAGGCGCTCCTCATGGGGAGGGCAATTCAGGGGATGCTAGGTAAAAATGTGGGTTTTGGCCCGCTTTAAGTGCCAGCGACATTATATTCACATAGCTGAATGTAATCCCCCATAACATAAAAAGTTAAAAAGATAAAAACTAACCTGATCGCTCAATTGATTCAGCCAGTTCTTCTCTTCACCAGGGGGGCAACTAATCCCCCCCTCCAGGGCTCTTCTGGCTTCAGGAGAGGGCCCAAAAGAGCTCCCCCCATTTCCACTGCCATTGACATCTGCAGAAAATACAGACATTTATTCACCTGCGCCCGTGATCCCTCCCGCCAGGTCTCCTCTTCTTTAATAAAATCAATGTTTTATTTAAAATAAAGGAGAACTTTTTAAAGAAAAAAATATTGTTTTTACTTCTTTAACTCAAAAATATTTAAAGAAACACTGCAAAAATTACAAACAGGGCATTTCATGGTAAAGCCTAAACTCTGCCAAAAAAAATGTATAGTTTTCCTGGAAATTCCTGCAAAAATCACAGTTAAACAAAATGGTGAATAATGAACTGTCAACAGAGTGTGACAAAACCTCAAGTAGGCTGGCAGTAAAAGAATTAAAATTACCTATGCATGTTGGGTATATAAACAAGCCTGGTACGCCTAGAAAGCGTGAGGTGAGTACTTCCAGAGAATATATAGTTTGTGGGAGGTATTTTATGTAAAGGGTTGTTTATCTGCAAGGTGTGCATAACAGTTCAGTTGTATTTTATCTGAAAACCTCCTAAGGCACTGTTTCAATTTGAGGGAGTTTCCTGGGCAGGAAAGAGTGTCTACTAACAAGCATGTGGTACTTTTGTAACTGGGAGAATTGCCATTTACATGAAATATTTTATTTTTCTACTATTTGCACATTTTTTACCCAAAATATACACTAAACAATAACAAACAAGACATTTCATGTTAAAGCCCAGACTCTGCTGAAAACAAGCAATTTACACATTTTCCTGGGCATTCCCTGGAAACCTCTTCAAAAATCACAGTTGAACATGTGTAGTGCAAAATTGTGAATAATGGCAACAGAGGGTGACAAAAATTGTAAATAGGCTGGCACTTAAACCGGACCTTCAGCATCATTTAATGAAAGCCCAACCCCTTGAACTATTTCCAGCATCTAAAATTAATATATTTTAAGTTTTTAATCGCTTACTTTCCCCCACTGGGCTGCAACTCTGTTCAGAACTCTAGGATACAGGGGCCACCATCTTGCCTCAGAAGCATCACATACTGAGGAGAGGAAGGGAGGTGGGCAAGTGCAGGGGGTGGGTTATAGCTGTGCTTCACACAGACAGAGCAGGGCTAAGGTCAAGAAAAGGTCAGCAATCCCAGAATGCAGAGTGGCATATTCACAAGACACTTCCTGTCTGCAGGCAGCCTGAAACTCTATGGGCCGCTATCTTAGATGTTAAAAGGTTAAAAAAAACGCAATAGGTGCAGGTAGGATGATTTTTAATGTGGGCAATCTGTATGTAAGGGATGAGGGAAACATACAAAATAGACTCTTATTCAGGGTGAAGGTCCACTTTAAAGGGTTAAAAAAAAAATCTAATTTTGTCAGGTTTTTGGAGTTGTTCCTTAGTGATTTTCTCTTCTGGAATGTAAAATATTGATTTTTACCACTGACTTCATTGAAGAGTTGTCCTTAATCCTGCATTTGAATAACATTATGTAGTTCATGAAATGAGTTACTGTCTGCCAACACATATCAGTGTGCTTGTTAGAATTTGAAGAAACCCTTTACCAGTCCAAAACATCTCTGGCCTAGACCACCTGAATGGCAATGTATTGAACCTTATTGATAAACGTGACCAGCAGGTATTGATACAAAGCTAATTTTTACTCAAGTTTTACTCAAGTCGCTCCCACTTTAGCAACACAGAGCCACAGGAATACAAGAAACTTGGAAATCACAGGTATGAGGGCACAATCCTAGCACAAATGTTTATTTTCACTGGATATAACAGAGGCACAATGAGAAAGCCCAAGCTTAAATAGCAAAGCCAAACTTAAATTCCTTTTTTTTTTTAATTATTTCTAGCCTTGGCATAGCAATTGTGTCAATATTTATTATATTATTATTTTAGTGGCAAGAAAGCAACCATCAACACAACTTTATCACAAAGTTGACCTTCGTATTTCATCAAATATTGATGTCAATTTCAAGTTTGTGATATATCTGTAAATTATGCATGCAGAGCCCAACCGTATCAAGTGCTCTGCAGGGTCCTTTGGTAAAACACGCAGTGTAACACGCAGTGTACCCATGACCACTGGGACCACTTGTGCCAGAGTAACTCGGTTTTGATCTCCAAGGCTCTTGTATCTTGTGATCTTCTCATCAATTCTTCAGGTTGTTGACAAGCCGCAACTTTTTATGACAACTGGGCATGCAATGGTTAAGCATGCAGAGCCCAACTGTTTTAAGTGCTCTACAGGGTTCTTTGGGACTGAAACCTAGTGTGCTAATGACCAAAGATGAGCGAACTTCTTGAAAGTTCGATTCGGGCGATTCGCCGAATTTCCCCAAGAAATTCGGGCTTGCCCGAATCGAACTTTCACGAATTGCTCATCTGAAAAAAAAAATGCCGGCATGGTGGCAGCGGGCAGGCTGGCTACGCTTTCAGCGGGCCACCGCCGGCCCGCTGACAGCGCAGCCGGCCTGCCCGCTAACACCATGCTGTGGGAGCGGGCAGGCCGGCTACGCTTTCAGCGGGCGGCGGAAGCCGGCCCGCTGACAGCGCAGCCGGCCTGCCCGCTCCCACCATGCCGGCATTTTTTTAAAAAGCAAACACTTACCTGCATGGTCGGAGCATGGAGGCCGGCGCCGCTCTCAGCTGTCATCAGAGGACGCGTCATCAGAGGGCGCGTCATCAGAGGGCGCGTCATCAGAGGGCGCCTGAGAGCGGCGCCGGCCTCCACACTCCGACCATGCAGGTAAGTGTTTGCTTTTTAAAAAAATGCCGGCATGGTGGAAGCGGGCAGGCCGGCTTCCGCCGCCCACTGACAGCGTAGCCGGCTTCCGCTGCCCGCTGACAGCGTAGCCGGCCTGCCCGCTCCCACCATGCCGGCATTTTCCCTGAAATTCGGTTCGAATTCCGGTTCCTCCGAACCGGTTCGCTCATCCCTACTAATGACCACTGGGGCCACCACTGCGGATTTGTGCCAGATTTACTGGATTTCAAACTCTTTTTAATTTCAGACCACTTCAGGTATGAAAAATGCCAGTGGCATAACTAAATGGGACAGGTGTGAATACAACATGGGACCCTTTCAAAGCTCATGCAACTTTTTCTGGCTTTTGATTAAATTCGGATGCAGCTATACAACTAAAGACTTAAAAAAAAGCAGAAATTAATGGTGTTTCCTTTCTCTAAATGATGGCAAGTGAGTACAAATAAGATAAAAAAGGAGTAGGTGCAACAATGATGGGGCCCCCTGACCTCCAGGGCCCGGTACGGTCGTACCCCCTGCACCATCTATAGTTACACCCATGCAAAATGACTAATTAGTATGAGATTTCTGTAAACAAATGGACAAAAATCTGCAACACAACACCCCTCAAAAATCACGTTGGTCAACATACATTGGTGATATTGGCAGCCATTATTGTTTTTTGTAATTGTATTATTACTATCATCATCATTGTTGATAATTTGCATTGCATTCTTGAAATGTGTACCACAGGTAAAGTAATATGTTTTGTATTGTACATGCAGTGAATGTATTTATTTTATACCCTAACTAATTATGGACAACCTTCTGCTGCAATGGATGATAATTTACAGCATTTGTGTTTACCCATATTGGTGCATTTTATAAGATTGTTATGGTGATTGGTTTTGTATGTTTAATAAATCAACGATAGTTGTTCATATGTATACGGCATGAATATAGTGAATGTGGAACAAAATATTAGAGAAACACAAATGTAACATACATTGTGAACTTATACTCTGAAATATACTGTTAAGCAGAAATAATATCTGGCCAGAAATTACACTGTGCTAGGGCTAGAAGCACCCAATCCATCCAAGGACCTCAAATTATGTAGTTGCAAAGTTCACGTCAGCATGCTGCTGATTGATTGCGTTTTTTGCACAAAACAAACGTGCTGCTAGTGCACCTGCACTTTGAAGCACTCTGAGAACTTTTCTGTCATGCTGACATATGAGCTTGGCAACTACATAATTTGAGGTCTTTGGATGGATTGGGTGCTTCTAGCCCCAGCACAGTGTAATTTCTGGCCAGATTACTCAGTATGTTGTGTGCATGAATTTGTGGTTGCATGGGTTTTTTTCTTGGGGGGGGGCATTTTTTTATCTTGTTTGCCACAATGTTTTGCTTTTTATTATTTTATTATGAGGTTTTGGGAATTTTTGCATATCATTTTGTATGTCTAGGGTACTTGTCCAATAAAGCATTGTTTTGTACCCATTTAAGCATTTATGTCCTTTGTGATAGGTCCCACAGTTAACCATTGGTCCTTTGTTTTATGTCTGGACAAATTAGACCCTAATGTAGCCAACATTATGTTTCGAAAAAAATAAACTTACTTTGCAAAATTCAGGTTGAATTTTTCTTTGACAAAAAGACTAACACTAGTAAAGATCTCACATTTTAGAAAGGGCCTTCCCACTCATTTAAAGAAAAATAGATGAAGGTAGCTATTTTTAAGTGCAGGTTGAATTAATATGGTTGATTGTTGGGTCTTTATGGTGTCTGACTGAATTTTTTTATTTCTAATTTCTTGAGATGAAAAGGTCATTTTAAGTATCTTTAGTTGACCAAAACCCACGCTGGGGTCTATAGAACTCCAGGGAAGGCTTACTCCCTCCCCGAGCCATCCCAAACTGGGAAGACCTGCTGTGTGAAACCCCACCAGGGTGCACAGTAAACTCACCTTTCCCTTACCTCCCTTCTCATTCCTCTGAAAGGAGTGATGCTGCATGCTGCTCGCAAGTGCGGCTAGGATTCCTCTGTGCAGCTCTAGCCACAGATTGGGCTTGAGGAGATGTGAGTAAGCTGCGACCTATGGGGTTTCACAAAGTGGGGGGAAGGGTCAAAACCCAGGATAGTGAAAATCCTGGGATTTCATCACCCTCTATTGCCAGACCATTTTTCAATATTTGAATTATATTTTCAGCAGAGCCTAGGCTTTAACATGAAATGTCTTGTTAGTCATTTTTTTAGCGCATTCTCAATATTTAGTGCAGAAAACAATTTTTTTCAATAAAATGGTAAAATGGTGATATAAATGGTTACAGTGGTTTCACATATGTGTTGGTAGACTCCCTTTTCTGACCAGTTTGGCTCCCCCAAACTGGAACAGTGCTTTAGGAGAATTTCAGATAAACTGCTATGTGCACCGTGCAGTTGTTTAAGAAAAACAACCCTTTACATTTACCCCAACTATATGTTCTCTGTATCATATACAAAAACAGGAGGGACACCCTATTAAGCACCACCCTGGATCAATAATAAAGGAATTGGTGGTGTGCCAAATCTGTAACCCAAATTGCTACTGCAATACACACACCAAGTTTCTGTGGTTCCAGCCCACCACAGACACAGTTACTCAGAAGGCACCACTCCAACCCAAAAATAAATTAATCAATAATACCAACTGATCTTAATATTCATTTTAATTAGTCAATTCATCAATAATTAAAAGACATACAACAAATCCATACAACACCATAACAGACATTTAAAAACATATATACACAACATATCTACAACACATAGCACCAGCAGGAGCGAGCCATATATCCCATACTAGCCATATGTACCCAAATATCCCCCTACAAATAAGAACCTATATAAGAACCTATATGTTCTCTGTAAGTACACACCTCAAGCTTTCTAGTCGTACCAGATTTGTCGACATTAGGCAGTTTTCTGGAAGTAATCTTGTATTAATTATTTGGTTGCACAGGATTTTCCTAAAAAATAGAATAAAAAAGCAGAATCAAAGCCACATTTGCCTAAGGAAACAATATGCAAACAAGAAGAGACATATTAAATATGAAAATGCAAGGTCCCCCGAACAGAACAATACCCAACATGCATAGGTACTTTCAAGGGTTGGGTTTCCAAACACTTCAAAGTAAAGCAGGCTTGTAAGAATAATTTGACTTGAAAATTTCAGTTATGCAGAAGTGTGCACCTTGTGCTTTTTCAACCAAGACAACTAGGGATGAGCGAATCGGTTCTAACGAACCTGAATTCGCTCCGAATTTCAGGGAAAATTAGATTCAGCATGAACCCGAATTTTTAGTGGTTCGTGCTGACCGAATTTTCCTTGAAATTAAAAAAAAAAAAATGCCGGCATGGTGGGAGCGGGGAGACCGGCTGCGCTGTCAGCGGGCGGCGGAAGCCGGCTTCCGCCGCCCGCTGACAGCGCAGCCGGGATCCCCGCTCCCACCAAGCTGTGAAATGGAAGAAAAAAATGCCGGCATTTTTTTATTTCAGCAAACACTTACCGGACAGGTGGGAGCGTGGAGGCCGGCTGCGCTGTCATCAGAGGACGTGTCATCAGAGGCAGCCGGCCTCCCCGCTCCCACCATGCCGGTAAGTGTTTGCTGTATAGTGGGAGCGGGGAGGCCGGCTGCGCTGTCAGCGGGCGGTGGAAGCCGGCTTCCACGGCCCGCTGACAGCGCAGCCGGCCTCCCCGCTCCCACCATGCCGGCATTTTTTTTTTCCATTTCAGGGCTTGGTGGGAGCGGGGAGGCCAGCTGCGCTGTCAGCGGGCGGCGGAAGCCGGCTTCCGCCGCCCGCTGACAGCGCAGCCGGCCTCCCCGCTCCCACCAGAGATGAGCGATTCGCTAAAGTTCGATTCGGGCGAACCCAAATTTCTTTGAGAAATTCGGCGAATCGCCCGAATCGAATTTTTGAGAAGTTCGCTCATCTCTAAAAATAGCCCTTTACGTTTGAATATCCCCACAGACCATATATTCCCTGAAAGAACACATCTTAAACTTTCTAGGCATGCCAAGCTTGTTGTAGTCAGCTTATCTTTCTGAAAATGATCCCTCAAAGAATTCTTTGGTTGCCCTTAGGTTGTCCTAAAAATGTATAAAGAGACAGAATAAAAAATACATTTTCCTAAAATATCAATATGCAAACAAGAAAAAACAAGCCAAATCTGAAAGCACAAGGTCCCTCGAGCAGAGCAATACCCAACATACTTTTAACTCTTTTTTACTGCCAGCCTGCATGAGATGTCACGCTGACAGGTCATTTTTCATTATTTTGCTCTAGGTTTAACTGTGATGTTTGCAGGAATTCTGGGAAAATTATATATTTTTCGGTAGAGTTTGGGCTTTAACATAAAAATTGTCTTATTTGTAATTTTCACAGTGTTTTTTTTAATATTGTTGATTAAAATGTACAAAAAAATATATCTAAAGATCTATCGAGGGGTCAGATAAATGTTTTTGGGCTGCTAGCTGGGGGGAAACGTCAGGTCTGTGAGTCTCACGTGCATGGCAATTAACGGTTGAAGAGACAACCATGTGAGACTCACAGGCTTGGCATTAAAGGGTTAATCAAGGGGCTTGTGCATTGACTATATTAGGTATATCCCTTTTTAATGTAAGTAAAAGGTTTAAAAGTGTGCGATAATGTCTGCTAAACAGAAATGCAAAGATATGCTACTAATAACACACCGAACATTTCTACCGGCAAGGGGAATGTTAATAATTCCACATTGCGAAGTGCAAACATGAAATAATTTCCAACAAAGGCACACGTATTAAAATGTATGAACGTTCTAATAAGGTTATGAGTTAGAACAGTTTCCCATTCCTTTGAACATTTTCTTTCAAAGATAATCCATTATTTTCTTAGGCTGAATAGTCTTTTCAAGCAAGCAGTGGTTACTATCAAAGCAGTTTTAACATTGTTAGGACACCATTAGGGTTCATTATATTTTATGTTGGAATCTGAGAACGAATCATTTTCAATACATTTCTTTCCAAAATTAAAATCACAAGTTGTAAAACTAATCTAAGAAGTGTCAGATATAATGAAATGTAATTTCAGTCTTCAAAGTTACTCATTATTAACTGCAGCAGCTGGGAGCATATGACTTCTAACTAGTCGCAAGCTGGAATGAAAAATACATCACTAAGAAATTGGATTTTTTTCCTACACACTGCTGCAAGGAATAGTCTAAGTATTTGACTAAAAAGTGTTTTGGTAGGCAGTTTTTTCATCATTAGGATGTGATAGTGTGTCTGTTGTGTTTCTACTGCTTTAAAACTAAATTCACTTCTATAGAATTTTTAACCGAATAGTATGTAATAATTAATGAGTAGAGTATGTTGTTATAAACAGGGAAAAAAAACAAAAAAGGCCAACTGGCCTGTCCTCGGCCCTGGAGGCTATCAGCCCACATGGCATGAAGGCACTTCTGCACCCCCCTATAAAAAACACACCATACCCAAAAAGTCTTTTATCATTTTTATCTCCCCCCCCCATACTTACCTCCCATTCATTGCTGGTGTCCCTCACCATTTGCCACTGCTTCAGAAGCCAGAGTGATCATCGGAAGTCTTCCACTGAACAGTTCAGCTTCTGACATCTCTCTCCCCAGTCCTGGGAGGAGCTAAATAATAGCTCACAATGAGCTGCTGTCAGCTCACTCACTGTTATAAATAGCCCCTCCCTGCTGTGGGGAGCGAGATGCCGAGAACCTAGCATGGGCCAGGGATATGGGTCCTCTGTTACTACTGAAGAAACCTGCTGGGCTAGAAAATGAGGTGCTGAAATGGGGACTGAGCTAAGCTTATTTTTTTCTATTGTTTTAAGCACTGGTTCGTTTGATTCGGACAAACCCAAATGTCTCGAGGAAATTTGTGGGAATCTCCCGAATTAAACTTTTAATAAGTTTGCTTATCTTTAATTATAACACAAGAAGATGTAAAAAATATAATTTACAAATCATATAATTCATGAAACACCTGGAGTCACTGGTAGAACTCACCTTCCCGGGGCCTCCCACGACACTTCAGCTGAACTGACTGGCAGTTTAGCTGATGCAATGTCAGTCACGTTATCCCTTGGTTTTGATCCTACACAAATACAATATTTTTTTTCTGCTTACATTTACAAAATGTGCAGCAGTGGCTACCCGATCAAGGTGCCATGACCGGGGTCCCATCAGGAGTATGCAAATGTGGGCCCCCATCCATGTGCAGAAATGCCCCCCCATCCATGTGCTATTATGAGGGCCCTATCAGGTGCGCAAAATGCCCCCCCATCCATGTGCCTTTAGGAGCCTCCATCAGATGAGTGCAAATGGGCCCCCCATCTATTACAGAGCCCCCATCAGGAGTGCGCAAATGAGGCCCTCTTACCCGGCAAGCAGTGGTGTAACTGAATGTCATGGGGCCCTGGTGCAAACATTAAATGGGGCCCTTTAAAGTCTCATATAGTAAATTTTTATGCCTTTGAACTCGTTTTAAGTTGGATGCAGCTAGACAACTAAAGAGTGAAACAGTAGAAATAAATGGAGCTTCATTTCTCTAAAGTGAGCACAAAAGTCTTAAAGGAGCCACAGCACTCAGCCCTGTTAGCTTGCAGGCCAGCCTATAATCTGTCTCTAAACTTGGTTAAAAACAGAGGACTCGGTCACACACATCTGCAGAAGTATGCTTAAGCTGCACCACTACGCCAAAGTGCCTCTGTGGGGTGCAGTCCTAACTCTAATCTCTGAGAGCCCATTTGGGACATACATTGCAATAGATAAATTGGGAGCAGGCTTACCTGAGGTTGCCCTAAACCTCTCAAGTGCAAGCCATGGGGTGGAAGAGTCAAAGACCTTGCAATACAGCCTAGACCCCACACACCATGGCTTGCACTTGAGAGGTTTAGGGCAACTTCAGGTAAGCCTGCTCCCAATTTATCTATTGCACTGTATGTCCCAAATGGGCTCTCAGAGATTAGAGTTAGGACTGCACCTCACAGAGGCACTTTGGCGTGGTGGTGCAGCTTAAGCATACTTCTGCAGATGTGTGTGACCGAGTCCTCTGTTTTTAACCAAGTTTAGAGACAGATTATAGGCTGGCCTGCAAGCTAACAGGGTTGAGTGCTGTGGCTCCTTTAAGACTTTTGTATCCTAATTGCCCTGCTAACGTGCACCTCCCAGGTTAGTTATAAAATGGTCTGAGCGGCTGCCACCCCCCCCTTTGTTTCTAAAGTGAGCACAAAAATGATATATAAGGTGTAGGAGCAACAATGATGGGGACCACCTGGGCTCTGGTCCCTGACAACAAGTGGCATACAAAAAAAGAAAAAGAAAAGAAGCTTACCTCATCCTGTCCTGACTGCTGCACCCAGGCACGTTTCCTCCAGCCTTACCTGAGGGTGGCCTCCGTCCAAGCTGGTGAGGATGATGGGCATGGCAACAGCGCACATGACCCAGGAGGGAAGGATCAGCTGAACCAGGTGACGCATGGGGGGGGGGCAGGTTTTGCTAGAGATTTTTTTCTTTTTTTCTTCAATAGGGGGCAGAGTGTCACGGCCAAGGTTTACCGCTATGATCTTGGGAGAGCCGGGCCCTGTTTCTCCCCACTGATGGCGGCTCTGGGTCAGACCTTCTGGCTCCACTCCTAGCCTTTGGGTGAGAATGGTGATAGGGATTTTTTTGAAGCTGAGACCTACCGTTTTTACTGACCTGCTACTGAGCAAGCCGTCTGTGGAAGAACTGACAGTTTCCTAAGAGATGGGAGATCAGAGAGCATTCATGTGAAAACAATACTTTTTTTCCTCACAGGTCTCCAGACTGGTGTGCGTACTGTGGCTCGACCCACTCTGCTAACAACATACTCCATCGAAAAGACACAGTTATCTCAAGGTGCACCCAGAAAGGATGCCAGTCAACCTACTGCTGCATGAGAAAATGAGTGACACTCTCAGAGACCGGAAGAAAGCAGAGGACCACTTATGGAGCAAAGGAACGAGACTGCAGGAGCATCATAATGGCAGACTCCCGATCCAGCAAGGAATTCCCTTATAATGTCAAGTAGACTGAGATTGGGAACATCTACTTTCTCTAAAACTCCACTTGGTGCACTGGTGCATCGTGGTATCTTGAAATCTTAAATTCGTTTCAATGGCTTATTTGTGAGATATCAAAATTAGCCAAGCTGTGATATGTCGGATAACAATTGCTACATCTAAATATTTTTTTTTATATACTATATATTTTTGCACTGGAGACCTTCTATTGTCTTTTTGCACAATTTGGATTTTTGGATTATGAATTTTGCATATTAATTTCAAATTCATTGGAAAGTTTTACAGAACTTCGGTGACTTTTTTAGGTATATTTATTGCACTAATCTAGCTGGTATTGTTGGGTATGTGTGGTGCATTTTTTGCATGGTTCGGTGGGGCCCCTTAGGGATACCTTCAACAAAATTGTTGCCTTTAGTGTGCGGTTATTATAGGATATGAGTTGTATCTATAATTCAAATGTGGGATTTATTGTAATAAAGTTTATAACGTTTTAACAGCTTATGTAGTGGTGGATTGGAGACAAAAGTCAGGCCAGGATTTTGCCTGTCCAGCCAGCCGTGACATCATCACTGAGCACCCCACCCCCCATGTGCTCCCTGGCCAGTCAATGAGTGTGCTCCAGGGCTGAGGCTATAGCTTGGTAGGGAGAGTTCATGCATTGACAGGTGAAGACAAGACAAAATAAATGGTACAGAAGCTCCAGTATTTTAGGTCAGCTAACTTGTCAGGGTGAGTTTGCTCCACTACAGTCACAATGCTGAGGCCATAGCATTGAAGGCAGGACATGTATTGGGTATTCTTGGCTGAGTGGGGCTGTGGTGAAATACAGAAATAGGATGTGGGTTTGTGAATTACAACCCAACCAGCCACAAAGCAGTGCAGCACACCGTAAAATAGTGGTCTTTTTGGCCAATACTGTAAATATTGTAGATAAAAAAATGCTGCAATACAGACCTACATTGTAGTCTAGTATGAGCTTGCAAACATCAAAGGTTCTGCAGGTCTGTAGTGCAGAAAACTGGTCTGCACTGAGACACACAAGTCCCCCTACACCTGAGGTACCACAATAATAAAAGCACACCTCCCCACATTTAGATACAAGTAGTACATTCAGTGTCCATGCATAGAAAACATTATGCCAAACTGTATTATCACTGTGTTCAGGTGTTGGTGATGAAGGCCCTCAAAGGACCCCCTAAGACCAGGAGCCTGAGCCTGGACAGAGCCTAAACAGATACAAAAGAATACAAGACACAGACAATGGGACTTTAGACCAGGGGTTCCCAACCAGTGATACGAGTACCAATGTCCCAGCTGGGAATCAAGCCTACAACCCTCCAGTTGCAATATCAATTCCTTACTATTAGGTAATGTTTGCCCCATAACAGGGGCATCTGGATTTGGGTTACCCACTGTGTGTATCCCATGGATCACTAGCAAAAGTTCCATTTAAAGGAACTCTAACCCCAACGATCATAATCAGCCAGAAAGCAGCTGACCTGATGCCTGCCCCATGTGCCTCTCCTCCATTTCTTGCAGTGCAAAGTAGAAGCAAGAACAGGGCTCCAAAGTTTTTTGCAATTTAATTCCTTCAGGATAATGCAAAAAAGTGGTCCTACAGCCTCTCTGTCCCTTGGAGCTCTTGACAGCACAGCAAGCCACAGTGCTCCTGCAGCTGTCTCTGACTACAGTAGAGCATGCTCAACACTCATACATTTTTTCCATGACAGGCCCTTCCCAGCTCAGCCACCACCTGGAAATGGGAGCAAAAGAATCAGTTTTGCCTAGAATACAAATACAAGCTATTTACATATAATCAGAAGATGATAATTTTTCAGCAGAGTTAGGGCTTTAATGTGAAATATCTTTCACGTTTTTTCAGTGCTTATTACTGATTACCACATATGTATCCATAGACATGTGTTCCTGCCCAGAAGAGCAAACAAAAAAGAGCACTTTAGGAGGTTTTTAAATGAAATACAAATACTATGCCCACTATAAAGCGCTAAACCTTTAATAACAGCATGGGGTCTCTCTTCACCAGAATATGCTATGCTTTCTAAAAAAAATAAAAGGGTTAAGTCTTTAAGAAAATGATGTGGGGTTCCCCCTCTTCTGCAAAACGATTTTGGGCACCAGTTATGTGGGTTGGTATATCAGGGCGTGAATGCCACCAGCCCACATGCGCACCAGACTTTCCTACACCCCCCCCCCGACTTTTGGGGATGCAGGTAAAGGGGCAAGGGGGTTTGGCAAGTCACTTGCTTGCCAGAAGGTGACTTTTGTATTCCTTTCTGCTCTTTGAACTGGTATAGGGGTCTCAAGAACCCCTAAATAGTTCACAAAGGGTTAAAAACCCACATAAAAAATAATGTATTATTTTTTTCCCCTGCTTACCTTTGTCCATTGCTGAGTGCTGTCCTATGCCTTCAAGTCACCGATCCTTTGCCCCACTCCGGGCATCCACACCTCATTCCTTTTATACCGGTGGAGTGAGCTGATATCAGCCATGTGGCAGGGCATGAGCTGCCAGAAGCCATTCAGGGGCAGGGAATCAATGTTCTCTGCCCCGATTAAGACCTCAGATCGGAGGACCCCTGGGGGTTTCTGGATGGAGGTGAGCTTTTTTTTCTTTTGGCTCTTAATGGGGATAATGCCAAGCACTTTAAATTTACAGGGCTGGCACTAAATGGTCAGATAAGCACAAGCACAGATTTCAAATTGAAATCCATGCGCGTGTTCGGCTCTCAGCCCGAACCCGGAAGAAGGCTGGTTGGCCACTTCCTTGTCCAGCAACCATTGGCCAGATAGGACATGTGACCAAGGCAGTATTTGGTGTTTATGGTGCCCTAGGCACTTTAAGTGTTTGCGCCCCCTTTTTTAAGTTAGGTCACGGTCCATATAAAAAAAAAAAGTGTGTAGGGGAAAGGGTGCAGTGGTATACCTTCTGAGTGTCCCTGATTTAGAGGGACTGTCCCTCTTTTGAGTCCATGTCCCCCTGCCCCTCGTTGTTCTAATTTGTCCCTCTTTGAGGTATAACATGCAGATCTGCACCAATAAATTATTAATTTGCCTATTCAAGTGTTTCTGTTGTTGTAACTGTTATAACCATCTCCTATCAATCCCTCAATGAGGGGGGTGTGGCCTAATTTACAAATTGTCTCTCTTTCCCACCCTGAAAAGTTGGGAGGCATGCAATGGGCTAGATGCAGCGTATGTGTGTGGAGGAGAGAGAAGGCACAAAGGGGAAAATGCATTGAAGCAGGGAAGCATGTTCCATCTTTTACTGCATTCTGACATACAGGAGTCACATGACCAAAGCAGTGAAGGGGAGATTTCACCCCCCTTCGCACAAATACTTTCTGCATCCTTCTGCGGCTGGAGGGGGGTACTTGTTAGGAGGTATTAATGTTCAGGATTTGAGAGTTGTAATTTCTTTTTCTTCCTACAGTAAGAAGGGCAGCACCCCCCTTCCATGTTGGCACCCTATAAAAGACGGGATCCACATCACGCCACACTGGCCCTGGAGTCTTCACTAAATAGGGAAAGGTGTTACTGGCTTCTGCAGCTGAGGGACAGGTAGGGCTTTTTTTTATTTAAAACTATTGATGTAAGCACATTGATATAAGGAAAGTGGCTGAAGTGGGGGCTAGATAAGTTAAGAAAGCTATTGTCCTTCTCAGGACATATATTTTATAGGTTTTAAAGCATGCTATTGTCTTGTTCAGGACATTTATTCAGGGAAAGCAGCTGGAGTGAGGGCTAGATAGGTTGGGTGTCAGAACTATTTAATACCGCTTGCTCAAACCACTTGTGTGTTACTAATGTTTAATAGCAACTGTTCAGCTTTCACCGCCGCCATGGACAATGGTAAAGAAAATGACATTTACTCACCTGCACCCGCGATCCCTCACATTGGATCTCCTATTCACCTCGATTTTCAGCACTCTTGTGCTTGCCATTTTACAGCAATTTTTGTGCCACAAAGTTCAGGTCCCCATTGACTTCAGTGGTGTTTGGGTTCGGGTTCAGGTTCAGGGGCCCCCGGACCCAAACTTTGGCTGCAAGTCCAGCCGCACTTGGTGAACCCAAAGTTCAACTGGCCCGCTCATCACTACTTAAAACACACCAACAGCCCGGCACAGTTGGAAAAGAAAGGTAGTGGTCATTTTGGAGCTTCCTCTCCCAGCATCTCAGCCATGCTGCCTGGATTCAACTGACATGACTGACAACGCACAGTAACAGGAAGCCCAGCAGCACTTCCTGTCTGCAGGTGGCCTGCAAATGTATGAGCTGCTGTCTCTGCCACATCCATCTCTTCCTTCCCTAGCCCATTTTGTACCGCCCCCGGTGCCCCACCACCACCAATTTGGCCTCCGACCCCGTTTTTTTTTTTTTTTTCTGTTATTATTTCAAGTACTTTCCCCTGCCCATTTTGTGCAGGGCAATCCCCCCCCCCCAGTTCTGCTGTTATCTGAAATCTCTATGGTGGACTGTGAATTCAAACAGGGAACTCTGAAAATTGTGTTAGTATAATGGAACAAGTTCTATTGCATTTATTAGGGAACGCAAAGTGCTGGTTAATAAAAGATGCTGCCCATGACAGCCAGCATGTGGGAAGCAAATAGTGGGCTTATTTAACCCTTTGCCTGGAATGTCTCTTTAATACTGAAGGCACTTAAACATTATCAGCTGTATTTCAGATGATCGTTCAAAAACCTTAATAATAATAAATACATTTTTCAAACCTAAATGTTATCCTGTGTATCTGATTGTTCCCGAAAATATTGAGCAAAAGTTTTTTAATTAATCGAAAAGACAAATCCTTATTTTTCCACAATTTTATATGATGTTGTAGACACCAGGGAGCTATACCAGTAAAGTATTTTAATGATTTTTTTATATTACCTCAGTGGTGTGGGAAATGTGACAATTCTGACTCATTTGAATAAATTTAAATATCCTATTAAATAAGATTCTCTATGAATAACAAATAATACCCATGTGTCTGGCTAAACATTTACAGAAAACAAAGTGAATATTAGCTTACGTTATTAAGAGGACATATTAAAAAGTCAATTTTATTTTTCATTACTAACTCAATTAAAAGCAAAAAGTGAAGAACAACCTCGTCAGGAATGACTTTCTCAATGCTTGTTATTTTTAATTACCTTTATCACCATTATTAAGGTCTCTAACCTTTTAAATACCCTTTAAATAAAATTAAATAAATTACAGATATTTTTAGTAAGAGGGGTTAGACATGTTACTCTAATTCAAAATCTATTTAAAGGGTCTGCACACCCAATGGCAGTAATAGGGCAACAAGCAGCACATCCAATGCCTGTCCTGTGCGCCTCTCCTTCTTTGCCGGCAAATCATAAGCTGTAGCAGGGTCTCAAAATTTGCCCTCCTGTCTTTTGCTGCTTTCAGTGTGAGTGAGCATGGCAAGCCACAGCTTTACGCTGACCAGAGCAGAGCATGCTCTAGGCCAGGGGTGGACTGGGATTAACCCTTTAAGTGTCAAGCACGTAACATCTACGTTCTTCCCCCCTGCCAGTAAAAAAATGTAAAAAAAACACACTCGGCTCTTCTGGCTACCAAAAGACCCCGCTCCTGCCGCCGCCGAAAAAAAAGGAGACACTTACTCACCTGCGGCAGCAATCCCTCCTGTCGAGTCTCCTCTTCACTGGGGGGGCCTCCGATTGCACCGCCCGGGCTCTTCCGTGGTAAGGTGAAGGCGAGAAATTGCCCTCTTCTGCACTTCCCGGGTCGTCGACTGCTAGGCCCGCCCTTTGTGAGTCCCGAGAAGCTCAGTCTGCGATCTCTTGCCCCCCCACCGATCACCCGGCAGCTGTCATCGGAGATGATCGCCAGGGGACAGTGGAGGATCAGAGGTGAGTAAAGAAAAAAAAAGTGTTATTTTTTATTCTGTGTGTGTTTATTTTTACAGTTAACCCTTTGTGAACTGGTAAGGGATTCCCAAGATCCCTATACCAGTTCACAAGGCTTAGGGACTGGCAAGTTACCTGCTACCCGCAGCCCCTGCCAATTACCTGCCTCCCCAGAGCCCGGGGGGGCAGAAGGGCCTGGGCCCAGGCCAATTTAGGCTATGGGCTTGTAGCCGGCAGGGCTGGGGCCACCAAATCTGGCCCCTGCGCTCTGTTCCTACAAGCCTTACATTGCTGGTCCCAGGCGGTTATGCTGGGTAGGGGGGACCCTACATCATTTTTTTTTCTGGATTTTAAAGGGATTTTAACCAAGGAAGGGGGACCCTATGTCTAATAAACCCCTTATGTTCTGTCGCCCAGCAGCTATAAAAGGCAGGAGAGCAGAAGTCAGAGTGAAATGTTTTATTTAAAATAAATGAGACAATTTTCTAAAAAACGTTTTATTAATTTTTGTTTATTCACAAATATTTTAAAAAGAATACATTTTATGTTAAAGCCTAAACTCTGATGCAAAAAATAATATAGATTTTTCCTGGAAATTCCTGCAAAAAATCAAAGTTAAACATAAACAAAATGGTAAAAAATGACCTGTCAACAAAGGTTGACAAAATTTCAAGTAGGCTGGCAATTAAAAGGGTTAAAAACAAGATTTAGCTTGTTTTTTTCTTATTTGCATATTGATATTTTAGGAAAATGTGTTTTATATTCTGCTTTTTTATAAAAATTTTTAGGGAAACCCTGTGCAACCTAGAAATTCTTTGAGGTAATCCTTCCAAAACGATGAGCTCACTACACACACAACACACACACACACACACAAGCTGGGTACACTTAGAAAGCGAAAGAAACGTGTACTTTCAGGGAATATATGGTTTCTGGGGGTATTCCAAATGTAAAGGCTGTTTTGGTAGAAAAAGCGCACGGTGCGCACTTTGCTCGGAGACAATATTTTGAGGTATGTAGTGTATACGAAAAACGTGGTTTATTAACAGTTGAGCCAGTTCAGGAACCAACTTAAGTTTAACCAGGGGAACAAAAAGTCATCTTACTGAATCGGTCAACCATCATCCAAATTACTATATAATTCTGAGATTGTAGCAACTTGACAATAAAATCCATAGAAACATGAATCCATGGCTCACCAGGAACTACAAGTTCCCTTGTTTCAGACATAAACAGGACAAGCTTCGACAAAGGCAATAACATTGTGTCTCATGATGGTGGGCCACCAAACAGGGCATTTGGCGAGGGCCAGGGTTTTCCGGTTACCCAAGTGACCCGACATTTTAGCATCATGGGACTCTTGTAATCCTGTCAGGCACAAATGCGGTAACACTGAGGTTTACCAGGAGGTGAATCTGCCTGAAATGGTGCTAAGAAGCTAGATAAATCTGGCAACAGGACACCAAATACACAACCAGAGGGCAGAATGTTCTCCTTTCTCATCGAACCTACCGTTACACTCTTCAAAGTTGCGTGACAAGGCATAGATTTTGGTGTTTTTTGCTCCCAGTTTAAAGGTAAATGACAAAGATGATGAAAAAAAGTGTCCAGCCTTGCATGAATTGAGTCTCTTGGCCAATTCAATATACGCAAGGTTTTTAGGGTCGGTATTTACAATAATATGATGTAAAAGAACCTTCCAACCAATGCCCCTATTCTGCAAAACACCAGCTTCACCCCCACCAGGTCTTGGTTCCCCGCATCATAATTTTTTTTAGCCGAACAAAACCTACACGAGAATTATGTACAAGGGTGTAATCTTTCTGGGAGACCAAACTATAGCCCCCATGCCAAGTTCAGAAGCATTGATTTCAACAATGAATGAGCGACTGACATCCGGGCGAATTAGTACTGGGGCTGAGGTAAAGGCCTTCTCCAAGATCTGAAAGGCCTTCACAGCTGGAGGGAACCAAACTCCAACACCGGCACATTTCTGGGTTAGATCTGTTAGAGGAGCAACTATAGAAAAAAACTCCTTGATGATTCACCTATAGAAGTTCGGGAATCCAAGGAATCTCTGTAAGGCTTTTAGGGTTCTAGGTTGTTCCCACTTCAAAACTACTGACACCTTTGAGGAATCCATAACCAGACCCTTACTGGATACTCCACGAAAGGGACTTCAGTAACCTCAAACATACACTTGGACATCCTTACATGCTGCCGGTGTTCAACCCCTGTCTAAGTAAATTACCATAAACTGACCCAGAATCTTCTGAAAGATATCATTTACCAAATCTTAGAAGACCACAGAGGCATTGCATAACCCAAAGGGCATAACTAGGTACTCGTAGTGCCTGTCTTTTATGTTAAAGGACGTTTTCCATTTGTCCCATTGGCATAGAGGATGTAAGCCCCCCTCAGGTCTAACTTTGTGAAAATCTGGGCACAGATAACCTGGTTAAAAAGCTCCTCAATAGGAGGTAAAGAGTATCTGTGATTTACAGTGACCTTATTCAATTTCTAAATGGGAGGAGCCCACAATTAGTTTTACAAAAGTGGTCTTAGAAGAGATAGATTCACCCAGGATAGGCTCATTATTGACATTCAAGGAGTTTTTCAAGGGTACTAATGTAATACCTAAGGTGGCAGCGAGAGATCTATCCAAAATTTTGCCAGCCACCCCTGTATTGATAAAGGCAGTGACAAATTCCCTGGAGGGTTCCCATATTATCATAGCGAGTGACAATAATTTTTTTAAATGAGAAGATAACTGACCACCCAGATGAGTTCCCCCAAACACGTCTAGGCTGTGAAGTTTCTCATTGGCGATTTCTTATTGGAGCAGGTACTGGTGAGATACTCTGGATTGCCACATTAGCCCTTCTTCAGTGATCACTATGGCATCACCTTTTTTTTACACTTAACCCTTGAACTGGTAAGGAATCCATGAGCCCCCTATACCAGTTCACAAGGCTTAGGGGGCTGGCAAGTCACCTGTGGCTAGGAGGGGGGACCCATATGTCATTTTTTTGAATTAACCCCTGCAGGGGTTACCTCTCACCCAGCAGGTATAAAAGGCTTCCAGCAATAGCAGGAGAGCAAAAGCCAAAGTGATCAGCATGGGACACAGTACTCCAGGATGGGAGGTAAGTATTAAAAAAATAAATCATTTTTATCTGTCTGTGTGTTTTTTACCTTTAACCTTTGTGAACTGGTAAGGGATCTATGAGGCCCCTATGCCAGTTCCCAAGGCTTAGGGGGTTGGCAAGTCACCTGCAGCTAGCAGATGACTTGACATCAACCCCCTGGCCCCCCATTACCTGCCTCCCCTAAAGCCCAGGGGTCAGAAAAGCTGTTCAGGATCTGTAGGCTGCAGGGCAGGGGGCCACCAAGCCCCCATAGCTGGTCCACGGGCTGATTATGCTGGGTAAGGGAGACCTCGCGCCATTTTAAAAAAATATATTTTTATGGGGTTTTAACCCTTAAAATTCCCCATTTTTTATTTAACCCTTTATAGTATGGATGTTAGTTGTATTTTATTTGTAAATGTTATAAGTGCTCTTTGCAATTTGGGTCTCCTAGGTAGGAATGAGGGGCTACCGATACAATTGTGGTACTGTTGAGATCGGGAGAAATGGGTCTTTCACATACAATATGGTTCTCTTTAATAAAATAAATGTTTTATTTAAATTAAATGAGACAATTTAAAAGATTTTTTTTTGTTTTTACTCAAAAATATTTAAAAAACAGAGGAAAAATTACAAACAAGTCATTCCATATTAAAGCCTAAACGCTGACACAAAAAATAATGTAATTGGTAAACATAGCCCTCAACAGAGGGTGACAAAATCTCAAGTACCTATGCATGTTGGGTATTGTTCTGCTCGGGGACCTTGCACTTTTAAATGTAGCTTGTTTTTTCTTGTTTACATATGGATATTTTAGGAGAATGCTCTTACTTCATTCATGTTCCAGTAAAGCTGGTACCACTAATGTCTATCCAGATTTGACTCCACTGCACCCAGCACTCACACTCTGCAACATAGGGTACCTAAACAATATGTAGAATTATAAAAATCTCATCCATATTACACATAAAATTACCCCCTTTTTGGAATTTGAAGTTTATAACACATGCATACGTGGGTCGCCTCTCCACCTGCATGCTCAGGGGCTGAGATCCAGAACTCAGGTTAGAAATCAAATGGGGCAGAAGTGTTTGGTCTCAAAGGTGCCCAGAACCCCATTTGACCCATTGATACCAGCACCGACTACCTATGACTTTCCAAATGAAAGTTAGGAGGCATTTAAGATTTAGCTAGTCACTGCTTAGAGGCGGAGACCGAGGCTCACCAAAGGGAGGGAGGAGTGACAATCTAAGTGTTTAAATGTTTGGGGGGGGAAGGAACGCCCTCGCTGTCTCTGTCTGGGAAAGGTCTTCGTGCTGGAAGAACCAGGAACTCACAAGCTGCCTCACACTTCCTAATGCACCAAGGCTTATTATCACACTGTAACTGACATGCACATTCAGTGTTCAATTTTGAACTACCCATTTGTATTTGCCCTTCTGACCTATATATGTATCTATTCATTATATATATATATATATATATATAGTTTGTCTAGTGTGTACTTGAATCAGTTACACTTATAACTTAATCTTGGGTTGCTCTATTCTCTTGATCTCAAACCCCCTCATCCATGCTTTTTGGTTATAATATATGCTACCGAGGCTGGCTTCTGGACAGATATAATCCACTTAATGGACCGGAGCTGGTGGGATTGCTACAGGGCTGGCAGGGCCAATATTTTCAAAGAGGGGATCAAATATAAAAGTTACCAAAATATGCAGGCCACAGGCATTGTAGCATTTTTAAAGCAAGAAGGAAAACTTTTTTGCTGTTAAATTATTATACTAGACCTGTCAGACCCCTCCTGTTGATCCACCTGAACATCCCCACGTACCCCCTGGGGTACACGTACTGCAAGTTGAGGTATAGTAATCATTATAGTACTTTTAAGCAATAGTTTTAGATTTGGTACATTTATTAAGCCAAATAAATAGATGATCAACTAGGTCACCCTTGTTTTGAAGTATATTTCAACATATTTTATACTAATAAATTATGTATTCTTGCTCAGTATAAACCTTGTGTTTCAATAAAAATCTTGGAATATTTTAATAATTTTAAGCTGAATCTCTGAAAATTTCTCTCACTTTGCACAAAAAAAATGGAAAAAAATGTTTTCTTTGACTTAAAAGTAAAAATGAGGGGTAGATTATTATTTGATATTTTATTTGAGACGTTTGTAAATAACATAGGTCTATGGGGAATTAAAATAAAAAAGAAATCCACATAAGCCAAAATGTTATAATAAAATATGCAACTATTAAAAATAATCTGCATCTCAGTTGTAGAACTGCTGTAAATTTGGCCAATACCCTTGATGATACTGCCTTCTTAGAGTGAAGAACTAGAGATGTATTTTTGCCTACTGAGTGGTTCTGGAACGCTGATTCATTTGCTGTCCCTCTCTGTGGCAGGTGATCAGTCATTGCATAGATGCTGCAATGTCATCACTGCCACTCACAACATTGTCAATGACTAGAGAAGGTGATAAAACAGGTGGCATTTGCTGGGAGCAGAGTGATTCAGAAGCCAAAAGGTACTCTTCATGGAGGAGCAATTCAGAGGATGCTAACTATTAATATGGGTTTTGGTCTGCTTTAAAATAATCAAATGACACCACACCTCCCACTTGAGAAAAACGATTCCTTATTCTTGATATCATAGATTCAAATTTCCGATTTAATTTTTTGAACTGCCCTCTAATGCTCCTGGATTTTGAAAGGCATCTTTAATTCTGATCTAATTTCAGAATTAGACTTTAAACTCCAGCCATCATTGAATATATTTTGTTTAATTTTTCAATATTATTTCCCACAGAAACTTAGTATAGCAATTTTCCTTATTCTTATTACTGCCACTGGATTTTTTAGTTGGGTTATTATTACTCCATAATTGGACTTTTTAGCTGTAGTAGTTGGTTTAGTTCCAGTCTATAATTATTAAATTCTTCTCTATAGAATTCTACGCATTTAATATTATAATAGTATTACAATAAATCCTAATTTCTCCTATGCTGCTTTTGTGCCTCTCATGACCACTGACAATTGTGTTAACTGTCTGTACATGCAAGTCCACCTGTAATGTCCGATTGGTTGCTGGAAGAGAATGTGGTTTCTGTCATTGGAGATTCTATGCTATTCCTTCTGTGCACATCTTAAAGCACAACTACTTTTATATTAGGACTACTCCTCAAAAAGACTTTTGCAGCGGCTTCCGAGACCTGACTATTTTTTCTTAGCAACAGGGATGGGCGAACCCCCTAAAGTTTCTTGTTCGGCAAGTTTGTTTGAACTTTGAATACATGTTTGGGTTTGGGGATCCGAACCCAGTCTCCATTGAAATCAATAGGGAACCGAACTTTGGGGGTGGCTGTGGTAAGAGGGAGGTGCAGAGTGTGCAACAGAAGCGTGCTGTTTTAACTCACCTCTCCCCCGATCCTCTTCCTGTCAACGTGGCAGAGCAGTGTTGGCAGCGGTGTTTAAAACTGGCCCCAGCCTGGACCACAGAAAGCTCCCATAAGTGAGGACACTTCTAGTGCCAGCACTCACTTCTAGTGCTCTGGAGCCCATCAACCAGCTTTTCTGTGTTTGGGCTGGATGCCGAACTCGAACACAGAATTCTGTCTGGGTTTGGGAACCAGAACTTGCAAGCGTTGCGGTTCGGGTTTGCCCATCGGTCCTCTGGCTGAGCTCTTGAAACATAAATCTCTATTTTTTTTACAAAGCTGTGCAATGCACATAGGGCGCTATGATCTTGTTAATACTGCTCTCCTTGTTGAGCCACATTGCTCTGATGTTTGTGAGTGTTTATGTGGTTTACCCCTGGGTCTTCTGGTTTGTGTTCCCTGCTCTCTCACTGGTGTTTATTATTCCCTTCTCTATTCTTCCTATAAAGGGATGTGTGTAGTCGCACCTCTGGGTTGTGTCTCTTGGTCTGAATGTACTCTCTGGCTCTCCAGCCCTCTGTGACCCATGTTCCTTCTTGTATTGGTACCCAGGCCCTCCTTTGTCTGCATTCTGGCCCAGGTCTTCTATTGTATGTACTGGTGCTCAGGCCCTCCAATGTCTACACTGAGGCCTTGATCCTTCACTGTCTGTGACTGTCTGATATAATTTAGCCGATTGATAGTTTCTTTCCTCCGATACCTGCTGTACTGTAAGTCTGTCTGCTGTATTGTGTAGCATGTGCCCTCCACTATTAGGAGCTCTACTAAAGACATGGGGAGGTCATGGGTTCTCACCTATGGCTTGCCTCTCTGGTGGCTTAAACAGGTTGTGTGTCTTGTATGTATAGGTACCCAGTCAATTATTCTACTCACCTGTTCCCAGCCTGTGCATTTGCTCAGCTGTTCCCAGATGGTGACTCTACTTACCTAAACTCAACCCCTGATTCCAACCATTCAATTCTTGGCCTGTGCCTGTAGCCTTCCAAAGACATCTAGGAGTCACCATTGTGATAACCTTTAGGAATGAACTGGGTTCCCGGGTGCTTCCTGCCACCTCCGTCTCCCCAGTTTCCATTCCAGACCAACAAACCCTGAGGGATATAACATCTGTTTTTACTTTAGCTTGGTAGTCTTCTTGAAACCACAATGTCTAACAACACAACCCTTTCTCCTACTGTGCCAGTACTGGAATCAAGGCTTTACAGGTAGAAGAATATGGGGCTTATGTTTATTAAACTGTTTCTCTGCTGCTTTATCAGTTTTATCAGCTGCTTTACCAGTTTTATGCCAATGACACCTTTCTAGTTCCAGTGACAGCACCTTTAATTAGGTGTTTGGTAGACTTTACATGCAATGTGGGCGCTTTCACATGTTTTAGTTGCTTTCCAACATTTGGACAAGTTCAACTAAACTGCTTTCAAATCAAAAACAAGCTTCTGATAATGTGACCACCCCCTTTGCACTCACACTAAGCCCTGTTTGTTAAGTAATCTCACCATGTCTTCAAGTTCCAAGGGTTAATCCCTTCCTAGAGTAATTGGAGCAGTCATGATCCAGTAGTTAGGGATCTTGTGCAACTGGTAGGTTGTAGGTTCGTTTCCCGACTAGGGCATGATTGAAGTGCTCTTTAACAATGCACCTAAACCTCACACTGCTCCTCTGCACCAGTGGTTCTCAACCTTTTTATGCCAAGCGACAAGCAGTCACCAAGTACCTCTAAAATAAGTAGGTCACTGGCGTTGAAGCAAGAAAGAGCAATGATTTACTGTTAAAATAATATACCAGATCTATCAGAGCAACTCTGTTGGTGCACCCTTGAACATTGTTGAGTACTCCCTGGGGTATGCGTACCACAGGTTGAGAAACAGTGCTCTGCACCATGGCTAGGGCAGCCCCCCGCTATGGGCATGAGTAAGCACTCACTGTGCCATAGTGTTTGCAGTGGTATGGTTCCCACCAGAGCACACACTTACCCCTATAACTGCGCCATAGCTAGGACAGCCCACCCCTATGAGCACATATCAGCACTCACTGACCCCGAGCTTTTGCACTGGTGCGGTTCACTTGTGTGTGGTTCACCTGTGCAGCAATGGGAAAAATGCACAAAAATGACTGGAGGTCTTTAAAACACATTTGATTGTTCTGAGCACTATTTATTAAAGAAACTAAAAGAAATGCAGTACTGAAATTTCAGAGGTTTTATTACAATTGAAGAATCAACAGACGCTGAGGATTATGGCTTACTTACAACCCACAAGTTCAGTATACATCTGGTGTACATCTACAGTATGATGTAAAATCTACTTAAAACTATATTTATTATGTTACTCATATTGAGGAGAATAATTTTCTGCTTTGTAAATACCTTATTCCCTGTTAACCTCCCTTGTGTGATGTATATGACAGATACTATATTAAATATATAAATTTTATTTTAACCATGGCACATTTTACTTAGTATAATAACAGGAACACATATAACTATGTTTACCATTTTTGATGTTTTACAACTCCTTAATAAAAGCATTTTTTTGTATTTTCCTTTTAACTAACATCATGAACATTATGTTTAGGGTAACTATTTAAAAAAAATTAAATATATTGCTGTATTAATGGTGCTTCTTAACTGAGGGACATAAAATCTCCATTTGCAAAAGAAGTATCAATTCAAAAGAAGCAATTTAAGAGCAACACAGATGTTAGGATAAGAATGAATAAATGGAAATTAAACAGAAGCAAATTTGGAGCAGATGTTAAATCACATTTTCTTATGTAGGGGAAATGAGAAATCTGTAGAACGGTTTACAAATGTTTTTAGCTCTTTATTCATTAACTTATTCTTCTACACAGTAAAAATTATAGTTTTTATGTTTGGAGTGACCAAAGCTGTTATGGGTCCATTAGCACTGAAGGCTCATAGGGCTTACCTGTCACACTGACTTCACAATTTTCTTTTACAAACTTTCCCATGCAACATAACTTTCATTTAATTGCAGATTGGGAAATAATCACTGCAGGAATTTAGCAAGTTAAAGTGGACCTCTAATTAGAATAAATACACTTTAGTAAAGTAAATGTGAACTTTTTATATGTACTCTATTTTGTTTTGTTGGTCTCACTGTATTATGCACAATATGCCAAGTGTCAAAGAAAATGTTATAGTTTGTAAAAAATGTGGCGGAAATAAACGGATTCTGTTTAAAGCTGACAGTGCTTAAAATAGACTTATCCCTCCCCTTGGCTGGAGTCTAAAAGCCTCCATTCCCAGCCGATTATCTTCCCCCCAGGCATCCTGCCAAACACCCACACAGCTTATTTTTCCAGCGATCTTACGCCCTACGCCTCATGCGTCCACATACGCAGGCTGCCGGTGGGCACACACTGCAGACCCAGGGAGACCGGGGTTGGGCCCCTTTAGTTTCTCTATGCTGGGCCCTGTTTTTAAAGTAGAACAAAAGACCTTCCCAAACTAGGATGTGCCGCTATGTGAACCCCTCCACCGAGATTGCCGGTATCAGCTTAACTTTCCCCAGTCCAACGGCGAATGCATGGAGCTATTATCCAGTCAGAGCTGTCTGCTGTGCTTATGTAAATTGCCAAATGACTCTGATTGGGAGTGAGAGCGGGTGCATCCCCTACATTTTTTGGCTGTGCTCATGCTCCCACCCCAGCCATTCAGATAGTGTTTTGTTCTGCTTTAACCCTTTAAGTGCCAGCCTTCCTAGAATTTTAGTCACCCTTTGTTGCCAGACCACGTTTCACTATTTGGCGCTACATATGTTCAACCTTGATTTTTGAAGGGATTTCCAGGGATTTTCCAGGAAAATTATATATTGTTTTTTTCAGCAGTCTGAGCTTCAACATGCAATGTCTTGTTTGGCCTTTTTTTTAAGTATTCTCAATACTTTTGGGTGAAATATGTGCAAAAAAAAAAAATCTATTTTTTGCAATTTTAGTCAATAAAATCTTATTGCGTGTGAAACCCCAATTTCTCTCGGTCACAGCGGTACCACATATGTATTGGCAGACACCCTTTCCTGCCCAGAAGACTCCCCCAAACTGAAATAGCACTTTATAGCTCTTTCTGGAAGTAATTCTTTGAAGAATTATTAGGTTGCACAGGGTTTCCCTAAAAAAAGTATAAAAAAGCAGAATAAAAAACATGTTTTCCTAAAATATCAATATGCAAACAAGAAAAAACAAGCTAAATCTGAAAGCGCAAGGTCCCCCAAGCAGAACAATACCCAACATGCAGAGGTACTATTAACCCTTTTAATTGCCAGCCTACTTGAAGTTTTGTCACCCTCTGTTGACAGGTCATTTTTCCCCATTTTGTGCCATGTTTAACCGTGATTTTTGCTGGAATTTCCAGAAAAATTATATACATATTTTTTTGCAGCAGAGTTTAGGCTTTAACATGAAATGTCTTGTTTGCAATTTTTCTACTGTTTTTTAAATATTTTTGCGTAAAAAAACAAAAAATAAATAAAATAATATTTTTTAGACAATTGTCTCCTTTATTTTAAATTAAACATTTGTTTTATTAATGAAAACCATATTGCATGTGATAGCCCCATTTCTCCTGATTACAACGGTACCACATATGTATCAGTAGCCCCCTCATTCTTGCCCAGGAGACCCCCCAAACTGAAAAGAGCACTTTATAACATTTACAATTAAAATACAACTAATATCCACACTATAAACATAAGGGGTTAATTTAAAAAAAAATTACATGGGGGGGGGGGGCTGGTGTGCATTTCTTTTGGAATTTTAAGGGTTAAAAACCCTTAAAAATCCAAAAAGAAAATGACATGGGATCCCCCTACCCATCATAACCAGCCTGGGACCAGCTATGGGGGCTTGTAGAACAGGCCCCCCACCCTGCAGCCTACAAGCCCACATAGCCATGGCCCGGGCTCTTCTGCCCCCCCCTGGGCTTTGGGGAGGCAGGTAATTGGGGGTGCCAGGGGTTAATGGCAAGTCAACCGCTAGCCGCAGGTGACTTGCCAGCGCCCAGCCTTGTGAACTGGTATAGGGGTCTCATGGATCCCTTACCAGTGCACAAGGGGTTAAATGTAAAATTAACACACAGAAGAAAAAAAATGACATTTATTTATTTTTTTTCTACTCGATCCTGTCCCACGACGCCCAGATGACAGCTGCTGGAGATCGGAGGAGGAGAGCTGGTAACCAGCCCTCCTCCTCTGATCTCCAACAGCAACTGAGCTTTGGGTCCCGGCTGCCGGGTTACAGGTGTCGGGTCACCGGTGACGTCACCTGGCCCCGCCCGCTAGCAGTCCCAACCCAGGAAGTGGGGGAGAGGGTGATTTCCTGCCCTCTCCTTACCACGGAAGAGCCTGAGGGGGTGATCGGAGGCCCCCCCAGTGAAGAGGAGACCCCGCAGGAGGGATCGGGGCTGCAGGTGAGTAAATGTCATTTTTCTTTTTTTTCTTTTTTATTTTACAGTTTGTGACAGCGGACGAAGCAGGGGGCGCTATTTCGGGCGCCCTCCTGAAGACAAAAGAGCCCCGGGGGGGATCGGATGCCCCCCAGATGAAGAGAAGACCCGGCCCGATCCAACGAGGGGTCAGGTGAGTTTTTTACTTTTATATTTTTTTTACTGTGGGGGTTTAAAGTCAGCTATGTGAGTCTCGCGTAGCTGGCACTTAAAGGTAGGAGAGGCTGCTACGTGAGACTCACGTAGCTGACACTAGAAGGGTTAAATAGAACTATATGCTATACACAGCAAATGTGCTATGGGACCGGGGCAGAGGTGAGTTTTGTGGGCCATCTGGGAGGTTTCACACATCAGACTAGGATAGTGAAAATCCTGGTTATGGGTCCACTTTAAGCTGGAGGGCTGAAATCAAGCTATTTTTTTCAACACTATGTCTTGGATCACCACTCGAGCAGAGTGTCTAAACATAATGCGTTCCTATAGTTTCAGTTAAATAATACAAAAATATTTATTATTAAAATGGTGTATATTTATTTTCTACAGCATTAAAAACTATTCGAACAGGACACATGAATTGCAACCTTATAGCCTAATAGATTGTAAGCTCTTCTTTCTCATCTGTATCCTCCCCTATACCCTAATACAGTGGTTCTCAACCTTTCTAATGCAGTGACCCCGCAATACAGTTCCTCATGTTGCGGTGACTCCAAACCAAAAAATAATTTTGGTGGCTACTTCAAAACTAATTTTGCTACAGTTATGATTCGGAATGTAAATACCTGATATGCATTATGTATTCTCATTGCTACAAATCAAACATAATTTAAACATAGTGATTAATCACAAAAACAATATTTAATTATATGTTGAGAAATATTTATTACTAATTCCAATAAATAACATTTCACCATGGCATAGCATGTGTCGAAAACTGTCATTTCTCCGCCTCTTATTGAAATTAATAGGAGGCTGCGGCGGATTGTGTGGTAACTCGAGATTCTGGGGAGCTCTCTTCCACAAAATCAGCCGCACTCACAATGAAATTAATAGGAGGCGGATTATGGGAAAATAGTGGGGAACAGTGTGAACTACGTCTTATAGTGGTCTCTTATAGTATAAGACACTGTGTAAATGTATGGTGCTTTGTGTAAATGTAAGCTGCTTAGTGTACTGTGTAATGATTACACACAAAGCACCTTACACTTACATAGTATTGTGTGTATGGTGTGTGTACTGTTTTTACATTATTAACCTTTATTACACCAGCAGGCTGTCTCGAAGGCTCTCTTGCCTCTCCGCCTCCTAGGCTTCTGTCCTCCGGCGCTTGCTGCGTCTGCCCACTGATGACGTCAGCAAGCGCCGGACACACGTAATGCGCTGCTATGGACTGTGGAGCATTCCCCCCGCCCCTTAGGCCCCGTACGGATGATGCAATCACTTCTGCGCATGCGCGCAGGCATTCAGTTTGGAACGCGCTTCCATAGCGGCGTGCATTCCAGCTAAATAGCGCTGCTGCAGGCGGTAGCGCGACTTCTCATCAGCTAAAGCCATCGGAAATATGTATTTTCCGATGGCTTTAGGCGACCCCTGTGTTTTGGTCGTTCAACTCCCGCCGGGGTCCCAATCCACAGGTTGAGAACCGCTGCTCTAATAGATTGTAAGCTCTTTTTCCTCTTCTCTAATCCTCCCTTATACCCCAATAGTTTGTGAGCTCTTCTATCATCTGTATTTTACTTTAAATCCTTTGTGTGCCACACCCAGGTGAAAACCCCCTCAAGTTTTGGTTGACATAAAGCATAACCCCCCTTCCCAGGTCCAAATCTGGGGGTCTGTGGCCAAATTGGACTTTTGGTCTGCATTTAACAGTTAAAACCCCAAATCAAGAATGGTTATCTATATGATGGTGACAGGAAACACTCATTGCATAAAGGTGTAAGGGGATGGTGAGGTTAGATTTTTGTCCATGTGGACCAGGACTCTACTTTTGCACAGTATTACCAAGGAGGGCTCATGTCCCCTTAAATCCTTAGGCATCTCACAGAGTAATTGTGTTAGCACAAGAAATCTCACAGCCAAATGCTAGAGCTTACAATTGCCATTCAAAATGTTGGGATGGCTCTGGCAAAATACTCCGCAATTGCATATGTACAATTGCTCATAGGCAATCGGGGCATAACTTGCACGGCAATTGTGGTGTGATGGTGATGGAAATAATTGGGCTGTACTTTTTCTAGGAAAGGAGCAGAGTATAATACTTTTTCTACTGTAGGAGAGCCCATTGTATCCACTCACAGTAGGAACTAACGTTCTGACGTACTGTTAATTATTGTAATATTTTATATATATAATATTTTTATATACCTGTGGGGTAAGTTCTGCTGCACATTAAAATTCTACCCATTAGCAGCACATTCTAGTCCTGCAGTGTTTTGGGATGTGGTGTGCCTGCAGTGTGTGCAATGGAAAGTTTATGGCAAAATGCCACCGACTTCCCAGTGAAGTAGGAAAATAATGGCATACTTGATTGCTGCTATACTATAGTAGTTATTTATAAACAGCTTCTAGTTCCATATTTGCTACTTTATATAAAATTGTTCTTCTAATTCCTCTGTGAGAATTTTAAGCCCCATGTTTGTTAGGTATACTATGGGCCGTGTGGGTAGGGGCACATCATCTCCGCTTGTTCGAGTGTTTTTTTAGTGTAGAAACTGCCCTGCCTTGGGGGTCATGCCAATAATTCAGTGAAGCAGGGTGCACATGTGGTGTGTGTTGCAGTGTGAATTGGAACCTGCATCTTGGTGAGCATTTTTTAATTTTAGCACACAAGAAAGTGCAATTAAATGATTTAATTCCATATCCCCTGCACATGCCATGGGGCATTCAACTATTTTTCTGAAAACCCCATAGGGTCCTGTTTCTAAAAAAAAAAAACCTTACTTTATTAAATAATTAACATGACCCTCACTGGCATCAGATTTGGGTGTAAATTGCAACTCTTGGTGACCATTTTAACACACAAAAACATGAAAAGAGTCACCTGCACCTATAATGGACCATTTTTACAGGTAAATAAACTTTGGAAACAACTTCAGCCTATGGGGTATGCAGAAAATATATGTAATGTAAATTTGTTTGCATACCCCATAGGGGGCTGTTTTTCTAGTTTATCTGTTATCTAGTCTGATGTGTTTTATTGACTTTGTTGACAACATGCATCTAAGGGCTAGAGCACATGATTTACTTTAAATAATATTGCATAACATTTGCTGGTGTGGTTCTTGCAACACATTGGCTATATTATCTGCCCAAAATGGTCCTTTTGCTCGTACTAGGAACACTGGATCTAAGAGTGACCTCTATCCTTTATCCAACCATTTAGTCAATGGTGACGCCTAACAAGACTAACTAGTGGACTAAAATGAAACCATTTTTTTTGGACTCAAAGTGAGACACTTCAATAATCTGACCACTTTACAGGTTAATGGGTGTGGTGGGGGTGTGGTTTTGATGTGCAGCTCATCAGCTGGCTTTTGAGGAACACATTTCTGCAGCATTCTTTGATACTGCACTGTGTTTAAGTAGGTGTAGTCCCACATTCAAATATATACTTAACTCTTTAAACGCCAAGCCCGTGAGTCTCACGTGGTTTCCACTCCAACCATTAACTGCCAAGCACATGAGACTCAGGGGCCTGGCTTTCACCCCAAACAATTGAAAAAAAAAAAACACTCACCTGACCCCTCCATCGATCGCCTAGGGGTATCTGATCCTGGGCTCTTCTAACTTCAGGAGAGGGCCCGAAGGAGCCCCCCCCCCCCCCCCACTTCTGCCACTGGCATCTGTAAAAAATAATTGACATTGTGCCCGTAATCCCTCTCCTGGGTCTCCTCTTCTGCCATGAGAAGAGGGCCCAGAACAGGCCCTTTTCCCCGCTTCTGCCATCACCGCTGCTAGCCCCACCTTTTGTGTACAGGGCGGATGACATCACCCCATGAGCCCTGTAGTAGTAGTAGTGCCAGGATGATAAGCTGGAAGAAGTTGGAGGAGAAGGGGGCTCTGATCCCCTGCATCTTCAGCCCCCTTTCACCGATCACCCCAGCAACTGTCATCAGATAGGCAAGGGACAGGATAGCCACGGGACACAGGATTGGAGGCAAGTGTAAAAAAAAAAAAAAATACATAAAAGTAATTTTTCTCTGTGTGATGTTTCTTTTTTTACAGATAAGCCTTTGCAAACTGGTACGGGATCCATAAGACCCCTATAAGTAAAAAATAAAAGAATAAAATATTTTTTTTTGTGTGTGTGTGTGTTTTTTACACTTAACGCTTTGTGAACTGGTAAGGTGTCCAAGAGACCCCTATATTAGTTCATAAGGCTTAAGAGCTGAAAAGTCACCTGCGGCTGGTGGGTGGCCTGTCATTAACCTCCAGCCCCCATTTCCTGCTTTCCTAAAGCCCAGGTGGGGCAGGAGAGCCCAGGGGCCACAACTACTATGCGGGCCTGTAGCCTTGCTGCCTTTGCCTTTTTTTTTTTATTTTTAACCCTTAAAAATAAAAAAAAGACATGGAGTCCCCACTCTGAGGAGAGGGACCCCCGCCGATTTTGTTTGGGATTTAACATCCACATTATAATGTGGATAGTAGTTGTACTTTTTTTGTGAATAAACTAGCTAAACATATGCAGTACCATTGTTATCAGGAGAAATGGAGCTTCCAAGTGCAATATGGTTTTCTTTAATAAACTAAAAGTTTTATTTAATAATATTCTTTTTTGTTACTTTTTTTACTCAAAAATATTACAAAAAACACTGGAAAAATTACAAGACATTTCATCCTGAAGCCTAAACTCATCATAGTTAAACATAGCATGGTGAAAAATGACCTGTCAACAGAGGGTGACAAAATCTCAAGTAGACTGGCAGGTAAAAGGGTTAAAAGGATTAAAAGTAACTGTGCATATTGGGTATTGTTCTGTTCGAGGGACCTTGTGCTTTCAGATTTGATTGCATATTGATATTTTAAGAAAATGTTTTTTTTTTCTGCTGTTTTATATATTTTTTTTAGATAAACCTGTGAAATCACTTCCAGAAATATGAGTCCACTACAAAAAGCTGGATACGCCTAGAAAGCTTAAGTTATGTACTTTCATGAAATATGTTGTGGGGGGGGGGGGGTATTCCAAATGTAAAGAGTTGTTTTGGTTGAAAAAGTACAAGGTGAGCACTTTCTCTGTAGAGCTTAAATTTTCAAGTAAAATGACCCTTACACACATTCTTTACATTGGCATGTTTGGCAACTCTTCCCTTGACAATACCTATGCATGTTGGGTATTGTTCTGTTCAGCAGGCTTGCTTTTTTAGATTTAACTTGTGTTATTTTGTTTTCTTATTGTTTTTATAGGAAAATGTGGCTTTGATTCTGCTTGTTTATCCTTTTTCAGGGAAACCCTATGCAACGAAAGAATTCACCGAGGTATTACTTCCAGAAAACTGTACCCAGGCCAAAAATCCTGGTAACTAGAGATGAGCAAACCGGTTCGGACGAACCGGAATTCGCTCCGAATTTCAGGAAATATTCGATTCGGCACGAACCCGAATATTTTGTGGTTCGTGCCGATCGAATTTTTCCTGAAATTAAAAAAAAAAAATGCCGGCATGGTGGGAGCGGGCCGGCCGGTTCCGCTGTCAGCGGAGCCGGCCGGCGGGCCGGTAAAGCCGGCCGGCCCGCTCCCACCATGCCGGCATTTAAAAAACAAAAAAAAAAAAAAAAAAAAAAGCATTTTTGCCGGCATGGTGGGAGCGCCCTCTGATGACGCGCCCTCAGATGACAGCTGAGAGCGGCGCCAGCCTCCACGCTCCGGACCTGCAGGTAAGTGTTTGCTTTTTTTTGAAATGCCGGCATGGTGGGAGCGGGCCGGCCGGTTCCGCTGACAGCGGAGCGGGCCGGCCCGCTCCCACCATGCCGGCAAAAATGCTTTTTTTTTTTTTTTTTTTTGTTTTTTAAATGCCGGCATGGTGGGAGCGGGCCGGCCGGCTTTACCGGCCCGCGGGCCGGCTCCGCTCCCACCATGCCGGCATTTATGATGGGGAACTTCGTAAAAGTTCGATTCGGCCGAACCCGAATTTCTTTGTGAAATTCGGCGAATCGGCCGAATCGAACTTTTCAAAAGTTCGCTCATCTCTACTGGTAACCCTAGAAAACTAGAGCTGTGTAATTCTAGAGAATATATAGTTTGTGGGGAGTATTTCAAATGTAAATGGTTTTCTTGAAAAACTGCAATGTGCACATAGCAGTTGTATTTTTATCTAAAATGTTATCTACAAAAGAGCAGTTTCAGTTTGAGGGAGTCTCCTGGGACTCTCCTAACAATGCATATGGGGTACCAATGTAAGTGGGAAAAATCTGGCTTGTACACACAATATGAATTTATTGGAAAACTTACAATTTGTATTACAAAAAAAAAATGTACAAATTGTAATTAACAGATTTTTGCACATATTGCATCCATAAATATTGCAAATTCACTAAATAAAGGACAAATAAAGCGCCAAGTCCAAAAAGAGAAAAATGGGGCTACTCAGTAGAAGACAGATGGCATGCCTGGCTAAGAACCTCCCATATAGAGCACTCGTGTTTCATGGCAAAGTACCACTGCTTCAGGATTCTTGATTCCCTGAAGCAGTGGCACATCACCATAGTATGCTTGGCCTCTGTATGCAGGGGGGGGGGTTCTTGGCCAGGCATACCACATGTACCCTGCTTCAGGAAATCAGGATTCCTTATTCCCTGAAGCAGTGGCACATTGGCACGGAACATGTGGGCTCTCTATGCCAAGGGGTCTCGGCCAGGCATACCACCTATCTTCTACTAAGTATCCCAATTTTTGACTTCAGGCACTTTATTTGCTAAAAAGTTGTTTATGAACTTTGTGATACACTGTTATTAAATATCTGCTGCTTTTCATCCTTTTTCTTGCACAGAATTTACTATGCTCATGCACTGCACTTGACACTTTATGCTCATGCACTGCACTTGACACTTTATGTTTATTGGGAACTGTTTCCATCTTGTATTAGCCTCTGCCTGGTGGTCTAGTGCTCTCTGTCTTGTGTTTTTAATATATTTTGTTAATTTGTCCATATGTTGACGAATCAAATTTAATAAAATGTGTATGTCATTCATTTTTACTGCTCTGATACTTGCCGGTAGAGATGAGCGAACTTTTGAAAAATTCGATTCGATTCGCTTGAAAGAGACACTGGAGTTGGCAACAGGAGCCCAAACATTGGATGAATTACACCCTGGAGTTGCAAGCAGCAGCAGGAGTCCAAACATAGCTTGAAAGACATACTGGAGTTGGCAGCAGGAGCCCAAAAATTGGCTGAATCACACCCTGGAGTTGTAAGCAGCAGTAGGAGCCCAAACATTACTTTAAAGAGACACTGGAGTTGGCTTCAGGAGCCCAGAAAATTGGATGAATCACACTCTGGAGTTGCAGGCAGCAGCAGCAGCAGGAGCCCAAACATAGCTTGAAAGAGACACTGAAGTTGGCAGCAGGAGCCCAAAAATTGGATGAATCACACCCTGGAGTTGCAAGCAGCAGCAGCAGGAGCCCCAACATTGCTTGAAAGAGACACTGGAGTTGGCTGCCAAAAATTGGATGAATCACACCCTGGAGTTGCAAGCAGCAGCAGGAGCACAAACATTACTTTAAAGAGACACTAGAGTTGGCTGCAGGAGCCCAAAAATTGGCTGAATCACACCCTGGAGTTGCAAGCAGCAGCAGGAGCCAAAACATAGCTTGAAAGACACACTGGAGTTAGCAGCAGGAGCCCAAAAATTGGATGAATCACACCCTGGAGTTGCAAGCAGCAGCAGCAGGAGCCCAAACATAGCTTGAAAGAGACACTGGAGTTGGCAGCAGGAGCCCAAAAATTGGATTAATCACACCCTGGAGTTGCAAGCAGCAGCAGGAGCCCAAACATTACTTTAAAGAGACACTGGAGGGGGGCGTGGCTTGGCCTGGGAGCAAGATGGCTGCTTGAACTGCGAGCTCCTGACGAGGTCCCCTAAGAAGCATTTATATCTGCGTGATACCCAGAAGATGGGGCGCCTAAACAAGCCCGGGACCTCCACTAAGACCCCCAGATCCTCTCAGACCCCAAAGCCAGCTGGCAAGGGACTCCCGGAGTTATTTCGGAGCCAGAGGAGAGAGGACCCCCGAGCTTCCAATATGGCGGACTCGCGCTCTACATGCAGTTCTCCGGAGCGGGAAGACGCACCTACCTCTGAAGGAGAGGAATGCGCGCTGTCGGCACAGCTTAGTCAACTTCCCACCCGCAGCGAACTGGCCAGCTTCGCAGGAGAGATCAAAGCGTCCATCACGGCTGCCATTGCTGACCTGCGTGGCGACCTGCAACAACTCTCCCAAAGAGTTGACAAAGTGGAGAGAGAGGAGGCCTGCACGTCGATCAGACTAACCAAGGTTCGAGACGTGGTGCGCGCTCACAACAGACACCTGTTAGATTTTCACCGCCATCTGGAAGACCTCGAAAATCGGAATCGGAGGTGCAACATCAGGGTGTGAGGTGTACCCGAGGAGGTCGGCCCAGATCAAACACAAGACGCCCTGTCCTCCATTTTTAATTCTCTCCTGGAAAGACCGCCTGGGACACAGATCGAGTTTGTCAGAGCCCACCGGACACTGAGACCCCGCAGTGTGGGAGATTCCACCCCCAGAGATATCGTTTGTTGCCTACAGAGTTTTCCCTTAAAAGAGGAGATCCTTGCGAAGGCTAGAAGCCGTGACCACATCTTATTCAACAACTGTGAGGTTCAACTCTTTCAGGATCTATCGAATATCACACTGCAAAACCGGAGAGCTTTGAGACCCCTCACAGCGCTTCTCAGAGAAAGAGGCATCCTATATAGATGGCGCTTCCCTTTTGCCCTGTCGGCCTCTAATAATGGCAAGACCTGCACACTCCGGATGCCAGAGGACTTACCGGACTTCTGCGCTCAACTGCGGATCCCCTTAATTGCGATACCGGACTGGCTTCAGGAATTCTCTATCCCGCAACTGGTGAGAAAGTCGAGTGGGGAGGATCGCCCCAGAACATCTAGGCGAGCAGACCAGGAGCGCTCCCCACGAGCGGACATTGGTGCGAGATCCCGTTCCAGATCCAGGAGCTGAATCGACGCTTGCTGCGGCCGTGATGGCTATCAAAGCTAAGAGAGTTTCAAATACCCCCATGTCGGAGGCTTCTCTCCTTGACCCCCTATAGCTGTTAGGCCTATGCACTGTTTAGCATTATAGGCCACACACCAGTTTGTTGTTGGGCACATCCCCAAACTATTTGAAATGCTCAAATACTCTAATACCCCCATGTCAGAGGTTTCTCTCCTTGACTCCCTATAGCTGTTAGGCCTATGCATTGTATAGCATTATAGGCCACACACCAGTTTGTTGTTGGGCACATCCCCAAACTATTTGAAATGCTCAAATACTCTAATACCCCCATCTCAGAGGTTTCTCTCCTTGACTCCCTATAGCTGTTTGGCCTATGCATTGTATAGCATTATAGGCCACACACCAGTTTGCGGTTGGGCACATCCCCAAACTATTTGAAATGCTCAAATATTCTAATACCCCCATGTTAGAGGTTTCTCTCCTTGACTCCCTATAGCTGTTAGGTCCATGCATTGTATAGCATTATAGGCCATACGCCAGCTTGCTGTTGGGCACAGCCCCAAACTATCTGAAATGCTTGGGAACGTCCTTGCTGGTATTAGTGGGGCGCTGGGGGAGGAGTGGGCGGATGGGCAGCTGAGCCTATGTTCCTATTTGCCCCGACAGGCTTTACAAGTTCTGCAGTTTTGTTTTTAACGGGCGCTAGGCCCTCATCTGCACTTTGTTGGGGTGGCGTCTGGGGAGCTGGGGGTTCGTCAGCTCCAATAGTGGGGGCTGGGATCCCCTGCTCTCCCGGCGCCTCCTAGTCTCGCGGACGCGGAGATTTCAGGTTTAGGCTTTAAACACGTAGCTTTAATTCAGTAATGTTATATTTATACGGTATATTTGGGCCCAAGTAAGTGCAATTCTCGCCTCGTGGGGGCGGGCTTCCTCCTGGCCGAGAAGCACTAATGGAAATAAGGTACGAAGGTGGGGTTTCGAGCTGTCTTTCTCGCGGGCCGCGGGGGGGCGCCGCACTACGAGCTGTAATGTTTGCTGAGAGACTCATCTCCCCTGGCCCTGTGTCGCGTCATTACACCGACTCTGGACACGGAGCCCTACTCGGCTGTGCTGTGCTGCGGTGCCGTTCCGTGACCCCGACGGAGGGGAGGAGGTACTCTAGATGCGGAGGCTTCCAGGTGACTAAAGAAGAGCTGAGAGAGACGGGGTTGATGGTGGGAGCGGGGGCCTACTCTCCTCTCCTAGCATGCAGCGGCTTCATGTATTAGGCATAACCTCGCTGATTAGTTGCCTATGCGCCCTGCTGGCTACTGGAGGAGGGACCCAGTTGGCGCCGCCGTATTTCCTGGGGGCTATCGCAGAATGGAGGTGATAGGAGATGTGGATCTGGGAGGATGGGGAAAAGGGGCTTGGAGAACGGAGCCGGTTCTGAATCTTCTCCACGTCCTGTGACAACCAGAGGCCTGGGATACTTATGACAGGGGCACGGGCTTGTGGATGGGGGCCTCGTTGGGAGGGCAAGTTGACCTATAATATTACAGGCAGTAGGAGCTAGTGGTCCCGGTAGAGTTCCTTGGCCTTCCACGTTTCCCCCGAAAAGGGCTGGTAATCCAGGTTGGAGCTTATTGAGATCAGTAGGGGAGTCTCTCTCACCCTGATCTCATAGGAATTCCTCTCTTGTTGGAGGGATAACCACAGAGGGGGCGCTCCCCTTTGGAGAGCAGTCCCATTAAATTTCCATAACCTGTTTGGGACTTGGGGATATTCCCACTTCCTCCGGCCCTCTTTCAGCGCGGGTGTTCTGTGTGGTATTTTTGTGTGAGGTTGATGTGTGATTGGACCCTTCTCTGTGTCACTCCCTGTACTGTTTTGTCTTTTCTCTCCTCTTTTTGAGTGTGCTTTTGAGATTCTACCTTCCCCCCACTTCTCCTCCTCTCTCTACTCTCTGTCTCCGGGAGGGAGGGAAAAGACTCCACACGACATTCTGTGTGGGGACTGTTTTTGGCTAAATTGGGGCGTAGCAAAGTAATCTTACTGATTCCCCCTGGGCAGGATGAAACCCTTAAGTTTAAATATTCTCTCTATAAACGCTAAAGGCTTAAACACTCCGGTTAAAAGGCATGCTCTATTTCGGGAGTTGAAGCAGTTCCAGGCACATATCGCTATGATCCAAGAAACCCACTTTCAGAGAAACAAGGCCCCTTTCCTGGGCAATAGAACATATTCAACCTGCTTCTCGGCCCATTCACCCAACAATAAAGCTAAAGGGGTTTCTATCCTTGTTGATAAATCTATAGCGCTCCGGGTCACGGCCATTGAGAAAGATATAGAAGGTAGGTTTGTGTTTGTGAAAGGGTCCCTCCCAAATGGCACAGTCATCACCCTGGCTAATGTATATGCCCCAAATAAAGACCAACATATTTTCTGCTCAGAGGTACTGGTCAAGCTCGACGGCTTCAGGGAAGGCATGGTAGTGTTGGGAGGTGACCTGAATTGTGCGCTGAACCCCAGGGTGGATACATCGGACGCTAAGACTGCCATCTCTTACAAAGCGTTGAAGCGGATTAAGAGGTCCTTACAGGACCTTGAGCTGGTGGACACTTGGCGTTTGATGAACCCAACAGGCCGAGACTATACCTATTACTCACCTATTCATGCTAAATACTCCAGAATTGATTATGTTTTCCTCTCACAAAGGGACCTGGGGAGGGTGGAGCAGGCTCGGATTGGTAATATTACCTTCTCCGATCATGCCCCGGTAGTGCTCTCGTTGACTCTCCCGTGCGCAGAACGGGGGGAGTGGCATTGGAGACTCAATGAGAGCCTGTTGAAGGATCCCAGGGTGGTGACGAAGCTTAAAGACAGTCTGGCCAATTATATTAAGGAAAATGTGACAGAAGGGATGGATCCAATGGCAATTTGGGAGGCACAGAAATGCACAATGAGAGGCATATTGATACAGGAGGCTTCGAAGCTTAAAAAGGAGAGGGTGCAAAAGCAAAAGGATCTGATTAGACAAATAGCAGACCTGGAATCTGCGCACAAGCAGTCACTCCAGGACACATGCCTTAGGGATCTGGAAATAAAACGAGTGGAACTCCGAGATATGATGTCTAGGGAGACCAACCGGTGGTTTACTAGGCGCTTGGGGCTCTACTATGAGCAGGGTAATAAATCTGGCAGAATGTTGGCACGAGCGCTAAGACCCAAAATCGCTCGTACTAGAGTTGAAGGTATCAGGGGGGGAGACGGGCTGCTGCTACAAAAAAATGAAGCTATGGCTGATGTCTTTGGCAAGTTTTATGCTGACCTATATAACCTTCAGGGGCAACAACAGGGAGGTGATCAAGATAGTTCTATGGCTGCGTACCTACTTGAATCGGGGATGCCATCATTGTCTGAGAATGAGGTGGCCCAGCTGGAGGCCCCGATATCGGTGGAGGAGTTGCAGAGCGCCCTGAAATCCACTAAGCCAGGGAGGGCCCCGGGTCCGGATGGCTTCCCCACACAATATTATAAATCTTTTCCAGGCCTGTTGCTCCCTATGTTGCAAAGGGCATTCGAACCCACCTCATCCTCAGGCAAACTGCCCAACACATCATTGGAAGCTCGGATTGTAGTGATTCCAAAAGAGGGGAGAGACCCAACTGATTGCAGGAGCTACCGCCCCATATCTCTTTTGAATGTGGACGTGAAGTTATTCGCGAAAGCTCTGGCCAACAGGGTTGCTTCCTTCTTACCAGATCTGGTCACACAGGACCAGGTGGGGTTTGTTCCTACTAGAGAGGCTCGTGATAATGTCATCAAAGCTCTGAATGTGCAATGGTGGGCGAGGGCCCGGAAAATTAAAGCGATTATGCTCTCTACTGACGCCGATAAGGCATTTGATCGGGTCAATTGGGGCAGGATAAGGAAAGTTCTGGAACATATAGGCTTGGGAAATGAGATGCGGAACAGAATTCTATCGCTCTATTCTGACCCTATTGCCAGGGTACAAGTCAATACCTGTACATCCCCTGCGTTTCACATACGTAATGGTACCCGACAGGGCTGCCCGTTGTCCCCGTTAATATTTGCTCTCTCACTAGAGCCGTTTCTAAGAAAGGTAAATTTAAATGCTGATATAAAGGGGGTGGAGATTGGGTCAAAGGAAAGGAAAGTAGCGGCTTATGCAGATGATATGCTATTCTTTCTAAGTTTGCCAAGAACCTCTGTGCCGAACTTATTGAAAGAATTTGAGACATTTGGCCGGCTCACGAATCTGAAAATCAACTTTAGCAAGTCCTGTGCCATGAATATGTCAATGCCGGGGGGGGAGGTGGGTGAGCTCCGCACGCTTTTTCCCTTCAATTGGGAGGGGAGGAGCTTAAAATACCTAGGAGTCGAGGTGCCTATCTCTCCTTCGGAGCTTTTTCAGCTTAACTTTGCCCCGTTGGGGACTAAGATTAAAAAGGAACTGGAAAGCTGGAATAGATTGCGACTGTCTTGGTTCGGACGCATAGCTGTAATTAAGATGAACGTGCTGCCAAGACTGCTGTACCTTCTACAATGCATCCCCATAAAAATCCCCAACTCTTTCTTTAATGACATGACAAAAACTTTTATGAGGTTTGTGTGGGCTGGTAAACCTCCCAGAATCAGGAGACGTATTTTAATACTCCCTAGGGAGCGGGGGGGCTCTGGACTACCTTGTTTGCGGACATATTATCGAGCAGTACATATTGGAAGGGTCGTAGATTGGCATATTCATAGGTCGCAGAAGGACTGGGTTCGTATAGAGGGGGAAGTCGAGGAGGGGGGGAGACTGGATGTTCTTAGCAGCTTGAGGGGATGTGATATCCCAAGTGCGATTAAAACTCATCCACTGGTGGGGGCATCCCTGGAGATCTTCGGGGTGCTCTGTAAAGGTTCAGGGGCGCTCGCCTCCCGCCCTGGCCACCTGACCCCGCTTGGTGGCAACCCAGCTTTTCCACCGGGGCTGGACTCCCCGCTCTTAAAAGACTGCAAGGGTCCTAGACCGCTGAGGGCATACCACCTGTGGGATAGAGGAGCTTTCATAGATAAACAGAAACTGCAACTGCTATTGGAAAAGGACATCTCTATCCTCTCCTATCTCCAGATGCGGCACTTTCTCTCATCAAAAGATGTTATAGCAGGATTGCGCAAGGACCCTACTGAATTTGAGAGAGCCTGTCTGGGCATGGGACCGGATTCACACCTTTTATCGTGGGCTTACGGGATGTTGAGGCGGAGTGATAAGTTGGAGGGGAGGCCATGGGAGAGGAGGTGGGAAGCGGACCTAGGCCGACCCATCTCAGAGGAGGAATGGGAAAATGTGTATAAATCTGCCCACAAAGGATTAATAAGCAGCTCGATGCAGGAGACAAATTATAAGCTGATCACACGCTGGTATCGGACTCCGGAACTGTTACATTCCTTCTTCCCCCTAGTTCCAGATATATGCTGGAGGTGTGGACAGTCTGGAGCTTCGATGCTGCATATTTGGTGGTCATGTCAGGCCCTGGACGACTATTGGTCAAAGGTGAAAGAACTATCCACTCACATTAGAATGGAATGCCGAGACGGTTTTGCTGGGGTGGTCTCCAGATAGTAGAGGGATAGCGGGCGGAGCCCCTCTAGCTAGACATCTCTTAAACGCCGCTAGGGTGCTTATTCCGAGGAACTGGAGGTCTCAGCGAGCCCCCACAATCAGAGATTGGGTATGTCAGCTCAATCACGTGGAACATATGGAGGAAATATGCTATGCTAGACAAGATAGGCTGGACGCGTATAGAAAGATTTGGACGACGTGGTCACTTTTCAAAGACACAGCAGTTTATAAAAGAGTGTGGGAATGACTTACCCCAGTAAATACTATATTGGGAGGTTGGAGTAGATTTACTGGCGGGATGCTCTGGAGGGTAGCTGGAGGGCCTTGTCCCCCCCCTCTTAGGGATTGTTCGATTACTCACTAACGGTTGAATCCCCCCTGACTGATATTGATTGGCAAGGGTTCTCTCGTTCTTGTCTCTTCCCCTCTACTCTTTCTCCTTTCTCTTGGTTCCCCTGTTCCCCCTCCCTCCTCTTCGTACCTCTAGTCTCTCTCTACCTTTTAGTCGGACTGAATGTGAGTGTGGATGTCGTCTATATGTTTTCTCCCCGTTGGTCATTAGGTCTGTCTCCTGTGCAGTTGGTCTGTAGTAAGTTTGTCACCGGGGTTGCTGAAGTTGGGTCAGTCATTAACCCCCAATCACTATATTATCCCAGGGATTTAACTGGTAGCACCAGGAATATATGGATTGCACCCCCTGTATAGTTGGGGCTCTCCCCCCATATTGTATAAGGAGGATACAGGAAGGAGGTTCCCCCGTTGTTTGCCCCTGAGCAGCTGTTCAAGAGGGGCATTGTCTTGGAATAGTTCTTACCCTGACTTGAAGAATGTATTATATTGCTATGTTGCATGTCTGACCCCTGTAATATGTGCTAACAATTGCTACTGTCTGTATTTTTGTCTTTTGTTCTAAATATACCAATAAAAATTGAGTATGATAAAATAAAGAGACACTGGAGTTGGCAGCAGGAGCCCAAAAATTGGATTAATCACACCCTGGAGTTGCAAGCAGCAGCAGGAGCCCAACAATTGCTTTAAAGAGACACTGGAGTTGGCAGCAGGAGCCCAAAAAATTGGATGAATCACACCCTGGAGTTGCAAGCAGCAACAGCAGGAGCCCAAACATAGCTTGAAAGAGACACTGGAGTTGGCAGCAGGAGCCCAAAAATTGGATGAATCACACCCTGGAGTTGCAAGCAGCAGCAGCAGCAGCCCAAACATAGCTTGAAAGACACACTGGAGTTGGCTTCAGGAGCCCAAAAATTGGATGAATCACACCCTGGAGTTGCAAGCAGCAGCAGGAGCCCAAACATTACTTTAAAGAGACACTGGAGTTGGCAGCAGGAGCCCAAAAATTGGATGAAACACACCCTGGAGTTGGCAGCAGCAGCAGCTGCAGGAGCCCAACAATTGCTTTAAAGAGACACTGGAGTTGGCAGCATCCACAGCAGGAGCCCAAAAATTGACTGACACGCCCTGGAGTTGGCAGCAGCAGCAGCAGGAACCCAGAAATTGACTGGATGGAACCCTGAAGTTGGCAGCAGGAGCACAAACATTAGCTGGAAGGCACACCATGGAGTTGGCAGCAGCATAAGCAGGAGCCCAAACATTGCTTGAAAGACACCCTGGAGTTGGCAGCAGCAGCAGAAGCAGGAGGCCAAAAATTGGCTGAAAGGCACACCCTGAAGTTGGCATCAGCAGGAGCCCAAAAATTGTCTGGAAGGCACACCCTGAAGTTGGCATCAACAGGAGCCCAAAAATTGGCCAAAAGACATAAATATGTTTTGCACCATTTGGAAAGTGTAAAACGTGGCACCATGCTGAATCTAGTCGCATGCCTCGGCCATTGGTGGGTGGAAATCCTGGCTGATCCATCCCTGATTCATTTTCACAAAGGTGAGTCTCTCCACATTTTTAGTTGACAGACGAGTTCTCCTTGCCGTAACTATGGCCCCCGCCGCACTAAACACCCACTCAGATGGCACGCTACTTGCCGGGCAGGACAGCTTTTCCAGGGTAAACTCTGCTAGTTGCGGCCATAAGCCAAGTTTGGCTGCCCAGAAACCTGCTGGTTCAGGTCCTGCTCCAGGTCTTCCTGCTGCTCATGAGTAGCCTCACTATGTGGGTGTAGAAAGCTACTCATTAGCGACTGAAGACTGAGGCTGCTGCTGATGGAGCTGCTGCTGCTGCTCCTGCCAATCCCCCTAGCAGCCATGGCAGTGGAAGGTGAGTGCAGAGGTCCCCCCGAGTCAGACTTGCGAGAGTATGGACCATGGCGCAGATAGGCATTGGCCAACTGACTACGCAGAATGTCTTTGTAGTAGTTCAGTTTGTCCTCCCTCTCGGCGGGTTTAAAACATGCCCCCATTTTGTGCCGGAAGCGAGGGTCCAATAAGGTGGACAGCCAGAAGTCATCCTGCCGACAAATGGAAACAATTCTGGGGTCACTACGCAAGCACGTGAGCATGCTTCCTGCCATTTGCGTAAGTGACTCAAAGGGACTACCTGTCTCCATCTCCACTGCATACTGCCACGGTGTGTCCGGGTCCTCTGTCTCGCCTTCCTCAAAACCCTCTAGCTCCTATGGCTGCTCCTGCTCCTCTCCTGTCCGCTGACTAGATAAACCAGCCATTTCACCAAGCCTAAACTGTGCTTCACTGGGCCACTCCTCCTCCTCCAGTTCAGCTCCAACGGGGCTCATGTGGCCGTAAGATGTAGACGCCATGTCTCCATTGCCCTGACCAGCCATGGTTTCCAACATGTGCTGTAGTACATGAAGCAGTGGAATCACGTCGTTCATCCCGTAATCCTGCCGACTGACAAATAAAGTGGCTTCCTCAAAGGGCCTGAGCAAACGGCAGGTGTCACGTATGAGCTGCCACTGGTTGACATTGAAGTTACACAAGGGAGTCCCCCTATCCGCTTGGATCATCAGGAAATCGTGATGGCTTTTCTCTGTTCATATAATCGGTCCAACATGTGAAGGGTGGAATTCCAACGGGTGGAAACATCGCAAATCAAACTATGTTGGGGGCTACCGTTCTGACGCTGTAGCTCAAGAAGGGTGTGTTTGGCGGTGTATGAGTGGCTGAAGTGCATGCAAAGTTTCCTTGAAGTTGTTAGGATGTCTTGCAGATGGGGGGAACACTTCAGAATCCGCTTGACAACCAGATTGAAGACGTGAGCCATGCAGGGGGCATGGGTCAGGCTTCCTTGGCGCAGCGCAGACAAAATGTTCTTCCCATTGTCGGTAACCATGATTTCCATTTTAAGTTTTCTTGGAGTAAGCCATGTTTGGATTTCCTGATGAATACATTTAAGCAGTTCCTCCCCTTTGTGACTCCGTTCGCCAAGACAAACCATGTGAAGCACAGTGTGACACCTCCGTGCCCTGCACACATGGTAGACTGGAGGGGCACTGAGACTTGAGCCTACAGTGGAGGGTGAGGAGATGGCGGAGGATTAGGAGGCCGAGTCCCTGGTGTTTTTATTGTTAAAGGCTGCCTAATGCAGGTTTGGGATGTCCTGCGGCCTGGTGTTTTTTTTGTTAAAGTCAGACCAAAAACCAATTCAAAATCCAATACTTTGATTCAGCTGAGGAAGGATCAACAAGCGTTATTTAGTATAACAGATAGGCTGCCTAATGCAGGTTTGGGATGTCCTGCGGCCTGGTGTTTTTTTTGTTAAAGTCAGACCAAAAACCAATTCAAAATCCAATACTTTGATTCAGCTGAGGAAGGATCAACAAGCGTTATTTAGTATAACAGATAGGCTGCCTAATGCAGGTTTGGGATGCCCTGCGGCCTGGTGTTTTTTTTGTTAAAGGCAGACCAAAAACTAATTCAAAATGCAAAATTTTGATTCAGCTGAGGAAGGATCAACAAGCGTATTTAGTATAACAGATAGGCTGCCTAATGCAGGTTTGGGATGCCCTGCGGCCTGGTGTTTTTTTTGTTAAGGTCAGACCAAAAACCAATTCAAAATATAATACTTTGATTCAGCTGAGGAAGGATCAACAAGCGTATTTAGTATAACAGATAGGCTGCCTAGTGCAGGTTTGGGATGCCCTGCGACCTGGTGTTTTTTTTGTTAAAGGCAGACCAAAAACCAATTCACAATGCAATACTTTGATTCAGCTGAGGAAGGATCAACAAGCGTATTTAGAATAACAGGCTGCCTAATGCAGGTTTGGGATGCCCTGCGGCCTGGTGTTTTTTTGTTAAAGGCAGACCAAAAACCAATTCAAAATGCAATACTTTGATTCAGCTGAGGAATGATCAACAAGCGTATTTAGTATAACAGATAGGCTGCTAAGTGCAGGTTTGGGATACCCAGGTGGGCTGGTTTTTTTTGGTTAAAGGCAGACCAAAAAATATTTAAACTAATCCAGTTATATATTATGATAAATGCTTGTGTGTAACAGGTAGGGTTAAATAAGCCACTGCATAGATGGCATGCACAGTGGCAAGGCAGATTTACAGCACAAAGAACTGAAATTGAATTGAAAACTGGTCTGGCTAATGGCTATCACTTCTAAGCTGTCCCTGGCTGGATGGTTCCGGTTTTTCCCTATCTTTCCCTGGCTCTGTCTACCTCTCTGTCTGCCTCTCTGACTCTCCCTACCTATCTCTAACTCTCTGTCCCTGTCTCTAACTAGCTGTGCTCTGGCCGCAATGCAAGGCTGAAATGCGCACAAGCAAGATGGCCGCCGCTTTATATAGCACGGTGACGTCACCGGGCTTCCTGGCTGCTGATAGGCTGCATGTGACTTACCCATAATACCTTGCCCCAGGGGGTATGTCTGGACATGTTCATCCACCATTTGTAGAATGCCTGTAATTGAAATAAATGGAGTTTAAAGGAAAACTTCGATCGATCTAATCGCAGGGAAATTCGGATTCGTTCAGAATCGAATTTTCCATGAAATTCGGAACGAATCCAGGTTCGTCCGGATCGATTCGCTCATCCCTACTTGCCGGCCCTTACTGGTCTTGGCTGGGTATTTTGGGGTTGTATTTTGGTCTGATTGCTAATCAGATTGGCCTTGCATACATTTATTTATTTTGAATAGTGCCAACAAATCTTTTCTATATAGTCTATATTTCATCTACATTATAAAAACATTTTTTTGAAAATACACTTAAAATTATATAGATATTGCATTAATCAAATAAACCTTGATGCCATTGTTTAATCTTAAGATTTTGTCTATCATTTGTACTTACGTATTGCATACATTTTTGTTACTTTTAATGCATTTCTCAACAATGTTCTTGAAATGATGAAGCACGCTTCTGGTACAGAAAATAAACACTTAGATAAATGAGGTTTATTCTCAGTAAACACTTGAGACTCGGCTAAAATTTATCACAAGAAATATAACATCAGCACTGTAATTTATTTTCAGAGGTATGTCTTGAAAAGTGTTGCATTGTTATTGAAATTTATATTTCTCAAGGACCTTTCTGGACTTTTATTTTCCAGAAATGTCAAAGAAGAAAGGACATTTACTTGACTAAGCTTATTGCAAAAAGGAACAGTGGCAAAAATATAAAGATAAATAATATTTTGAATACATATCACAGACCAGTTTGTTGTAGAGACTGATTGACCTTTACTATCTTTCTGAATTATGTGAACTACAAAGGGGAGGATATTTACTTATGTTTATGGCCATTGTCAGCTTAGATCAGTGAATCTTGTCACCAGTTCCCTTTTTAGAAAACAAAATGAAGGGGGAGAGGTATATTTCAGAGATCATTTGCAATGTTTTATTATTGAATTGCAATGTTTTTGTGTAGTAAGTTCATATATTTATTACATATAATACCATTTTTGTACTTAGAAGGCCGGAAAACCAACGGCCATGGACAACTTGTCAGAGGCAAAGGAAATAGACACAGTCGCTATACCCTTGGGTGGGTGCGGCGTCAATGTAGGGACAACAAAGGGAAATAATTTTACAAGGTAAGTACAATAAATGATATTTTCCCTGTCAGGTTGTCCATACAGGGACACTAAGCAATCACGAATGGGATTTACAAAACAGTCCCACAGGGGTGGATATAATCCCACAGCGTAAGCCAGAACATTGAACGTGACTGTGCCATAATGCCATATTTAGTCTGGTGAAGAATGCCGGAGCCAGGCCCTGGGCAGGGGCTTGATCTGCCACCTGCAGCACCTTCTCTCTGAACATCATATCCTCCAATGCTCAGACATCCACCTTATTAAAGGAATTAAAGGTGTGCACCCATGCCCAAGTCGCAGCCTTGCACTCCTGGTCCACTAAAGCATGGTGCCTGAAAGGCCCAGGAAGCACCCACACCTCTAGTAGAGTGGGCTGTCAAACAAAATGGGGGTCCCTTACCCCACAGAGAATAGGCCCGAGAAACAGCTTGCCTGATCCAGTGACTAACAGTGGGCATGGCAGCTGCCAGTTCCTTCTTGGGTCCCATACGCACCACAAACAAGGCATCTGTTCTAAGCACAGAAGCTGCTAAATAATACTTTAAGGCAGACCCTTCACCGAGTGAGGGTAAGTTCCGCGAAAATAAAGGAAGGATGATGTCTTTATTCAGATAAAAATCTGAGACTATCTTTGGTAAAAAGTCCTCCCACAGATGTAGGACAACCTTAACCTTGTGAAAATTCGAAAAGTTCATATTGCAAGATCGCGCCGTCAGCTCAGAAACTCTGTGCACTAAGGTAATGGCCAGCATAAACAGGGATAACACAATTCTGTATGACTCACCTGTAGAATTGGTTTTTCTGGAGATCCATTCCAGTCCGTCGCCATTCTTCACGATTGGGTAATTCCTGCCCAGAGGACGTAGATTGCAAGATCAAAGGCGTGGCTCTTACCGGCCCCATAAGTAAGCAGCTGCCTCTAACCAAACCAGTACTTAAAAAGCAGTAAAACATATCAAGAGGCTAAGGCCGGGAGGCCCCAAGTATAGGAGACAATGTTACCTCACACCGAACTCCGCTTGTTTTCTCTCAGAAATATTTTCTTTTCTTTTTATATATATAGAGATTTTTTTATGCCAAATGAAATAATAAATGGAATAGTCACCATAAAAAAGGCATCAAGGATATAATAAACCCCAAAAAAGGGCAGGTCGGACGGCCTGGAATGGATCTCCAGAAAAAACAATTCTACAGGTAAGTCTCACAGAATTGTGTTTTTTCTTTCAATCCATTCCAGGCCGTCCCCATTCGTCATGATTGGGACCTCCAAAATCAGTGCCTATGTATGGGTGGGATCCCCAACGCGGAACAGCAAGTAGTTCATTTCACTACCGCCTGAAGAACCTTCCGATCAAGAACAGCGTCAGCTGAGGCCCAACTTCTACCTTGTAAAATTTGGTAAATGTATGAACTGAAGACCAGATGGCAGCTTTACAAACCTGTTTCACTGAGGCCGGATGCTGAAAGGCCCAGGAAGCACCAATGGCCCTGGTGGAATGAGCTGTGACCTGATAAGGGGGCACCTTCCCCTTGGCAGAGTAGGCTCTTACACCTGCTTGTCTAATCCACTTACTGAGAGTGGATTTAGCTGGCGGAAGCCTCTTTCTTGGCCCTTCCGATATGACAAAAAGAAAATCCAACTTTCGGAAGGATTCTGTAGCAGCCATGTAAGCCAAAGAATGAAGAGCCCTTTCCTTAGAATTAGCCGGAACTGGGCATAAGGAAGGTAGAATTTCCTTCTCATTAAGGTGAAAAAGAGAAACGACCTTAGGTAAAAAATCAGGCTTAAACCGAAAGACCACCTTATCTCTGTGTAACTCAAAATAGGGAGCCTTCATACATAAAGCGGCTAATTCAGAAATTCGATGCACAGAGGTGATTGCCACCAAGAAAATCACCTTGGGCGTCAAAATACTCAAGGGTTCGAAGGGAGCACCCTGGGGAGCAGATCGCACCAGATTTAAGTTCCACATTGGTAAAATAGGCTTGCGCGGTGGTAGGACATGAGTGACTCCCTGAAAGAAGGTTCTGATTAGTTTATTGTCAGTAGAGATGAGCGAACTTTTGAAAAATGAGATTCAGCCGATTCGCTGAATTTTCCGGAAGAAAATCGTTTCGGTCTGATTTTATTCGCGATGAATCGCTATTAACAACGGCTATTTCTGGGTGTCCGAGAGCCTCCATAGGGTTGCAGAACATTTTGCTTGGCTGTAACATGCACAGGATGCATGCTGGGTTAGTGAAATACTATTGTAAAGAAGTATGACATGCAGATCAGAGGCGTCGCTATTAGATTCGCTGTCGCAGAGCGGCACAATTCCAGAGCCTTGAGGTGGCATCAGCATGATGAGCCCATATGTTGCCTGAAAAACACACCCTGAATTTGGCAGCAGCATAGGGAGCCCATATATTGCCTGAAAGTCACATTGGAGTTGACAGCAGCATTAGGAGCCCATATATTGCCTGAAAAACACACCCTGGAGTTGGCAGAAGCATAGGAAGCCCATATATTGCCTGAAAAACACAACCTGGAGTTGGCAGCAGCATAGGGAGCCCATATATTGCCTTAAAAACACATTGGAGTTGTCAGCAGCATTAGGAGCCCATATATTGTCTGAAAAACACATTGGAGTTGGCAGCAGCATTAGGAGCCCATATATTGCCTGAAAGACACACCCAGGAGTTGGCAGCAGCATAGGGAGCCCATATATTGCCTGAAAAACACATTGGAGTTGGCAGCAGCATTAGGAACCCATATATTGCATGAAAGACACACCCAGGAGTTGGCAGCAGCATTAGGAGCCCATATATTGCCTGAAAGACACACCCAGGAGTTGGCAGCAGCAGTATTAGGAGCCCATATATTGCCTGAAAGACACACTCTGGACTTGGCAGCAGCATGGGGAGCCTATATATTGCCTGAAAAACACATTGGAGTTGGCAGTAGCATTAGGAACCCATATATTGCATGAAAGACATACCCAGGAGTTGGCAGCAGCATAGGGAGCCCATATATTGCCTGAAAGACACACCCAGGAGTTGACAGCAGCATTAGGAGCCCATATATTGACTGAAAGAGACACTGGAGTTGACAGCAGCATTAGGAGCCCATATATTGCCTGAAAAACACACCCTGGAGTTGGCAGCAGCATGAAGAGAACATATACAGATTTTGGGCACATATATCTTATCCAAAGAATAAAAATAAAAATTAATTAACGTAAAGCATTTCCTCAATAATTACTTGTGGTCTGATGCGGAGGAATGTCTGTAACTGGAGATCAGCGCCTTAAATCTGTTTTGCACTATCCATATTTCTTTAGTGTTGGTCTGGCATCATGATCAATCTACTCTGATGCATCAGGCATTGGTGGATGGAAATCTTGGCTGATCCATGCCCAATTCATTTCCATGCAGGCCAGTCTCTCAAAAAACATTTTTCAAGCGTACTGGAGCACATTGAATTGCCCTCATCAGAGCATCACATACGCACATCTAAGAGTTTCATCACTTTGTTCCTGTTAAAGTCTTCAGGGCCAAGTTACTACTTAGATAAAGGCCATAGATAGTTACACACCTGCTGCTGTTATCAACAAATCCTGTTTTAAGTGTAGTGTAGCGTTTTGTCCTCCCCTCATATACGCACTAAGTATGTCAGGCAGAGAAGTGCCAGGATGGGCACAGAGAAGTTGCAGAGGCCTAAATTCATCAAACAGAGGTTGAAGCAGACTAGGGGTGAGTGGCAGCAGGAGTCTCAGTGAGAGGCCTGATCTCCCGGTATCAGCTAGCGGTCGTATCTTGACCAGCAACCCATCTGCTGTCATCCATTGGTTAACAGGATCATCCACTTCATCACAAGTGACATCTGACACCCCCAGTCAACTGTCGAATATATCTTATGCTTTGGGTTCAGCTCCGCTATTCAGTGAGGACGATTTGATAATCAGAAAAATCAGCAGCCATTGCCCAGCCAAGAAGTGGAGGAGACACTCGCCGCTTCTTCCACTAGGCGGGCAAGTAGTGATGAGGAGATTGGCTTTGGAGGTGGTGTTGCAAGCATTTTGGCCTGATTAATCTTCACAAAGGTGAGAGACTCACCTTTGTGAAGATTAATCAGGCATGGGTCAGCCAGGATTTCCAAAGAAACAAAAGGGGGGTGGCAGCCGCTCAGACCATTTTATAACTAACCAGGGAGGTGCACATTAGCAGGGCAATTAGAATACAAAAGTCTTAAAGGGGCCACAGCACTCAAACCAGTTAGCTTGCTGACCAGCCTACAATCTGTCTCTAAACTAGGTTAAAAACAGGGGGCTCGGTCACACACATCTGCGGAAGTATGCTTAACCCTTTAAGTGCCAGCCTACCTGGAGTTTTTGTCACACTCTGTTGCCAGACCATTTTGCACTATTTTGCGCTCCCCATGTTCAAATGTGATTTTTGAAGGGATTTCCAGGGATTTCCCAGGAAAATGATATATTGTTTTTTTCAGCAGAGTCTGGGCTTTAACATGAAATGTCTTGTTTGTCATTTGTTAGGTGTATTCTCAATATTTTTGGTTAAATATGTGCAAAAAAAAAAAAAAAAAAAAATTTTTACATATTGTAGTTTTTTTTGTAATAAAAAATGTAAGTTTGTCAATGAAATCTTATTGCGTGTGAAATCCCAATTTCTCCCGGTTACAGCGGTACCACATATGTATAGGTAGACACCCTTTCCTGCCCAGGAGACTCCCCCAAACTGAAACAACGCTTTAGGGGATTTTCAGATAAAATACAACTATGCTACGCAATATGCGCACCTTGCAGTTTTTCCAGAAAAACAACCCTTTACATTTGAAATACCCCCAACAAACTATATATTCTCTGGAAGTACACACCTCAGGCTTTCTAGGCGTACCAGGCTTGTTGATGTGGCCATAGTTTTCTGGAAGTAATCCCTCAATGGATTCTTTGGTTGCAAAGAGTTTCCCTAAAAAAAGGATAAAAAAGCAGAATCAAAGCCACATTTTCCTAAAAAAACTATATACAAACAAGAAAAAACAAGTTTAATCTGGAAACGCAACATCCCCCGAACAGAACAATACCCAACATGCATAGGTTCTGTCAAGGGAAGAGTTGCCAAACACCCCAAAGTAAAGGATGTGCGTAACGGTAATTTTACTTGAAAATTTCAGCTCTGCAGACAAAGTGCGCACCTTGCGATTTTTCAACCAAAACAACCCTTGACATTTGGAATATCCCCCATAAACCATATATTCCCTGAAAGTACACACGTTAAGCTTTCTAAGGGTACCCAGCTTGTTGTAGTGGGCTCATCTTTCTGGAAGTAATCCCTCAAAGAATTCTTTGTTTGCGCAGGGTTTCCTTAAAAAATTTATAAAAAAGCTGAATAAAAAACACCTTTTCCTAAAATATAAATATGCAAACCAGAAAAAACAAGCTAAGTCTGAAAGCGCAAGGTCCCCCGAACAGAACAATACCCAACATGCAGAGGTACTATTAACCCTTTTAATTGCCAGCCTACTTGAGATTTTGTCACCCTCTGTTGACAGGCCATTTTTCCCCATTTTGCGTCATGTTTTGCGCCATTTTTGCTGGAACTTTCAGGAAAATTATATATATATTTTTTTGCAGCAGAGTTTAGGCTTTAACATGAAATGTCTTGTTTGTAAATTTTTTTTTTTTTTTTTACAATATTATTAAGTAAAAATAATAAATAAATAAATAAAAAATGTTTTAAAAAAATTGACTCCTTTATTTTAAATAAAAAATGTATTTTATTAAGGAAAATCATATTGCATGTGAAAGCCCCATTTCTACCGATTAGAACGGTACCACATATTTATCGGTCGCCCCCCCATTCTTGCCCAGGAGACCCCCCTAACTGAAACAAGTATTTTATAACATTCACAAAAAAAATACAACTACCATCCACACTACAAAGGGTTAAATCGAGAAAAAAAATGACATAGGGTCCCCCCTCCCAGGGTAGGGAGACCCCATTTTTTTTTTGATTTTTAAGGGTTAAAAACCCTTAAAAATCAAAAAAAAAATTGACGTGGGGTCCCCCTTACCCAAAGTAACCAGCCCGGGACCAGCTATGGGGGCTTGTAGGCACAGAGTGGGGGGGCCAGCTTTTGTGGCCCCCCCACCCTGCAGCCTACGAGCCCACATAGCCCATGTGGGCCCGGGCTCTTCTGCCCCCCCCTGGCCTTTGGGGAGGCAGGTAATGGGGGTGCCGGGGGTTAATGGCAAGCCACCCGCTAGCGCAGGTGGCTTGCCATCCCCCCAGCCTTGTGAACTGGTATAGGGGTCATGGACCCCTTACCAGTTCACAAGGGGTTAAATGTAAATAATCACACAGACACAAGCATAGAAAAAATATTTTATTATTTTTTTTTTTTTTTTTTTTTTACACTGTACTCACCTCCCATCCATCCTGGAGCCCTCTGTCCCTCGGCGATCACTGGCTTCTGCTCACTTGCTAGAAGCCTTTTATAGCTGCTGGATGACAGAACACAAAGGGTTAATCAAAAAAAAAAATGACATAGGGTCCCCCCTCCCAGGGGGGGGGACCCCATTTTTTTTTTGATTTTTAAGGGTTAAAAACCCTTAAAAATCAAAAAAAAAATTGACGTGGGGTCCCCCTTACCCACAGTAACCAGCCCGGGACCAGCTATGGGGGCTTGTAGGCACAGAGTGGGGGGGCCAGCTTATGTGGCCCCCCCACCCTGCAGCCTACGAGCCCACATAGCCCATGTGGGCCCGGGCTCTTCTGCCCCCCCCTGGCCTTTGGGGAGGCAGGTAATGGGGGTGCCAGGGGTTAATGGCAAGCCACCCGCTAGCGCAGGTGGCTTGCCATCTCCCCAGCCTTGTGAACTGGTATAGGGGTCATGGACCCCTTACCAGTTCACAAGGGGTTAATAGTAAAAAATCACACAGACACAGAGAAAAAAAAAACTTTATTTTTCTTTTTTTTACACTGTACTCACCTCCGATCCGACGTCCCTCGCCGCTGTCTGTCCCGCGCCGCTGTCACTGACAGATGCCGGTGGTGATCGGCGCAGGGCGGGTGACAGGTGAGGGGGCTCCGATCGGAGCCTCCTCACCTGACATCCGCCCTGCTCCGATCACCACCGGCATCTGACAGATGCCGGAGCTCGGAGGGGGTATAGGAGGAGCGGGATGACGTCATCCTGCTCCTCCCACAATGGGCGGAGCTAAGCGGCGGCGGCCATCGCCGCCATTACAAGAGGTGAGGACCCGGAAGAGGGTCCTCACCTGAAGACTGCGCAGCCCAGGGGGGGGATCGGACCCCCCCCTGGTGAAGAGGAGACCCGGACAGAAGGCTCGGGCGCTGAGGTGAGTAAATGACAGTTTGTTTTTTTTTTTTTTTTACAGCGCCGATGTCAGCGCTGGAAACGGGGGGGGGGCGGCTGGTTTCGGGCCCCCCCCTGAAGACGGAGGACGACGGGGGGGCGATCGGATGCCCCCCGCGGGAAGAGGGGACCCCAAGCTTCACGGGGATACCGGAGGTAAGTGTTTTTTTTTTTCTATCTTTTTAACTGTTTGTGGGAAATGCCAGGCATGTAGTTTCTACGTGCTTGGCACTTAACGGTAGGAGAGGCAACCACGTAGAAACTACGTGCTTGGCATTTAAAGGGTTAAGCTGCACCACCAGGTCCAAGGTGCCCCTGTGAGCCTGCTCCCAATTTATCTATCGCATTGTATGTCCCAATTGGGGCTCTTAGAGACTAGAATTAGTACTAGAGTTAGGACTGCACCTCACAGGGGCACCTTGGTGCTGGTGGTGCAGCTTAAGCATACTTCTGCAGATGTGTGTGACCGAGCCCCCTGTTTTAAACCTAGTTTAGAGACAGATTGTAGGCTGGTCAGCAAGCTAACTGGTTTGAGTGCTGTGGCCCCTTTAAGACTTCAGCCAGGATTTCCAGCCACCAATGGCTGATCCATGGTAGTAGCTGATGCATGGTAGCTCCTTATGCTGCTTCTTAATGATCCAAACGGATAGGGGGACTCCCCTGTGTAACTTCAATGTAAACCAGTGGCAGCTCATACGTGACACCTGTAGTTTGCTCAGGCCCTTTGAGGAAGCCAATTATTAGTCAGTTGCCAGGACTACGGGATGACTGATGTGATTCCACTGCTTCATGTACTACAACACATGTTGGAAAGCATGGCTGGTCAGGGCACTGGAGACATGGCGCCTACATTTCACGGCCACATGAAGCCTGTGGGGGCTAAAGTGGAGGAGGAGGAGGTGGGGGTGGGGCACTGCGAAGCACAGTTTAGGTTTGACAAAATGGCCATTTTATCTAGTCATCTGACAGGAGAGGAGGAGCAGGAGCAGCCAAAGGAGCTAGAGGCTTGTGAGGAAGGCGAGATAGAGGACCCAGACACACCGTGGCAGTATGCAGTGGAGATGGAGACAGATAGTCCCTCCGAGTCACTTGCACAAACGATTCATTCTCACGTGCTTGCGTAGTGACCACAGAATTGTCTCCATTTGTCAGCGGGATGACTTCTGGCTCTCCACCTTATTGGACCCTTGCTACTGGCACAAAATGGGGGCATTTTTTATACCCACTGAGAGGGAGGACAAACTGACCTACTACAGAGACATTCTACGTAGTCAGTTGGCTAATGCCTATCTGCGCCATGGTCCATTCTGTGATGCACAGCGGACACCAGCCTTCTGTAAGCAGGTAACCACCAATCTCCACCGCTGCTTCTGCCTATAGTCAAGCCCCCGTTTGCCGGGACGCTAGGTAAGCCTCACCGGACACGGTTGCCCCCAGGTCTTATTAGGCGCAAAGGATGACTGCTTACGGTGAAGGGCGATAAACCACGATGGTATTCCAAAGCCAAGGTCATTCACAGGTAGTCAATCCGGAGGGTGCGTCAGAGTACAGGGATGAGACAGGTGTGTAGCTTGGGGTAGCCAAAAGGTCAAGCCGGGAGGTCAGAGATCGCGGGGTATCCAGAGGGGCAGGCAGGTTCGTGGTCAAACAAAGCAGAGGTCGGTACAGGCAGCAGACAGGAATGGTCGATCAAGCTGGGTCGGAATCAGATAACAACTAACAGAATCACACCCTAATCACAAGCGATTATCACGGGCACTGAGTGCTGGGCTGACTCCATATTTATTGGTGAATCAACCAATGGCCACCCTGGGGGGAGTGTATGAGCTGATTGGTGCAACTTACAACACTGTGAGTGAATGGACACACTATCCAGGGGCTGGTCATTCTTGGCTACAATGCTGATCAGCCCCTGATTCCCATCAGGTGTGGAAGACTGTGCTGCCTGCCACTCGCAGCACAGCGCCTCTTAGTGGCGAAATTTACAGACTGCAGGGCACGCGACTGCACAGCTAGAGAGGGGCGAGAGAGGCTGCCAGAGTGAGGCGCCATGCTCCCAGCAGCAGGAGTGCCGTGTCGCCCAGCAGATGCTCGCTGCCGGCCCCCTGGCAGAGGTAAGTCCCTTACACATACTCTCCCAGGTCTGACTCGGTGGGACCTCTGCACTCACTTTCCACTGCCATGGCTGCTGTGGGGGTGGCAGGAGCAGCAGCAGCAGCTCCATCAGCAGCAGCCTGAGTCTTCAGTCGCTAATGAGCTAATGAGCTTTCTTCAACCGCATCGTGAGGCTAATCATGAGCAGCAGAAAGACCTGGAGCAGGCCCTGAACCAGCAGGTAGTGTCATACCTTGACATGACCATGCCAACGCACCTTGAGGACCCGCTGGACTTCTGGGCAGACTTGACTTGTGGTTGCAACTGGCAGAGTTTGCCCTGGTAAAACTGTCCTGCCCAGCGAGTAGTGTGCCATCTGAGCGGGTGTTTAGTGCGGCGGAGGCCATAGTCATGCCATGCCACGAAAGATATGGAGAGACTCACCTTTGTGAAGATTAATCAGGCATGGATCAGCCAGGATTTCCAGCCACCAATGGCTTATCCATGGTAGTAGCTGATGCATGGTATGCTGCTGCCAACTCCAGGGTGTGTCTTTCAGGCAATATATGGGCTCCCTATGCTGCCGCCAACTCCTGGGTGTGTCTTTCAGGCAATATATTGGCTCCTAATGCTGCTGCTGCCAACTCCAAAGTGTGCACTCTTAAAAGACACATGCTAGCATATTTGGCATGCCCCCCTGGTTAGAGGCAATGGCTGCTGGCAATTTGACAAGGTGACTTTCTTTACAAAATGCAACCAGTTAATAGACAGGTAGTCTGGAAATATTAATGCTAGTGTTTGGGATGCCCCCTGCTCACATACAGAGGTGACCTCCTTTGATTGTGGAAAAGTGACTTTGCTTATAAAATGCAAGCAGTTATTGGACAGGCAGTCTTGAAATATTAATGATAGTGTTTGGGATGCCCCCTGCTTACATACAGAGGTGGCCTCCTTTGATTGTGGAAAAGTGACACTGATTATAAAAAGCAAGCAGTTATTAGACAGGTAGTATTGAAATATTAATGCTAGTGTTTGGGATGCCCCCTCCTCACATACAGAGGTGGCCTCCTTTGATTGTGGAAAAGTTACTTTACTTACAAAATGCAACCAGTTAGTACACAGGTAGTCTTGAAATATTAATGCTAGTGTTTGGGATGCCCCCTGCTCACATACAGAGGTGGCCTCCTTTGATTGTGGAAAAGTGACTTTGCTTACTAAATGCAACCAGTTAGTACACAGGTAGTCTTGAAATATTAATGCTAGTGTTTGGGATGCCCCCTGCTCACATACAGAGATGGCCTCCTTTGATTGTGGAAAAGTGACGTTGATTATAAAAAGCAAGCAGTTATTAGACAGGTAGTCTTGAAATATTAATGCTAGTGTTTGGGATGCCCCCTGCTCTCATACAGAGGTGGCCTCCTTTGATTGTGGAAAAGTGACTTTGCTTACAAAATGCAACCAGTTAGTACACAGGTAGTCTTGAAATATTAATGCTAGCACGCTTTTTAAAGAATGACACCAGGTAAAGTAAAAGCTAAATAGGCATGTGTGTTATTAACACTAAATTGGCTTGGAAGCTAAAGCAAACACTTTAAACTGTCCCTGTCTTTATCTGTCACTGTCACAGACTCTCTCCTTCTCTATCTGTCCCTCGCTTCTTCTGTTCTATCTATCTATCTATCTATCTATCCCTCGCTCTCTCCCTGCCTGATCTGCTCTGGCCGCAATACAGTGTCAGAATGATCTTCCGCAAGATGGCCGCCGTTTATATGGGGCTGTGACATCATCGGTAAGCCTGTCTGCTGATAGGTAGCATGTGACACCTACCCAGGATTCCTTGCCCCATGGGACATGTCCTGACATGTGGGTCCACCATTTTAGATGGGCTGTATAGCAGTAAATGGAGTTTTAAGGAAGCGATTCGAGTGATCGAATCGCGGCAATATTCAGAATCGTAACGAATCGAATATTTCCTGAAATTCGTAATGAATTTGGGTTTGTCAGAATCGATTTGCTCATCTCTAATTGTCAGTGATAGACTTCTGGAAAAAAATAGATAAGGCCGAAACATGACCCTTGAGGGTGCTCAACTGGAAGCCCAACTCTAAACCGTTCTGCAGAAACTCTAGAATTCTAGAGACAGAATATCTCCTGCAAGAAAACTTCCTGGCCTCACACCAAGAGATGAAGGCCTGCCAGACCCTGTAGTATATCATGGAAGATGTCATTTTCCGGGCCTGAATCATGGTATGAATAAACTTAGCCGATAAACCCCTCTCTGTCAGGATCGAGGTTTCAATAGCCAGGCCGTCAAAGCCAGCCTCTGTAAATTTGGGTGCCGGAGAGGCCCCTGTGAGAGAAGCTCTGGATCGTCGGGCAGGTGTCAGTGATCTGCCGACATCCTTACTATGTCTGAAAACCAGCTTCTCCTTGGCCAGCGAGGAGCCACCAGGATGGTTGGTACTCCCTCCTGAGCTACTTTCCTTAGTAAATCACAGAGATATGGCCGCACCAACTAATGTATTATGGCGTGCTACACTGGCCGTGCAATATATACTCCACCCTAAGAGGAGATCCCACAATCCCCTCAACCTGCCAGAAAAAGAGCACCACCCAAATGAGAGTACAAAATCACCTATTTATTTGTCAATGAATGAAACATAGATCAAATTTACAGACATTTAAAAGCATATTAAAAAGGTCACAACAATGACCACCAGGGGGCACTAAGCGCCGGCTCTCTACATATATCTTGTGGCTACTGATACACCTTTTGTAACTAAACTTCCATAATTAGTGCATAATCCATTTATAAGACATAAAGTGCTAAGTGCTAAATAATTAAATTGATATATATCTAGTGAGGACCGCCGAGAGCGGAAAAATCAAAACAATCAAAAACCATAACACATGTGTAACAAACCGTACATTACCCATTAACTGGCCAGCGTTTCACTCTGTCCCCCTGCCCCTAGCCTGCGCGTTCGTAACGGTCGGGGACCCGTTACTTCAAGGGCACAAATTTGTAGAGAGAGCCGGCGCTTAGTGCCCCCTGGTGGTCATTGTTGTGACCTTTTTAATATGCTTTTAAATGTCTGTAAATTTGATCTATGTTTCATTCATTGACAAATAAATAGGTGATTTTGTACTCTCATTTGGGTGGTGCTCTTTTTCTGGCAGGTTGAGGGGATTGTGGGATCTCCTCTTAGGGTGGACTACTTTCCTTAGTACTCGACCCAGGAGCGGAAAAGGAGGAAATGCATACAGGAGATTGAACCCTGTCCATGGGGTTGTCAGAGCATCTGTTCCTATGGCCAGAGGGTCTTGTGAGAGGGACACAAACCTCGGAAGCTTGTGATTGTGTCTGGATGCAAAAAGATCCACATTCGGACGACCCCAACGGAGCTTGAAAGACCTTCTGACTGAGAGACCACACCCCTAGACGCAGAGATCCCCTGCTCAGGGAGTCTGCCTCTTGGGTTCTCTACCACCAGGATGTAAACCATCGAGATGCAGAGAACATTCTCCTCTGCTAAAACCAGAATCTGGCTTACCTCCTTAGGGTTCTTTTGCTATGAGTACCCCCTTGGTGGGTGACGTAGGCTACTGCCGTCCGATTGTCCAAGTGGACCTGGACAGCATGTCCCTTTAAACTGGGGGTCAGATGTTGGAGTACTAGCCAAACTGCTCTCAATTCTAAGAGGTTTATGGGTAACCGATTTTCTCTTGGACCTCATTGACCCTGGATCTTCTGGGTCTGCCAGATGCCACCCCAGCCTGTAAGACTGGCATCCGTGGTGACGATCTCTCAATGAGGGGTCAGAAAAGACTTGCCTACTGATAGATGTAGGGGATCCAACCACTACAGGAGGGATTGCCTGGCCGAGGAGGACAGAACAAACATCTGATTCAGAGATTCCCGGGCCCGATTCCAGATAGATAACAGATTCACCTGAAGAGGCCTCATGTGAAACTGGGCAAAGGGTACTGCTTCGAAGCAGGCCACCATCAGGCCCACCAGTCTCATCCCTAGGCGAACCGTTGGCTGCTGACAAGCCAGAAAAGTCTCTACTTGCGTCCTGAGCATCAAAACCTTCTGCTTCGGCAGAAAAACTCTTGCCTGAACCATGTCCAGAGTCATCCCCAGAAAAGATCTTACTGTCGACGGCGTGATATGCGACTTTGGGTAGTTGATCATCCAGCCAAACTTCTCCAAGGTTCACAACACGGTCTGGGTGTCTCTCTCGGTCTCCTGAGGGGATAGGGCCGAGATAAACAGATCGTCCAAGTATGGGATTATGCGAGTCCCCTGACCCCTCAAGATGGACATGTGACCCGCCAACACCTTGGTGAACACCCTGGGAGCTGAGGATATACCGAAGGGAAGAGCCACAAACTGTAAATGTTGACCCTCCAGAGCAAATCTTAAAAACCTCTGATGCCCCGAAAAAATAGGGATGTGGAGATATGCATCCCTTATGTCCACCGTGGTCATGAAATCGCCGGGCTGAAGAGACCTCACAGCTGACCTTAAAGTTTCCATGCAGAAATGTCTCAACCTTATGAACCTGTTGAGACCCTTTAGGTCTAGGATTGGTCGCACTGATCCATCCTTCTTGGGGATCATGAACAGTTTGGAGTAAAATCCTTGACCTTCTTCCTGACGGGATACCTGACAAATTTCCTCTGTCTGCAGGAGATGCAGAACAGAGTCTCTCAAGGATTTTGCCTTTAACAGGTTTCAGGATGCCCTTGGCCAAAGGAATCTTTTGGGTGGTCTGGCTGCAAGCTCGATCTTGTAGCCTGAAGACCCCACTTCCTGAATCCAAAGATCCGAAACATGGTGCCTCCAGATTGGAGCAAACTGCAGGAGCTGTCCCCCCACCCGCACCAGTGAGGGTGCCCTCTCATGAGTGGTTGGATTTAGCTGGAGGCTTGGTTCCCCAAGCGACGCCGGGCCTATTTCGGGTCCTACCCCACCTGCCCCAAAAATCCCTGCGGGAACTTGAGAAAGAGGATCCTCTGCCACCCTTGAAAGGACCGGTATGATGAGGGCTTCTGAAAAGGACTAGTAGGCCTCCTTCTCTGAGGGAGCTTGCCATCTTTGACCATAAGGTCCAGCCGCTCCCCAAAATGCCGGCTACCCAAAAAGGGCAAATCCGTAGAGATTTCTTGGTGGCAGCATCAGTCGACCATTGTTCCAGCCATAGAGAGCGGCGTAATGCAATAAGAAAAGCCAAGGTTCTGGCACCTAGCCTGACGACATCATCCATGGCAGTGATAACACAGCTATTAAAAACTAAGCAGGCTCTAAACTCCTTGGAATCTTGAGCATGTCTGCGAGACTTAGCCCTGGCCAACAACTGCTTTACTTTCTTCCTTGTAGCCAAGGAAACGATCGCAGTGGCACACGCAGGACGTAAGAGCGAACCCACCATAGCCAAGGCATGGCGAGCCATCTCTCCATAGGATCTCTTAAAGTGGACCAACACCCAGGGGGGATCGGCCCGGGAATCTATAAGATTCCCGGACCGATCAGATCCCTCCCCGCGGGGCATCCGAAATCGGGATGTCCCGCGGGGAGGAAGCCCCAGGAGGCCCACAAACCTTACCTCAGCCCCGTTCCATCTGCGCATGCCGCGGCCGCGTCTCGCGCTTCCCTCTAGCAGGGCGCGCACCCGCGCCGGCCGTTTGTGAATGGCCAGCGCAGGCGCGCTCCCTGTTAGAGGGAAGCGCGAGACGCGGCCTCCAGCGTTCAGAGCCGCTGAGCTGCTATGCAGGGCAGCTTGGACGCGCGCTGTGATTGGCTGGAGCGGTCACGTGGGAGCGGGGAGAGGTGAGTTTTTGGGGCGTTCTGGGGGGTTTCACACAGTGGGGCACCCCCGATCGGGGTGCCCCACCGAAGTGGACCAAAACCCAGGATAGTCAAAATCCTGGGTGTTGGTCCACTTTAAGGAAGCATTATCAGCCGACGGCATGATAGCGGTGTTGGACAGGCCCGAAACAGGAGGGTCCACATCAGGAGGAAGCGACCATAATTTAATCATAGTCTAAGGGAAAGGATACCTAGAGTCTAGGATCCTAGGAACCGAAGGCAGTTTGTTGGGGTTTTCCCATTCTTTTAGCACTATCCTGGAAAAATGTGGTTGTTCAGGAAAAACCCGCCTCTGCCTCTCCGGCCTAAACAGATCATTCTTCCTCCTCTTGGCCACCTTAGGAGGGGCAATGTGTAAAGTTTCGAAAACAGAGGAAAGTAAGCCTTCTGTTTCATCTGGGAGCAAAGAAATCATCATCCAATGAAAAAATGATAAAATTACTGTCCTCCTCACAGGAGAGTAACTCACCTTCTGAGAGTGGTTCTTCAACCGACTCATCTTCCTCCTCGGAACCAAAAGAGGCAAAATAATCCTCTTCCGAATAAGCGGGTTCCAAATGCCTCTTCTTACCGGAGGCCTTTTATGGGGCTACCAATAAGAGCTGTTTCTCCAGGTTGGCCAACCCATGTGCCAGATCTGATTGTGCCCCACTGCCTTCCCCCCCCCTCCCTAGGGGCTGACTGGGGAGGCTGAGCTTTAGAAGGGAGCAAATTTAACGCAGGACTAGGTACTGAAGCAATAGCCCTATTATGGTCAAAAACAATACCTCTGGCGCACGCAGAACAAACCATGCTGAAACCGCCCAGGGGATTTTGCTTGCACAAAGGGCAGAGCCTGTCTTGCCCGAGTGAGATACCCGACTCACTATCCCCTGATGCCTCTATCATGGTGATTTTTAGAAAGCAAAAAAAGACTTTAAAGTCCTAAGCCTATAGCCAATCCCCCCAAAAGGGACTGGGAGGAACCACAACCCCCATTTTATAAAAAAAATGTTTTTGTTTTTTTCAAAACAGCATATTAAAATAATGACTATAACCATAGAATAACATAATAATGAAACAATACAAAAAGAGATATAACCAATGATCCACTTACCTCTCCATGGGGTAGCAGGCAATGGAAGCCGTGATTCTGGGCCGCAGCCGCCGGAGCACCCGGGCTGGGAGCCCAGCCGCAGCCTGCCATGTCCGCCGTACCCAGGGAGCGTCGGCCCAGACCGCGGTGCCTGGAGCGGTCCGAGTGTCGCCCCGAAAGCCCCCGGGTATGCCAACCCAAACCGCGGGCTACCAAGCCTCCATGGTCAGCGTGATCTTCCCCCCCTGTAGCCTGGGGTGCGTCGGCCATAGCACGACCCGGACCCTTAAGCCAGGAAGGAATAATGGCCGCAGCGGGGGGGAAGCGAGGGAGAGGCAGCATCGTGGCAGCAGAGGAGCAGGCGGTAGAGGCCACATACCTGCTGTAATTACCTGCTTTGCTGGCTACAGAAAGTATATAGGAGAAGGAGCTCTCTCTGCTGCCTCACTCAATGCAGGAGAGAGTGGTAGTGAAAGCCGGAAAGCCTTACATGCGCTTCAGCCCCCGACTCTGCCCCCAGACATGACGTCACAACACAAAAACACGCCCCTTAAAGCAAATGGTGCGATATTTGAAATTTGAAAAATTAAAAATAAAAACACATGTGGGAAGAAGAGAGGGTAGTATATAAAAATATACACAGTTCCCCAGCAAGTTCACCAGACAAAAACCTGCGGCTTTTCAAAGAAACCCTGCAGCCCAGAGTGTATACATTCTGAAAAGAGCCTCAGACCTTCACCTTACCTTCACGGACCCACACAGCAAAAGCTGGGGAGGCAAAATGGGTCAGGGGGATCTGTGGGAATAAGGTTGTGCAGGAAGCCGACAGGGTGTATCCCCTGCTTGCTGCCAATACCTAACCTTGAGAGAGAAATCCAAGCGACCTTCACAGTCCAATCCAACTGCAAGAATGAAATTGGTTTGGTTAGAGGCAGCTGCTTACTTATGGGGCTGGGAGGAGCCACGCCTTTGATCTTGCAGTCCACGCCATCCGGGCAGGAATTACCCAATCATGAAGAATGGGGACGGCCTGGAATGGATTGAAAGAAAAAACAAAAACAAGGAGGATTTCACTATCGGCTCAAAGAGAGGCCTTTGCAAGGCCGAAGGACCAAATTGAGGCCCCAAAATGATGCAGGCGCCTTACAGGGAGGGTGAACATGTGCCATCCCCTGCGTAAAAGTGCAGTCCAAGGAGTTCTTAGCAATAGGACATTGAAAGAGAATCAATAAGGTCCACTGATGCACACTGGGTCTCGAATTCAAACACAGGGTCAACAGACTCTTCTCTGGAGTTTGGGATTGGGTAAGAATTCTCTGACCTGTACTGTATCCAGATGCATCCCCAGAAAATACCCCTATTGTGCAGGTATTAAATGGGTTTTGGGGTGGTTTATCAGCCAAACCAAACCTCTCCAGCATCTCTAATACCAGTCGTATATATCCCTGGCTGCCTCCATCAGGGAGGGGGCTTAGATAAGGAGGTCGTCCAAGAAGGGTGCTTTGTGAACCACGAAGGATTGCCATGATTGCTGCCAACACCTTTGTGAATGAAGCGTAAAAACTTCTGATTCGAAAATTGGGATGTGTAGATAGGCATCCCTGATCGTCGCCAAATTATCTCCCTGTTGAAGTGCGGACATCACAGAACGCAATGACTCCATCTTGAATCTGGTTGTGCGGACCTGACTGTGGTGTCTGAGGTCTAGGATTGGCCCATTTTTGGGGATCACAAACAGGTTTGAATAAAAGCTTATGTCCTGCAGAACTGGAGTGTGAGAGAATCGGGGACGGCTGCCAGGTGATCGGTGGAAGGGGGTCAAGGGATCACAGCCCCTCATCCCCCTCCACCAATCACCTGGCAGCTGTCATCGGCGCGTCGTGGGACCGGATTACCGGGGGACAGCAGAGGATCGAAGGTGAGTTGAAAAAAAAACGAATAAATGCCATTTTTTTTCTCTGTGTCAGTGTGCCTTTTTTTTTTTACTGGTAACCCTTTGTGAACTGGTAGATCCCTATACCAGTTCACAAGGCGTAGGGGCTGGCAAGTCACCTGCGGTGAGCAGCCTTTAACACCCGGCCCCCACAATTACCTGCCTCCCCAAAGGCCAGGGGGGGCAGAAGAGCCAGGACCCACGGAAGCCATGTGGGCTTGTAGCCGGCAGGGCAGGGGCCACCAAAGCTGGCCCCTGCGCCCTGTTCCTACAAGCCCCCATAGCTGGGCCCGGGCTGGTTATAATGGGTAAGGGGGACCCCATGTCATTTTTGGGGGATTTTTAAGGGTTTTTAACCCTTAAAATTCCCCAAAAATGTGGTCCCCCAAGGAGGGGGCCCTATGTCATTTTTTTTTTAAATTAACCCCTTATGTTCTGTCAGCCAGAATGTGTAAAAGGCTTCCAGCAGCAGCAGGAGTGCAGAAGCCAAAGTGATTGGCGAGGTACAGAGTGCTAGATGGATGGGAGGTAAGTACTAAAAAAGAAAATAATTTTTTTCTGTGTGTTTTTTTCTTTTACATTCAACCCTTTGTGAACTGGTTGGTGAGGGGTTCAGGAGACCTCTATACCAGTTCACAAGGCTGAGGGGCCGGCAAGTGCGGGTTTGTAGCCTGCAGGGCAGGGGGGGGCACAAAGGCTGGCCCTTGCACCCTGTTCTATGCCATGGAATTTATAGACCCCTGACCAGCAACTTTCCCCCTCAAAGGGGCCCACTGAGACCATGCCGCCCGAGGGCCCTCATAAACCTGGAGCCGGTCCTGTCCACAACTGAACTGCTGCCTGAGCCTCTTCTGATGTGGCAAGCCAGTACACCTGCCGGCGGTGTCATGCATGACCAATTCATCAAGCTGCTCCCCAAACAGACAACCCCCCACAGAGGATAAGGCAGCCAAGGTCTTTTTAAACTTACCATCAGTTGGCCACTGCCAGACCCCATCACAAAGCCACTGTCAGGGACAAATGTGATCCATCGCCACTTGATCAGATTGATGATATTGTGCAGGATCTCCAGCTCATCTGACTCCACATTGTGCCCCCAGGGTCTTCCCGATAGGTAGAGTAAAGAGGTGGCAAAGATAGGCCGTGAGGCTGCACCATCCCCGTCAAAAAAGTGGTAACCCACCACATCCAGCTTCCTGCCAATGGGATTCTTTAAGGAAGCGTTGTCCATGATGGGAAGCAATGTGTGCTTAGCTAGACAGACAATGGGGGTCATCAGCCTGAGGGAACACATTTCTGGAAAGCCTGTTCTGGGAATAGGTAACAAACTTTCAAAATCTCCCATTCCTTGTCTATGATCCGCCTAATATGAGCAATAGCCTCATCGATCTTCTGATCCTTGTATGCATCGGGTTGATCCTGCTGGGTATCCTGATTGCATCCATGTCATTCCTCTGCTGTTGCAATAAAGCACCCCCTTCAAAAGAGCCTGAAAACTCTGAAATCATGCTCCTCTGCCTCCCCTTCAATTGGGAGAAGATCCTCACCATCTTGGAAATCCAGCAGACCAATTCGGAGGAGAGTCCACAATGAGGTGTTAAAGTTTAAGGCCAAGCCATGGCAGCCCCCCGGGGCCTGTTCATCTCAGCTTCAGGAACAAAGTGGTTAAAGTCTGCCAATGCTATTAGAAATTTCTGATCCTCAAGGGTCAAACCCTGAAGTCAGGAGCCCCCAGGGAGGGGATCCTGGTCAGAGGAGGATGTCCTTGAGCTATGGGATGCCTGTAAATGACCTGAAGTGAGTAATCATTCAGACTGACCCTCCAGGGACAGAGGTACAGCCAAGGTCCTGCTGGAGAGATGCTTAAATATAGTGGTACATGAGGTATTAATGCCCTCCATCAGCTGAATACATCCAAAGCATAACAAGCATAATAAAAAGACAGGGGCCCTTATACCTTCACTTGGGAGGAATTACAGCTCGCTCCTGCTCTAGTCCCACCTTCCAGCTAGTAGTTAACACTTTTGTGATTGCTGGGTGTCCCTGTATGAACAACCTGACAGGGAAAACTTTTTTATATAGTTATCTAGTTATTATAATACATAGAACAAACTGGAATACATTATGAGAGGTAAGAGTGAGGGCTAAGCATTTCAGCCATTGGTAAATGGTACAATATTCACATTATTAAGAATTATTCCAGGGTTATTCATCTATTATTCTTGCTAGAAAAAAGCAACACCAATATTTGGGGTAATTCAATTAGATTTTAGAGCTTATCCCACTTGAATAATTATACACAAAGGCTTAAAAGGTGAGGATGCTCATGTGATGGGGCATTTTTAATAGTGAGGTACAGCATTTTTCAATAAGGTAAGAATATGTGTTTAAAAGTTTGGAAACAAATACACCCTATGGGGTATGAAGAAAAAAAAATCTTTAGCATAGCCTGTAGCGTGCGGTTTCCAACATTTCCAAAATTACAACAAACATTTTTTATTGTGCATTTTGTGTGTTAAAGTTAAAAAGCTTACAGGGCTGCGATGGGGGTCATTTATCAAATCTTTGTCAAGATTTGGTAAAGCAAGTTTAAATCTGGGTGCACATTTGGGTGCAATACAAAATAGTGCAATAAAAAAAAAAAAGTTTGTTCTAATTTTTATTACAAAAAAATCACCTACACACATTTTTTAAGATGAAGTACGTAATTTTTCCAATAAGGTAAGAGTAATTGTTTGAACATTTTGAAACAACCACATCCTATAGGGTGAGAATTGCCATCTGCATCCTGGTGAGCTTTTTAACTTTAACTTCCATTATTGCTTTAGGGCATCAGAGGAATTCGTTCACGATTGGGTTAACTCCTTGGCTATTGGGCGTGGACTGCAAGAACAAAGGTGTGATGCCTCCCGGCCTATATACTTTCGGCTGACTTCCTACCATCCAGTTTAATTCCAGTTTAAAGCAGTAGTTCCAGCAGCCCAGGAGGCATTCCTATATCTTTTGTTGAAGACAAAAGGGGAGAAAAGCCACAAGGCTCCTCTCTACCTCTCTCCATTCAACTTTTTTTTATGCTGATAAACTATTTACATATATACAACCTTCACTAGGATGTAGGCATCCGAGGAATGGATCTAATAACCTAGCAGATAGGGAGGGTCTCATGTCCTGAAGTAATAATGAAAGAGAAACCAATTCTATAGGTGAGTATCACAATTTTCTTCTCTCTTCCATTTTACTTTAGACCATCAGAGTAATTCAATAACTATTGGGACCTTCAAAAGCAGTACCCTTACATCAGGTATTAAACTAAGACGAATAGTCATACCAAACAAAATACCTTTTAGCTTACTCTTCAGCAACAAATGTTTGAAAATATTTTACAAATGAAACTCAAATTTATACTAAGCAGTAATTACTCACCAAAACTCTAAAATAAATTACCTGATGAAGATGTTCATACCTGAGAGGGCTTTGGAGGAGATTTTTCCTTGTTCTGCCACAATCTTCTTACCCTTTCCCAAGACACTGGTCTTCTCCAAAATTCCCTTTGGTGTCCCGAAGAAGTGGGAACTCTATCCCCACGAAAGGGCCGAGGATCCAAAGACCTGCGAGAAAAAGGAAAACCCCTTCCCTGTGGAAGATTAGTGGACTTACCTCCCATAGTTTATTTACCAATTCTTCCAAGCACTCCCCGAACAGATGTTCCCCCTGAAAAGGGAGTCCCGTCAGATTCTTCTTAGAGGCAGCATCATTAGCCATAATGTACACCTTAATGCTACTAACAGAGTTAAACCTCTAGCACTTAACTTCATCAAATCATCAATAGCTAAAATAACATACCTGTTAATATCCAAACTGGTCTTGATCAACTGGGGGTGTGACTTAACTGAACTATTCCTAGACCCCAGGTGCTTTAACAACTTTCTGCTCCCTAAAGATGCTATGGATGTAGCACAGGCTGTCCGTACGGTCGATCCTACAATAGAAAAAAAATTACGTGCTACCTGATCCATGCACTTATCTACTGGATCCCTTGGGGAGACACTATAAGCGTATGGCATAACTGAAGTCTAAGAAAGACCAGAAACTGAAGTGTCTATCACAGGAGGGCAAGACCATAAATCAACTTTATCTGAAGAAAATGATACTTAGTATCTAATCCTTTAGGAAGAGGCGGAAGACTATCTGGCTCTTAACATTCCTTCTGGATAAGATTAGAATAATGTGTTGGCACAAAAACCTGCTTCTGTTTATCTGGTTTAAACAAATCTCCCTTCTTCCTTCTTGCAGATTTTGAGCTCGAAATGTTCAAAATCTCTACTAATCAGACCCTCCATCTGTACTCCCACCTGAGAGCCCACTTGTATAGAAGACCCTGAATCTGAGTCACTTCCATCCCTATAGGAAGAAAGTCCTCCCTCTTAAAACTACTCCTGGGAGACTATAGCAAAGATATCATCTTCCATATCAGAGGCTATTAAATGCTTCCTTTTCACTAAAGCTTTTCTTGGAGTCATTAATTCTGAACAACTCTCTAAATGATCCAATTTTTCCTTAATCTCCTGGAGAACATTATTAGCCTGGTTATCCTCACCAGGCTGAGCTACCAAAGGAGCCCTAGTGTCCGAGGGCCCAGCCACAGGGTCTGAACTTTTGCAGAAAACAACTGTCTTCCATATTCAGAAACTACTACTGTTGCACAACCTCTCCACACTGTCAGATCCTCATCCAGTGCCACCTGCATGCATACTGGACATGGGGTGAACCTGTCTACTAAGGGACCAGATCCCAAGATGCCTACGTCATGGTGAAAATAATAGTTTAAAACTCCCTGAGGGTCTAAGACCAAAGTATATAACAGGACTCGATAGTCACAAGTGACTACTCCGAGTCCTTAGGGGTGAACCACACCAATTATTGCTTTCCCAATCTACAAGACAATAATAAAAAACATTGATAAAAATAACAATAATATCAATAATATAATAAAATAATAATAATATAATGTCAATAATAATAATAACATCCATATTAGTAATAGCATTAATAATGCTTATAAATAAAAACAACAAAAATGTTAGAAAATAGATAATATTTAAACCTAATCGCTTTACATCCGTTTGAAGCCGGCTGCAGTCGCTCAGGAAGTGGCCCTGCTGCCAGCGGTCCCCCTGGCTGGGAAGGGGGGAGTACAACCAGCAGCGTCAGCAGTGCTAGGTGCTCAGCCTAGCCGAAAATCATCCAGAGGTGGCTGCTGAAGAAACGACCCCGCTTGCTAGCCAGAAAAAGTTGAGTGCTGCTAGGCAGAGAAAGAACCAACAGCAGCGGTGCTAAGAACTTAGCCTAGCCAAAAACGAACCAGAAGCGGCGAATGATGCAGTGAACTTTCCATACTGCCCCGGCAGAAAAAAGCTTTCTGTCTTTTCCTGCCACCTTAGCTCCTCCCCCTCTTTAAGGGGGTGCAGAATTCAACATTATAAAGTAAAATACACCAATACACAATAAATGGGAAAATCATTAAAAGAGGAAAATTACTCCCCTGGTTCCCCCAATCAGGCTCATCAGACAAAAACCTGCGGCTGACTCTTCCAGCAGCTTAGGAGTGACCACTTCTTAGAAAACAAAAGTGACACCCCTAAAGCGCCCCAAGACCCTGGCACTTACCCTTACCACCCTGATCCTGTATACAGCATAGCTGAGAAGGCATTGTGGGTCTATCCAGAGGGACATAAGGGTCAGGTAGACAGCACTTCCAACATAAAAACCTTAAAAACAAAAAATAAAGAGAGAGAGGAGCTCACAGCACACCTTGCAGTCCAGTTCCAACTGCAAGAATGAAACTGGATGGTAGGAAGTCAGCCGGAAGTATATAGGCCAGGAGGAACCACACCTTTGTTCTTGCAGTCTACGCCCAGTCTACGCGGGGAGTTAACCCAATTTTTTTTACATATTCTTTATTTATATCTTTTTCACAATACAAATAAAAACGTTCCACATAGACACATGAGAAAAGCAACAATCATACATTACATATAAGAGATTAATATATGCAATACAGTCGACTTATATCACCAGCGGGGCGGTTTCTTCTGATTCCTAGGGCGAGGGGCCGCTCCCCGGACACCCCCGGCGCCACTCCAGTCACTACCAGCCAGGCTAGCTCATGCCATCGCCTATCACGGCTTATCTACTTATGGGCCCCACAAGGGCGCCCAACGGACAACCCCCCTACCCCTTCAAAAACACATCACCAGCCCCTAGTCGACACCTCAAAACTTCTACTGGACTGCACCCGTCTGACCAGCTCAGGAAAAACAAAAGTAACGACAGTAGAAGGAAAAAAGCAAAGAAGGAAAATTTAAGACGGGAATGACAAGGGGGGGGGGGGGGGAATGTGCTGACAACTTCGCCTATATGTCTGCTTCCAGCAGGGCTCTATAGTCCTGTGAGGCCGCAAATTCCACCCAACTGAACCATTTACGTAAGTGCGCCTCAGCGGATTCGTTACCTGCTGCAATCAGACCTTCATACCTCTCTATCTCCGCTACTCTACTCAACCACTGCGAAACCGGTGGGGGAGTTGATTTCTTCCAATGTGAGGGGATACAGGCCTTTGCGGCAGCTCCTCGTCCGTCATCCTCTGCATCGTACTCCCGACCCTCGACCAAAACCCTCTAAGCTCTGGGCATGACCAAAAGATGTGGAGCATGTCCCCCCTCTCCCCGCCGCAACGCCAGCATGAAGGGGATACCGTGGGGCACCATTTGTTAATCAGGGCGGTACTCTATACCACCTTGTTAACAGCTTATAGTTGCTTTCCTTATATCTGGTACAAACCGAGGTCTTATGAGCCAGACTCAATATCTTACTCCGTTCCCCCTGTGTAAAGGTGACCCCCAGGTCTTCCTCTCATTTCAGAAGGAATCGGAGGGGGGCTTGGTCTTGTGGGCGGATGAGTGATTTGTATGCGGCCGAAAGTACATGTCTGATCGGGTCTCCCTATTCACAGAGTCTCTCGAAGGCGGTGGGCTCCCTCATATGGCCAGTCTGATGTGAGAAAGTGGCTCAGCTGCATCCTCTGCCACTCATCCCCCCCGAGTGAGCCAGCTCATCCAGGGAGCCCCGGTCTCCTCCATTCTGGAAGTGCCTTACCCTGCACACTCCCTTCTCCACCCATTTCTCCACGGTTTTCCCGCATGTTCCCGGGGGGAATTCGGGGTTCCCCAGAACCGGGAACATCGGAGAGGGGGGCGGTGATATGTCCCTGTAAAGAAAATATTTCTGACAAACCTTGAGAGAGGCCCCTACTGTTGGGTGTTTCAGTACCGGGATGAGGGCCTGTTTTTTAAGCCATGGGAGTGATTTTAAAGGAAGGGACGTACAGCTCTGTTCTATCTGTACCCACTGCTTCTGACGCGGATGTCTACACCAGTCTATAACCCTGTTCAGATGTGTGGCTGCGTAATACAGTCCAGGATCAGGGAGGCCAAGCCCACCCTCTTCCTTAGCTCTGATCAGCGTCTTCCTACTAATTCTGGCGTTTTTCCCCAACCAAATGAATTTTGTGAAAAGAGCCCCCAGCTAGCTAATGAATGAGTTGGGGATTTCTAAAAAAGTGTATATAAAATTGAATATAAAACACATTTTTCTAAAATATGAATATGCAAACAAGAAAAACAAGCTAAATCTGAAAGCACAAGGTCCCCCAAACAGAACAATACCCAACATGCATAGATATGTTTAACCCTTTTAACTGCCAGCCTACTGGAGTTTTTGTAACCCTCTGTTAATCATTTTTCATTGTGCTATGTTTAACTGTGATTTTTGCAGAAATTACCAGGAAAATTATATATATTTTTTGCAACAGAGTTTAGACTTTAACATTAAATGTCTTGTTTGTAATTTTGTCAGTGTTATTTTAAAATATTTTTGAGCTAAAAAAGTTACAAAAAAATTATACAAAACATTAAACATTGCATTTAACCCTATAAAGGGTTAGATTAAAAAAAACATTTTTTGAGAGATTTTTAAAGAGTTAAAATCCCCCCCCCAAAAAAATGGCATGGGGTCCCTCCTACCCAGTATAACTAGCCTGGGGACCAGCTAGGGGGACTTGTAGAACAGGGTGCAGGGGCAAGCCTTGGTGGCTTCTGAACTGGTAAAGGGGTCTCATGGTTCCCTAACCAGTTTAGAAAGCATTAGCTGTAACAAACAAAATCTGTGATTCTCACCTGTAGAATTGTTTTCACTTCTATCTTTACTCCAGGACGTAAGGCAATCAGTAACCAATGGGTTAACTTTTGACTAAAGAGCATTGTCTGCGAGACAAAGGTGTGGCTCCTCCTGGCCTATATACTTCCGGCTGCACTCCCACAATTCAGTAATTGAAAAGCAGTAGGAACCGGGGAAGAATAAAGAATTCCTATATCTTTGTTAGAGACAAAAGGGAGATAAGATGAACTCCTCTCCACTACTCTCTATTTTTATTTTTTCCTTTTTTTTCATGCTGATCAACTAATTACATATATACAAATTCCCCTAGAACTAGGCATCCAAGAAATGAATATAGTAACCTAGCAGACAGGAAGGGAAAACAATAGAAGAGAAAACAATCCTACAGGTAAGAATCACAGAATTGTAATTTCTCTCCTATTTTACTCCAGGCCGTCAGGCAATCAGTAATGAATGGGACCTCCAAAAGCAGTACTCAGGGTGGGATCCCAGGTATTGATCTTATTTCTTTTAAATAAGAAGTAAGTAATTCCAAAAACCTTTAGCTTACTACTATCTGTAATACCTTCCTATCCAAAGCGGCATCCGCTAAGGCTCTAACATTGAACTTATAAAATGCATAGAGAAGCCTGAATGCTGACCAAGGAAGGGTCAGTGTGTCTGTTACTCTTGCTAGAGGGTCCCTTTACCGGAATACAAACTTTGGAAGCTTCGGATTGTGTCGAGACGCAAAGAGATCTATATCTGGGACCCCATAACACCCCCCCAACCGACATCCATAGTGACAAATATTTGCCCATCTGAAGAGGCTGAGGATCCAGCCACCAGGCTAGGAACTGTCTTGTTGAGTGTGTCATGGAAAAGGAGTGATCCAGAGTTTCTGGGTTCCGATCCCAAACCAAAAGCAATTCTATCTGCAGGGGTCTTGATTGAAATTGTTCAAAAGCCACCGCCTTGGAGGACACCATCAGAGCCAACGGATGGTCAAATCATCGGGTGAGGGCAGGACAAGAGAGCCTGTACCCTGACCTGAAGTGAGGAAATACCTTGGAAATTATGAACAAATTAGAGTAAAAACGCTGATCTTTCTTCGAAGGGGGAACGTGACAGACTACTCCTATCTGTAAAAGGTAGGTTATGGTGGATCACAATGCTTAATGGTTTCACTGGATTTGGAATACACCTGACCAAAAGAACCTATCCCCCTGGCCCCGAATTCAATCTTGTAACCTGAGGAAACAACCTCCTTTATCCAAAGATCTGTTAGATGGAGCCTTCAAATGGGAGCAAAATGCAGAAGCTGTCCTCCCACCCACAAGGGGGGGGGGGAGGGCTTTGAAGAAGGCTTTAATTTGCCCTATTTTGGGGCTTTGGTCTATTCCCCACGAAAGGGCCGGGGATTAAAGGACCTAGGAAAAAAAGGAAAAGACCTTCTTTGTGGAATGCTAATAGATTTGCCTTCAGTAGTTTCCTTTACCATATCATTCAAACGCTCCCCAAACAGACGTCCCTCCTGAAAGGGGAGTCCCATCAGGGTCTTCTTGGAGGAAGCATCCGTCGACCATTGTTTTAGCCATAATGATCGCCTCAAAGTTACTAACACAGCTAAACCTCTGCCGCTTAACCTAACCAAGTAATTAATACAAAGAGAAGAATGGCCGCACCAACTTATAAATGGGGCGTGCTAACTTGGCCATATACACAAAGATTCCACCATGAAGAGACCCCACAGTCTCTCCAAAAAAGACCAGGACAAACCAGCACCACCCAATGATAATAATTGGGGCGGAGGGACAGGCTGTGGTGCAGGCCATTGGATGATGCAGGCCATTGGATGGGTAATACATTAATTTGAGTACACATGTGATTATGCTTTGAACTGTTCCTCTTTTTGCTGCTTCTGGCGGTCCTCACTGAAAGCCTGTTTGGCCTTACACTATTAGCACTATTAGCACTTTATATGTATTTCATTTGTACTGATACTGGCGGTCCTCACTGAAAGCCTGTTTGGCCTTACACTATTAGCACTATTAGCACTTTATATGTATTTCATTTGTACAGATAAATATGTTTAATGCACTTTATTAGATTATGGTAATTGTGAAGGAATTTATATGTTAATGATGAATATAGTATGAGCAAATAAGTTACAAGGGAATTAGCTGGCTCACAGTGCCCCCCAGTGGTCATATTGTCTTAACTTTATTATGTTTTAAATGTCTGTAATTTTGTGGTTTTTGTGCAATAATAAATGGGATACCTTTTGATTTTCATTGGGCGGTGCTGGTTTGTCCTGGTCTTGTTTGGAGAGTCTGTGGGGTCTCTTCCTGGTGGAATCTTAACCATGTAATCCATAGCAGAGATGACATGTCTGTTAATAGCCATACTGGTCTTAATCAACTGGGAGCATGCATTCCATGAACAATGATGGCATAATAGTAGTATTAGAGAGATCTGAAACTGGAGCATCTACCACAGGAGGGAGAGACCATAAATTAATCAGATCTGAGGAAAAAAGGTTACTTAGTATTCAGCACTCTAGGAATGGAAGGGAGCCTATCTTGCTCCCCCCATTCCTTTTGGATAAGACTGGAAAAATGAGTTTGCTCAGAAAAAAAGCTCTCCCTTCTTGGGAACCTCAGGAGCAGAGATATCCAAAATATCTAAAATGGAACTAATCAGACCTCCCATCTGTTCATTAAACAGAGAGCCCCCTTGTGTAGAGGACCCTGAATCCAAAATACTCTCTTCCCTATTGGAAGAAAGTTCACCCTCTGATAACTCATCTTGAGAAACTATGTAAGCATAAATATTCTCCTCAGAACCAGAGGAAACCAAATGCTTCCTTTTCTCTAATACCTTCCTTGGAACCAGCGGTACTAAATGGCTTTCAAAGCAGGCCAACTTCACAATATCCCGCTGGACATTATCACCCTGGTTATCCAAGCGAGGCTGGACTGCCGAAGGAACTCTAGGCTCTAAGGGCCCAGCACCAGAGGTTCCTAGGAAACCTCTCTGAAAGAGTACCACCTTAGTGCACTCAGCACAAATAGGGCTGTCCTCATCCAGAGGCCGTTGCATGCATACCGGACATGGGGTGATCCCGTCTGCTAAGGTACCAGACTCAGTTACCCCAGATGCCTCCATCATGGTGAAATACAACAGTCTAATATAAGAGACCTTGATAGTCACAAGTGACTACTCCGAGACCTTGGGGTGAACTACACCAATATTGCCCCTTTCCCACGATCTAAAAAACAAAAAGAAAAATAACAAAAGTTACTATAATTAGGCAATAGCATTATATATATATATATATATATATATATATATATATATATATATAACCTTACTCACTGAGATGCAGCAGGAAGGCGCCCACCGTTACTGTTGAAGCCCCCCACTGACAGAGGGAACCGGCACCAGGAACCACAGCAGCGTCGAACAGGCCTCAGTCCTAGGACCCCTACTTATTTTCTATATACAATTTTACAACTCAAAAAACAAAATCTTTACAAGCCCAATCAACCAAGGATGTTGGGGACACGCAATCTTCTAATCTGTTATAAGTCATATCTCCCAGTTTCTAAAATGGACTAATTTGGATGATCATTCTGTACGGCCATGGTCTAGAAATGTTCCCATTCAATGACCAGGACACAGATTTGATTAAAATACATACCCATTTTTTTCCAACAATACTAAAAAAACCTTTAGACAATATAATAAGAATATGAGAATTCCCCTTTTCCTGGATATGCTGAGATCTATGAAATCATATGCACCTCATACCAGAAGGATTTATGGAATACAATAACCAATTTACTTCGGAAATATATTACAATTCCTTATACAAAAAGAATGATTCTTCTCAACCTTATTGAGAATAACCCATTATCAAAAATAAGGTAGCTTATGTTACTTTGGATTACAAAAAATATTCTCCAGCATTGGGGAAATCGAAACTCCTCATATAAGGTACTGTGGCTTGCTATAGCACCAAATATGCTTGAAACAGAAGCAAATCTAACAGTAAATAAAAGAACAGCTGACAGGCTTCTGGAAATGGCTAAGACACTCAAAAGTTGGCAAGCTTAATTAAAAAAAAAATTGATGCTATATAGATTATCAACCTAAAATTGAAATGTACCGTATTTAGGCAGCGAACAAGGCAAGATTGGCCCCACTGACCTCAGGACAAACAAACTATGGGGGGGTTGGGAATGTAGGTAATAGACACACTCAAAAGAAATGCTTCTCTCTTGCCCCATGAAGAAAACAGAAACACTTGTACAATTACAAGCTTGGCAGAAGTTTTATTCAGTTCGGGTGTATAAGTGACCCATCCTCTTATTAGCTGATGTTCTTATATCAATTTTAAAAATGACAAAAATTTGCGATTCTGCTCTCTGGGTTGTTGCTCTGCGTTGCAATGCAGTTACAACACAGAGGAAACATTGTACATTATTCTAGATGGGATAGTTCATATATCTGCGCTGTGTTGCGCAACACATTAAAAAAGTTGCAGAAGCCTTTTTCAGTGCAATGTTGTAACAGAACAGGTCAATAGAAGTCTATGACAACGCAAGCACAACGCATGTATAATGCAGTTAACCTGCATTGAGTTGCCATAGACTTTACTATTTACTTTTAAAAAAACACAAAGCAAACGCATTTCTAAAGCATGGTTTGTTTTGATACAATGCCTCTCTGGCATATCTACAAAACACTTGCTCTTAACGCAACAGAGAGGTGTGAGCAGAGCCCTAAATGGATTTAAAATGGTTTATGATATGTTAGCTAAATATAAGGTTAATTTATTTATCCAGATTCTGTCCTGGAGAATTTGGGGTATGGGTCATCTGGAAAGAAATGAGAATCTACTGCTGACTTTTAAATAACACGAGTATAGTAGGGTGTTTATTTAAGAGTGGTTTGAGGTGACCAAATTAAAAGGATGATTGTTGGAAAGAATGGTGTGTTCCTTAAAGGACAACTAGCATTAAATTCCTGTAAAAATCAGACTGAAAAATCAAGACTGAAAAGTTAAGAGCAGTGCAGCTACCCAGCATTTTTTACATTACAAAAATACAATTCTGTGAGTGCTCACCTGTAGAATTGATTTTGTAGTATACAGCATGTCCTGTTTCACCGAATTCTTTGCGCTTGGGATATCCGCCACAAGGTGGCGCAGTGGACTGCAGAAGAGACTTGTGGCGTCTCCCAGCCCTATAAAAGGACAGGAACCTCCCACAAATTCCCAGTGTTACAAAGCAGTTAGACAAGAAGCCAGGAGAATAATAATGAAGGAAACCCCAACCAAACATCTGAACAAATCACAATACAGAGGTAACCAAGAATAGTGACAAGGGAGGGGTGAAACAGGAAGTGCTGTATACTACAAAATCAATTCTACAGGTGAGTACTCACAGAATTGTATTTTTCCAAGTATACAGCACATCCTGTTTCACCAAATTCTTTACACTTGGAACGTCCAAAAGCAATGTCCGTAAAGTAGGGTGGGATCCCCAAAGAACAACGGCGGACAGATTAAACCACTTCCGCCTGAAGAGCTTTGCGGCCAAAAGCAGCGTCAGCTGAGGCCCTAAAATCAACCTTGCAAAACTTGGAAAAAGTATGAACAGAAGACCAAGTTGCGGCCTTACAAACTTGTTCAACAGAAGCCTGGTGCTGAAAGGCCCAAGAGGCACCAATAGCACGAGTGGAATGAGCAGTAAGGCGGAAGGGAGGTTCCTTCCCTTTAGCAGAATAGGCTTGCACCACCGCCTGAGGAATCCACTTGCTGATAGTGGACTTAGCCGGAGGCAAACCCTTCCTAGGACCAGAAGGAAGAACAAAAAGAGCATCAGTCTTCCTGAAAGATTCAGTAGCTACCAGGTAAAACTTCAGAACCCTGACCACATCTAAAGAATGCAGAGTCCTCTCCTTGGAATTAGCAGGATTAGGACACAAGGAAGGCATGACAATGTCCTGATTGAGATGAAAAGCAGACACAACCTTAGACAAGAAATCTGGCTTAAACCAAAACACCACCTTGTCCTGGTGTCGCTCAAAATAAGGAGGTTTGATGGAAAGCGCCGCCAACTCAGAAACACGCCTGACAGAAGTGATAGCCACCAAAAAGGCTACCTTAAGAGTCAAGATGGGCAAAGCAGCCTCACGGAGAGGCTCAAAAGGACGACCCTGCAGAGCAGATAACACCAGATTCAAATCCCAAACTGGTAACATAGGTTTACGTGGCAGACGCACATGGGAAACCCCCTGGAAAAAAGTCTTAACCAAACTGTGACTGGCAAAAGATCTTTGGAAAAAAATTGCCAGAGCTGAAACATGACCTTTGAGGGTACTAAGTTGAAGGCCCAAATCCAAACCATGTTGCAAGAATTCTAGAATCCTGGGAACAGAAAACACCTGACAGGGAAGAGATTTGGACTCACAGCAGGCAATGTAAGCATGCCAGACCCTGTAGTAGATAAAGGACAAGCCCTAATCATAGTATCAACAACAGAGGCAGGCAAACCCTTTTCCATCAAGATGGAGTTTTCAGCAGCCAAGCCGTCAAAGCCAGAGTTTGTAAATTGTAATGGCACAGCTGCCCCTGAGTGAGCAGATCTGGATCCTTGGGCAGGATGTACTGATCAACTGCACGATGTCTGCGAACCACACACTTCTTGGCCAACAGGGGGCCAACAGAATGGTTGGCACCCCTTCCTGGGCTACCTTGCGCAGCACCCTGCCCAATAGAGGAAACGGAGGGAACACATAGAGCAGCTGAAACCCCTTCCAAGGCATTGCCAGCACATCCGTGGCAAAGGCCAGAGGATCCTGTGACAGAGAGACAAAGAATGGAAGTTTGTGATTGTGACGTGAAACAAACAGGTCCACATCCGGCAGACCCCAGCGGTGGCACAGAGAGTGAAACACCCTTACGCTTAGGGACCACTCCCCCAGCCAAGACATCCCCCTGCTCAAAGAGTCTGTCTCCAGGTTCTCCACTCCCAGGATGTAAATTGCCGATATGCAGGGAACAATCTCCCCCGCCCAGGACAGTATCAGTGACACTTCCTTGAGGGCTTGCTTGCTCCGAGTCCCTCCCTGATGATTGATGTAGGCAACCTGCCGTCCGGTTGTCCGAGCGGATCTGAACAGCCCGACCCCGAAGGTGCGGAGTCAACTGGAAAAGAACTAACCTTATCGCCCCCAGTTCCAGAATGTTGATGTGAGCATGGGCCTCCTGAGGGCCCCACTGACCCTGGAACTTCAGAGACTTCCAAAAGCCCCCCCAACCTGTCAGACTGGCATCTGTGGTGACAGTCTCCCAGCACGGAGGCAGAAAGGTCCTGCCCACTAGGAGATTCCTTGAGTCCAGCCACCACGAGAGGGACTGACTGACCAGAGGGGACAGAACAAATCTCTGATCCAGGGACACAGGATCCCGATCCCAAACTGACAAGAGATGCAACTGAAGAGGTCTCGTGTGAAACTGAGCAAAGGGGACTGCCTCGAAGCAGGACACCATCAGGCCCACCAGCTGCATCCCCTGCCTAATGGAGGGTTGAGGGCAAGAAAGTAGAGACCGTGCCAGCGTCGGCAGGCTCTCCACCTTCTGCTGAGGCAGAAAAACCTTGACCTGAGATGTATCCAGAGTCATGCCCAGAAAGGACCTCACCAAGGACGGAGACAGAAAAGACTTGGGATAGTTGATCACCCAACCGAAGGACTCGAGTGTGGAGACCACCATCTGGGTATCCAGCTCGGCTTGATAGAAGGACTGAGATGCAATCAGAATGTCGTCCAGATAAGGAAGGATGCGAATGCCCTGAGATCTCAACTGAGCCAGCACCCCCGCCAGCACCTTGGTGAAGACTCGAGGAGCCGAGGTAAGACCGAACGGTAGGGCCACAAATTGGTAGTGCTGATCCTCCAGAGCGAACCTGAGAAATCTCTGATGACCTGGAAAGATTGGATCCTGAAGGTAAGCATCTTTGATGTCCACAGAAGTCATGAAATCGCCCAGGTGCAAGGTACTGACCGCCAAGCGCAGAGTCTCCATGCAAAAATGCTTGAACCTGACAAATTTTTTGAGGCGTTTCAAATCCAGGATGGGCCTCAGGGACCCACCCTTTTTGGGAACAGTGAACAGATTGGAGTAGAAGCCTCTGCCCCTTTCCTGGGAAGGCACAGGACAGATGACTCCCAAATCCAAAAGGCTTTGGACCGCAAGCCGCAAGCCCTGAGCTGACAGGGGGCTTTAAACCATCCGGGATCTGATGAATCTTGGGGGCGGCCAGGCTGCAAACATTTTGTACCCGGAGGACACCACCTCCTGAATCCACCGGTCTGAGACCCGCAGTCTCCAAACGTGAGCAAAGAGCCGCAACCGTCCCCCCACCCGAATGGGTGAGGGCGCCTCCTCATGCCTGAGGGGGCTTGGGGGAAGATTTGGACTTGGGACCCCATGAGAGACCGGGGCGACCACAGCCTCTACCCCGGCCCCAAGGGTCTCTACATGCCCCCGCAAATGGTGCACCCCGACCGGACCTGGGAGCACGGAAGGAGGGGAGGGAAGAACCAGCCCCCCGAAAGGGCCGCAGCTGCCTCTTGCGTTGAGGCACACTACCATCCTTGGCAAACAGATCCAGACGCTCCCCAAAGAGCTGTAGCCCAGTAAAGGGGAAGCCAGTGAGAGCCTTCTTAGCAGCATTATCAGCATTATCAGCCTACCACTGATGCAGCCAAACAGAGCGGCGTATAGTCACCAAAAGGGCAGACGTCTTACCACACATCCTGACCGCATCATCCATAGCAGAAAGAATAAATGCCACAAATTCATAGCAAAGCAGGAGGGATCTATACTCCTCCCCTCTATTGGCATCCGAGGCATTATCTAGAAGGCAGTTGAGTAGCCCTTTAATAGCAAGAGCCGTGATGGCAGAAGCGCACACAGGGCGCAGCGCAGTCCTTGCACAAGCAAACGCCGGTCCTCACCATCCCTCAGAGTAGAAGTGTCAGGGGAATGCATGGCCGAGGTATTGGACAACCCAAGCACGGGAGCATCCACCTCAGGGGGACACGACCAGCGCTTAACCACATCAGCAGGAAATGGATACCTCCTGTCCCAACTCTTAGGCACCGCGCGTAATCTGCTAGGACGTTCCCACTCCTTGAACACCAAATTACTGAAGTGGATCTGCTCAGAGAGTAAAAAAGCTCACCCTGCTGCCTTTTAGCCGGGACAGGAGGTGTAATACACAGTACTTCAAAAATGTGAGCCAACAGCCTGTCAGTATCCTCAGGAGACCATGGGTCTTCTCTAAAAGGAGACCCAGCACCACCATAAATCTTCTGCTGCTCCATAGAGGAATTAGAATCAGAGAAAAGTTCCCCTCTTCTAGGGGGAACGGACCAGAGAAAGAGAACTGTCCCTCATCCTCCTCAGGAAAAAGGGAAACATCGGGAGTTAAATGCCGCTTCTTGCCAGAAGCCTTATGGGGGACCGGCCCAGCCATATGCCTTTCTAGGCTGGCCACCCGCAAGGCCAAGTCATAATGTGATTCCCCACTAGCATGTCCCTCACTAGGGGTCAAATGCAGGCGCGGGGGGGGTAGGTGATGTAGAAGGGGCGCAGAGCTGGGCAGCGTAGCAGGCAACCCAGACTGCAGCGCAAGTACCTTCTGGGCGCAGGGCACACATATACCCTTACACCGTCACTCACAGGGGATACCCCACACGAGGCACACAGCTGGGCTTGTCCCGAAGGAACCTCAAGCACATTATCCCCGGAAGCCTCCATATGGTGATTAGAGTGGGCACACTGGCCAGTATAGGGTTAAGGCTAACAAGAGCCACCCGGGATGCCCCAAAACCCCTCTAGGGAAGGTGGGAGAAGGAAGGGAAGAGGGCCGGGAGAAAGCAGTCACGTTCATCCCGCCTGAAAGACATAAGAAAACCGTTAATCCACACATAACATTCCCCTAATGCGGTGACAAGAGCACAATACAACCCCAAAGGGGACTCATGGACAAAGAAGCCGATCGCACATGCAGGCAGGCCAGCAGCGCACGGCAGTACCGCAGGTCAGGAGAAGACAAACTCCAACCAAAATGGCGCCCGCAAGGACCTTGAGGGGCGGGCCGCGGAGGTATGACGCAAAAAGCGTCATCCGCGGGACCCGCCCCCCCCAGAAGAGCCCAAATCGAAGAGCTCCCCCGGGAGAGAGCGAGGTGGGGAGGAGTAACGGTAGGCGCACCCAAGGCTTGCTGAGCTAGGAAGGAGGGGGGGAGTGGAGGGGGGGCAGGGGAAGGCCCACAATAAGGCAGGAAGGGGCATCCCACAAGGCTCACCATAAGCCTGAACCGCCTACCCTTATAGGTACAGGGATTGTAGTTGGAGCAGCGCTACTCCAGCACCTGACCCTGACGCTGTCCTACTTTCACCCGAACCAGGCAGCCGAGGCTGGGAGGCAGTGGGTCCAGAACGGGTGGAAATAGTCCTGCAGGGCCGCAGGCTGATAAGCCCCGCTCGCCTGCGTAATATAGAGAACCATCTTCTATCTTTACAGTCCAGACTGCAGAAGGAAACTGAGTATTTGTTCCTGTCCTTTTATAGGGCCGGGAGATGCCCCAAGTCTCTTCTGCAGTCCACTGCGCCACCTTGTGGCGGATATCCCGATAGCGTAAAGAATATGGTGAAACAGGACGTGCTGTATACTTAGAAAAACAGAAGGGAATAAAGTATTTCATTTTCACAGGTTTGATGAGTTGTCCTTGGAATTAGCAGGATTAGGACACAAGGAAGGCATGACAATGTCCTGATTGAGATGAAAAGCAGACACAACCTTAGACAAGAAATCTGGCTTAAACCGAAACACCACCTTGTCCTGGTGTCGCTCAAAATAAGGAGGTTTGATGGAAAGCGCCGCCAACTCAGAAACACGCCTGACAGAAGTGATAGCCACCAAAAAGGCTACCTTAAGAGTCAAGATGGGCAAAGCAGCCTCACGGAGAGGCTCAAAAGGACGACCCTGCAGAGCAGATAACACCAGATTCAAATCCCAAACTGGTAACATAGGTTTACGTGGCAGACGCACATGGGAAACCCCCTGGAAAAAAGTCTTAACCAAACTGTGACTGGCAAAAGATCTTTGGAAAAAAATTGCCAGAGCTGAAACATGACCTTTGAGGGTACTAAGTTGAAGGCCCAAATCCAAACCATGTTGCAAGAATTCTAGAATCCTGGGAACAGAAAACACCCGACAGGGAAGAGATTTGGACTCACAGCAGGCAATGTAAGCATGCCAGACCCTGTAGTAGATAAAGGACAAGCCCTAATCATAGTATCAACAACAGAGGCAGGCAAACCCTTTTCCATCAAGATGGAGTTTTCAGCAGCCAAGCCGTCAAAGCCAGAGTTTGTAAATTGTAATGGCACAGCTGCCCCTGAGTGAGCAGATCTGGATCCTTGGGCAGGATGTACTGATCAACTGCACGATGTCTGCGAACCACACACTTCTTGGCCAACAGGGGGCCAACAGAATGGTTGGCACCCCTTCCTGGGCTACCTTGCGCAGCACCCTGCCCAATAGAGGAAACGGAGGGAACACATAGAGCAGCTGAAACCCCTTCCAAGGCATTGCCAGCACATCCGTGGCAAAGGCCAGAGGATCCTGTGACAGAGAGACAAAGAATGGAAGTTTGTGATTGTGACGTGAAACAAACAGGTCCACATCCGGCAGACCCCAGCGGTGGCACAGAGAGTGAAACACCCTTACGCTTAGGGACCACTCCCCCAGCCAAGACATCCCCCTGCTCAAAGAGTCTGTCTCCAGGTTCTCCACTCCCAGGATGTAAATTGCCGATATGCAGGGAACAATCTCCCCCGCCCAGGACAGTATCAGTGACACTTCCTTGAGGGCTTGCTTGCTCCGAGTCCCTCCCTGATGATTGATGTAGGCAACCTGCCGTCCGGTTGTCCGAGCGGATCTGAACAGCCCGACCCCGAAGGTGCGGAGTCAACTGGAAAAGAACTAACCTTATCACCCCCAGTTCCAGAATGTTGATGTGAGCATGGGCCTCCTGAGGGCCCCACTGACCCTGGAACTTCAGAGACTTCCAAAAGCCCCCCCAACCTGTCAGACTGGCATCTGTGGTGACAGTCTCCCAGCACGGAGGCAGAAAGGTCCTGCCCACTAGGAGATTCCTTGAGTCCAGCCACCACGAGAGGGACTGACTGACCAGAGGGGACAGAACAAATCTCTGATCCAGGGACACAGGATCCCGATCCCAAACTGACAAGAGATGCAACTGAAGAGGTCTCGTGTGAAACTGAGCAAAGGGGACTGCCTCGAAGCAGGACACCATCAGGCCCACCAGCTGCATCCCCTGCCTAATGGAGGGTTGAGGGCAAGAAAGTAGAGGCCGTGCCAGCGTCGGCAGGCTCTCCACCTTCTGCTGAGGCAGAAAAACCTTGACCTGAGATGTATTCATAGTCATGCCCAGAAAGGACCTCACCAAGGACGAAGACAGAAAAGACTTGGGATAGTTGATCACCCAACCGAAGGACTCGAGTGTGGAGACCACCATCTGGGTATCCAGCTCGGCTTGATAGAAGGACTGAGATGCAATCAGAATGTCGTCCAGATAAGGAAGGATGCGAATGCCCTGAGATCTCAACTGAGCCAGCACCCCCGCCAGCACCTTGGTGAAGACCCGAGGAGCCGAGGTAAGACCGAACGGTAGGGCCACAAATTGGTAGTGCTGATCCTCCAGAGCGAACCTGAGAAATCTCTGATGACCTGGAATGATTGGATCCTGAAGGTAAGCATCTTTGATGTCCACAGAAGTTATGAAATCGCCCAGGCGCAAGGTACTGACCGCCAAGCGCAGAGTCTCCATGCAAAAATGCTTGAACCTGACATTTTTTGAGGCGCTTCAAATCCAGGATGGGCCTCAGGGACCCACCCTTTTTGGGAACAGTGAACAGATTGGAGTAGAAGCCTCTGCCCCTTTCCTGGGAAGGCACAGGACAGATGACTCCCAAATCCAAAAGGCTTTGGACCACAAGCCGCAAGCCCTGAGCTGACAGGGGGCTTTAAACCATCCGGGATCTGATGAATCTTGGGGGCGGCCAGGCTGCAAACATTTTGTACCCGGAGGACACCACCTCCTGAATCCACCGGTCTGAGACCCGCAGTCTCCAAACGTGAGCAAAGAGCCGCAACCGTCCCCCCACCCGAATGGGTGAGGGCGCCTCCTCATGCCTGAGGGGGCTTGGGGGAAGATTTGGACTTGGGACCCCATGAGAGACCGGGGCGACCACAGCCTCTACCCCGGCCCCAAGGGTCTCTACATGCCCCCGCAAATGGTGCACCCCGACCGGACCTGGGAGCACGGAAGGAGGAGAGGGAAGAACCAGCCCCCCGAAAGGGCCGCAGCTGCCTCTTGCGACAACCCAAGCACGGGAGCATCCACCTCAGGGGGACACGACCAGCACTTAACCACATCAGCAGGAAATGGATACCTCCTGTCCCAACTCTTAGGCACCGCGCGTAATCTGCTAGGACGTTCCCACTCCTTGAACACCAAATTACTGAAGTGGATCTGCTCAGAGAGTAAAAAAGCTCACCCTGCTGCCATTTAGCCGGGACAGGAGGTGTAATACACAGTACTTCAAAAATGTGAGCCAACAGCCTGTCAGTATCCTCAGGAGACCATGGGTCTTCTCTAAAAGGAGACCCAGCACCACCATAAATCTTCTGCTGCTCCATAGAGGAATTAGAATCAGAGAAAAGTTCCCCTCTTCTAGGGGGAACGGACCAGAGAAAGAGAACTGTCCCTCATCCTCCTCAGGAAAAAGGGAAACATCGGGAGTTAAATGCCGCTTCTTGCCAGAAGCCTTATGGGGGACCGGCCCAGCCATATGCCTTTCTAGGCTGGCCACCCGCAAGGCCAAGTCATAATGTGAATCCCCACTAGCATGTCCCTCACTAGGGGTCAAATGCAGGCGCGGGGGGGGGGGTAGGTGATGTAGAAGGGGCGCAGAGCTGGGCAGCGTAGCAGGCAACCCAGACTGCAGCGCAAGTGCCTTCTGGGCGCAGGGCACACATATACCCTTACACCGTCACTCACAGGGGATACCCCACACGAGGCACACAGCTGGGCTTGTCCCGAAGGAACCTCAAGCACATTATCCCCGGAAGCCTCCATATGGTGATTAGAGTGGGCACACTGGCCAGTATAGGGTTAAGGCTAACAAGAGCAACCCGGGATGCCCCAAAACCCCTCTAGGGAAGGTGGGAGAAGGAAGGGAAGAGGGCCGGGAGAAAGCAGTCACGTTCATCCCGCCTGAAAGACATAAGAAAACCGTTACTCCACACATAACATTCCCCTAATGCGGTGACAAGAGCACAATACAACCCCAAAGGGGACTCATGGACAAAGAAGCCGATCGCACATCCAGGCAGGCCAGCAGCGCACGGCAGTACCGCAGGTCAGGAGAAGACAAACTCCAACCAAAATGGCGCCCGCAAGGACCTTGAGGTGCGGGCCGCGGAGGTATGACGCAAAAAGCGTCATCCGCGGGACCCGCCCCCCTGAAGAGCCCAAATCGAAGAGCTCCCCCGGGAGAGAGCGAGGTGGGGAGGAGTAACGGTAGGCGCACCCAAGGCTTGCTGAGCTAGGAAGGAGGGGGGGCAGTGGAGGGGGGGCAGGGGAAGGCCCACAATAAGGCAGGAAGGGGCATCCCACAAGGCTCACCATAAGCCTGAACCGCCTACCCTTATAGGTACAGGGATTGTAGTTGGAGCAGCGCTACTCCAGCACCTGACCCTGACGCTGTCCTACTTTCACTCGAACCAGGCAGCCGAGGCTGGGAGGCAGTGGGTCCAGAACGGGTGGAAGTAGTCCTGCAGGGCCGCAGGCTGATAAGCCCCGCTCGCCTGCGTAATATAGAGAACCATCTTCTATCTTCACAGTCCAGACTGCAGAAGGAAACTGAGTATTTGTTCCTGTCCTTTTATAGGGCCGGGAGATGCCCCAGGACGTGCTGTATACTTAGAAAAACAGAAGGGAATAAAGTATTTCATTTTCACAGGTTTGATGAGTTGTCCTTTAAATACCCTAAAGCAGACCAACCACCCTGTGCCCCCCAACCTCCCTATCCAAGCACCTTGGGAAATGTGTTTACCTCGGCAGCTGCTCTATTTTGTAAAAAAAGTTTTATGCCAATCCTCTGTTGTCTGGTGTTACCTACACACACACGTGCACAATACAAGGCTGGTGGGGGGGGGGGGGGATTCTACACTCTGCCTGTTAGGAGAGGCACCGATCACTTCCTCTTCAGACCGCTTTTTTTTCAGACCGTGGCCTTTTATAGTGCCATAATATCATCTCACTTGCCTTATAAAAGGCTTCCCCCTGTGAGGGAGCTGCATGCAGTTGCCACTGCAGAAGCCACAGAAGCCTCCGCCTTGCTGAAGGCCAGGGGGGGAAGAGGTGACCCCCAGTGCTGAATCCTTGGCAGAGGTGAGTGTTTTTTGGTCTATGTTAGGGATTCATGTCCCTAACATATTCATTCTATAGTATGCCCTGTCTCGAAAGCATAAATGCGGTTCTTAATTTGAATTATATTTTAAGGAAATCTATTGAATCAAGGGATAGGGTAGGGACATGAAACTGTGCACACAGCTCACACAAATAAGTAATGGGGTAATGTTGTTGGAAAGCTGGAGTGAAAAGGAATTACTGTAAAAAATTGTCAAACCTAATTAAATGCCAGGGCTACATAGTCATCACCAGGCTTTTTTAATGATGTATGCAAGCTTCAATGTGTAATGTAATTTACATGTATCAGCACTACTGTCAATATAAAGCAGATGGTTTCCCTTTTGGGGAATATTGACTTACTAGTTCAGTCTCTGACAGCTTTTAGCAGGCAAATTAATAGTACACAGTATAATGCTGTCAGTCATGTGTTTTTTTACAAACGTTCTTTATCTAAACTTTTTTTAATTGTTGCATATTCAAAGTGTTATTATGTAAGTAAGAAAATACACCTGGTAGTGAAGTAAGTGAATACACAAATAAATTATGACTACCTTAAAGTCCTTGTCCAAAAACATTAAAAACAAAGCTATATTGTTAGCGTAATTATAAAATACATTTTCACATCATGTTGTGCTGTTCTCTGTGACAGGAGTGGCAGGACTGAGTGTTGCAAGCACACTGTGTTCATTGCATTGGAGTGTGCTGGGAATGTGTTAAAATTTCCATTCCAGCCTATTACTAAAATAAGAATGTTTGACCAGTCAATCCCTTTAATTGTACAATCTGCAATATACAATAGATAGTGGTTGGAGTTGCTGTTCCCTTTATCCAATTCATGTGGGAGATATAATACATTCTATACTTTATTCACTCTAGAATACATTTGTTTGTCTTTGGGGACCGTTAACCTAATATAAAGCCATTTCAAAGTGGACCAACACCCAGGATTTTGACTATCCTGAGTCTTGGTCCAATTCCCCGGGGCACCTCGATCGGGGGTGCCCCGCTATGTGAAACCCCTAGATCGCAAGTAAAAATCACCTCACCCCGCTCCTACGGCACATGCGCGGCCACTCGTCCAATCAGCCCGCTTGGAGCCGCTGTGGTATGCGCGTCAATGAGATGTCTTACCGCAGCGGCTCCGAGCACGCTGGCGCCCGCATCTCGCGCTTCCCTCTAACAGGGAGCACGCCATTTCATTCACAGATGGCCGGCGCCGGCACGTGCCCTGCTAGAGAGAAGCACGAGATGCGTCCCGCGCATGCGCCGTTGGATCGTTATCCATGTAAGGTTTCTGGGAGTCGTGGGGGGGTTTCACACAGCGGGACATCCCGATTTTGGATGCCCCCGCGGGGAGGGATAGGATCTGTATAGATCTTATAGATTCCCGGGCCGATCATGCTGGGTGTTGGTCCGCTTTAAGGAGTTAAAGGGGCATTCTTCTATTTTTTCATTTTGATGAGTGAGAACAATTCTAAAAATTCGCCTCATCAAGACGTGCAAAGTCTGTTTACTGTTGCAATCTACTACCAGAACACACATTTTTAACAACATGGGAATTGTTTCCTGCACCGAGGGGGGGTGTCACTCCAATCACTGATGGCCGGTTGATCCGGTGTAAGTACTACTTTGTATAGAGAAAGCAGCGTTAAGAATAATGAAACTTGCACTGGCAATTTAAAAACTTTGGCTACATTCTCTCACCCTTGGGCTATACAATGTAACAACCAATTCCCTACTGTGCATCATATTGTAAACAGCCAGGCTTGTGGCTGATATACAGTGTAACATTATCAACACCTTGCTGTAACACATTGTACAGCAGGCACAAGTTTTTATAATGTAAAAAGCTCACAAGGGTCTTCAATAAGTCGTCTCTCTTGTTGGTATATGGCAAACCTTTAACCCTTTCGCTGCCAGCCTACCTGGAGTTTTTGTCACCCTTGGTGCCAGACCATTTTGAACTATTTTGCGCTCCCCATGTTCAAATGTGATTTTTGAAGGGATTTCCAGGGATTTCCCAGGAAAATGATATATTGTTTTTTTCAGAAGAGTCTGGGCTTCAACATGCGATGTCTTGTTTGGCCTTTTTTTTGTGTATTCTCAATACTTTTGGGTGAAATATGTGCAAAAAAATAAAAAAAAATCTATTTTTTGCAATTTGTAGTGTTTTTTTGTAATAAAAAATGTAAGTTTGTCAATAAAATCTTATTGCGTGTGAAACCCCAATTTCTCCCGGTTACAGCGGTTCCACATATTTATAGGTAGACACCCTTTCCTGCCCAGGAGACTCCCCCAAACTGAAACAGCACTTTAGGGGATTTTCAGAAAAACCTTTTATATAAGACCAAAAGTGCACAAAAATATGAGAAAGCCGCCGGGGAGACCTATAGTTGCAGGAATAGGATGTGTTACTGAATTTGCCTGTATCTTTATTGATAATGTATTACAGCCCCATGTGAGTGCTCTGGATTCTTACATCAAAGACACTACAGACATACTTAGAAGATTGGATTCAATGTGTGTATCGGAAGAGATGATTCTAGTCACTTGTGACATAGAATCTTTATACACTAATATTACTCATCAAAGGGCTATCTCCTCGGTTAGATATTTCCTGGACATGGAGTCAACGGAGAATAGACAGCTGCATGTATTTGTGATGGATTTGCTGGATTTTGTGTTGTCACATAATGCATTCACATTTGATGGCGGCTACTACCAGCAGATCAAGGGTGTAGCAATGGGGGCAAGGTGTGCACCCTCAGTGGCTAATCTATTTCTGGGGTGGTGGGAGCGGGAAATAGTGTGGGGAGAAGCTTATGACCTGTACCATGCCCATATTATGGGCTGGTACAGGTTTATAGACGATGTCCTGATATTATGGCAGGGGTCGATGAAGGACTGTGAAGAGTTCATGGGGAGACTCAATCAGAACCCTTATAACATTCATCTAACCTACAATATGTCAAAAACTTCAGTTGAATTTCTGGACATCACCATTACACTGGAAGATGAAGGGCTGATATCTACTAAGCTATATCGCAAACCTACCTCAACTAATAACATCTTACACTTTTCCAGCTTTCACCCTAGTAACACAAAAAGAGGAATACCAGTGGGCCAGCTGCTGAGGGCACGCAGAAATTGCTCAAGAGAAGAGGATTTCCAAGAGGAATCTAAATATATGAGACAGCGATTTATGAAGAGAGGCTACCCCAGAAGAACCGTTGATAAGGCGGTATCTCAAGCATGGAATACACCCAGAGGAGATCTATTGAAATATAGAGAAAAGGAAGCAGATAGGAAGGTGAGATTTATCACGACATACCACAGTGACTGGCATATCATTAGGAATATACTGAAAAAACACTGGGGTGTTCTACAAGTGGATCCACGTCTAGCAGTTTTGACAGACGGAGGACCCTACATTACAGCGAGGAGAGCACCAAACTTAAGGGATAGACTATGCAAAAGCCATTTTTGCCGTCCCAAGACATGGTTGAAAAAGATAGGTAAGGGTGGCAGTAGGGCCTGCGGACGATGTAGCATTTGTCCGCTGGTGAAGAAGACAGATGAAATAGTGAATTTACAAACCAAGGACAAATATCAAATTAGGAATAACATCACATGTAGGACTAAGGGAGTTATCTATGTAATCCAGTGTCCCTGCCCCAAATATTATATAGGGGAAACAAAAAACATGGTCAAGACAAGGATTCAACAACATGTCTCAAGTATTAGATTGGCATCAAGAGATGTGGAAAATGGGAAACAATTGACACCTGTGGCAGCCCATTTTTTGAAAGCACATAGGGGGAGATGGCAAGAAGCAAAGATCATATATGTAGATCATGTGCTGTGGGATACCAGGGGAGGTGATATTAAAAGGAGACTGCTGCAATGTGAGGCAGAATGGATATATAAGCTAGACAGCATGTCCCCCCGTGGTATGAATGATGACTTCAGTTTTTGCCCCTTTTTGGGGCGGAACTAGGGAAAACTCGTGAGTAGCTACATGTATGACATTTTGTGCATAACATCTTTGATTGCTGTTATATTTATAGATGACAGAAGGAGGAAGAACAGACCATGAAGGATAAGTATGAGATATATGGGTAATAGGTATGTATGTACAAGGACCTACGTTAGATGCGAGTGAGTGCAAGGGGACACATAGTCCTCATTGCACAATATTCTGTTTGGGTCACTAAAAATTGATGGCAATTATGGCAATAATGAGTTGCTTTCATTGAGGAGCTGGTGGCTCTAGGACTATGGGTAGACCTGGACCATACAATCTGTATATAGGAATAAGAGGGGATAGGTTCCCTTTAAACAAATGATTACAGTGTTGGATCGGCTGCAGGAGGCGACTAATGGTATGACATTTGATTGATTTTTAGGCACATAGAGCAGATCCCCTGATGAGTGAGGAACAGAGAATGAACTGTCGGTGACAAGATGGGTCTGGTAGAATGCAGAACGAATTAATGTCAAGAAGGATATGGAGAGAAGGACCAAGATATGAATATGACCATCATGGAACTGAGAAGACGATTAGAGAGATGGCAAAAGAGGATGATATAGGGGGAATGCCGTGATATGAGTGCATTAATATAGGGATTTTGGATATGTATAGGAGCTTTAGAGCTCAGAGATAGCTATGTAGTCTTTAACACTAGCAGAACAGTGGTGAGGACTTAGGTTATAACCCTCTCCATGGTGTTATATTGATATGTATATAGTGTTCGATTTATGTATATTGATTTAACAGTAGATATAGAATTGTAGTTATGTTTATGTTATGTGGTTGTATGGAGTATATTTGAGGGGGAGTTAGGAGGACTGTGGGTTAATATTGTTGGTGATTGGGTATGGTCATGTGAGATATTTGGTATGGTTCATCTTCACTGCTTTGCAGCGTGTGTAGTGTGGGGAAGTGAAGGAGTTAACATGATTGCTGTGAGCAGCTGCACTGTGTGCGGCTGCGCTGTAGGTGGCAGTGTCCCACATGGCCGCATCCAGCTGGTAAATAAGAATGATTAGAACTGAGAGAGCAGATGGAGGGAGGCTGTGATGTCACTTCTGCCCTTGCTCGGTCAGGAGGGAGGGGGTTTGAGTGAGGGCGGAAGTTAGTCACGGTCAGAATGTGTCTCTGCTTCCGGCCAGGAAGGACTGGCTCACGTTTATAAGCAGCTTTTCACCATATACAGAGATCCAAAAAATTGCCAGCCTTCACTTCCCGGACAAAGACCCACATCAGCTGCCGGCACGGCACAGGGAGCTCACCCAGACACTGTAAACGATCCACGATCAGAAACGAGCCAGCCCGCAGCCAAGATGTTGTAAAAATAGTCCACTCTTTATTTTCTCGCATAAGATAGTATGGCAATAAAACAGCAATCAGAGCATAGTCAAGCAGATATCGCGTCGACGCGTTTCGAGCCTGCGCTCTTAATCATCAGCTTTTCACCATAGCCTCATCAACACCCAGGAGAAGTGGACCTGTTCCACGCAGCGCGTAGGTGAGGAGGTAAGTGGGGAGGAACTGGGCTGCTATGTGATATTGTGATCATTAGATAATTGCTGATATAATGGATTCCTGATGTGTATCCCTGACGTTTCTGGAGACAAAGAGAGGCACTATTTAGATTAATGAATGCATGTTAGCACTTAGGCACTTTATGCACCTTTGAAGGCACTTTAGTTGTTTATTTGTAGTTTTGCACATGTTTATATTGCAACTCAATATGGAGTTGTATTCACTATATTATTTACTATAGATTTTAGATTGCACAGGCACTTCACATCTTGTCCTACAAACGTCAGAGGCTATATATTGGTTGCTTTCAATGAATTTTAGACCTACTTCAACTAAATTTAAAGAGTTGCTCTGATATTGTATGTGAGTAACTGCAGATTATTTTAGCCCTGGAGTTCCTCCCCACTTGGGGTTTTAATTATATGTTTTTTAATTCTTGATGTGTGTTTTTTGTATGTGAATTATTGGATGAATTATTTGATTAATAAATTGATTTATTACATGAAGTAATGGTGTGCAGCTTGATATATGAGGACACAATGGTGGGCTAGCCCTGGAGCTTCACCTGTAGTTGAGTAGTAGGATTTTCAGAAAAAAATACAACTGTGATATGCACTATGCGCACCTTGCAGTTTTTCCAGAAAAATAACCGTTTACATTTGAAATACCCCCAACAAACTATATATTCTCTGGAAGTACACACCTCAAGCTTTCTAGGTGTACCAGGCTTGTTGATGTGGCCACAGTTTTCTGGAAGTAATCCCTCAATGTATTCTTTGGTTGCAAAGAGTTTCCCTAAAAAAAGGATAAAAAAGCAGAATCAAAGCAACATTTTCCTAAAAAAACTATATACAAACAAGAAAAAACAAGTATAATCTGAAAAAGCAACCTCCCCCGAACAGAACGATGCCCAACATGCATAGCTACTGTCAAGGGAAGAGTTGCCAAACACCCCAAAGTAAAGCATGTGCGTAACGGTAATTTTTCTTGAAAATTTCAGCTCTGCAGACAAGGTGCACACCTTGCGATTTTTCAACCAAAACAACCCTTTACATTTGGAATATCCCCCATAAACCATATATTCCCTGAAAGTACACATGTTAAGCTTTCTAAGCGTACCCAGCTTGTTGTAGTGGGCTCATCTTTCTGGAATTGATCCCTCAAAGGATTCTTTGGTTGCGCAGGGTTTCCCTAAAAAATTTATAAAAAAGCTGAATAAAAAACACCTTTTCCTAAAATATAAATATGCAAACCAGAAAAAACAAGCTAAGTCTGAAAGCGCAAGGTCCCCCGAACAGAACAATACCCAACATGCATAGCTACTTTCAATCCTTTTAATTGCCAGCCTACTTGAGATTTTGTCACCCTCTGTTGACAGGTCATTTTTCCCCATTTTGCGCCATGTTTTGCGACATTTTTGCTGGAATTTTCAGGAAAATTATATATATATATTTTTTGCAGCAGAGTTTAGGCTTTAACATGTAAATGTAAATTTTATTCTGTTTTTTACAATATTATTGATATTAAAAAAAAGTAAATAAATAAAAATTTTTTTTAGAAAATTGCCTCCTTTATTTTAAATAAAAAATGTATTTTATTAAAGAAAACCGTATTGCATGTGAAAGCCCCATTTCTACAGATTAGAACGGTACCACATATTTATCGGTAGCCCCCCGTTCCTGCCCAGGAGACCCCCCCTAACTGAAACAAGTACTTTATAACATTTACAAATAAAATACAACTACCATCCACACTACAAAGGGTTAAATCGGGGAAAAAAATGACATAGGGTCCCCCCTCCCAGGGGGGGGACCCCATTTTTTGGGGGATTTTTAAGGGTTAAAAACCCTTAAAAATCCAAAAAAAAAACGACATGGGGGCCCCCTTACCCAAAGTAACCAGCCCGGGACCAGCTATGCAGGGCTTGTAGGAACAGGGCACAGGGGCCAGCTTTTGTGGCCCCTGGCCCTGCAGGCTACAAAGCCCGCATAGCCCATGGGCCCAGGCTCTTCTGCCCCCCCCTGGCCTTTGGGGAGGCAGGTAATGGGGGTGCCAAGGGTTAATGGCAAGTCACTCGCTAGTGCAGGTGACTTGCCATCCCCCAGCCTTGTGAACTGATATAGGGGTCTTGTGGACCCCTTACCAGTTCACAAGGGGTTAAATGTAAAAAAAAAACACCACACAGACGCAGAAAAAAATATTTTATTATTATTATTTTTTTTTTTAATACTTACCTCCCATCCTTCTTTCCCTCCCAATCACTGGCTTCTGCTCATCTGCTGGAAGCCTTTTATAGCTGCTGGGTGACAGAACATAAGGGGTTAATTAAAAAAAAAAAAAAGACATAGGGTCCCCCCTCCCAGGGGGGGCGGACCCCATTTTTTTTTTGATTTTTAAGGGTTAAAAACCCTTAAAAATAAAAAAAAAATGACGTGGGGTCCCCCTTACCCAGCATTACCAGCCCGGGACCAGCTATGGGGGCTTGTAGGCACAGAGTGGGGGGGCCAGCTTATGTGGCCCCCCCACCCTGCAGCCTACGAGCCCACATACCCTATGTGGGCCCGGGCTCTTCTGCCCCCCCCTGGCCTTTGGGGAGGCAGGTAATGGGGGTGCCAAGGGTTAATGGCAAGCCACCCGCTAGCGCAGGTGGCTTGCCATCCCCCCAGCCTTGTGAACTGGTATAGGGGTCATGGACCCCTTACCAGTTCACAAGGGGTTAACAGTAATAAAAAAAAAACACCACACAGATTAAAAAATAACTTTATTAAAAAATAAAAACTTTTTTTTACTTTACTCACCTCTGATCCTCAGCTTCTGTGTCCCTCGCAGCTCTGATGACAGTTATTGTCATCGCTGGCCAGTGGAGGAGGGAGGCAGGTGATCAGATCATCACCTGCCTTCCTCCTCCTGTGGCCAGCGATGACAAGTGTGAGAATCGAAGCCCGGAGCCAGGACGACACCCGGAGGTGTGACGTCATAAGCTGGAGAGCCAGGGGGGGGGGGGCGATCGGAGGCCCCCTGGTGAAGAGGAGACCCGGCGGGAGCAATCGATCACTAAGGTAAGTAAATGTCATTTTTATATATTTTTTTTAACATGTATTTCGGCGGCTGCTGAAGGGGGGGGGGGTGGCTATTCCGGGCTCTCCCCTGGGTGGGGGATCGAAGCCCCCCCGGATGAAGAGGAGACCCGGCCGGATAGAACAAGGGGTCAGGTGAGTGTTTTTTTTTTTTTACTTTTACTGTAGCAGGGGGGAAAGTCAAGCCCGTAGTTTCTACGTGCTTGGCACTTAAGTGGAGTGGAAGCAAGCACGTAGAAACTACGGGCTTGGCACTGAAAGGGTTAAATTCCATCTCAACTAAGATGTATCTCCCCTACATGTACACAACAAATTCTCAAGGGCATAAAAAAGAGAGGTATTTCCAAGGGCATGAAAGGCAAAGGGGAAGGATAATAATTAATCACACTGGTTTCAGTTTCTTACAGGATTTAATGCCCAGATCAACATTTCAATGCAATTGCCCATCCCTATTTAATAGTCTCCCGATAATTTACCAAGAAGGAAACCAGTTTTTCTTTCCACCTTAAAGGTGGCCAGAGGTTGTCCAGTGAAGGATAATTGTTATCTAAGTATAGTGCAATGACTTATTAGGCCCATTTTTAGTTTTAGCATATGAAATCACATATATCAGGGCTAGTGAATGAGTGAGAAACATATAAATATATATCCCCTTGGCAGAACCTATTGAAAGTTAATGCCCAGCAAAACAAAATGTAAGGGCAAACCTTGTAAGTTTCTATGTTTAAAATATATATTTTAATCAGCCAAATCAGTAGTGGCCTATGAACTTTTTTTTTTGGGGGGGGGGGGGGGGTTGTTTGTTATTTTATGGGTAACAATAAAGGAAACATGGCCAAATAATGGCCAATAATTTGGTGTGGTTTCCCATAACTGAGACTACAATGATAATCAGTGTTCAAGGAGTAGTGACTGCTGAATACTGACACTCATCAGGCCAGACAGCTTGTGAACTCCCTTCAGACTCCTTGTATGGCTTATCAGAAATAAGAAAAGTCTGTAATACTTACCTGTAGAATTGATTTCTCTTCTATTATTACTTCAGGACAACTCAGTAACTTTTGGGTTAACTCCTCGGCTGAAGGGCGGGGACTGCAAGAACAAATGCATGGTTCCTCCCGGCCTATATATACTTCTGGCTGTCTTCTCACAAACCAGTTTAACTAAAAAGCAGTAGACCCAATCGCCCGGGCGGAAAAAAGGCTTTCCTATATTTTTGCTGGAGACAAAAGGGTAGACAAGAAACAAACTCCTCTCTACCTCTCTCCCTTTTTTTCAATGCTGAACAACTATTTACATATATACAACCCTCCACTAGGACTTAGAAAACCAAGGAATGGATATAATAACCTTGCACACAGGGAGGGTCTGATGTTGTGAAGTAATAATGGAAGAGAAATCAACGGGTTAGTAGTATCACAGAATTTTCTTTTCTCTTCCATTTAACTTCAGGCCATCAGACAATTCAGTAACTATTGGGACCTTTAAAAGCAGTACCCTTACTTCAAGGTGGGAAATTAACTTGATTTAACTTTAAATAAAGAATAATCTATACCAAACAATATATACCATTAAGCTCACTATTTAGCAAAATAAAATGTACAAGCGGAAACCTCTAATTTACACTAAGCGATAATACTCGCCCAAAAACTCTATAGTAAATCAATGATGAAGCTGCCCCCCCCCCCCCCCAAAGGTGAGGACATCACCTCATAACTGAGAGGGCTTTGAAGAGTTTTTTTCCTTGTTCTGCTAGAAACCTCTTATCCTGGGACACTGGACCATTCATAAATTCTTTTAGGTATCCCGAAAAGGTGGAAAACTCTACCCCAACGCAAGGGCCGAGGATTAGATGACCTGTGAGAAAAAAGGAAAAACCTTTCCCTGTGGAAGTTTATTAGCATTACCTCCAGTAGCTTCCTTTAGCATGTCATCCAAGTGCTCCCCAAATGAATGTCCCCCCTGAAAAGCTTGTCCCATCAGATTCTTCCTTGAGGCTGCATCAGCCAACCATTCCTTTAGCTATAAAGCACGCCTTAAAACTACTAAAAGAGCTAAACCTCTGTTAATATTTATATCTGTGATAATTAAATTATCCATAGCCAAAATAGCATACCTGTTAATAAGCAAACTGGTCTCAATTATGGGAGCATACCTTCTGTGAGCGACCCGAATGAGTCTTGGAATCCAGTTGCTTTAACAATTTTCTGCTCACCAAAGATGCTATGGATGTGGCACAGGCTGGCCTTAAAGATGATCCTACAATAGAAAAAATATGACGTGCCACCTGATCTATATGCTTATACACTGGATTACTTAGGGATGCACTATCCAAGGATGGCATAACAGAAGTCTTAGAAGACAAAAGCGTCTACCACAGGAGGGTTTTTTTTTCTTAACCAATAGGCCATGCTGATGTCAGGCCATACATCAATTTGATCAGAGAAAAAAGGAATACTTAGTATCTAATACCTTAGGGATGGGCGGAAGACTATCTGGCTCCTGTCATTCAATGGGAGAGGAGTTCAGATACACCCTTGCAGCCCAGTTCCAACTGCAAGAATAAAACTTGATCTTGCAGTCCACGCCCTTTGGCCAAGGAGTTGACCGAATAGTTACTGAATTGTCTGATGGCCTGAAGTAAAATGCAAGAGAAAATTACTACTGCTTTTTCCTTTTCTCTGATTTGTACCTGAACTATTTAATTTGTATTTTTAGCATCTCAAAATCTTTAATTATACTTAAATAGCTTATGTAATCTTAACTAAGCTGCTTTCTTCACCTCAATTTCTGGGCCATGGCTGAGCTAGAAAGGTATGTCAAGGAGCAGCTTTATGCGTCATGAGCATACTCTGCTGCAGTCAGAGAAATCTGCAATGCTCACTTGTGCTGAGAACACTGAGGGACTGAGGGAGTAGCTGTTGGACCACTTTTTTTTTGCATGGACATGGAGGAATGGAATTGAAAGGAGGGCGATGTTTGGAGCCTTACTGCAGCTTCTACCTGGCACTTCAGGAAATTGAGGAGAGGCACATGGGACAGGCATCAGGCAACCGGCTTGGTGCCCTCTTTAATTTAGACAAAAGTAATCCAGCTCAGTCTACATAAAAATTAAAACATAACATTACTATTACTATGTCCATGTTAAAAAATACCATCCCCTAGAATGTGCATCAAAAAAGAAAGTTGATCAGTTCCCCCTGACCACAGGGACTGTGATGACATTTTGCAGTCTTCAGAAGCCTTTAATCTTACACATGCTTACCTCTGATGCTGGGCGATATAGAAAAAAAGCATAATAGAACCGCCACTGTCCGAGCTGGAAATAGGGGGAACGTGGAGGTCAGAGAGCAACTCTCATCTCTCTAGCCAATCAAAAGCAGCATAATGGAAGGCTCAATACATGAGCATGCCCCCTACTGGCACATCTCCAGTAACAGTAGTAAGGAACAAGGCCGTGATCAGACAGCTTTCCCCCCTTGACCATGTCTGCATACTCCTCCTAATGATTGACAAAATAGGGAATAGTAACATGCATGTTATGTAACAATTCTCCATTTTTACCACTATTGAAATTTTTAATTCCTTTAATTTAGACAATGGGGGTCAAAGAGGCACCAGGCCCAAGAAAGTTCACCCGGAGCAAAAGATGAAAAAGAAGGGCTTTTTTTGTTTACACCTGGCCCTGAATTAAGCCCTAGAAAATGAAGGATTGGCAAGTTTATTGCAAAAAAAAAAAAAGATGTGCACTTTTTGCGCTGGTGCTACCAAAGGTCTACTTGGGGCATTCCTATTTAATTTTTCACTTTTCACTCTGGTACTAAATTGACCTCAATGAGATGGAAATTGCAGAGACTTTTGTGGTACTGTACATTTGTAGCTTATTATTTTTTTTTGTCGAGTTTGTGTTTCCAGAACACTAACCCACAACTCTACATCCAAACACTGAATTTAATGTTTAAATTGTGTTTTCTATGATGTATTGTTAAATCACGTATAAACACAACAGAATAAAAAACCACCTGATAAACATAGAATTCTAAAATGTGTGTGAATAAATTAACAGTAAACAAATATATATACGGGGCAAAAAGTGTTTTAAGTGTGATAACTACCACAAATCTTTTCCCAACCTGTCAAATTCTGTCTTAAAACGTTTTGCTGTGAATGCAGAGTACAAAACAATTCACTCCCTTTGGGAGGTAACACGAGCTTAAAGATGTGTAAAAAGCATTTTCTTTAAAAAACACTCCAGGTTAAAATAAACAAAACAGCTTTCTCCCTTAATCAAAATGGAACAGTCAATAAAAAGCATTTCAGAGCCGTGTCCTCAATAGAAATCTAATTTCAGCCCTGTTAACAGTCTGCTTTACAGAGAAAAAAATCAACACAGTTGAAAATTGCAGTGACTTTTAAGATGCAGCATAGATATGTGCACATGAAAACTTTAAAATGAAAACTGGCACCTCTAATGATTGTGTTTTGGTTAAATACATATTTTTATTATAATTGTGTATAATTTGTTAGTAAGTAGGAATGAGCCGGGGACAATCCAGTTTGGAAGCACACCAGCTGGAAAGTACCATGTATACGGCCCAAATGCCGGAAACAATATCTCCAATATCTCTTACCGGTTGGCAAGCAGTTCAAAAAGAAAGTAAAATACAGTTTTGAAATGAAAGAAGAACTCCCCATAGCTGCATCTTCCTTCATCTGTCCTCTGGTGGCAGCGTTATCTCTGCAAGTCTGCCAGAACAGGGGCTTCTTTGAGATCTTGTGAAAGCTGGTCTGCTGCTGGCAGGAAGGTGCTATTACAGCCACCTGCTGGCATCTGTAGTAAGGGCTGGACATAGGTACCCCCTTCTCTTTACTTGGCTTCTCACCAAGCAACACTGGGAGGTCAGTTGGGAGGTTTTTAAACCTCTGTGGAATCCCACTATTTGAATAATGACGTACCTGGAGGGGTAAGGACATGGAGGGGGATTTTCAGGGAAAATTTAGCCTGACATTAGCTTGGCAGGATACCAAGAAAGGAGGAGGGGGACCTGTGCCCCACCACCTACTAAAGATGCTCCCAGGCATCAAGAAGATCACAGCCTAGACAAGGGGGGAGACCCCCACTCAGGGGACCTGCAGAGAGGACGCTGCCCAGGGAAGGACAGATGAAGAAAGACGCAGCAACAATGATTTTTATTTTTTTAACCGTTTGGGAACTGGTAAGTGGTCCAAAGGACACTTATGCCAGTTTTTACAGCATAGTGGTGGCCGGCATGCCACCTGCCAGCATTGGCAGGTGGCAAGCTGGATAATTTTACTCAAAACTTACGGTATCAGGGATGGAATAAACCAAACAGAACAACAAAACCCATGTCGATTCTAGCTTCAGGCTCAGATCCAAAGCCCATCACTATATAAAAGGATAATAAAAAGAGAGTTCCCCAGTGCATGGTCAAATATCATGGAAGGTTATTGTTGTTTTTTAATTATTAGACAAAACACACAAATAAATATAAAACAAAATATATGCTCAGAGGATAAAGAAAAACTTCCATGAACGGTATGGTATCAACACAATTCTGTTCAATCAATTGCATATTATTATTTTTTATTTATAGACCCCTCGAAATCCCTGGCACATCAATGCATATAATACACATGGTCCTAGAAGTCAGATGTGACAGAAGTGTAACTAAACACATGGATGCAGGATTATACCAGGAGAGAAGGTCCTGCACTTGTGAGATTACAACCTAAAGGAATAGGGCGGGGGCAAGAGGTTGGGTCACAAAAACTAAGCATGGTGCCTAATTTCCGAGGGGTGAGGTTATAAGGGATTAGAAGTGGCAAAATTGTATGAGGAAGAGAATTCACGAGGAGTTGAGCGGTGCATCTGAAGACCTGCAAAGACAATAGGAGGACATGAATGTGGAGAGAACTGTTCGACTGCCACAAGCTTGAGGTAGAAGGGACAGAGTTTAGGGCCTGAAATGTATATTTGTGTGTCATTGCGAAAATATCAATCTGATATTTCCTGTTTGCATGTATTCTTGCTTTTCACTATAGGTTTTTAAGGTTCCATGTCTGAGCCAGTTAGGGAATACACACAGGGCAAATGTTCAGCTAGTGAAAAATTGCTAAAATGCCAAATACAAGTAATACAATGGCCAGAAATAGGGTTGGTCTTCATGTAAACACACTGAAATATTGATTGATGTGAAGTTTGTTGAAAAGTAAAATTGACTGTATTCTCTTCATCACTCAGTTCCACTAGTCTTAAGTGGAAAAACCTACTACTGAGAAAATGCAGCACAGTTTTAGGCATTGTAAGGGCCTTGGTGTAGCATCAAGATACCTTGTACTATGCTGTGTTCACACCTATGCAGGTGTAGTTGCAGTTTCTGTTCCAGTTTGGTGGCTTTTACACCTGTCCCCATACTGCACCTGAACTACAACTGGAACAGAAACAGCAACTGCATAGGTGTGAATGCAGAGTAAGGCAGGGAAAAGCTTGGAGAACTCATTATCTATCATTAGAACACCCTGTTACTGCTTATCACATAGACTAAGCCACATAGACTGAGCGAACCTAAAACATATGATTAACATTTCTAAACTTCCTAGAAATGAAAGTTACATCCTTATACATTTTTAGTGAGATAAATATATATTTCTATGCTGGAATCAGAGTCAGTATATTTCTACCCACTTCAACTCTAACTGCACAACTCGAATGCCACAGCCCTGTCCAGGCAGGCCAGCTTTCTCCAGACAGGCCCTGCAGCACAAAGCACTAAATTAGTTGGTGGCTGATCCTTAAAGCTTGTATATACCATTATTTTTGCTAAGATGGCCGGACCAAGGCACAATGCACACATGAGGGGGCGTGGTCTGCAGCCCGCCACCTACGCACATTTTGCCCCACCTACCAAAGCTTCATCGGGGGGGGGGGGGGGCAGCCAGCTTGTCAACACATAAATCTGCATTGCCACACCCTTTCACTTTTGTCCACGCCCAATCAGCGTTTTTGTTTCATTTCTTCTATATTCTAGCTCCAAGCTGATAGGCTACATTGCGGATCCATATACTATTCCAACAGTGGAAAAGGGGGGGAATCTCAAAAATGCAGAGATGCTGGCAAGTTCAGGTACATAAAGGGGGATCCTGAAAAACAACGAAGATGAGGTGCAGTCCATGTCATTAATCGGGGGGGGGAAGGGGGGAGAAAGAGAGGGTGGAAGAGGGGAAGGGGGGAAAAGAGGGAAAAGAGGGAGGGTGAGGGGAAGAACCACCACTCACAGGAAGGCCCTTAGGCCCATATCCGCATTTAGACCATGGGGTATCATTGTTCCCAGCTCAAAAATGAGCCGGGACTCTTGCTGGAGAAGCCTCAAGTCCTTAAAGACCCTTCTCCCTTCCATCATCAATTTATAAATACCACACACAGCCAGTGCTGTGTGATCACTGTGGTGGTGGTAGACCCTGAACTGTTTTGCTATGGGAAATTTTTTCATTACGGATATTGCGTACGTGTTCTCCCACCCAACATTTCTTGCCACAAGGACAAGTGAGTAAGTAAATTACAAACATTGAGGAACAATTAATAAATCCCTTAATGGGCCTAGGAATCCTGCTTTTGGGTCCCAAGAAGGAATTTGTCTTCACCATAAATGTACACATGCGTCAATGCCCACACTTATAGGACCCATTTAGTTTGTTCACATGTCTAGTCTCTTCCCCCAAATTCGGTTTATACTCACTATGTACTAATCGGTCATGAATATTCATTGCCAGTCTGGCAGTCAGGAGTGGTCTGGGGCCTACACACCTCGCTACCGTGGGGTCTAACAGTAACACATGCCAGTGTGATTGTAAAATACTTTTAAACTTTTCCCAATGGACACCGAATTGCCTAATTAGGCGGACAGGCTGACCCCTCTCTTCCTTCCTGGTCCTGGTACTCAAAAGGAGGTCCACCAGTGGGGAATCTAAAGCCCTCCAAAAGGCAGTATGCAACAAACGATGGGAATACCCCCTGTCCATAAATCTCTTCGCCAACACCCAGGCCTCCCACACAAAATCCTCTTCGGTACTACAATTTCTACATACACACAGGAACTGTCCTAGGGGGATCCCGGCCTGAAAGGGCACGGGTGGTTGCTAGAGAAATGGAGCAGGGTGTTACCCAACATAGGTTTACTGAAGATAGTCGTAGTCAACCTGCCCACTTTCTTGGAGATTAGTAAATCTAAGAGCTCAATGCAAGTAAAGCAGATCTTATGGGTAAGTCGGACATTGCATTCATTCCGATTAAGTGAGGCATGTGCCCCAAAGTCCGCCCACCCAAGCACCTCCAGACTCTTAACCTTTGTGTTTTGTGTGTTTGGTTGTTGTTACTAAATTAAACCAAGCTATACAATGCTCCACCCTTCTGAGCTCACCCCCTCTTGCTCTAATTAAGCCCCTTCAGATGAAGTGTTACTAGCATTGTTCTCAACTGGGAAGGTCATTACTGCTGCTTGATTTTGCCAAAGCTGTTGATGAGCACACCTGTTAAAGTGAAATGACTCAGTGATTTGTAGGCAACAGCTATACTAAGGGCTTTACTCAAGGCCAGGAAAACCATTCCCTGCAAAACAGAGCTGAAGGAAATTTAAGAAACTTAGAAACAGCATGTCTGGGGGCACAATACTAACACAAATGTTTATTATACATTCCAGAAGAGAAACGCAATAAGGCACACCAGTCATCTGACAAAAAAAAAGAGTTTTCCTTTCAAAGATATCTTTTAGGAGAAATAGGAGCTACTGAGTGTTTGATATTTTGTTTTTTTTGAACAACTGAAGAAAATACAATAGCTCATTTAAAGCTAAATACACACCACAGTGATAACAATACTGCATGCTGGATGACTGCTAAACATTAATAACACTTTATTGTTGGGTGGGACTTGAAGGGGCCATCATCAGCAAGTCAATTTTTCTAGTTTTTACATTTTTTCTTTTCAATTCTATACACCCCCATACCTTAGTGTGGAGATATATATATTTGTTTTTTTTTATTCTTGTTGCTATGTGGATTTGAGTTTTTCCATGCAAGTCTAAATGCATGCAAGAATGAAAGAAATTGTTGATGTTCAGGGACAAAAATGGCTGTAAAATAGGGGAAGTAAGGGGTAGAGGGTTGCAAATTGGGTAACACCAGGATGAATGACCTGCACAATATGGATTAGGGAATAATATTATGTATACTTTATTCAAAAATAATAAGAACTCCAACACCATAATCCTATATCAGGCTGTGTGGCAGTATCCCCCATCCCCCATAGCAGGCTGTGTGACAGAACACCCTCATCACCCCCATAGCAGACTGTGTGAGCCCTGCCATCACCCCCATAGCAGGTTGTGTGACAGAATCCTCCCCCATTACCCTATAGCAGACTGACAGAGCACCCCATCACCCCATAGCAGGCTGACAGAGCCCTGCCATCCCCCCATAGCAGACTGTGTGACAGAATCCCCCATTACCCCATAGCAGACTAACAGAGCCCCCCATCACCCATAACAGATGGACAGAGCCCTCTCATCATCCTTTAGCATCAACCAGCTTTAAATTTGAGGCCCGAAAGCCGAACTTCTGGCGTTCGGGCTGTGTTTGGGTTCAACCAACACTACTCATAAATTCAATCAATGGCACTGGAGACACATGGGAAAATTAATACTAGGTTTTCTGCAGAATAAAAGTAAGTTAACAGTAAACTTAACATACTACCTGGTCAACTGTTCTATTGGTGCTTTGACTAAAGCTTGACTGACCAGACTAAAATACCCCCCATCCCATGTAACTGAAGGAAATAGTGCAATCTGATGCCAGCCCTAGCAGTACATGGCTAGAGCTGGAAGGTTTATATATTACAGAATTAAAACCTGCATTTCCTTATAGTCACAATAAAAATAATGCATATTATGCCCACCATTTTTAAAAAGTGAAAACAATAGATTTTCTATTTAACAAGCGAATTTCCTTTATGAAGAGAATTTTGCAGACACTACCTTATCCACTATATGCCAACTGTGAACAGCACATCTGCCGCTTGTCCATGGAAAAGCTAAAATACAGTACATTATATTTTTAGTAATCACAAGCCCAAAGCCGATTTGTATTGCCCCAGCTGATCTCTGGCGTAATTCAGGTCCACTCCCAATTTAATGGACAATCCCCTAGTTCCCCTAATTCGCTAGTAGGCACATCTCAGTGAAGAGATGCGACTGTAAAACAGGTTCTACAGTGGCAATCTTTTAGCCAAAAACTGCTGTTTTCTTCCTCCAATTTTTATTTTTTAGAGTTTTCTCAGTTTTGCAGAGCCTTTTCTCCCTTTCATTTGCAGATTTTTTTTCCCTAAGCCAAATGTTTTCATGACTGTAGACATTATTGTAACAGGTAGGCAGTCAAACTAATGTACAAAGTACTTTGATAATAGTATTTTAACCTTAAGGTGTGATGGAATTTCACTCCTTCAGATGCTTGAAATATATCTAACAAAACAAAACAAAATAGCAGATAGTTGTTCAGCGCACAATGCTGGAAAACTTGCCTGTATCCCATCCAATATCTTTATTGGGTTGAGCTCCTTGAGGATATTGACAACCTCATATTGAATTTCAGTAAACAAGGATACAAACCGCCCATTGCAGAGGACAAGGTGGAAGGAGATGTAAAGCTACCAGAAAACAGGTGGATAGATTCAAACCTGCTGTAAAATACATACAGCTCCTCAGTTAGAATTATGTTGGGGCAAGCGACCTGTAAGGATCTCTTGTATTTGTTGATTAAATGGAGATCTTTCAATTTGCTGCAGGGATTCCCCTGAAGATTATGCTTTCCAATTTGCAAGGGATATTCTGTCTGCTATGATTTCCCATTTTTGCTTGAACAGAGGAATGTTTCTTACTGAACCAGGGCTTACTCTGCTTCCAAATTCGTAGCAGATCTTTGATGTACACAGCCTCACAGAATGAAATGCAGAAGAGTAACAAGCTGGTTCATAATTTGAAAGACTTTAATGACTGCTTGTAGGCCCTTTCCACTGTTGTATAGGTTGAGGATATCCCTGTCTTGCGTTGAAAAAATAATGTGCTGTAAGATTTTGTAAAGCTCCATATTGAAAAAGGCACTGGTACAGTCAACCAAAAAGATGATTAACCCCTCAAGAAACTTTTTTCCAGCAATAGATGACCTCTGCAAATGACGATTAGACTCTATCCACAGCACCTAACTAAAATGAGAGAACTTATGTGGTGGGTCCAAAGGGTCTACAGATCTGAACCAGGAATGGCAAGTCAGGGGAGCAGCTCTTGTTTTAAATAGTTGTGTAGTGAACTGAGGAATCATTCATGCAGACACATATCCTACCTTTTTCGACCTGGCTGTTGCTGCTGAATCCCAATTTACTTTAAAGAGGCTGAACAGATCAATATCAAATTTGGAGTCCAGTGATGATTCCTTAAGCCAGGTGCCAGTAAAACATAGCACATACACATTAGCCACAGCTTGTCCAACCTATTAGTTAGATAACTGAAGTTGTCGAAGGTGAATAGCAGAGTGGAACTTTCAAGTCTCACTAAGGAATCTGCTCTTTCATTACACCTTTATGTGGCATGGAATAAAGTACAACCTTGATAAAGCAAGAGACCGTGTTGTGCAACCTAAAAAGGGTGGAATGCAAGGTGTTACAGAAAAAGATCATCTTTCATTAAGAAATTAAAAGCATTCAAGTGGTTCACACAACTAATAGGAAATGAGCAACCCTGTCTACCTTGATTGTAATTTAGTGAATTGACACAGATGTAACCTGCTTATTAAGTGCAGAGGGTGTGGTGAAAGTAGACGTAAAGATGATAGAAAATTGTAGGATAGATTCAAACCTGCAGTAAAATATATGCACTTTGAGCTCACTTGACTGTGATCGCAGCTGACATTTGCACAATTGCTTGCAAATTAATAGTAACTACTATTTCCATAGACTGTGGCTTTGCTCAAAGGGTTGAGCTCAGATAATTTAGCACACATATGAAAGTTGCAAAATGGTAATTACATCTGAATAGATGCAGTAATTAACAGTGTTAAGTAAAAAATGGCATTCATTTTGCATAACACACATTGTATTTCTCCCATATTTTTTCCCTTTTATTACAAAAAAAAAAAAACAGGTGAGTCATTCTTTATGTGAAAATCAAATCACAGTATGTATTTTAGTTTATAAAATGTTCTTGTCACCTATAAAATCAAGATCAGTAATCATAGTTTTTACGACCAATGGCAAACTTGCTCTAAGTAAGCTGAAAATATACAATCAAAATGCTCATATGCATAATAGCTCTCAGTAAAGGAAATGTCAAATCACTATGAACACAAAACAATCTGAGCACAAAAAATACTATTATTATTAAGTCTCAAAATTTTGAAGAAAACAGTTCCTCTTCTGTATTGCATAAAGGCGAGTTTTATGTAATGTAGTGAGACCCTTGTTTGCAGGACATATATATAACCCTCTGGTTCCTCCCAACAAGCCTATGGTGATTAAAGGAGGATTGGTGAGACAAGGTGAGTATTCTTTTTTTCCCAATTCTCCAAAATAGCCTTTGATGGGGGCGGGGGTTGGAATGCATGCCCCTCTGGAATAGATATAAACCCTGCACTATTAAAAGAGGGCTCTCTTTTGTTTATTATATGTTCAGATATGTATGTTCAAACTCAAGCACATTTTTGAAAAATCCAATTTGGCCAATTTGCTGAATGTTACCAAGAAATGTGATTAAATCCGAATTGAAATGTAAAAATTGCTACAGGTATATTCCAGCCACTATTATTATTGTAATGTATGTGCTTTGAGTAAAAGAGGAACTTGCTTAGATACCCTTGTTCAGGGGTGTCAAACTAACTCCTGAAGGGGCAGCAACAGGTCAGGTTTTGTGGTCTCCACATTGCCATCTCTATAGCTCTATATAAGCACTGATTACTCCACCTGTGCTCCTGTGTGGAGATAAGCAAAATCTAGCCTGTTGCTGGCCTTTCAGCAGGGAGTTTGGCACCTATTCCCCAGTTAGTTACCAGAGTATGGTTGCTGAATGGAACACACCACTATTATGAAGGAGGATCAGGATGAATCAGTCTGCACTACACTGCTTTAAACTATACTCTCCCCGTCTATAGGTCGGATCTGTGCCGAAGGTAGATTTCACCTGGATCTTGCTGATTCAATTTGGTTTACCCCAATACGGATTTGATTCAAATTATCTGGCTTGCCACTACCAATGATGGCAGTTGGCATTCCTTACATCACTCTCCTGTATATTGGTATAGAGGTCCCTTGTACCCTTACCGGGTCAGAGGCTCCCTCCTGTTCTGGTGAAGACAGCAGCGGGTCCAGGGGTGGACTGGCTATAGGGAGCACAGGGAGAATCCCTAGTGGGCTGCACTGCTTTAGGGTCACTTGGTTTGGGTGTAGGACACTCCAGCTCTTGTTCTGCCCTGGCAATGCTATAGCCTCAGCCTCATGGATGGGAGGCCATCACAGTATTTTTCCCTACAATACTAAAGCTTTAATACATCACATGGCATATCTCCCTCTGCTCATGATCTGTCCCTGAAATTCTAAAGCATCAGCATATCAACATATGCATTCATGAGCTGAGAAGTTCCTTGGGGGTGGGGCTAAGGAGCTTGTGGGCTGATGAGGACCTGTGCATTTCAGATTCTTGGCCCCAATCTGCCCCTGGGTGGGACCAATGTTGCTTGCCCATAGTGCTTGTTCACAAAAGAAGCAACATGAGACAGAGTGGCTGTTCAACTACTTTTTTGTGTGGTGCTGGAGAAGTAAAATGAAAAAGATATGCAAATTTGGAGCCCTGCTATGGCTTTTACTTGTGTTGTACAAAATTGAGCCCTATTATTGGCATTGGGTTTACAGTCCCTTTAAAATTAAAGTGGACTCCCCATAACTCCCTTCCACTTTTCTGTTTTAGGAGGATCCATATAGTGCCCTTCTGCTTTTACTTTAATCCTTTAAGTGCCACCCCCTGTTGCCAGACCACTTTTCACTATTTTGCGCTACACATGTTCAACCTTGATTTTCGAAGGGATTTTCAGGGATTTTGCAGGAAAATTATACAATGTTTTTTTTCGGCAGAGTCTTGGATTTACCATGTAATGTCTTGTGTATTGTGTCTTGCCTTGTCTTGTGTATTCTCAATACTTTTGGGTGAAATATGTGCAAAAAAAAATAAATCGATTTTCTGCAATTTGTAGTGTTTTTGTGTAATAAAAAATGTAATATAATGTGTAATGTGTGTAGCACCATCTTTAGCGTCCACGATCCTGGAGACCCTGTTCCTATCTACATACCAGAATATTTCATTGTATCCTTTTCTATATTGATTATATATAAGTGTGTTGTTAAATGGACGAATTGTCTTATATCATATATGTCATATATCCGCCGTTTATTTAAACTATGTCCTGATTTAAAGGTCCAAAGTGGGGAGGTACCTTGGATATATTTTTGCACCCAAGAAATTGCTTGAGCAAATACTTATGCTTTAGGTGTGCTTTAAGCCTATAGAACCATATATTAACCACACTAATGTTTTTCCATGACATGCCATACAAACTGGACACCACAGGCTTGATTCATTAAAGGTTTAATTCAAATTTTTGTGTGTTTTTTTTAGAAAAAGGTGCGATTTTTTTCACACAAAAATTCCAAGTTCGATTTAACAACCTTAAACACGGTTTGTTTTTCGCTTTTGCTAATTGAATTCGAGTGTGAGAAATAGCACTCAAAAATAATTTTTGTGGAATTTTTGAGTGCAAAATTATTCTAGGAATTCAGGTGCCATTGAATGGCTGCACACAGTTAAATTCAAGTGTTTCACACAATTTTTTTTTTACAGAAGCTTTCAGGAGGGGGAAAGTTTGTTTTCTAACATCCACCATGGAGTCCTTCTACCCCCTGGAAAAAAAAGCCCATAGCTCACCATAGGGAGGCCTAAGAACACGAAACTGTGTAAGATGATATTTAATATAGACTACCACAAATATTAGCAAAGACATTTATATGAAATAAATCATAGTGGCACACACAGGACAGAGGAACAGAATGGATGAGGCTCAATGTGCTTTCTGTATGAGTACAGCATGGTTAAAACTATCTCGGGACACCATGAGCAAGACACATGAGGACAATAACATGTGCAATGTTCAATTGTTATGTAAACAGTACATAAAGCCAGGACAACATAAATATACCAGACAGAAAAATGACCATCCCTCGCCCCTGGGCATCCCACACAAACACCCACCTTTATGGAAGTCTTACAGCCTATTCTCGGTGCTCCTGTGCCCAGCTAAGTGTAGAAGCGCACCACAGACTGCAAGGAGGCCAGCGATATGCTGAGACCCGTGAATATGGTGTGGGACCTCAGAAAGGTGTGTATTTGTGGGGGTCCCTGGGGTTTCACACAGCAGAGCTCCCCCTAATGGGGATGCCCCAGGAGTTGTAAGTTGCCCGTCTGTATTTTAAATGAGCTTTTAGACCCCATGGCCTTTTAAAGTGGACCAACACCCAGGATTTTGACTATCCTGGGTATTGGTCCACTTCCCCGGGGCACCCCGATCGGGGGTGCCCAGCTGTGTGAAACCCCCCAGAAAGCCCCCAAAACTCACCTCTCCCCGCTCCCACGTGGCCGCGCCGTCCAATCGGCGCCGACGGACAAGCTGATTGACAGCAACGTACAAGCAGCTTGCCCGTCGGCGCCTCCCGCGCGTCACTCTTGACGTGTGCGCGCCCGTGACGGCCATTCAGAGACGGCCGGCGCGGGCACGCGCACGCCTAGAGGGGCGCGAGGGAGACCAGGTAGGTGGATTTGGGGTGTTCAGGGGGGGTTCACCCCGCGGGACATCCCGATCTCGGATGTCCCGCGGTGTGTGAGGTGATCGGCCCGGGAATCTTATAGATTCCCGGGCCGATCACCTCAGGGTGTTGGTCCACTTTAATATACACCAATCACTGCCACGAAATGCGCTAGAGTCTAAAAGGCTCCCCGGTATCCCCGCTGATGTGTGTGCTCCCACACCTATCCATTCAGATAGTCCAAATGCAGGGTGGCATGCACTCCACAGGGAAACCCAGGATGTGGCTGACGCCGCTCCCTATGCTGATACTGAATCCAAAATGGCTTTATGCCTTACATTAGTATACACGACATAAAGCACTGATTGAATAAGCGCATGCACCATGGGAACAGTGGAAAGGTGACAGGAGTGGGAGATCTGGGGGGTTTAAATCAGCAGGGCATCAGGATGCCTGTAGGGCAAGGACATAAACAATCCTGGCGGTCCATTTTAAAGTGGAACAAGACCCGCAATGCCCGTCGGTGAAACCCCGCAGAATGTCACTATTCACCTCCTCCTCGTTCCAGTGGTGCATGCCTGGGCTTTCATCCAATGAGAGCCATCTATCATGACCATGTCATTCGGCAGACGGCTCTCATTGACTTCAGTGGGGAGGGCGTGCTAATGCATCCCCAGCGGTGCACGCTCCAGCCTGAGCCTATATGAATGGCTAGGACAGGAGCAAGCACATTCCACTGGGGGGATGCGCCAGCATGCGCTCTCCACTGAACCGAATGAGAGCCTCCTGACGTAATAACATAGTCATGGCAGATGCCTTGCACTGTACGAGAGCCTGTGCATGAGGTGAGGAAGAGGTGAAAGAATAATGACATTCCAACTCAATATGCCATGGGAGAAAACCAGCGTACAACCCTGGAATATTTGAAATTCCAGGTCCAGACCACATGGGTGGGGTTCCACATGAAAGTGAACCCCAACCCATTTTAGCTTGCTCTGGAGTCTAACAAACGCCTAATCTGGCCAAATCACTATCTCTGGGCCATCCTGCTGTGTAAAACCCTCAGGGATCACCTGTATACTTACCTTACCCGTGAGCATCCCAGGTTTACCACAGCCAGACAGTCTAGTTGCAGGAGCACACACATCGGAGTCGGAGGGAAACGGTGGATGCTGTCCACTCCCCGCTCTCTATGCCTTGCTCTGTGGATAAGCAGAATTCTATGCCCTGCATTAAAGTGGACCAAAAGGGTCTACAGATTCCATAAGGATTTGTGAATAGCTGGCAAACGTATACCCCCAGCTGGAGGCTAACAGGGATGCAGCCATCGGGGCCTTAGCTGATGAGACCTCTCGACGGCTGAGCAAAGCAGAATGGAGCCAAGTGCACTGACTGCCTGTGCATGTGCGGTTGGGTTGGCAGTCGTGTAAGTTTTAAGGCAAACTGGGGAGTTTCACATAGTGGGTCATCCCAAATAAAGTACCAAAACCCAGGATATTTCAAATCCCAAGTTTTGGTGCGCTTTAATATGTTTGGTGAGTATACCGGTCATCCCAGGGGGATTCACAGAGCTGTGCAAGTGACATGACACAAGGGGCCCACTGGGACTCTGTCGCCCAGGGGCCCACAAAGCTGGCCCTGGATGCAACAGCTAAGAAACATTTAATGTGTTTTGAAAATGTAAGTTCATCAGTTCTATCTAGGGCGGCCAAACACGCACCATTACAAATATCTCCCTGCTAATGATGACACTCAGGACAACACTCACTGTTAATCAACAAACTACCCAAATAAATGGGTACAATAACAATAGATGTAAAGCAATAAAAAATAAACACTGCCAAAAGGGTACCTAAACCATCATCACCAAAATGTATGCACCAAACCAATGCAAAGTGTAAAATTAAACATAATTAAACATTAACAATGACATCTACTATTACACATCAATCAGAAAGTCCGGGAAAACAAAGCAAAAAAAAAAAAAAACAGAACAAAAGGCAACAAGGGAACAAGAATGGCTATCTCTTGCAAATTGCCCGCAAATGGCTAGAAAGTGGGTGATTGCGTTAGCGATTTCCTAACTTTGCATAGATAGAGCAAGGTTTAAAGTGGATCTATCACCATTTTTGATGGCCCTGGGTTTTAAAAGACTTCTAGGCCAGCTGTTTAACTCCCCTGGGTGCATCTTGATTTGTGGACCATGCACGCACAGGCGACCAGAAGGGTGAATCATGAGGGCGATCTGGGGGTTTCACACAGCGGACTCCAACCTCCCTGGTGATAATTCCACTTTAAAGGGATTGTACTCCCAACAGCAATAGTGAGGCAGCAATCAGTTTACCTGATGCCTGTCCTATGTGCCACTCCCCCCATTCCCTGCAGTCATGCAGAGGCCATAGCAGGGATATAAAATGTGCCTTCCTTTCAATTCTATATCTCCAGAACCACACAAAAAAGTGATCTAACAGCCACTTTGTTCTTGGTGCGCTCAGACACACATAAGACACATATAAAATTGTCCCCCACGGGCACTGCCCCAAGCTCCCACTCCCTGCAGTAAGCTAAATCAATACAAAGCCTAATAATATCACATCATGGTTCCCTAAGGAAGGGACCACGTTTGGTCCCGGAACGCGTGGTTGCCGCAGGCGGGATATCTGGACTGTAGGCCCCCCTTCCCCTTGGATATCCACAGTGGTGATGTGTCTTTGATAAATACTTCTTTCTTTCTCCTTTGTTATATGCTGTAAACAGCTAGTTTTGCTTAGCTTTGTTACTCTAAAATGGACCGGTCTTTGGTGAGGGTTGAGCCTAGCACTTTCTTACGTCTAAATATAGTAAGCACTGGTGCTTTTTGTCAACATTGGGCATTAACCCATCTTTTGGAGCAATACATATTGTTTATATATTGAATTTTTTATAGGAGTTGCACTGGCACTTTATGGTTAGTATCAGCATATAAGCTTCACTGTACATTAGTCCTTTTTTAAAATTTGCACTATTGTATACGGGTAAAATTAGCTTTGTATATGGAATTAGATAGGGTCATTATACATATGTGATATTATTTGGATTTGTATTGATTTAGCTTACTGCAGGGAGGGGGAGGTATGTTGTACTGAAGGTAGCATGGCGAGTCACAGTATTGAACCCTTTTAGCTAGCAACCAACCCTAGAACACGTCTCTAAAATCTAGTTTAAAACAGAGGAACTGCTACCTTGCACTTTTGTATCTTTAGGATTTGTGCAAGCACCTGGTGGGGGGGGGGTCTTTATTCTTTAAGCCTCCCTGTCCCCACATGTGCTACACCTGGGGTATAGGGCAACCTCAGGTAAGATGCTTCCAATGTATACATTAATATTTATAATCTATTCATAGAATAGAGTTAGGACTGCGCCTAGACAGAGACACAGTTGGTTTTGGTGGTGCAGCTTTAAAATCCATGTGCACATGTGTGCAAACCAAGACCTCTGTTTATAACTAGATTTTAGTGACAGATAGGATTGGTTGCTTGCTAATGGGATTCCTTGCTAACAGGGTAGAGTGCTGTGGATACTTTACGATTAGCCCCTTATTATATATATATATATATTATTTGGTATTGTATATTTTTGCGTAACTAATGTAAAAAACAACATAAAACACAATGTTACTAATTTAATTTGCCCGTAAATGTGTAGACATGCTGATTTTTCTTTTCTACCTGCTTATATTTAATCTGCTTTGTCATTTTAGCTAGTAAAAGAGCAGAAGATATATAAAATCACCTCCATCCAGTTGAGAACATCACATAGATTTAGATAATGGAATGCTGAGCGGATACAGGGATTACTTCCAGATTAATATCTGCAAGAGGACATTTTTGAATAAACACAGCTATCTGTTGTGCTGTGAAAAAGATTTTAATCATAAAAATTAAAGTGTTCGCTGCTGACTATGCAATACATTACTCGGAAGGCTGTTTTTTGTGCTTTTCCTTTTATTTTTAAAGAACAGGCTTGTTTTATTGTATTCAATATTTTTTTTGTTCACCAAACAAGCCACAATCCCTGTTGCAAAACAGTTATTCACAGTGATTATATAAACTATTTAGAGACTTTTTTTGCCAATTGCAAATTAATCAAGAATGTTTTATTTTTTTTAAATATAAAAACAAATATAAAAAGGGGATTAAATGGAGGTTCAAAACTATGTACAAGGGACGAGCTAAAAAATAATGTGACAGGCTCTCAGTTTAGTTAGGTGGGTGGCTCCCCACCTGGCCACATCAGCAATGTCCCCCAACAACATGTAAAAAGCAGTTATTACCTTCTGCAGCCGCTACTGAGCCTCGTCTATGTATCCTGTAAGTGACAAAAACAAACAATTAGTGTCTAGCCTCTGCCTCCTGCAAACCTATTGAAGAAGGCATGTTATTGAAATAGTCACTAGTCTTAGAATTGACTAGGCTGGTGGGGTTGTCAGGGTTGTGGAGCCACCCTTCTCACTGGGGCCTGCCACTTCTCGGGGTCCAAGTCTGTAGTTCACAAAAAAAGATCTATTAGCAAATGTGTTAGAACTGTGAATTTGGATTGTGTTGTGTGTGGCATATCACCCACCTGCTTGTTGGGGTTGCTGGAGTGGTGCACGTGCTTCCCCTGGCTGTTCACCCACTGGGAATTCCTGGCCATCAAGACGCAAACATCCCAACAATCCACAAGGTAACACATATGTGTGAATGTCCTACTTTGTGTGGTTGTGTGTGATGCTCATACCATTATTGATTCGTCTTCCTCCCTGACCAACATCTGTGCCTCCTCCTCTGCAAGTTGGTCCAGTTGAGCTTGGGGCTCACTTGCAGAGGAAGGCGAGGATGTTGGAACCCCTGCAGCCTCCCTACACGTCCACCAGGTGTTTCCAGCATTGGACAAGCAGTGTGGGCTTTTCTCGCTTAACACATGATAACACAATTTTTTTTTTTTCCTTTTTAAGAGTCGAACTGCCTTGCATATGCAATACAGCAGTTGGAAAGGGCATCTGTTACCTTTTGTTGTGTGGTGAGATGATCATAGGTTTTCTTGTGAATGTTAGTAGTATAAAGTAAAATTAGCAAGAGTAAGTTAGAGTCAGGCTGCTGTATTTTGAACATAAAAACTCAAATTATGTCTGCTGCATGCAATCATATAGTGATCTTATATTGAAAATAAAACACACAAAATGCTATAGGAAATTATTACCCATTGTTTGGAGGGCTATTATCTTACCTTTTGACAATAATGGACATTTTAAAAAATTCCATCGAAAGTGGAATTAAATTATGCCAATGTCGCAGTGCTCTATCATTTAGTAAAATAACAAATTAATAATTACACTAAATAAAAATGTAATTTGCAGTCAGACCTAATTTATGCATTGTGGAATCTGGGCGGCACGGGGGCTCAAATGTTAGCACCCAAATGTTACAAAAAAAGCTCTTGGATTTAAATTGTGTCTTAGATACTCCATGTATAATTCTGGGAGATTTGCATGGCTGCTTCTCGAAAACATAATGAAAAGTAAGTTGGCATCTAAAGTGTTTGTTAGCTAGGCACATTATAAACAATTATGTATTGCATTATTCCATCCAGGGGCGGACTATCCATAGAGAGGCTCGCAACAATTCCCGGTAGGCCACACAGCTTTGGGGCCAGTTGGGCTGCTGCTTTTAACATTCACACTAAATGGGGGGGGGGGGGGGGGGTGGGCTCAGCATTAATGTCCCGTGCTGTCCAGGAGCTTTTTTTGGCCCCAGTATGCCACTGATTCTATCATATCCTTATCATTATATGTAGATTATTAATAATTAACTTATTTTCGCAGTGCTATATTTAACTATATATTATTAGTACTACACAATATAAATATATATGTTAAGCTATACCAAAAGATAAAAGAACTTGGAAAAACCACCCTGCCAACCCTTTATCGTGACTGCAGTTTCACAGCCATTTTACCACTACATGTTTGCTTTAAGTACTTTTGAACTTGACAAATCTGCTTGAGAACTTGGAGTATGACTCTAAAAGGTGTTCCATCCTTGATCGTCTGAACTGCAGCAACAAAGTAATGGTCTCAGAGAAATCATAAATCCTATTCTTAGAATAAAGTTGTAAGGACATTTATTAGAATGGTAAAGTACACATGTTTTTTTTAGGACAGCTGTAAAATCAGTCAGACAGATCTTAACGTGCTTACACTTATTGCCTTCTATTTTTATTTCCACTGTATTAGAGAGAAGGTCATCACGAGCATCACTCAGCATGTCAAAATTGTAAGAAATGCATCTAGAGCCAAATTATTTTATGAAATTTTTATAAGTGCTTATTTTAAACATGTTTAAATATCCAAAAGGGTTCTGTCATTTAACAATTATTTAAAAAAATTATGGAAAAGATTGGCTCACCCATAGAACTGCTGTTTTGTAACACTTACCACTGGGTAAAATTTTTTAAAATTAGAATATTTTTCACATTTTTGTATGTGGAATTTAAAAGACTGTCCAAACTCAAAGCACATGTATTTAATTACATGTAAGAGAAGTGTCTTGTGCTATTGAATGTCTTTAGAATAGAATGAAACCTCTTGCTGCTGCAGGAGAATCCCCTCCTATGTCGGTGGAAAAAGCACCTTTCCTCTAACCTTAGTAGATGCCCTCGAGTTATGGTTACACCCTGGGGTATAAATAGATTGTGAGACAGATCTTTGTATTGACCCCGAATATATTTATACATAGTTATTAGATCACCACGGGTACTCTAGTCCCTGCACTCCTTTTATTAACTTTGTTAATGTTGTTGAGCTTATTGTTAACTTAACCCCTAGGTCCTTTTCCATTGTTGTTTTACCAAGTGTTTCTTTATTTAGTATGTAATCATGACACACATTTCTCCTTCCCATTGCATAACCTTACATTTATCTGTGTTAAACGTCATTTGCCATTTAACTGCCCATGCTTCCAAATTATCTAAATCTGTTTGTAGCTGCCTGCTGTCCTCTTTTGTTTGAATTACTTTACACAGCTTAGTATCATCTGCAAAGATTGAGACTTTACTGTTTAATCCGTGCCCAATGTCATTTATATATATTAATATATATTTATATATATTGAAGAGAATTGGTCGCAGAACTGACCCTTGTGGTACTCCACTAGTAACGGGGACCCAATCTGAGTGTGTACCATTGATAACCACCCTCTGCTTCCGATCATTAAGCCAATTTCTCACCCATCTGCACACCCAAATCCAAGAATCCTCATCTTTTGTACCAGCCTTTTATGTGGCACAGTATCAAATGCTTTAGAAAAGTCAAGATATATGATATCCAATGACTCCCCCGATCCAATCTTGAACTTACCTCCTCATAAAATCTGATTAGGTTTGTCTGGCAGGAGCGTTTCCTCATAAATCCATGCTGATATGGACTAATAAGGTCATTTTCCCCAAGATGCTCCAGGATAATATTCCTTAAGAAACCTTCAAACAGCTTGCCCACCACAGATGATAAGCTCTGTAGTTCACAGGTTCCCCCCAGATCCCTTTTTGAATATTGTCACCACTTTTGCCAGGCGCCAATCCCTCAGGAAAAGCCCCTGTAATTATTGAATCCACAAATATCAGAAATAATGGCTTGTCTATTACTGTACATAACTCCCTTAAAACACGAGGCTGTATGCCATCTGGTCCCAGTGACTTTTTTTGTTGTTTATTGCCCCCTTAACCTTTTTGTTTAGCCACATCAGTTTACACGTGTGTCTAACAATTTTATTCCTGTAAGATATATATCTATCACAATAAAAATTAAGGATTTCTTTAAAAGTATCACATGTAGTGTCCATGCTTTTGTTTTTAAGTACATTGTCCCAGTCAATGCACTTTAGGGCTTCTCTAAGCTGGTCAAACATTGCCTTTTTGAAGTTCTGCATTTTTGTGGCTGCTTGACAGGGCACCCTAGTGACTTTGGGCATCCTTTCTTCCTCTTCCTTAGAAATCTAACCACAGAACTAAGCTTCAAATTCCTCACTTTCTTTGTAGATTCTTACTGTATTGCATTTGTCATTCTGTCACTTCCAGTGCTTTCATCAGAACTGCTATTGTGTGTGTGTGTTACATGTCTCACCTTGCACAGACAAGCTTAGCTCTCTGTGCAAGTTGCTGTATGAGCATTTTTGTATCTATTTAGGGGGTAATTACTAAAGGATTCTCCGGCATCCACCGGGCTTGCACATTCACCAAGTGAAATTTGGCCTGTTTCACTGGTGAAGTCCATGATTGTTTGTATTTATTTCTACTTCAGTTTGGCTCGGTGAATGCTGGCAAATACTTTTGCATTCGCCACATTTTAGTGCGAACCGCATGGGAATTAATGTTATTTAGGGAAAGATTGTGGCTTTTGTTTTTTTATTATCCTTAACTTATTTTTTGAGCGTGAACATTAGAAAGTTACCCAGTGTGTGAAAAACAACTAATAAAAATGTTTTACATGACTTTTGTATTTTCATAGAAACTTTTATTCTTGAACTTTTCAAACAACTCAGACACTTCCAAGGTACCCCACATATATACTGAGATGGCGACATATGCTATAAAATGGTATGTGTTTTCAGAAAGAATTCTTTTTGCTAATTAATTCTGCCACAGCATATTGTCGGCATTCTCCAATCCAATGTTCAATGAAAATACCTGTGACTTTCACCAGCAAATTGCTGTGCAAACACAACAAAATGCCTTGCAAAAGTCTGTGTTCACCGATGTTCGCTGCAGTAAGTTTTGCTTACTCTTCGGTCTGTCACATATCGAATGGTCATATTGAACAGTAGGGAACATAATAAATCATCCCCTTAATGTAGATATGTTTCCTTTTTTAATACACTTTGGAAATAGTCTAAACTGACTCATCAGCTGTTCCTAGAGCTGTATATACACAATACAATTAACAGTTAGCTTTTAAAGGACAAAGGACTATGGTCAGAAAAAAAAAACATTTGGCCAAAGTACCAACATGGGCCAGGCAGTGACTTCTATTCAGGTGCATCCGTTTGGCGGGCTTCATCTTGGTCAAACCAGTGCTTGTGTACTGATTCCAGGGTGCTGCCAATTTAGCTACCCTGCCAGCATCTGTAGTGAATCTCCTGAATAGTCTCTCTCCAGTGACATCAGTAATTCTCCTGTGGAATCTCCCTCCAGTGATATTAATCACGTGGGAGTTCTCCACAAAGACTCATCTGTGGTTTAAAAGCTTCCCTGCCCTTTGGCCTGGCTTTTCAGGACCCCAAGGGATCTGCGCCCCCTACACTACAGATTCAGCCGGTGTGGTTGCAAATGCAAGGAACATTAAAGCCTGCTGAACCTGGAGGCAGCCCCTTGACCAAGGGAGCCTGAATGGAGGACACTGTCTGGGGAGAGGGGGGGGGGGAGAAAGATGCTAAGAGGAGAACTTTTTATGTTTGTTTTTTATGTATATATATATATCCTTCAGCTCTGATGCCACAAATGGGTTAACTCCTGCTGCTGGTCGCCTCCAGTCCGTATTGTCTTCTCTATAGCCAGTCCTCTAGTTCTTGTTGCATTCTTTACTGCCACCAAGCATCTGCTTGGTCCACTGCCACTAAATACTCCATCATTGCTGTCAGTTGTCACTAGAGTTGAGCGAACTTTTGAAAAATTTGATTCGGCTGATTCGCCAAATTTTCCGGGAAAAATCGTTTCGGTCCAAATTTATTTTCGACGAATTGCTATTAAAAACTGCTATTTCTGGGTGTCCGAGAGCCTCCATAGGGTTGCAGAACGTTTGCTTGGCTGTAACATGCATAGGATGCATGCTGGGTTAGTGATATACTATTGTAAAGAAGTATGACATGCAGATCAGAGGAGTCGCTATTAGATTCGCTGACGCAGAGCGGCACAATTACAGAGCCTTGAGATGGCATCAGCATGATGAGCCCATATATTGCCTGAAAGATACACAGTGGAGTTGGCAGCAGCAGCATAGGGAGCTCATATATTGCCTGAAAAACACATTGGAGCTGGCAGCAGCATTAGAAGCCCATATATTTCATGAAAAACACACCCTGGAGTTGGCAGCAGCATAGGGAGCCCATATATTGCCTGAAAGACACACCCAGGAGTTGGCAGCATCAGCATAGGGAGCTCATATATTGGCTGAAAGACACACATTGGAGTTGGCAGCAGCATTAGGAGCCCATATATTGCCTGAAAAACACACCCTGGAGTTGGCAGCAGCATGAAGAGAACATATACAGATTTTCAGCACATATATCTTACCCGAAGAATATTAATAAAAATTAAGATTAACGTAAAGCATTTTCTCAATAATTACTTGTGGTCTGATGCGGAGGAATGTCTAACTGGAGAGCAGCGCCTTAGATCTGTTTTGCACTATCCATATTTCTTTAGTGTTGGTCTGGCCCCATGATCGATCTACTCTAATGCATCAGGCATTGGTGGGTGGAAATCTTGGCTGATCCATGCCCGATTCATTTCCACGCAGGCCAGTCTCTCAAAAAAACATTTTTCAAGCGAACTGGAGCACATCGAATTGCTCTCATCAGAGCATCACATACGCACATCTAAGAGTTTCATCACGTTGTTCCTGTTAAAATCTTCAGGGCCTAGTTACTACTTAGTGAAAGGCCATAGATAGTTACACACCTGCTGCTGTAATCGACAAATCCTGTTTTAAGTGTAGTGTAGCGTTTTGTCCTCCCCTCATATACGCAGTAAGTATGTCAGGCAGAGAAGTGCCAGGATGGGCACAGAGAAGTAGCAGAGGCCTAAATTTATCAAGCAGAGGTTGCAGCAGACTAGGGGTGAGTGGCAGCAGGAGTCTCAGTGAGAGGCCTGATCTCCCAGTATCAGCTAGCGGTCGTGTCTTGACCAGCAACCCATCTGCCGTCATCCATTGGTTAACACGATCATCGACTTCATCACATGTGACATCTGACACCCCCATTCAGCTGTCGGTTATATCTTATGCTTTGGGTTCAGTTCCACTATTCAGTGAGGACGATCTGATAATCAAAAAAATCAGCAGCTACTGCCCAGCCAAGTAGCGGAGAAGACACTCGCCGCTTCTTCCACTAGGTGGGCAAGTAGTGATGAGGAGAGTGGTGTGGGAGGTGGTGTTGCAAGCGTTTTGGCTCCTTAAGCAGACACTGTTGAGGAACCTGAGGAGGACATCAGTGAGTTTTGAGGGTACTTTTAAAGGCTTGGAGTGATGGAGACTGATGGATTTAGCGGTCAGCATGGTGGCAGAAGGGGAATGTATGGAGGCAAATGTGCTTGGGGTAGACCACTTGCTGCGCGGCAGGCTACCTTCCCAGGAGGTAGTGGAAGAGGGTCCCTGGAGCCGTCGGCGGCGGCGGCGGCGGCAGCAGCAGTGAATTAGTGCGGACTGTTGATAGGAAAATAAGCTACTCGGCGATGTGGCAGTTTTTCATCAAGCATCCGCAGAAGGTTAACATGGATATATGAAAGATATGTAGGCAGAAGGTGAAGTGTGGCCAGGGTCCCAATGTTGGACCCACAGCCCTGCATCAACATTTGCAGCATCACCATAAAGCGGCCTGGGAGAGTTGGCTCCAAAGTGGTGGTCCAGCCTTCTGCATTACCCAGTGGCACTCCGCTCCCTGTTCCAGCCAGCCAAGGCTCCACCACCTCCTGTGTGTCATATCCATCCTCTGTCATTCCAGATGCTCCTCCTCCTCTTAATCTGAGTCAGTCATTCTGCCAGCAATCCATTGGCCAAGCCATGTCGAAGAGACAACAGTATGTGCCCACTCATCCAACGTGCAGAAGCTAAATGTGCTCCTGTATAAGTTGCTGGTGCTACATTCCCTCCCTTTTGAGGTGGTGGACCTTTCAGAGAATTGATGGCTTGTGCCGAGCCGAGGTGGAGAGTCCCATGCTGTCATTTCTTTGGGAAGAAGGCAGTACCAGCCCTGTACAATTTTGTTGAACAGAAGGTGGGCCAGTCCTTTAGCCGGTCAGTGTGTACCTAAGTGCATGGCAGTGCCTACGTCTGGAGCTGTAACTACGGTCAGGGACAATACATATCCTGGGTGATTGTGGTTCCTGCACAACCACAACAGCAACTTGGACAGGTCCCTCCGCTGTGGCCCCCATGCTCCTAGGCCATTGTGCCTGTGACAGTGCACTTGCCCTTTGCAATGGTGTCACAGAAAAAAGTGCCTAATTGTCAATTACATATTAATTGTTAACATTTATCTTATTTAAACACATTTATAATGTATATGTATAGTTTATATGTATTTTTAAAAAATATATATTTTTTTTATTTTTTTATATATATTTTTTCCATTGTCTTTTTTAAATATTTTTTACATTTTTTTACAAATTTTTTTGTTCATTTTTTATTTTATTTTTTTGCATTTTGTTTTTTCTAAATATTTCTTTTTCTGTATTTTTTTAAAATTTTGTCATTTTTTTCAGTGCCCTTCCAGCCTACCATGTGTGCAGGTCAGGGCGGTTTCACGCTGTTTGCCTTGAGCCATGGAGTCACACATGGGAGGAAATGCTAAAAATCATAAATCTCCACCAAAACTACAAATGGGAACCATGGTGACTGACAATGGGAAGAACATCTTGTCTGCCCTGCGACAAGGAAGCCTGAGCCATGCGCCCTGTATGCCACACGTGTTCAACCTAGTTGTCAAGCGTTTTCTGAAGTCTTCCCCCCATCTGCAAGACATCCTAACAACGGGAAGGAAACTTTGCATGCACTTCAGCCACTCCTACACCGCCAAGCACACCCTTCTTGAGCTACAGCGTCAGAACGGTATCCCCCAACATAGACTGATTTGCAATGTTTCCACCCTCCATATGTTGGATCGACTATACGAATTGAAAAAGCCATCACTGATTTCTTGATGGTCCAAGCGGATAGGGGGACTCCCCTGTGTAACTTCAATGTTAACCAGTGGCAGCTCATACGTGACACCTGTCGTTTGCTCAGGCCCTCTGAGGAAGCCAGTTATTAGTCAGTGGCCAGGACTATGGGATGAATGATGGGATTCCACTGCTTCATGTACTACAACACATGTTGGAAACCATGGCTGGTCAGGGCACTGGAGACATAGCGCCTACATTTCACGGCCACATGAAGCCTGTGGGGGCTGAAGTGGAGGAGGAGGAGGAGGGGGTGGGGCACAGCGAAACACAGTTTAGGTTTGACAAAATGGCCATTTTATCTAGTCATCTGACAGGAGAGGAGGAGCAGGAGCAGCAAGAGGAGCGAGAGGGTTGTGAGGAAGGCGAGACAGAGGGCCCATACACACCGTGGCAGTATGCAGTGGAGATGGAGACAGGTAGTCACTTGCACAAATGGCACGATGCATGCTCACGTGCTTGCGTAGTGACCGCAGAATTGTCTCCATTTGTCAGCGGGATGACTTCTGGCTCTCCAACTTATTGGATCCTCGCTACCGGCACAAAATGGGGGAATTTTGTACACCCACGGACAGGGAGGACAAACTGACCTAGTACAGAGACATTCTACGTAGTCAGTTGGCCGATGCCTCTCTGCTCCATGGTCCATACTGTGATGCCCAGCGGGACACCAGCCTTCTGTAAGCAGGCAACCCCAAATCTCCACCTCCGCTTCTGCCTATAGTCAAGCCCCTGTTTGCTGGGACGCTAGGTACACAGTTGCCACCAGGTCTTAATAGGTGCAAAGGATGGCTGCTTACGGTGAAGGCCGATGAACCACGAGGGTATCCCGAAGCCGAGGTCGTTCACAGGTAGTCAATCCGGAGGGTGCGTCAGAGTACAGGGATGAGACAGGTGCGTAGTCAGGAGTAGCCAAAGGGTCAAGCCAGGAGGTCAGAGATTGCGGGGTATCCAGAGGGGCAGGCAGGTTCGTGGTCAGACAAAGCAGAGGTCGGTACAGGAAGCAGACAGGAATGGTAGATCAAGCCGGGTCGGAATCAGATAACAACAGAAACAGAATCACACCCTAATCACAAGCAACCCGCATAGTGAGGCTAATCATGAGCAGCAGAAAGTCCTGGAGCAGGCCCTGAACCAGCAGGTAGTGTCATACCTTGACATGACCATGCAAATGCACCTTGAGGACCCGCTGGACTTCTGGGCAGCCAAACTTGACTTGTGGCCGCAACTGGCAGAGTTTGCCCTGGGAAAGTTGCCCAGCGAGTAGTGTGCCATCTGAGCATCTGAGGTGTTTAGTGCGGCGGGGGCCATAGTCATGCCAAGGAGAACTCTGTCCACGAAAAGTGTGGAGAGACTCACCTTTGTGAAGATGAATCAGGCATGGTTCAGCCAGGATTTCCACCCACCAATGGCTGATCCATGGTAGTAGCTGATGCATGGTAGCTCCTTATGCTGCTGCCAACTCCAGGGTGTGTCTTTTAGGCAATATATGGGCTCCCTATGCTGCCTGCTGATAGGTAGCATGTGACCCCTACCCAGGATTCTTTGCCCCATGCGACATGTCCTGACATGTGGATCCACCATTTTAGATGGACTGTACAGCAGTAAATGGATTTTTAAGATAGCGATTCGAGCGATCAAATCGCGGTGATATTCGGAATCGTAACGAATCGAATATTTCATGAAATTCGTTCGCTCATCTCTAGTTGTCACCTAATTGTCGCCTCCTTCTGTACTTCCATCAACTGCCCTCCACTCCATGCCATCTTTTCTATTGTTGCTAATCATCCCCTGTTGCCAGCCATGAGTAGGTCTGCACACAACAACCAGCATTCGGTGGCGTGAGTCCACTGTAAAACACTATGGCCAAGTGTGAGCCTGAGTGGGCCCCTGAAGATGCCAGGGGCCCTGGCAATTGCCCAGGTTTGCCCTGTGCTGGCGCCGACCCTTGTTACAAGGATCCACTATACTAGTTTATGCCTTGTGGTGGCACAGAGCTATTGTATCCGGCATTTGGGAGTACAAAATGGTGGATAATGGTAAGTATCTAGTCTGTGGGCTTCCAAACTAGATTGTCTCTGCTTTGGCTCATCACTAGGGTGGTGAGCTTTGCGTGTTTGGGTCCCAAACTTTGCGTGTTAGGTTCCTTAGCAAACTTTGCATGTTCAGGTCCATACCAAACTTTACGTGTTCGGGTCCGTACCAAACTTTTTAAAACAACTGTCCTTATTAGGACATTTATTTAGGAAAAGCATTTTTAGTCAGGGCTAGATATAGGTTAAAGGAGCAGTGCCAGTACTCTGGTATTACTGCAGCAGTGTCAGTAATCTGTAATTGCATCTCAGTGTCAGTACTCTGATAGCACTGCAGCAGTGTCAGTACTCTGGTATCACTGCAGCAGTGTCAGTACTCTGATAGTACTACAGCATTGTCAGTACTCTGATAGTAATGCAGCATTGTCAGTACTCTGATAGTACTGCAGCAGTGTCAGCACTCTGAAATAGAACAGAATTGTCAGTACTCTGATAACACTGCAGCAGTGTCAGTACTCTTGTATTACTGCAGCAGTGTCAGTACTCTGTAATTGCATCTCAGTGTCAGTACTCTGATAGCAATGCAGCAGTGTCAGTACTCTGGTATCACTGCAGCAGTGTCAGTACTCTGATAGTACTGCAGCATTGTCAGTACTCTGATAGTAATGCAGCATTGTCAGTACTCTGATAGTAATGCAGCATTGTCAGTACTCTGATAGTACTGCAGCAGTGTCAGCACTCTGAAATAGAACAGAATTGTCAGTACTCTGATAACACTGCAGCAGTGTCAGTACTCTGGTAGTACTGCAGCAGTGTCAGTGCTCTGTAAAAGCATCTCATTGTCAGTACTCTGATAGCACTGCAGCAGTGCCAGTACTCTGGTATTACTGCAGCAGTGTCAGTACTCTATAATTGCATCTCAGTGTCAGTACTCTGATAGCACTGCAGCAGTGCCAGTACTCTGCTATTACTGCAGTAGTGTCAGTACTCTGGTAGTATTGCAGCAGTGTCAGTACTCTGTAAAAGCATCTCATTGTCAGTACTCTGATAGCACTGCAGCAGTGCCAGTACTCTGGTATTACTGAAGCAGTGTCAGTACTCTGTAATTGCATCTCAGTGTCAGTACTCTGATAGCACTGCAGCAATGCCAGTATCTGGTATCACTGCAGCAGTGTCAGTACTCTGATAGTACTGCAGCATTGTCAGTACTCTGGTAGTACTGCAGCAGTGTCAGTACTCTGTAAAAGCATCTCATTGTCAGTACTCTGATAGCACTGCAGCAGTGCCAGTACTCTGGTATTACCGCAACAGTGTCAGTACTCTGGTAGTACTGCAGCAGTGTCAGTACTCTGTAAAAGCATCTCATTGTCAGTACTCTGATAGCACTGCAGCAGTGCCAGTACTCTGGTATTACTGAAGCAGTGTCAGTACTCTGTAATTGCATCTCAGTGTCAGTACTCTGATAGCACTGCAGCAGTGCCAGTACTCTGGTATTACTGCAGCAGTGTCAGTACTCTGTAATTGCATCTCAGTGCCAGTACTCTGATAGCACTGCAGCGTTGTCAGTACTCTGATAGTACTGCAGCAGTGTCAGTACTCTGTAATTGCATCTCAGTGTCAGTACTCTGTAAAAGCATCTCAGTGTCAGTACTCTGATAGCACTGCAGCAGTGTCAGTACTCTGTAAAAGAATCTTAGTGTCAGTAATCTGATAACACTGCAGCAGTGCCGGTACTCTGGTATTACTGCAGCAGTGTCAGTACTCTGTAATTGCATCTCAGTGTCAGTACTCTCATAGCACTGCAGCAGTGCCAGTACTCTGGTATTACTGCAGCAGTGTCAGTACTCTGTAATTACATCTCAGTGTCAGTACTCTGATAGTACTGCAGCAGTGTCAGTACTCTGTAAAAGCATCTCAGTGTCAGTACTCAGATAGTCTGGCAGTAGTGTCAGTACTATAGTATTACTGTGGCAGGGTCAGTACTCTGTAATAGCATCTCAGTTTCACAACTCCGATACCACTGCAATGTCAGCATTTATACCAATATTTGAAGACACCTCTGTGTTAGCACCCACTTACACCAATTGTTGTAGGCACCTCTGTATTAGTGCCCACTTATACCAATAGTTGAAGGCACATCTGTGTCAGTGCTAATTTATACCAATAGTTGAAGTCACCTCTGTGTTAGTGTCCACATATACAAATAGTTGAAGGCACGTGTGTGTTAGTGCTCACTTATATCAATAGTTGAAGTCACCTCTGTGTTAGTGTCCACATATACAAATAGTTGAAGGCACGTGTGTGTTAGTGCCCACTTATATCAATAGTTGAAGGCACCTCTGTGTTAGTGCTAATTCATACCAATGGTTAAAGGCACCTGTGTGTTAGTGCCCACTTATACCAATAGTAGAAGGCACCTGTGTGTTAGTACTCACTTATAACAATAGTTGTGAGCCCTTGTGTGTTAGTGCCCACTTGTAACAGTAGTTGAAGGCACCTGTGTTAGTGCCCACTTATACCAATATTTGAGGGCACCTTTGTGTTAGTGCCCACTTGTACCAGTAGTTTAAGGCACCTCTTTATTTGTGCCCATGTATACCAGTAGTTGAAGGCACCTCTGTGTTAGTGCTAATTTATACCAATAATTGATGGCACCTGTGTGTTAGTGTTAATTCATACCAATAGTTGAAGGCACCTCTGTGTTAGTACCCTACTGGATTCTAAAATATACAGACACCTAATGTAGGGAAATTATATATACCAAAACAGTGCCTTGAAGTTAAAGAATGAGTGCTCAAGAATAGCTTTCATTTGTCATAAGTGGTTGATACCTATGTAAGGAAGAATTAATTGATCTATTCCAAAAATTCCTTCTCATATACTCTTTACTCCATTAAATGCAAGAGTTTACAGGAATACAAGATTATAATCTAAATGTTGGATTTTCTATAAATATTACACTTGGTAGCTCCACAACCAAGTTCAAGAACTTCACTTAGTAGGTCTGCACCAAATCATAGACAAAAATCTAGAAATCGTCATCAAACTTGATGAGGTCCACTGAAGGCTTGGCTTCCACTTGATGAATAACCATGCCAGTCCTTTTGAGCCATCTTCTTTGGCATATTCTACTTGCAACCTCTCAACCTGACTCATTGAAACATTAGAGTAAGGTATGATGTGAAGATCTTCTTCTTTATAGTCATCTAAAAGCTGATACATGTATAGAACAGGGGCTTTTTTACATGCTATATAAAACCATGTGTTCATCTTTGGAGCCGTCTTCCATTTTAAACATATGTTCCACAGCTTTACCAATCATTAGGGCTGATTCATAGCCTTCTCAAAACCATCTTGTTTTTGTCTCGAAATGTGTAATTTTAAAATTTTTCCCGCAAGTCTACATGTGTACGCATGATGCAGAGCCGCCATCGGGAACATTCCGATTAGTTTTCGTAGCTGTGTACGCCATCGTGAATGGCTGTGTACCACTCTCGCAGAGTACGCGAGGGGACAAGGTGCTTTGTAATCCTCGTCTACTACCATTTTTTAGCTTTTTTCAACGTACCTTCCAACATAGAATTTCAGTGTCCCACGATATTCAGCTTGCATGTTTCTCAAAATATATGTAGTAACGTTATTTTGACGTAGAAGCTGCTATTTCTCCATCCATGTACGCATGCGTGCAGCTTATTAACTGATTCATGTCCCCGGTTTCAACTATTCCCTCACTCACTTCTGCTCCCATGCTTACCTTAACTCCCTTGTGAGTGTTTCTTTTTCTCTATCCCAATATTTTCATGCTTACCTTAATTTCCTTTATTTTTTAGATATGTTGCAATTCCTTGTGGCTTTTTTCGGATTTATGTGCATAAGTGGATTTGTGAACTCATTAAATTTATATTAATATTTCAATAAATGATAGACATCATAAACATTGTAAAGTTGTAAAAAATGTATTAAAAGTAGTTTTTTTTACTTGTATATATTTATTTTTATAGTAATAATTGTTATTATATTTTTAAAAAAAAAAAAAAAAAAATATTTAAAGTTTTATAACAAACTATTTACAAAAAAGTGGCAGGCTCCCAGAATTCTATTCCTCAGTGGTCCCCATTGAAACTGCAAGCTTCTCAATTTTGCCCACTAGCCTATGAGCAGCAGCTGCTACTATGTTCTGCCCATTGTGGCACACTACCTTGCCGGGCTTTAGGTGCAGCAGCACTCATATGTCTGCTCCTGAATGTTGGTCCACAGCTCCTGGGCAGTGTGGAGTTTCAGCACCGCAGGAGTGCAGGAGCTGATTGGATGAGATGACAGGAGAGGATGAAGCAAAGTAGGAGGCAACAGGAGGCAAAAAGTGATGTCCGGCAATCCTGGGTGGTGGAAGCATATGGGTCAAAGTGTATTATGGCTCGGGCTTGGCTGCCACAACTTTAACCCAGTGGGCAGTTAAAGAGATATAACATTCCTGCCCATGCTTAGCTGTCCGCTTGTCAGTTGTGATGTAGACTTTGCAACATACAGTATAGCATTGCGCAGTACACACCTTATTTTCTCCACAACCTATTTGTACAGGGCAGGGATGGCCTGTTGTGAATATTTTCTGCTGCGCGCATTAAAGCCCAGGGGTGGGATGGGCCAAACTTCCACTTTCTGTCCGTTGTTTGAGACATCGAAAGCTGAACGCTTCCCTGGGATGGTGTGGACAGGCTTGGTGGTGGTGGTGGCCCTCATATCCTCCCTTTGGGGAGGGAGAAAGGTGGCCCTTGTAGAGGCAGCGTTGAAGGCCGAGACAATGGAAGCATCAGAGGGAGCTTCAGGTGTTTCTATGTATTTTTTTCAATAATATAATTCTTAAAAATACTAATAATGTTTTCTGTTTGTTTTGCAGGTTCCTGGTGACAAACGTCATGCACAGATTTCCCTAGCTTTAGTGACTAGTGGCAAAGCATACAAATGACCCGTGTCCTCCTCCTTGGCCTTGTGCTGCCACTGAGCCCTCAAAGTCAGCTCTGAACTCTAGTGCATCCACCAGAGTGCGTTGGTACTCCCTCATCTTTTAATCCCGCTCCAGTGCTGAGATCAAGGAGGTTATGTTATGTTTATAGTGGGGATCCAGCAGGGTGACCACCCAGTAATTGGCACTGTTGACTAAATGGGTAACACTGTGGTCAGTCCACAGGCACTGGAGCATGTAGTGGCTTATCTGAACCAGGCTGCCCTGAGTCAAAGAGAAACTGTCCTCAGTGGGAGGTATCCTCTCCTCCACACCCCCCCCCACCCCAGCTATGCTCCAGTGACGTTCGTGAGCTGTGCTGGGCGCCACCCTACTGTGAGGAAAAGTCCACCTTCAAAACTGTCCCTTGCCTGGCCCCTTTCTGTCCGGCAATCCACCCCTAAACCACGCATGGACTGGCCTGACATATGTGGAAATGTACCTTCCTCTTCCTCCTCTGCTTCCTCCTGTGGCAACATTACATTCTTCATCCTGTCCTTAAGTGTTTTTTTCTAGCAGGCAAAGGGGATGGGAATGTTCGTGCTGACAAAACAATGGCATCATCACTGCCGACCGTATTGGTGGCGTATAAGAAGCACGGCAGCACAGCACAAATGTCCCTCATGGTAAAGTGGTAAAGTGCTGTTGGTCTGCATTTCGACTCACCCAGACATTTTGGAGCTGGAACACTATTGAGCACATGTGCCAGCCAACAGATGTGCCAGCTCAGCCCGAGGTTCTGCACCATTGTCGCACACCACCTTGCTGGGATTCAGGTTCAGCATCAGCAGCCACTCATCTGTCTACTCCTGGCTCTCATGACTGGATGAAAAGATGGAAGCGGAGCAGGATGCAACAAGTGGAGGTATAATAATAATACTAACAATATTTGTCCGTTCGCTTTGCAGGTTACTGGCCATGGATGTGCTGAAGTTTATTCAGTGTTCCACCCTTCTGTAATTTTTATTTTGTACAACGCCACAGAATACGATAGCACTGTATAAATAAACAATGATAATAATAATGTTTTTTGTTTGCTTTGCAGAACACAAACGTGCAAATGACTCAAGACTTTTAGCCTGTGCACTATTTAAAAAAAAATGCCATGCTGGTAAGATCTTTTGCGCCAGCTTTTTCAGTGCCCAGTCCCTAGGCATGGTTGGCAGCAGTAGTAAGGGGCTAATCGCTCATCATCTCTCCCTCTTCTGCTGGCTGCCTGAGGCTGCGTGGCCATCTCCTGTTCCGCTGAAATCTGATTACCTTCAGTTCATGTTGGGTCTAGGACTTCATCATCACCTCTCAGATCATCTTCGACTCACTCCTCCCTGCTACCCTCCTTCTCAGGCTCCACATTTCAAAAAGCTGCAGCAGTCGGCACTTGGGTTTCATCTTCATCATAGATGCTATGTGATGGACCAATGTCCACATCCTCATGCTCCAACACAAGATGTTGGGCATCTGGGAACCCCTATGTCTGCAACTGGGCCAGGGGCAGGTGGATGGCCCACATAATCCTAGCTAGGAGTGTCATCATAGAGCATTAATAAATGCCCCTTGACTTGTGGGGGTGAGGTGGAGGACTCTGCAGAATTGGAATGCATTGAAGACAAATGGGGGGGGGGGGTAGGAAAATAAAGAAAAAATATAATAATAATAATGCTAACAATGTTTTTCTGTTTGCATGTTCCTGAGCATAGACGCAATGAAGATTATTCTTAGAGGCACCCCGTTTGCACACCTCCACAGAATAGAACTCTATAACTAAACGATAACAATACTATTGTTTTTTGTTTGCTTTTCAGGTCCCTGGTGCACTAAAACTTGGTACTGTGTGCCATCTAACCTATCAATGCCTCAAATTGGTGTCGCCTCATCATTCTGGCAGTGGTATTGAGGCCTACAGTAATACACTGCAAAGCCTGGTGCATGCTGACACTGGTGGAAGGTGTAGCAAGCACAGATGTAACACATCCTCCTCCTCCGGCACCATCTTCATCACCACCAGCATTAGAACTATTACCACATCCCTGTCCCTTATTTGCTAATTTCTGCTTTTTGGAAGTTACTAACAGTGGCCTTCCCCCTCAGTATATCAGCCACCTGTCCCTAGAAGTGGTCTATAAAGGACAATCCATAGATATTTTTCTCTCCCCCCTCAGTATAGGAGCAGCCTGTCCCTGGAAGTAGCCTGAAAAGGATAATTAGCAGAGGTTCCTTTGTCTCTAGCTGTACCACAGTATGTCAGCCACCTGTCCATAAAAGGGCAATGAAATGGACTGTTAGCTTTAGAAAATACCCCACCCCTTGCTCATTTGGTCAATAAGATATCTTTTCTCTAATTTTTCTGTTATATTATTTATTGTATATTTATTATATATTTGATATCATTGATAGCATTGCAGCAGTGTTATATTATTTATTATGTATTATTTTTAGTACTTTCCCTAGCCCATTCTGTGCATGCAGTTGCCCAGCCCCCCTATATCTATATATTTCTTTAATAATTTAGTTTTCTGTTATGGTTTTATTGTATTGTTTTATTGTTTTAATTACTTACTATAGCCCATTTTGTGAATGTCAGCCCTCTAGCCCTTGCTACCCCCATTTTACAGCCATTTTTGATCCTGCAAATTCAGGTCCCCATTGACTTTAATGGGGTTATGGTTAGGGTCGAGTATCGGGACCTGAACCGGACTTCGTCCAACCCGATTTGTGGTCATGTGGTCTGGACCTGGAACCTCAAATATTCTAGGGCTTTCCCCCATTACATCCTGAATTGAAATGTCCCGCTTTGTGAAACCCCCCAGAATGTCATTATTCACTCACCTCTCCCTCATTCCAACGGCACATGGGCAAACTCTTGTACACTGCGAGACATCTGCTGTGACTATGTAATTAACCAGGTGGCTCTCATTGACGTCAATAGAGTGCGCATGCTGGCACTTCCCCCCTATTGGCGTGAGCTTGCTCCTGCCCTAGTCATTCTTTTAGGCTGAGGCAGGAGCAAGCGCCGCTGGGGATGCATCAGCACAGGCTCCCCGTTGAAGTCAATGAGAGCCACCTGCCGAATGATATAGCCATGGCAGATGGCTCTCATTGGATGAAAGCCCAGGCATGTGCGGCTTGAACAAGGAAGAGGTGAGAGAATCGAGGCATTCTGGAGGGTTTCACCCAAAGGGCATTGTGGGTTTTATTCTGCTTTAAATGTACCAATCTTGATGCCCTACTGTGTGAAACCCCCAGATCTCCCATTTTCGCTGTTCCCAAGGTGCAAGTGCTTATCCAATCAGTGCTTTATGCCATGCATACTAATGTTGGGCATAAAGCAGTTGTTTTGGATTCAGAGTCCACATAAGGAGCAGCGCGAGCCACATCCCAGGTTTCCCTGTGGAGTGCACGTCACTCTGCATTTGGACTACCGGAATGGATGGGTGTGGGAGCACGCACATCAGCAGGGCTACCGGGAAGCCTTTTAGACTCCAGTGCCTTCTGTGGCCGTGATTGGTCCACATTAAAGAGGAAGATTGACTTCTGTTGGTAGCCATGGAGTCTAAAAGATCACTTAAAATCTAGACGGGCAAATTACAACCCCTGGGGCATCATTATTTTTCACACAAAAATTCCACACAAATTATTTTGAGTGCTTTTTCTCGCACTCAAATTGAATTAGCAAAGTCGAAAAAAAAAACAAGGTTGTTGAATCGTGCGTGGAATTTTCACATGAAAAAAATTGCACATTTTTCTAAAAAAACACATGAAAATTTGAATTCGACCTTTAATGAATCAAGCACACTGTGTCACAAGACAGTAATCTAATCTATTATATTAAAAGTCTATTGGATTTCAGCTAGTGACTGAATGCAAATGAAGCCTTTTAGACATTTGCCCACAAGAAACTAAAGTCTTTAACCTAATTTAAGTTTTGTTTGGTTAGTGGTGGTTGGGAGGGGGTTTATACCATGCTGTTTACGTCAGAGGCACCTAAATGGTGATAAGTAAGAAATAAGGTAAGATTCCACATAAAGTTGTTAAAAGAAAAACCATCTATAGAACCAAACACATACCTAGTTGTTATGAAATTGCAAATCTCTTAAAGAAGACCACATACTATTGTAAATGTATGCAGTATTTTCCAAATGAAAACATCTTAAGCTCTAACTTGTTTAAATTATTAAATAGGTTTAGTAGCTTGTTACCTAATTTCAGCAAGAGATACTCACCCCATTAAATCGACATAGCTGATCATCACAATGAATTGTGAATAGCCATTTGCTTAGTCAGGTAGAGTGGTGAAATACAATACGCTGTTTAATACTAAAAAATAGAGAAAACATGCCTATACTTTGACTATGAAAAGTGTACAGACTATGAATAAAAGATGTCAACAAGCTAACAAACCTCATTTCAGCCTCAGAAACTGCCAGAGAATACATAGTTACAACACTAATGATAAGAAAGGCTCTATAGAAAATTATCATCAATGTATTATCCCTTACCGTCTCTCTGCCTCCACATAGTAATTGAGGGCAGGGATCCAACAATTCCACCTCTCAGTGCCTGCCGCCTATCATGGCAGTGCCTATGAGGTCTTGTTTCCACCGCCACATGCCTGCTTCATTCATTGCAATGGAGAGGGCATACCAAGGTGAGTTCAGAACCCCCCCTCAGCACGCCCTCTCTGCTGCAATAAAGTTGGTGTGTTAGAGGGACTGAAGCCAACCTGATGGATTCTGCTTGCCGTTTGGTTTGGGGAAGCTCAACAATCAATCTCCCTCATCAGTAAGTGGCTGGGGACTTCCATTAGCCAACATCTTACATCAGTTTTAAAATAACAAACTCCCGAGTGAGACGTCAACAGTTTTTTCTTGCTACATTCAGTGCTATAATTTTATAACTGATGTTCATAAATATCTTTTGGATATTATTATTTTAATCAAAAGTAATAAGCGTGGTCAGAACAACATTTGCATTTAAAGTGGAAATTCAGTCTGTCCCACACTTGTTACTCTGGCCTCTCTCCACCTGGTGCTGAGATAGGATAGTGGTGGGGTTAAAAAAAAAAACATCTTACATGTCCTGAAAATCCAGCGCTGGCGCTATAGATGGTTGTACAGAGTCTGCACAGAGTGGCATCCCCCACTATCTGTGCATGCTAACCTGCCTGTGCAGCATGGCCAAGGTGCCAGTGCCCAGCGCAGAGATTGCTGGGAGAACGGTGCTGGATACAAGGGTTCAGGTAAGCCATTTTTATTTATTTATTTTTTTCGAGGCAGTGTCTCAATGTTGAATTAATAATGTAGTGCTGATGTTAATCTTTCTGTAAACTAGTTAATATTACAATTTGATCTAGAGTTTGCCAGTGCAGTAAAATAAAAAAATGTCAGCGTACTTTGAATAAGATTCAGGGTTTAATCTGAGCAAGCAAACAGTACAAAACACAACTATTTTTCAACAGCTCACAATTTTAAAAATGGAGGAATGCTAAATAAAATTTAAAAAAAAAATGGCACAAATGGCCGGCTTGTTAATGATGTACACCTAATGGTTTAAAGATATTCCAAGCATTAACTGTACATTAGTCAAATATTAAAATGATAAAATCTACGGCTCATATGGCATTATTTGATTTAAATGATTAACTGATTTGATATAAAAAAAATACATCCACGCAATTCCAATCTTACTTATTTTGCTACTGTGGTCAGCACAGAAGGTAAATGGTCTATGACCGTTTTTCCAGTATGAATGGTTATGTCGATCTTCTTTTGTGCTGGCTGGAATTTGATTCATGTTTTACATTATAATGGCTTTCAATTTTGTCAAAGTCACACATTGGATTCTGCATTTGTTCCACCAATTTAATCTTAAGGCTTGACAGATTGAGAAAGTGAAAAATACAGAACCTGAAGTGATAATAGGATAATAATACAGTGTTAAAGATATTGCTATAAAACTTAATTCTGCTAAATGTGTGCAGTCACATTTTAATTTATTTTGATATTGCTGTTCACCTTTTGATCAGTGTTACTAGGGATTTGTGTTAAACTTTTAAATCTTTTTTTTTTAGGAAGATAATGCTAAACAGACAATTGCAAGAATAAAAAAAGTCTCCCCAAATTTCACTTGCCCATCTGCATAGATGATACTGAATCATTGCCTGCATTTATTCAAAGCTAAAATGTCAGCTCACAGATTTTCTCCCGGTCTCGGCCATCTTGGAGTGCCTGGGAGGTTTATTTTCCAGCATCCCAGCCATGTTGCTGTCTGGACTTAACTAACATAAACCAAAATACAAAGTGGCATGGAACCCAGCAGCACTCCCTCTCCCACTGGCAGATCCATAGGACATCATTGAGTCAATATAGACCCTGGCAGTAGTTTCGGAGAACAGAGAGAGCATTGCTATAAGAGCAGGGACAGTTTGGGGCATTTTGAACCACAGCATAGGAGAAAAGAAGGGACAGGATAGAAAGTGGGCACAGTGGGAAGCTCAGGGGGGGTTGTGCTGCAAAGAAAAACTGCATCTGCCTGGGCTGTGATCTGTTGATCGTTGTAGTCCACCCTGTAAAGTCTGAAAACTTCAGTGAGGGTTTTTTAATTTTTTGGCCACATCTGTCTAGTTTAGTTAGCCCCTGTCACAGTGTTTGGGAACTTGGAGCACACAGTGCCCCAGTGTTTAATACAGTTTTATAAAAAATCTATCTTTTTCACCCCCAAGAATTTTTTATGGGGGGGAGGTCTGTTTTAGCTGTGCAGGCCCTGTCTCTCTCTAAGTTGAGGTCCACAGTGCCTCTTTGTTAAATACAGTTAAAAAAAACAAGGGGACAGCTCTTTGTTAAATGCATGTTTTGTGAAATACTAAGTAAAATGTCTGGGAAAGAAAGGGGTGTAAAAGGACAGGGTGGAGGAAAAGATATGCTTGCAATTCTTTCTGCCACTAAGGATAAGGATGTTGGTGCCAGAACCAACACTGTGGTCAGCAACCATGTGCCCAGGCCCAGTAAAAGTAGCACCAGCCTTTTGCCCAGACCTAGCCATAGTGATAGCAGCATCAATTTGCCCGGACTCGCCACTGCTAGTAGTAGCAGCAGCAGCAGCAGTAATATACATGGTAGTAGTAGCAGCATCACCAAGCCAGAGTTGTCTATTTTCTCCAGTGTTATTTCGGACAGTGCATCCATTGTGGACTGGTTGACTCGCTCTCGCTCATCTTGCCCATCACAGTAAAAGAAGCCTCTCTCTTCCATCATCTATCTTTTTTTTGCTCACTCCTAGTGGGGTGCCAGCTTTTCTCAGTAGCCAGGTTGCTATGAATAGTGATGAGGAGAGTTGGTTTGATGACATTCAACCTTTGGAGTGTGTTGTGGAGGTGGAAGCTTGGTCTGAGATACATAGCTGTGGCAGTGGGGGTGGTGGTTGACATGGACATACTGGCAGTTATGAAGATGGTTGTGGTGTGGGGAGGCAAGTAGACCATGATGAAATATCAGAACAGGTAAGTGGCAGGGATCAGGAGAAGGTCTATGAAGATGTCGTTTTAGGCAGGACCTGGGAACCAGGCAGCAAGGAAGGGACGTCATCAAAGCATGGTGCAGGTGCTTCTGGCACAGGCAGTGACAAAGAGCTGAACCAAGGTAGGACCAGATCATTTGAAAAATGGCACATGTCTAGGTCTGCTGGTGACAGCGACACTGCTGCTGCTTTTGCAGACTCAAGAAAAAAGCCTGCCAGAGGAGAATTAAAGTCTGGTGGCGGTGTTAGAAAGGCTAGCTCTCTACTGCACTCTGCCATGTGTCAATTCTTTTGTACCTTCCCAGAGGGAAAAAATGGCCTGCTTTTCCAGCCAGTGTGATTTTCAGCTCTGGCATTGGCAGATGATCCGAGACAGGTGTCGCGTGCTGAGGGTTTTTGAAAAGGCGTCAAGATTTGTCAGCAGGGATAACAGCGGAATGAATGATGTTATGCCACTGATATTCATTTTGGAACAAACACTCAAAGACATGATTCAGCAGGGCACGGAGGAAGGATCCTGTCTGTCGCCTGGCTCTTTGGATCTACAAGAAGAGGTGGAGGAGGGTGAGGAGGGTGAGGAGGAGGAAATCAGACCCTAGGAGTTGGATTTGAAGATGGAAACAACCAACTTATCACAGTAAGGGATCGCGGAGGAGGCATATGATGATGACGACGGCCAACATGATGGTGGTGGGGATGATAATGAACAAACATGGCAATATGGAGCGGAGGTGGAACGTTTGCTCGGAAATGCTGGCGAGGATGGCAAGCTGTATGTGTGGGTGCTAGCATGCTAACAGCCGCATTGTTAGCATGAAGCAAAGCATACTGGATTGCTACACTTTTAGACCCTCTGTATAAAGCCAAAATGGGGGAATTTTTTACACCTTTCAAGAGGAAGGTAAAAATTGTTACCGAGATAAGACATGCAGCCATCCTTGGCATATCTGACCAGGTGTCCACACTCTGCACAGGCAGCAGCAGCAGAAGCACGCAACTCACTCTTGAGTCTATGATGTACACGTTTTTACATCTCAAAAGCCCCTCTGAACAGCCAGGTGCAAGCGTGCCTCAAATATGCCCTTTCTCCAGGAGATACACTGAGCTCAGACCCCTTGAACTTATGAGTGAGCAGATTGGACCATTGGCCAGAGCTAGCACAGTTTGCCATGGGGGTACTGTCTTGTCCAACCTCAAGCGTAGCTTTGGAAAGGGTTTTCAGCCCAGCAGGTAGTGTCACCCCCCGTAAGCAAACAAGGTTTCCACCAAAAGTGTCGAAAAACTAACTTTTGTGAAGATGAATGGATAGGTGATGATTTTAAAATAAAATTCCTGATGCCACTAATTAGCATTCCTCTACTACCAACAGCGGCTCCGCTACCAGCTTTCCACCCTCTGATACTGCCAGGCCAACACAGAGGCGGCTCAACCCCGTGATGCCCAAAAATGTTCAAGGCTTGTAAAAAACATTGCTTCTTCAACTCAATTGTCTGATAAAGCTGGACTGTATTTACTGGGACTGCTGCAAAACATTGACCTGAAAAGTGTATGTTTAAGTGGACCGAAACTCTAAAAAGACTGACCATAAAATTACATTTACCAGTAAAAGGATAGGGAATCAAATGAAGGTTACATCCATTCAGGCACACCTCCTGAAGAATCTTCAGAGAAAATGTGCCTTAAAATGAAGACCATGATTAGCGATTTCAGAAAAAAATAAATTCACACCGAATCCGAATATCGCCGGGATTTGACCATGAAAATCGCTTCCATAAACTCTAGTGCGGTCCAGACCATCTAAAATGGTGGAGCCACATGTCAGGACATGTCCCATGGGCCTAGGAATCCTGGGAAGGCATTACGTGCAGCCAGCCCAACCTGGTGATGTCACAGCCGTATATAATCAGCGGCCATCTTGCGGGCACTCACTTTAGCGGTATTGCGGCGAGAACAGGAAAAAGTGAGGGAGAGAGAGAGAGGGAGAGACAGAAAAAGACAGGGAGAGAAAAAGACAAAGACAGGGAGAGAAAGAAAGAGACAGGGAGTGATAGTGTAAAGGAAAGGTGATTCTCCACAGGGGACAGTGTGTGTAGCAGAAGCAATTCACGTGTCAGAATTTAAACATAGAAGCAGTGACAGAGAAGGAACAGTGTGGCACAACAGTGGTGTGTCCGCCTACAATTCCAAAGTTTAAATTTGTTTTTCTTCACAAAACCTAAAAGTAGCCAGCCAGTGAAGAGAGCACTAAAAGTGTATTGTGCTCTATGAAGTGTAACCTGTGCTTACATGTAAATGGTGTACAAATGTGTTGTTGTTATTTAACAGAGTTTTTGCATTTGGTTTTATGCCCAGGTCTAGAAAGCCTAGTTAGTGTTAAAGGCCACGCACCTGGCCACAAATCCACCTCTTGCTTTTGTAACAAAACCTTGTTTTAAAGCTTGATGTAGCACATTAAAGTGACTTAATCAGGGAATCCCATTCAAGTGCATCTGAGAGTTTTTGCATTTTGTTTTATGCCCAGGTGTTGAAAGCCTAGTTAGTGTTAAAGGCCACACAGAACTACACACTTGCTTACGTTCCAAAAATACTGTCTTAAAGCGGACCTTCACTCTGAATAAGAGTCTATCTTATATGTTTCCCCCACACTGTACATACAGATTGCTCACATTAAAAATCATCCTACCTGCATCTACTGCATGTTATGAGCCTTTAAACATCCAAGATGGCGGCTTATGGAAGCCGCCATTTTATCAGGCAGCCTGCAAACAGGAAGTGCCTGCAAACAGGAAATGACTGTGCTGCTCTGCATTCTGGGACTGCTGACGTTTCCCTGACCCCAGCTCTGCTCTTTCTGAGCAAAGCACAGCTATAACCTGCCCCCCTGTACCTTATCCCACTCTCCTCTGCTCAGTGAGTGTGATGCTTCTGAGTCAAGATGGCGGCGCCCGTATCTTAAATTCCTGAACAGAGTTGCAGCCCAGTGGGGGAAAGAATAATAAGTTAGTGACTAAAAATGTAAAATATATTAATTTTAGATGCTGGGGAATCGTTTTTTAAGAGTTTGGGCTTTTCATTAAATCATGGTGAAGGTCCGGTTTAAGTGTAGTGTAGCATATGGTTTTCCCCTCATATATGCACTAGGTATGTCAGGCAAAGAAGTGCCAGGATGTGCACAGAGGAGTGGCAGAAGCCTAAATTCATCAGTAGAGGTCACAGCAGACTTGGGGCGAGTAGCAGCAGAAGTCGCAGTGAGAGCCCTGATCTCCTGGTATCAGCTAGCGCTAGTGTCTTGACCAGCAACGCATCTGCAGCCATCGATTGGTTAACGCGGTCATCCACTTCATCACAATTGACATCTGACACTCCCCAGTAAACAGTCGGTAGGTTCATCGGACAAAACCCTCAGTTGGCATGGCCCGGGAGCAGTCCCTGTCCTCCCATTGCCTCTGTCCTATGATGTTCCCTCCCTCACTGACGTATCTTATACTTTGGGTTCAGCTCAGGTTCAGTGAGGATGATCTGACAGAGGACAGTCAGCAGCTACTGCCCAGCCAAGAAGTGGAGGAGACATCCGCCACTTCCTTTGCTAGGTCGGCCAAGTACTGGTGAGGAGAGTGGTGTGGGGGTGGTGTTGCAAACATTGAGGCTCCTGCAGCAGACACGGTTGAGGAACCCGAGGAGGACATCAGTGGCGTGCAGACACAACTCGATGATGATGAAGCTGATCGCACTTGGGAGCCCGGGGCAGAAGGGGCTTCATCATCATTAGCAGAAGAGGGTTGCAGGTTGCCCGTGAGTCAGCAGCTCATGCAGCAAGGTGCTAGCATGGTTGGCAGTGAGCATGGTGGCAGAATTGGAAAGTCTGGAGGCAAACGTGTCCGGGGCCAGGGAAAGACCAACTGCTGCACTGCAGGCTACCTTCTCAGGAGGTAGTGGAATAGGGGTTCCTGGAGTGGGGGGCAGTAGCAGTGAATTAGTTCAAACTGTTGGTGGGAAAAATCAGTTACTCGGCGGTGTGGCAGTTTTTCATCAAGCATCTGCAGGAGGGTAACATGGACACATGCAAGATGTGTAGGTAGAAGGTGAAGCGTGGCCAGGGCCCCAATGTTGGCACCACAGCACTGCGTCAACATATGCAGCGTCACCATAAAGCAGCCTGTGAGAACAGAAACTCCGAAGTGGTGATCCAGCCTGCTGCATACCCACTGGCACGCTGCTCCCAGTTTCAGCCAGCCAAGGCTCCACCAACTCAGCCGAAGGGTGCTGTGTATCATACCATTCCTCTGTCACTGCAGATGCTCCTGCTCCTCCTACTCCAAATTAGTCATTCCTCCAGCAATCTATCGGCGAAGCCATATCCAAGAGACAACAGTATGCGCCCACTTGTCCGACGGCACAGAAGCTAAATGTGCTCCTGTCCAAGTTGCTGGTGCTGCAGTCCCTTCCTTTTCAGGTGGTGGACTCTGCATCTTTCAGAGAACTGATGGCTTGTGCCGAGCCGAGGTGGAAAGTCCCAAGCCGTTATTTCTTTGTGAATAAGGCAGTACCAGCCCTGCACAATTTTGTTGAACAGAAGGTGGGCCAGTCCTTGAGCCTTGGGTCCTGTCTTACTGATCCGTCCAAAATGTATATTCAGGCGGGCTCCAAACTTGAGAGATAAATTGGTTCGGAGCTTTGTAGACCCCCCGAAACCTGTCACATTCTTCAACACACCCCCTGATGGCTTTTTCAGATGTGGAACCTGTTGCGGATGCAAAACTGGTATAACCATCGATAGGCCAAAGAAATCCTTGCATAATTTTAATTCCAGCAGAAACTACAAAATACGTAAATGTATTACCTGTAGTTCCTAATATGTAGTCTACGCTATTTGGTGCCCCTGTAATTTGCTATATATCAGCAGAACCTCCCGTATGCTTAAAATATGAATCCGTGAGCATATATATAATATCAAGAGGGCCTATGAGGCACATAATCTTTTGACCCATTTTAAAAAATATCATGCTTCGGATCCCAAATTGTTGTCTTTCCAGGGGGTGGATCGGGTAGAACCCCATTGGCGTGGATCCAATCTGATAAGAGATCTGTCACGGAAAGAGAGTTGGTGGATTTATAATTTAAACACACTCCACCCCACTGGGCTCAATGTGGAATTTGATCTTAACTGTTTTTTAGACACTTCCTGAAATTTTTTTTTACAGTGCTTTCATGTGTTTTGATGTTTTTATGTGGATTTACCTGGTTAGAATGTGTCTCTCCCTTACCAGTTTAGCTGCCTTCCGACATTTTTGGGTCCACTTTAATTTTCTATTTTTTACTTTTGGGTAGAATTTATCTTCACTCTATTGTTTATATCTTATACTGTCCTTCATTTACTTCAGCCTAATAGGCTTTTACATATATCAAGCCGTATTTGATTACTGCTTTTTATAGTTTGAAATTATAAGCTGGTCGCTGTCACTTTAAATGACGCGCAAGTGGCTGCTTTGCATAACCTGAACATACTAATTTTTCACAACTTTTTTAATCATTAGAAGCTGCAGGTTCATTAATAGGAAATGCGTCTTTTATTAAATGTCTTTTATGGATATATGTCCTTTTATCTCATGCCCCCTCGCTATTCTCTAAGAAACACCGTTGCCTAGTAACCGGCCTTATGCAGCAAGCTTTGTCCTTCGGCTGGGGCTGCCGGCCGTTTTGATTGGCTGTGCTGGTCTCCTTCTTAGGTATGGGCAACAATGTCACGGTCTCCATCTTAGGTATGGGCAATGATGTCACAGTCACGTTACTCGGTATGCCTGCGATTATGTCACGGACACGTGACCTGGAACTCTAAACTCTATGCAAAAGGCTGCTAGGTACAAATACCGCTCTTTCAAGCTGGCCAGGCACCCGAGTTCAAGTCCCCGTGCTGGGATGAAATGCGTAGGGACGTCTGGCGGTCTTATTGCTTAAAGGTTTATATACGGTTTGAGGATACATCTACTGAGAGGGGCAGCTGAATACCGTAGTGGAGAGACACACTGAAGATCAGCTAAGTGTTGTGGCAAGCCTGTTTTTTATTTATTATTGTGAGTGCATACCTATCTTATTAAATTGTCATTAGTTTAAAAAGGTGTTGCACTAGATCCTTTTCTTTTTCTATCTCCTTACCTATGTTATAATATTGGGGCATTGCATTTATGACTTATGCTCTTTCGAGAAATGCTGTGGAATTGTGTGGAGTTGATTATATTGCCTGCACCACCGGTGGGAATTTTTAAAGTGAAAGCTCCATTCACCTATGTTTATTTATGCTCATCTCTACTGTGAATCTGGTAAGAGGCTGTGCAATTTACGTGGCGGAGAGTGTCTAAGCACGAAGTTTGTCTTTTTCTGCACTGTGGAAATAATCGGTCTGAAGAATTTTTAAAGTGGAACTACAACCTCCCCTATCTGTGTATTACTGATGAACTTTTTATGACATACTGAGTGGAAGGACTCTTTTTCGCACGTTGAGCTTTGGCAAAATATCTTGTTTATCTGTCTTTTAAGTGTTGCGCGGTTTTGCTTATTTTATCCAGTCCTTGAGCCTGTCGGTGTGTACCAAAGTGCATGGCAGCGCCGACGTCTGGAGCTGTAACTATGGCAAGGGACAATACATGCCCTTTACGACCCACTGGGTGAATGTGGTTCCTGCACCGCCACAACAGCAACTTGACTAGGTCATGCCGCTTCCACCTCCACGCTCTCAGGCCATTGTGCCTGTGACAGTGTGCGACTCCGCCTCCTCATCTTTTCCATTTCCTCAGCCTCCTCTGCATGGACAAGTCTCAGTGCCCCTCCAGACCACCATGTGTGCAAGGCACGACGTGAAAGCGAGCAATCAGAACACTCACTTGAATGTGAGTGTATGGGGCGACCTAGGGGAAATACATAGTGGCGCATCCCAATTCTGGATGCTGCCGCACAGATGAGCAACACATGGTAAAGTGAAATTCCTGTGTGTTGTTCCTCTTTAAATTGTTATGGGTAATAAAATGTGATCCTTAGATCAAACAACAACCCATGCAATGGAAGCAAAGGGGTCAAGATGTGTTGCTGCTTCACGACAATGCACCAGCTCACAGAAACCTCAAGCTACTGTCAGGGAATGCGGTATATATATATATATATATATATATATACAGTATAGCTTTAGACGCAGGGTCTGGGAGCCTAACACATAATCATTGGTTGCCTAAATTAAGCCTAATATTTGAAGCTGAATTTCCATGTTTTAGCCCCTAATTCGGAAATTGGCTGTTTTTAACATTAAATTTCAGCATGTAATATACATAAGTGGGGGAACCCCCAACACACACACACACACACACACACACACACACACACACACACACACATTTTTCAATGGACATGACTAAAAAAAGGATTATAAATTAGAAAATGCCAAGAGCTGACACATTTGAGAAATAATGAGTTTGGTGGAGCTTGTAGCTGTATTAACATTTCTGATACAATGTAGCGTTCTGGTATTAGCATGAAATATTAATGAAATATTCCAACATCTACATTCCCATCTTGTTTTATCAATAAATTATTCAGGACATGATATCAATGTAGCTTTATATTCTACTAATACCACCAGAACCACATTCAAAACTGCTGATATTCAGTTGCAACTGTGATTTAAAGGCCTTTCAACAACAAAAGGAGGTTTTGGTTTAATAATGATGCTGAATCAAACTAGAGCACACTGCACAATTGTGCAGTTTTATAGACTTTTAAGATGCATTGTGCTTTTCTACTGACTCAACAACATCAGAAGACTACATTTGCTATGGAATAAAAATTGTATTTTAATAAAACCTGCCTTCATTTCTTGAGCCCTGCATTTTCTACTCAAAACAGATTTTAAAATGAAAATAAAAACATATTTGGTTTACCTTTATGTATAGTACATATTATGTGAACTTATTTGTACCGTAGGATTGAAACACATGATTTTTTTTCAAAACATATTCATATTGCTGGACTATGCCTATGACAGTTTAACTTAACTGACTCACCAGTACAGTCATGCTGCTATTTGGAATTATCCCATATTCAGCTTTTGTGTAGATTGCCCCCTCTGTGCAGCAGCAGCGAGAGGTTGAAGCAGAGAGTAATCGTCAGAAGATGGGAACAGGGCACCGATCACTTCAGACGGCAGCGATGGATGGCCCGGGACAGTAGCGATCGGCAACAATAATTAGAAAATAAGAATAAAATATAAAAAGGACTTTTTCTTTATTTTTTTTCAACTTAACCCTTTGTGAACTAGTAGGGGGTCCTTGATACTACTATATTAGTTCACAGGGTAGGATGAACTGGCAAGTCACCTGCCAGGAAGCAGGTGGCTTTCTATAACCCCCTGCTTCATTAGTTTTTAACCCTTGATAGTGTGTATAGTATTTTATTTGAAAATCTCATAAAGCAATATTTTCAGTTTGTGGTGTTCCTTGGGCAGGGTGTCTACCAATAAATATGTGATAGCATTGCAATTGGGAGGAATGGGGGTTTATACACAATATGGTTTTAAAATAGTTACCATAGTCACCAAAATATAAAAGATAGATTTTTTTCACCCATAAATACTGAAGAAAATTACAAACAAGACATTTCATGTTAAAGCCCAAAGTGAAAAAAACTTCCTAGAAACTCCTGCAAAAATCATAGTTTAACATGAATAGTGCAGAATGGTGAAAAATTGTCTGGCAACAGAGTAGCAAAATCTCAAGGTAGGCTGGAAGTAAAATGGTTTTTGGACTTTTATTCTTTGTTGTTGACTGTTTTTGATATGCTGGAGACCTTTTTCACCAGTATATAAAGTCCATAATGAGGAATGTAGTAAAATATAGTTTAAAGTGGACCGAAAACCTATAAGATTCCTGAGCTGATCGATTCCCTCCCCCTAGGGCATCCAAAATCGGGATGCACCGCTGTGTGAAACTCCCCAGGTCACCCATACACTTACCTTCGTTTCTGTTCCAACGGCCGCATCCCTGCTATCTCTCTAGCAGGGCAGGTAGCGGGGAATACGGCCATCAGCGTGCTTAGAGACGCTTGCCTTAGAACAAGGCTTAGATGAAGAGAATGTTAGAGGATCCGAGCACACTGATTGGATGAGAGACCGTGCATGTGCCGTAGGGCCAGGTAGGGGTGAGTTTTTTTCGGTGGCCAGGGGGTTGCACACAGTGGGGCACCCCCGATTGGGGGCAAGGACCAAAACCAGGAATAGTCAAAATCCTGGGTTTTGGTACACTTTAATAAAGTATAGAGAGTTAGGTGCAGAGAGTAATGATAAGCAAATCTTCTAAAATGTTTTCCAGTTCTATTTAGCCCAAGCACTCACAGTTAATTAGGTCCAAAAAAATGTGTTTTTTTGCAATCGCTTCAATTACCCTAAAACGTTGCGAAACTAAATAAATATTCTACCTGACATTGTCACCTATGTTTTGCAATGTGATCTAGTCCAACATTTTAGAAATTTTAGACCAAAACCAGTTCTTTTCAAATGTCTTGTAAAGATTTATTATGTGGCCCAGAACTCTCTGTGTTTGTGTCTGTGAGAAGCCCCCACAATAATATAATGCATAATAATAATATAAGATTTTAAATTTGGTCCACTTGGAACACCATTTGACTTCCAGGTCTTGACACTTTTTGGGTATGTGGTTACAGTACTAGGAGAATTCACCATTTCAATATCCTGACACCAATATAGTATTTTTATGTGGTTAAGGATGTGGTTTTAAATACCTGTCTGGCTTGCTATGAAGGGGGTGTGCTCACTAAAGGGTACCATGGGAACCCTGAGCCTGAAATGTCGCACTGAGTATTCTAGGTTGTGAGGAATCATTCTAGGTGCGAGGATTGGAGAGGGTGAGGGTTCTTTTGTAAATATAGTTTAGATCACATAAAGGTTAAAAGAAAAATGGCCTGGACAGCATTGCTTGTGTATTAATGCAAGAAGTGACATTGAATTATATTTTTCTGGTATCAACACAGTGTATACAAATGTACATATGCAGCAAAGACTGATGAAGACACAAATACTAGTTGCATGAAGATAAGGTTCGTTATTAATACATAACATTCACTGGTAGGGAAACATAGGAAAATGGCATATTTCACGCCTGTATTGCTGGTTCCTCAACTCGTATCACCCAAGAAGGGGGGCTTCCTCAGGAGAGATTTGGTTGCCTTTTGTGGAAGCTCTGTACCATGCTATGGTTAGTAATAATTATTTTGTTGTAGTAGTGTCCTGCCTTTTATAGGCAGAATGACCCTCAGTTTGTAGCAAGGATTAGGGGTATATCCTCTATTTGTATCAGAACAGATGTTAGCAGAGTCTCTGGTATTTGATAAGGGTGGCATAGTGGGTGGGAGTGATATAATCAGATGGTGATGGGGCTCTTCTTCAGCCAACCCTGGGTAGCTGCCTATAAGGCGAGTAGAGTCCCAATTTTGGGTGCAGGATTTTGAGGTGGAGATGTACTCTAGGCAGCTAACTTTCAGATGGTTGGCTCTTGCTGGTGTGTCGCTGAGGGTGCTCCTGGGTGAGGAGCTGATGTGGGTTATTTTCTGACCCAAGTTTTATTTTGGGGGCACTTGTGGTTTTAAACTGAAACCTCCATCTTGGTAAGCCTCTTTAGTTTAATCCTTAAAATTCCAGCTATGTTAATTTCAAGTAGCTGCCTCTCCTGATGCACGATCCATTGGAAGGGGCCTCCTCTTCACTCTGGGGGCCTCCAAAGTCCCTCAGGCTTTTCCGCTAATAGGAGAGGGCCCGGAACAGCCCCCTCGCCTCAGACAGCACTGCCGGCCACCACAATCCCTCTGATGCCGGAAGCAGCTTTTATACCGGTAGGAGCGGGATGACATCATCCTGCTTCTACCAGTATAAAAGCCGCTTTCGGCACCGGCAGAGCTGTCAGATGCCGGTAGCGATCAGCAGGAGAGGTGCAGGAGAGACCGTCCCCTCATCCAGCTTCCACTGGTAACTACCAGCAGTCAGTGACAGTGGTGATTGGTGCAGGACAAAGGATTGGAGGTAAGTGTGTGTGTGTTTTTATATTTAACACTTTTGTGAACTAGCAAGGGGGTAATGAGACCCCTATACCAGTTCACAAGGCTTAAAGGGATGGCAAGTCACCTGTGATAAGTGGGTGAATTGCCATTAACCCCCAGCCCCATTACCTGCTTCCCCTAAGCCCAGGAGGGCAGAAGAGCCTACAGCCCAAGAGGGCTATATGGGCTGACCCCCATGCCCTGGTCTGCAAGCCCCTATAGCAGGTGCTCGGGCTGATTATGGTTGGATAGGAGGGACCCCATGTCATTTTTTTAGATGTAACCTTTGTACCCTAGTGCACATAATAGAAAATGTCACAAAGCACTCTTTTGAGTTTGGAGGGGCCTCCTGGACAGGAACAGAGGATACCAGTACATATATGGTATGGTATTAATCGGGAGGAATTGGACTTTAACATGCAATATGGTTTTCTTGAAAAACAAAATTTTACAAACACTTATTTTTTACAAAATTATTATGAAAGTATGTAAAAAAATACAAAGACATTTTCATGTTAAAGCCCCAAACAACAATATGTAAACCAAATCACAGGTCAACCTACATAGCGCAAAATAGTGAAAAAAGGCAGTGGAGGGTGACAAATCTGAAGTAGGCAATTAAAGAGCTAAAAGTACCTATGCATATTGGATTTTGTTCTGTTCAGAGGACCTTGCTTTTTTCGGATTTAAATAGTTTGTTTCCTGTTGGCATATTGCTATTTTAGGAAATGTGTTTTAATTCTGCTTTATCATTTTTTTATTTTTTAGGAAAACACTATGCAACCAGTTCTCGATGATTTTCAGCCAAAAATTGCCCCCGCCACAACAAGCCTGGTATGTTTAGAAAGTTTAAAGTGTGTTCTTCAGGATAATATATAGATTGTGTGTGTGTGGGGGGGGGGGTGTTAAAGTGGACCTCCACTGAAAGGACCTGAAGAAAAAAATGTGTCAGTGACCCCCCCCCCCACCCCTATGCTCAAACCGCCAGATGTTAGTCATTTTTTAATTTAAAAATAAATGTGGAGCCTGGCACCTGCTTCCACAGCAACAGTATTGGGCTCCATGAGTGCCGCCATTATTCTTCTTAGTGGGAGGGGTAATTAGAAAGTGTCCTGAGCTAAATATAGATCAGCTAAGCCCTGCACTAGCCAAAGTGTGCAGTGCAAGCAATGCTGTGAGCTCCAATACTAGAATAAACATGTACTTTGTGCCTGTAATTCATCAAATATATAGCTGTGTGTTCTGCTGCTCAGTCCCTTGTGACTTTTTTTTTACTGTTTGTTTTATGGGTGCCCTCCCTCCATGCATATCTAACACCATGCCGCTCTTACACTTGCCTTATACCAAGCTGCCCCTGCATGCCCCATTACCCTCTCATCCCATGCTGCCGCTCCATGACCCCCACACACCCTTGCTTGCCCCATTACCCCCCACATCCCATGCTGCCACTCCATGCCCCTTCATGCCCCATCACTCCTTTCAGCACAAGAGGCCAGGGTGAGTGAAGATTGGGTGAGGGGAGTATAACTAAGGAGATGGCAAAGGGAAAGGTGAATATAGCTGGACAGGAAGGAAGGCACAGGTCAGGTGAGTAAAGTTGGAAAGGGAGGAAGGCATTAGGAGAGGGCACAGGACAGGTGAGCGCAGAGGTGTGGCTAGGTTTTCTGGCACCCAGGACTAATGTTTGAAATGGTACCCCCAACCTGTCTTCAGGCCCCCTTTTGCCACCCCCTGACCCACTGCACATGCCCTACCTGCCCTTCTAGCAATGCTCTGGGTGAGCGGAGATGGCAGAGGGGAAGGTGAGTATATCTGGCAAGGGAGAAAGACATGACAAGGTGGTACAGAACATGGTAAGTGGAGATGGCAGAGGGTAAGGTGAGTATAGCTTGAGAGCTAAGAAGGTATTAGGAGATGGTGGAGAGGAAAGGGATTGGAGATGGGTGTATGGTAGTTGCATATAAGTGAATAGATGACAACTTACCTCTATCAGCCAACAATCATAAAAGATTTGCTAATAGATTAGCTGCTTGTTTAAACACTTGTTTAAGGCAATTCATATAAGAGCAGCTCTATCCAGGGCCATCAATATGAACTGTCTCTAGGGCAGGGACAGACTGGGATTAAAAAACACCCCATAACAGGCAGCATGGCAGACACCATCCCAATCCCCCCAAAACAGGCAACATATCAGACCCCCCTCTTCCCCAGTCACCCCATAACAGGCAGAGTGGCAGAAACCCCTCCCTCCCAATCACCCGAAATAGGCAGTGTGCAAAATATGGTAATTGTAAATTTCAATTTGAGCAACCAATGAGAAATATTGCAATAAAAATCAGAAAGACCTTTACCTTATCAGTCATCCTGAATGAAACATAATGATCTGTAAATAGAAAACAATGTTACATCAGCTACTAGTGTGAGTAAAATAAATACGTTCTGAACTTGCTGGTTTAATCATATACTCCGAGACACTCACAGCTACTATATGCAGTATGCTCATTACTTCCATAATGAATCATCATTATGTAACTGTACAGCTGTGTTCAGCCACTCTTCATAAAAAAAACAGAAAGATCTTTAATCAATCTCTTTTTTAGTTGCCAAAGATGATAACATCTTCCTTTATCACTGAAACATTATTGATTTGAATTTTATTTAAAGGAATTCAGAAATAAAAGTGGCTTTTACTAAACTACTGAAAAGGACATTGTGCCTGAAGGTCATCGTTTTGCGGTTTTACTGAACATACTGCAACACTGACACTGATTTATAAAACTGCACCTAGAGTAATACATTTCTCAGATCTATTTTTCTTGGTGTCTTGTGATTATCTAGAAGAAAGTGGAGAGCTATGTTTGCCTGGCTCTCATATGCTATTGCTTTTATTGTCCATTTTCTTCTAGACAAAACCTTCCAATATAGGTCAGAGGACATATGGAACAGTTGATTTTCACATCATTGATTGATTTAACTAGAAAGCTTTTAGATAATAAAAGGCCTGTAATTTAGCTACCAGAGCATGATAAAGGGTTCCAGCTTTTATTTTTGACAAAAAAAAGTGTTACTCAATGGTATGGATGAAATATATATATATATATATATATATATATATATATATATATGAAAATGTATGGCGCTGTCAAGCTGTCAAGATGTAAAGTGTCAGTGTGTTAATTGGAATTGTTCCAAAAGATGCCCAGGAGGCCAATCCATGCCATTGTTTTTTTGTTACATACGTAATACAGTTGTAAAAAAGGCATATGTCCATCAAGTTCAACCAAGGGTGTTGGGGTAGTGGAAGTTTTTTTTTTTTTTCTTTTTACTGATAACAACTGATAGTAACTGTTAATGTTATTTCCTTCTAGAGCAGGCCTGGCTGTGTCTTGAGCATTGGTTGGTCCTTGGTTGGCTGTGCCAGGAGCCCTGGTTTTATGACTCCGTTGCTGATGCCTTTCGCTGCTGCGGGTGGCGCACTCACCCAGTCTGGGTATCAGCAGTGGAATGCCTGTGAAGAAAACAATGGGGGCTGGAGCTGGAGCTGTGGTACCTGGGCCAGTGCTGCTAGTTCCTCGTCCATGTCTGTGTTCCTGGCTCTGGGAGCTGTGGTGGCTCCTATGGTTTGGCATAGTGAGTTCCTAAGTCAGCAGTGGCAAGTAAAAATCTGAGCCTCAGCTGTGTTCTTTTATAGTGGGAAATTGTGGTGGAAACAATTCGGTTTATTTAACAGGCCATCACAGGTGCCAGCAACCTATAGGCTACATGTGCGTATGGATGCAAGCACACTTCCGTGGTCCGCTAGGTGTGCATAATACAGACGATATACAAAGGTCCAACATGGCATTGATTTTTCAAGATTATCAGTGACATTAATGAAGGAAAAAGTTATGAAATGTTCTGCTTTTTTCACATTACAAAAATCTGCCATTTTAAAGAGCTACATGTAGACAATTTAAGGTTTTAACTTGGGACGAGTAAACCCACCAAAGTTTGGGTTCAGCCAAACTTTGAATAAATATTTCTATTCGGGCACCTGAACCCGAACCAGGTCCCCATTGAAATCAATGGGAACACAAACTTTGGGGAGTGGGAGTGCATAGTGTGCAGCAGGAGCAGCACTAGGAGTGTCTTCACTCATGGGAGCCAGGGGCCATCTTTTTGTAGCCCTGGCTAGGGCCAGGGTCAAAGGCTGCTTCCGCTCCGCCTCCGCTGACAGAAGAGGATCAGGCAGAGGTTCCTGTTGCTGCAGCTGTAGGTGGAGTCGGTTGTTGGGCAGCTTTTCCGTGTTGGGGTCGGATCCCGAACTTGAACTTGTACAAACCCGAACTTTGCGGTCCGTGTTTGCCTATCTCTAGTTACACATTAACACATAACTTTACACATTGTAGAGTTTTTTTTTTATTAGAGCTACCATTTTTTTAGTCTTTACACTTTTACATCTATTTTATTTAATTGTAACTCTAAAACTATATTATGGACCTGATTGACGAAGTGTGCCAGTTTCCGTTCCATACGCTAATCACACCAAGTGGAAATCAGTGGATAATGTCGTAATGCAGTGTGTACATATGTTTGGCATTATTAACAGTACGTTTCAGTTTGGGGAAGTCTCCTGGGCAGGAAAGGGTGTCTACCAATACATATGTGATACCATTGTAACCAGTAGAATGGGGATTTCACATGCAATAACATTTTATTGACAAACTCTGCTGAAAAAAAACAATATATGATTTTCCTGGGAAACCCATGGAAATCCCGTCAAAAATCACAATTTAACATGTGTAGCGCAAAACAGCAAAACAGGGTCTGGTAACAAAGGGTGGCAATATTTCCAGGTACGCTGGCAGCAAAATGGTTAATTGCAAAGGAAGATTTCCTTTGTGTGCCCAAGCATACAACGCCCATATATGCCCCAAACCCCCCCTCCCCAAATAAAAACTCCCCAAAGTGCAAAAGATTCTGGTTTCAAAACATTTGAATGCCATCATATCAATGGTGTTTCACAAAACAGTAACAAGCAAACATAGTACAAGCATGGTAAAATACACAGGACCTTCCAACACCAAACATTACTGTTGTACAGCAAAAACATTCGAATATATATATATTATATAAAGCAAATTTTGCACTTAAAATAAAGGAAAAAGGATTTCAGTGCTGAGATAATAGTATTTTTTACTTTACAAAAGGTCTGTATTTTAGAAACAATATAGTTCCCGTGAACTGGAGCTTTATTATGGGTTTTGATACCATTTTAATGAATCAACACGGGAGATCGGTGCGGATAATGTTTCAGCATACAGAGCTCAAAATGTCAGAGAGGTCTCTACTATAACTATAAAATAACTAGAGGTATGTGTTTGGAATTAAAAGCTCTGTGTAGGTGATTCGGTGGGTCATGTTATGGGTTAGTCTCTCCTTTCTTTCATTACTCCCAAAGAATATATTGTTTGGTTAACCTTTACAATGAGTGACGAAATTAAGTCTTTTGTGTTCTCTGTCAATAGACATGATTATTTTGCTAGATACAGAAAGCGGAATAAACTGGCTATCAAACTGTAATTAAATGATTACAGGGGCATTTCAAGCATATATTTTATGGGTCAGGGCATTCGTATTTTGTAGTCTCCTCTAATAAAGAGTAGATGCTGAAAAGAAAAGTAACGGTTTGCACGTGGCAAGCACTGGCCAATTGCAATACAACAGTTCAGTGAAACATAAGTGCATGCTGTTTGGTCTTTGTATCCTCATCAATTCATAAATAAAGCATACTCCAATGTATATACTTCAATAAATATTCTATGTCCATATCCAAGCATATAATGTATGTGTGTATAAATGCACTCACCGGTGTCCCCTGATCACCAATTATAATTTAACTAATTAAGATTTTAAACAATTACCAATAAGATAAAGTAGATGACAGTAGTGTAAAAATACTCTCAAATATATATAAAATATATCGATAATATATAGATCGGAGGGTGGATATATAGATCCTAAGTGGATACACTATTCCATTTTCCTGTTTCTTGGATACATTTGTATTAAATAGCTGTTGAAGTGAATGAACACCTGTACGGCGTCCACATTTAGATGATATCAGAAAGTTTTCGAAAGACTCGCAAGCATGTTAGAAATGGACAAAAGCAAGGTTTTATGGGTGTGGTGGCTCGTGCAATTGGAGAACACAAGGTGGGAATGGCATGGCATGTGATTGCATAAAACAGCAAGTGACATCTGTTACAGTTCACCTATTGGAGTTGAGCATACCTGCTATAGATGTAAAAACATACTCTTAAAGCAGACCAACAGTCAAAAATAACTTAAACCAGACACACACAACAAACAGTGGCCATATACATCCATCCCCAGGGCAATTTAGATTGCAGCACATAAAAATTCATTTACCATTTTTTTAACTACTGAAGTAGTACATTTTAGGAAAAAAAAAATGGCGACTCATGCATTTGCAGGCCACCTGCAAACAGGAAGTGCTGCTGGGTTTCCTGTTACTGTGCATTGTCAGTTATGTCAGTTGAATCCAGGCAGCAGCATGGCTGAGATGCTGGGAGAAGAAGCTCCAAAATGGCCGCTACCTTTCTTTTCCAACTGTGCCAGGCTGTTGGTCCAGTTTAAATAAACCCCTAAGTGAAATGAGATATTCTTAATAGGGTCACAGGCAGCAAAAAGGGCACATAAAACGTTTGTCTAAAGTTCAGATTTAAGGCTTTAAAGCGGACCTTCACCCTAAATAAGAGTCTATCTTATATGTTTCCCCCACGCTGTACATACAGATTGGCCACGTTAAAAATGATCCTACCTGCACCTATTACATTTTCTGAGACTTTAAACATCCAAGTGTCTTCTGACTGTGTCGCTCTGGGATTGCTGACCTTTTCCTGACCCCCAGCTCTGCTCTGTCAGTGCAAAGCACAGCTATAACCCCGCTTCCCTGCACTTATGACCCCTCTCCTCAGTATGTGATGCTACTGAGCCAAGATGGCGGCGCCCGTATCCTAGAGTTGCAGGCCAGTGAAGGAAAGAATAAAAAGTAAGTGAATAAAAACTTTAAATATTTTAATTTTAGATGCTGGGGAATAGTTTTTTTTAGGGTTTGGGCTTTTCATTAAATGATGCTGAAGGTCCACTTTAAGGATTAAAGTTTATTTTCAAAAACAAACAGGATACAAACATTTGAAGATCATCAAGTATATGTCCACAATAAATTAAACTGGACCAACATTCAAGTGTCCACAATGTTTTTCCTGGTATTTGTTAATGTGCTGCCATCACCCCTAAAATCATACGTTTTGAGGAAGGGATTTTACCAGGCGCAGTGTTTGTATAGCGCCTGTGCGGATTGGGTGTTTTTTTTTTTTTACATTGGTTTGAATTCCGGTTCTCCCAGTTGGCGCTAGGGGTCGCTAGCTCATAGGCCTATCCAAGCTTGGCCAGGGGTGCCTGAGTGCAGAGTGCCGGCTGTCTTCAGCCAGCGTAGCGGTACAGGCGCAGAGAGCGGTACAGGCGCAGTCTCACAAGTGATGTTTATCTTATACCCGCAAGTTTTTTGATAAATTAGGCTCACAAAAGGATGGAAACAAAATCTCTATTGATGTCCTTAATACCAAAATGAGGTGGCAAGTATGACATACCCGTGCAGGGGGACATCCCTCTAGTTTTTTTCTGTTAGAAATACATCCTGTTTGGTCACTGCTAGAGATGACCGAACTTCTCAAAAATTCGATTCAGGCGATTCGCCGAATTTCTCAGAGAAATTCAGGTTCGTCCGAATCGAACTTTCGCGAATCGCTCATCTCTGGTGGGAGCGGGGAGGCCGGCTGCGCTGTCAGTGGGCGGCGGAACGCCGGCTCCCTCTGATGACGCGTCCTCTGATGACAGCTGACAGCGTAGCCGGCCTCCTCGCTCCCACCATGCCGGTAAGTGTTTGCTGTAAAAAAAAAATGCCGGCATGGTGGGAGCGGGGAGGCCGGCTGCGCTGTCAGCGGGCAGCGGAAGCCGGCTTCCACCGCCCGCTGACAGCGCGGCCGGCCTCCCCGCTCCCACCATGCCGGCATTATTTTTTCCATTTCAGGGCTTGGTGGGAGCGGGGAGGCCGCCCGCTGACAGCGCAGCCGGTCTCCCCGCTCCCACCATGCCGGCATTTTTTTTTATTATTTCAGGGAAAATTCGGTCAGCACGAACCACTAAAAATTCGGGTTCGTGCTGAATCGAATTTTCCCTGAAATTCGGAGCGAATTCAGGTTCGTTAGAACCGATTCGCTCATCCCTAGTCACCACAGAGAGGAAGTGAAGCTAAATTTTCACAGGGAAGAAAACGGACAGAAGACGGAAGAAAAATGGGTAGCAAGAAGAGCCAACTCAATTAAATTGAATGTAAAATGTATTATATGAGGGATTTCTTTAATATGAGTAGTGACAACCCATGTGTCCATACTGAGGAGGATCAGGTGGGCTGTAAATACCTTATTACTTGCACCTTTTCTGGATATAGGATGGGATAGAAAAAGAAAGGTGTATTTGAGTATATATTTCTACTAGATCCCTTTGAGCGCCCCCAAAACTTATCACAGACAGAGTGAAGTTTGCCTTGACATTTGATTTGCTAAATAAATAATGGTGGTTATTTTAAAATATTCAATGCTTTTCAATAGCTTCTGAAATGAGTTAAACCGGACCTTCAGCGTGATTTAATGAAAAGCCCAAACTCTTAAGAAAACGGTTCCCCAGCATCTAAAATTAATATATTTTACATTTTTAGTCACTAACTTATCATTCTTTCCCCCACTGGGCTGCAACTCTGTTCAGGAATTTAGGATACGGGCGCCGCCATCTTGACTCAGAAGCATCACACTTACTGAGGAGAGGAGTGTGGGATAAGGTACAGGGGGGCGGGTTATAGCTGTGCTTTGCTCAGACAGAGCAGAGCTGGATCAGGTAAAGGTCAGCAGTCCCAGAATGCAGAGCAGCACAGTCAGGAGGCACTTCCTGTTTGCAGGCTGCCTGATAAGATGGCAGCTTCCATAAGCCGCCATCTTGGATGTTTAAAGGCTCATAACATGCAGTAGATGCAGGTAGGATGATTTTTAATGTGGACAATCTGTATGTACAGGGTGTGGGAAAAATATAAGATAGACTCTTATTCAGAGTGAAGGTCCGCTTTAAGATGGACTGCCAAATGCTTAGTTTAGGCCCCAGCCCCTCCCCTTAAAGCGTAACAAAACTATTTCAGGTTTTGTTTTCGATGTTTCGTGCCCCACGGAATTGAAATGCCCCACTGTTTGAAACCTCCAGAACACCTGTACAAACTCACCTTTCGGTGTTACGGCACATGCGCAGGCTCCCGTTCAGAGCCACTTGCCGTGCATATGTATTGCTCGGCAAACCACTCTGTTTACATGCAGAGCTTTGGCGGGAGAGCAGAGACCACATCCCCAGAAGCACATGCTATCTGAATGGGGGCAGTGGCTCACATCCGGAAGATGCAGGGATGCATCCGCTGTAGGCCGACATCTTCAAGGGCATCAGGACCAGTGGGTTTTGCGGTGCCCTGAGCAGGGTGTTCAGACCCCGGGGCATCCTGATCTGGGATGCCCATGGGGGGCTGGCCACCCTGAGTTTTGTTCTGCTTTAATATAACTGATCCCCCTTTCATTTCTTTTTCTGTTCTTTCTTTTGTTATTTGTTTTGTTTACATATTTACTTGCTATATTACAATGAATACTGTACTTTTCTTTAAATTTGAAGACTTGAACCAGTTACCTGGATGTACTGCCCAATGATGAATTATTTCCATTTTGTTGCAACAGTAGATGTATTTTTTTTTTTTTTTTTTTTTAATATGGCCGGGCGGATAAATCCTCTTTTTTACTTTCTCTTCTGCAGAACTAATACAAATACTGAAATATAAAATGGACCTCCAGGCAAAAATGACTGAAGCTTTAGCCATTCCTTCCCCCAGTGATGCCCCACCAATCAAATTTCAGGAGGAAGCTCGATATCTGTCAAAAGTTCTTCCCGTAAAATATTTGCTCCCACCCTGCTTTTGTGCCTGCCAGTGGCTAATGGTGTTCCTTGGGCAAGCATATGTGTCCTCTCTATCTATTTTGATTGGATTCTGTGGATCACATGGGCAACCAGAATGTCTGTCGCCAAAAAGGTTATCGTTACACCCTCTCCCCTCTGGGCATTGCACATCAATCAAGGTGATCATGCTGGACGATGGACTCCCTCAGGCTGCTAACCAATCCCTCCTTTTCCATTCTTGTCAAACTCTCCCCCTCTGCATGCTGAAGGAAAGCCTCATGCTAATACTGGCAGTACTTCTGAGGGAGAGGACAGCTGGGAAGGGTAGAATAAGTACAAAACATATTCTTCATTGCAAATTTCAATTTTGACAGAAAAAAACAACTAAGAGTATGTAGGGCTACTTGGTTATTAGGTTAACAGCCTGGATAATGACTTTAGGGTTTGCTACCTCTGATTTATTACCTTAAATCTTCACAATAGCAACCATGAGGATACCAGCCCATGTGTTTGGTGTGCAATGATTGTAACAAGTGTCTTATTAAGAATGGTGGAGGCCACTGGGCAGAAAATCTGGTGGAGGCACCTGATACAGTATTTGTTTCCTTTAAAGTGGACCAACACCCAGGGGTAATCTATAAGAATCCCGGGCCGATCACCTCCCTCAACGTGGGGCATCCGAGATCGGGATGTACCGTGGGGTGAAACCCCCCCAAAAGCCCCAAAAAACCTTACCTTATCGGCGACGGATCAGCCGCTGCCGCCTCCCGCGCGCCCGCACCGGCCATTTGTGAATGGCCGGCGCGGGCGCGCGCCCTGTAAGAGGGACGCGCGGGAGGCGGCGGCTTGTCCGTCGCTTGTCCGTTGCCGAAAATGTACGTTTTTTGGGGCTTTTGGGGGGTTTCACACAGCCGGGCATCCTGATCTCAGATGCCCCGCTGAAGTGGACCAACACCCAGGATAGTGAAAATCCTGGGTGTTGGTCCACTTTAAATAGTCCAGTGCAAACAACTGTCACCCCTGCCAAGGTGCCACCTGCCCACCAGCACATGCCTTGCTGTAAAGCTCTTCCTACATTTACCTCAAGTCTAATTTCGTGGATTCTGGGAGCATAGATGGGCATTGTGTGCTTGCACACCCATAGGAATTCTTCCTCCGCATTTTACCCACTCATGAGTGTACACATGCCCAGAGCAGTAGATTGCCCTTATTACGGTGACCGGGGACCATTTGTGGTGGTTAGGTGCCTTACTTAAAAGCACTTTAGTCATGTCCCGTGACCTGGAATCAAACCTGCTATCTTCCGGTACCTTCCTTACCTCTAAGCACAAATGTTTACTGATTTACTGACGCAGGCACATCTTTCCTGTCTCCGCCTCCCATAGATCACAATGGACAAGTGGTGGAGGCTCTCTTGACATAGGCCCTTATTTATGAAGGAATAGCGACAGGTAGCGACTGGTGAGCGGCCGGTAATGACGGGCACCGCCACGAGAACGCCGGCTCCCCACCACAATCACACATTTATCAAGCCAAGCCTGCTTAGCGACTGAGATAGCGCCATATAGCGACTTCATCATTATTCCAGCCTCAGCCCACAGCGCCAGCGTCCGACCTTGAACAGCGACAGGTATGACCTTTCGCTACCTGGCGCTCTCCAATGCATTTCAATGGAACAATCTTTAAATATTAATAATTAATTGTTATTAAGGTTTTTTTTTTTTTTTTTTTAAATGTGAAAAATTCTGTGACCACTTCTGCCATTGTAGATAATTTTTTTAAGGGAAAAAAAAAATTGTACAGAATTGATATTACAGGTCTGATATTAATGTATTCATATTACTAAATTATTTAAAATCCTTTTTTTTTTTTTGGTTTCCAAAAATATGGTGGTTTGGGGGTTAAAAAACTACTTTTAACACATCGCCTCCAGCGCTCTGGGGTTTAAACATGCATTTCACAGCGCTTGAATTTTTTGAGCTGGATTTTTTGATGAATTTGGTGGGAGCCGGTCGCCCTGACCAGTCGCTATCATGCGCACCCATACATCGCGGAACCTGTGAAATAGCGACTCGTCACCTTGTATTCAACATTACGCCACACCGACTGAGTCGCTGTCAACAACTGAACAACGGCCAAGCACAGCGACTACTAGCGGGCACTGTGAAAATACCGCTACAGTCGCTCAACTGTCGCTACATGTCGCTATTAATAAATCCGCCTCATAGTAAATAGTGAAGGCCCAGGAGTGCGTGCCCCTTGGACCCTGCCTATAATTCGGCCCTAATGGTACCCAAGTAACCATTATTAACTGTCAAATAAAATGTTTTGAAAAGGTTTATGAATTCCTCCTGTGCATGAAAATAGCTAAACTTTTGTACCATATTACTGACAATATTGAGAACCCCCCTCCCACCTTCTTTTTGCATTCTTTGACAGAGAGCTACTGTGTTTAGTAAATCGGGTTATTTTGTTATTTGGAATGCAATGTGATTTCAGGAAAATCTTTCTTCAGTCAACCGCAACAAAAAAAATCTTGTATGCATTGCTTAGGTTACAGTAACGGATTATTGACCGGGTGGTTTTCCTATAATGCAGAGCACTTTTTAAATGGAAATGATGCTAAAATACATCAAGAAACCCTACAAAATATAAATATATATTCAATGTGTGTTAATCTGCAACAGTCACTCAGAAAGCAGGTTTTGAAATTCAAACTGGTCTCTGGTTTACTTGGGGGGGGGGAGGGTTGTGCTATGTATTCAAGTCATGTTCTTTGCAAAGCCTTTAGGTATTTAACACAATAGCAAGATGCCTTCTTAACTCTTTTACTGTTGGACAGAGGCCTGCAATGCGACCTGCAACATTTTAGTGTCAGCAAAATGAATAGAACGCCTCTTAAACAACTCTCATTCCCTATTTTAAAACAAGTGTTCGGGCCAATTTACTATTTAGACCCATGCCCGCAATTACCGAGGCTGATGCATTATCAAACATTCACTCCGTATCTGTATAAATATTTAAGTTCGGGAAAATGAAATTGTCCATAATAACACTGTTCTTAAACATACATTTTTCATTTGGTAATAGAAAAGCTAGAGGCACTTTGTATTAAGATGACATATCAAACTACATTTTTGTACTAGGCTTATTCTCTGCTACTTCAGACTGTTTAGTCAATGCCATTAATCAAAATCCTATAGCTGAAAATGCATGCATAAGTCCTACACATTTGTTGCCATGGCAACTATTCAGAGTTTTCTTTATGTGTCAAACAACATCAGTGAAGATAAATTCTATTGTTTTCACGCTGACAATTCTTTCTGTGTAGCCTTAATCCACAGGAGAAAAAAAAAAATCTTAGCTTCGGAGCTAAAACGACCACCCAATCCATACAAAATAATCATTTAAAACATGGTGTGCATGTACAATCATAATCTAAAAATGAAAAAGTATTTAACAAAAAAAAAAAAAAATAATATATGTGTGTGTGTGTGTGTGTGTGTGTGTGTGTGTGTTATGTGTATTTACCAGACTGTATGTATATATATATATATATATATATATATATATATATATATATACAAAGTAAAACAAGTATATTTATACCCAACCTTGTATAAATAGATTACAATATAATATAAATATATATATATATATATATATATACATACTGTAAATGTATGTGTTTCTGCATGTACTAATCATAAGTGCAAGCTGTATTTACAATGTTTTTGGCTATCTTTTTTAAGGATATTCATTATAAATACTCATGAGATATAGAAGGAAAAAATATATATATATATATATTATATAAAGCAAGCTGTTTATGTGTGTTAGTGTGTATTTCTCAAGGATTAATTTATTATTATTATACTCATGATATATATATATATATATATATATATATATATATATATATATATATATATATATATGTATATCATACCTAAACCTAAGCTGTTTGTATTTAGTAGCACAATTACGTGTGTTTGTGTAACTTTTTCAGGGAGTCATTATGTAAAATATTCATGCTTCACTTAATGTATTCTTTAAAAACCTTATTGGGAATGCATTGTTTCTTTTTTTGCCATTTTTTTCCCAGACTGCCACAGCTCATTACCATGATCCACTGTGGAAGAGTTAATTTAGAATCCTTCTCAACATCTGTTCCTGGGAGTGCTTAACCCAAGGTTCATGTATAAAGAACATATATTCTTTCATAATATTTAATCTTTGCTACCTCATCTTCTGCCATGAAAGAACATGGAACTCAGATTAAAGACAAATATTGTATTATATTTTATTATTTTTTCATGAAGTTTTTTTCTCACTTTTTTAAAATATTTTAATGTTAAAATGATTAGATTATTTTTTATCCAGTATTTGAACATATATTGCTGTAACAAATATGTGTGTGTGAATATCTTATACAATAAATGTATTGAATATTCTGATTTTGTCTTATTTTGTGTTCTTGAACTTCCATTTGCTGTGGCTCGTGCATGCTGCCATGTGTTTAGTGGGTTGCTAGGTTAAAGGCTTTTGGAAATAAGTAGCAATTTGGTGCCAAAATATATACTGTACATAAGGCCTCATACTGTTTAGGAAACTGAAAAGGTTTGCATTATTCTATAATTGAGCACTGTGGCAGTTTTTTCTTATCCTGGAAGACCTTGTCCTATGCCTGCTTTCTTAAAAATATAAATGGTCTTGTCTGAATAACTCAATAGGAAACAACCTCTTTACCCAGGGGTCACCATAAATGGCTGCCTAGGTGGGAAACTCCCATAATGGGAGGCATTTTTCCACTTCTCCCCCACACTTTCACTCAGCTATTGTACATAGGTGCAAATATTGTTCCAGGTGATGATGTCTTTCCAGGGGAGAGACCTAAAGTTCTGTAGGAATGGTAGTTGATATTGATCTAATGCTGGGGTCTAGGATATGGGATCTGTTGGCAGTAACTGTGTTAATGACCAGGTGCAGATTATCTGGGGTTCCTGTCATTGAATTATCTGTATGCATATTGTATTGCATAGGCTACCAGGAGCAAGAACCATGTAGCACCTGGCTGGGCCATCCATCTGAGGCATAGAGGTGGATCATTGTGAGTTACCAGGAGCAGGACTCTTATGCAATAGCGCACCACTTAAGAAAAACTGAGGAAGGACTTGATGCTGTAGTAGATAGTAGAGGGTAAGTAGTGATAGGTTAGGTAATCAATGGTGATATGTATTGGTGCCACAGACATGGAGTGGTAGGTCCATAGGCAATACCTGTGAGGGGGGAATAACAAGATGGTAGACTTGATTTGAGTGCTTTACTGCAAACCATAGATGACTCAACAATGGCAACTTGTGGGAATCTAGTTAAGATAAAGACCTGGTTGTCCAGATACAGAGTGTGAGACAAGAATCAACTGCATGTCAAGGCTGTGTACTGTTACTGTGTGAAGACGTTTAATAAAGAGTAACTCTGCTTTTGCCTACTTGTAGTCAAGCTTCTATATCTATACCAGCACAGTGAGTACCCCCTCCTTGTGGTAGAGCCCCAGCACCTCACCCACCCAGGCACACATGGAGACACGCTGGGCCCAGAAGAACCTGCTCCCTGCCAAACACCAGGTGTGTGAGGGTAACCATTCCTTTGAGAAGAACAATAATAATAATCCTAATTAACTAACCACTTTGCCATTAATTACCTGACATTCATGAGCATTTGCCGAATTTACCAAAAAAAATGCGATATGTTTGCCCGATTATGCTCGTGTTAGCTGTTTATAACTGCTCATGTTAGCTGTTTATAAGTAAAACAAATAATAAAACTGTTGTCAAATTACTTTTCATATTTTCTTATTTTTTAACTCATTTTATAACTCATTATATAAGGCTTTCCAAACAACCAAGACACTCCTGAGACACCACACACACATTCGGAGGCCCATCCTATGCTGAAAATATGTGTTTTCAGCAAGATGTCTTTAATTTTCAAAACAAAATCTGCCACGGCAGTTTGCCTGCTCGCGCAAACAGTTTTTCTAAGTAAATAACACTAGCTAAGTGAAGTGCAGTGAATCCTTGAAAAAGATAAAGTCAAGCAAGCCCATTTAAACATATTTGTAAATGCAAACAGCTTACGTTCAGGTACACAAAATATGAAGTACTCGACAAGGATCTCACCAGCCCTAGGCTGCCGAGGCCAAGGAGTGCTTGTCGGTTGATGCACTACAAAATATGAATATCTGGCAGATTCCTTAAAGCTTTACTTTAATGGCATCTCCATGAAATCTCACATGTTCTAGTTCATCAAAACTATAAAACCCACATAATGATACATTTCGGCAGGATCTCTTGTGCCCTTAGAAATCTTGCGTTCAGGTATACTATGACAAAATGCAAGCAAATAGTCAATTCTCCCTGCCTTCATCGCAACAATTATAGCTCTGTTTGCTATAATTATTGCTCATGTTGCCACTATGTTCACCAGTTGCAGTAATGGTGCACTGTAGGTAGGGTGCACTAGCAAAAACCCATAAACGTCATAAAGGAGAAGCTGCAAAAAACTTTCCAATTTGAATCTAGGTTGCTGCATTGTATCCACTGCTAACCGTTGAGCCCCGCCTTTGCAGATAAAGCTCTTGTTGTCCTATTTTGGCAGGTTACATGGGTGGGGGAGGTGGAGACAACCAAGGTTACAATAAGTGTACATGATAAATCAGTTTGCGGACGGTTTTCTATTCAGGATGCTGATTGCAATGGGGTAAAAAATGTTTGTGGAACAAGTAGTTTGACATGGGGGAACCCTAAAGTACCTACTTGATTTCAATGGAATAAAGAGTAGACGGGATCATTTTGGTCAGAGAGAATTTTGTTTGCATTGGAGATCACCCTCTCAATCAAGGACTGTAGTATTGGTACAGTTGCACCTGCGGTCTTTCCTGTAGTCGTTATAGTTCTTTGTAAAAAAACCTTTTAGTTTTTGATGGCTCCTCCTTACCAGGAGGTGAACTTGCCGTGCAAGTTATCATTGATAATTACCCAGAGGAACTTTATTTCCTTTGCTGATCACTGCTCTACCTAAATTGATAAGGGGAGCAGTGTTGGGGAACCTTCTAATGTCAAGCATTAACTTAAATCTCTTTGATGAATTTAGGACAAGGTGATTATTGGAGCACCACCAGTCCAGTCGTTGATGTCTTATGGAATCTACCAAGGATAAGCAGTCAGTATATAGAGAGAACAGTAGGGGAGAGAGGGCTAACCACTTGGAGGGCACCTGTGTTGGTGGTTTTACGGGTGGAGAAAAATGGTCCTAGTTTCACTGTTTAGCTATGGTTGCTAAGGAAGCTGAGGGTCCAATTACAGATGTTAGGCAGCATACCAAGTGGCTCCATCTTTGTGACTAGCAGGTCAGGCTTAATGAGTCTAGCAGAGTTTATGTCTTTGCTTTATGCTAATGTATCCCTGTTGCTAATCAGACTAAATACTTTGATGGAGTCTACCATGGATAAGCAGACCCATAGAGGAGAGAGGACAAACCCCTTGGAGTGCACCAGTGTTGGTGGTTTATGGTTGGAGAAAAAGGGTCCTAGTTTTACTAGTTTAGCTACGGTTGCTAAGGAAGCTGAGGGTCCAGTTACAGATGTTAGGCGGTATACCAAGTAGCTCCATCTTTGTGACTAGCAGGTCAGACTTGATGGTGTTAAATGCTACCATGAATTTCATAAAGAGTAATGAAGTCCATAAAGAGTCCTAAGTTTAACATTTACTTTTAACATAGGGATAGCTACTCCTTGGCACCTAAGCTCATGTATGGTCCTGGCCTTTTTCAATAGCCAATACAGGTTAACAGTACAGGGTTGTTACAATAGCTCTTTTTCTCCTCCCTATCCTAGGGGACCTGCCTTCATTATGGGGCAAACATTACAATATTTTATACAAAGTTAGCGATTATACCCAGGGAGCAGATTGTTAGCATATTTACTGGTATTTGAAAAGTATAGCATTTATACATTATTAGTAAATGGCAGACAGATCCATTCTTAAAGTACGGTTTGTTTCATTATAACTGTATTAAAACTATTTTTCTACATTTGTTACCGTCAAGGAATCACCAGCAGATATTTCATACTATATGAGTAACTAATCCTGAGTGATGGAAATCACTCTAGCCACAATACTGTTCTCTGAGCGCTTCTGATATGTGTTATATGGTCAGTTTCAGGTAGAAATTTGCAAGTTTCACCTAATTTATCCCATCTCCTGACTCCATACTTATCTGCATCTTATAATATATTGCCTTGGTATTTCGTTTCTGTTTAAACCAGTGTTTACATTTAACATTTAAAGCATTTGCTGATGCAATTTTTTATGTTCTGCAATCTAGTTTTATGTGTGCAAGTTTCTGATACATATTTAAATATCTAATACACTTTCTACATAAATACATATCAGTCCAGAACCTTCTCTATTTTATGAAACTACAAACACAGATATTTTGCTACATTTATAGTCTGTTGATGATGGAATCATTCAATACAATATCCAAAGGAAATCTTAAAAAAATGTCTTTCTAGGCAGATTTGTATACCATCATTTTGTGTATATTTTGTATATTATAGTATAGTATATTTAGAGAATGCATATAATCAGTTACATTACTCCAGTTATATCAAATATCCTATGATGTAACTGCAATTATGAAATAGCCAATGTTTTCAGAAATAAAAACAACAGTAATGAGTCAGTATGTAAAATGAAATCGATATATATATATACATACAAACACATACACCTACCGTTGGGACTGGGTTAACTAAAGGCTGGAAAAGTGAGTGGTTATAATGAAAAACAGCTGGAGGGTCACACAACTACATATAAAAAGAGCATGCTAGGGAATTCCCCAATCAGTAAAAAAAAAACTGTGGAAAAGTTGGGCACAAATGTGAACAATCTAAATCCAATGCAATTATCATTAATGCAAAATATCATCAAAAGATTCTGAAAATCTGTGGAAATCTATGTACACAATGAACAAGGCTGATGTCAATATTGGATGCTCATGATCTAAAAGGCACTCAGGTGGCACTGGACTAAAAACAGACATGAGTCCTCTTCCTGTTTCATTTGTTGATCTTGAAAAAATAAGGGTAGTAGAGGAGAGATATCACCAACAGACTGGTGTACCAAAAGCAATTCTTATTATGACCTGAAACCACATATGGTTGTATATTATACTGTAAATTGCTGTATATTGTACTATAAATTGTGAAGCTCAAGTACAAAAATCAAAGCTTAGGGAATAGCCCACCCCCCCCTCTGGTAATCAGTGAGCTATTTGAGAGTGCATAACAGAGTGCAGATGTTGTGTAATAGCATGCAGATGTTGCACTCCAGAACTGCATGGAAGCAGCCATTGTGTTCTGACAGTCCTACTTCTGAAAGACCCAGTCCCACAGTCACAGCCATTACCTCAAAACTCTGTGCAATCATTCCTTAGCACTAGACAGAAGTAATAGGCTATCAGCTGTAGTTATTCACCATTGCCCTGTTCACAGCAGAGATCTCATTACAGTTTCCTTTCATCCAGCAGCTGTCCATTCAGTGTGTGTTTGTGCATGTGCAGCATGACAGTCATGCCCATGTTTCTGAGACACATATCTTTCTGTTTGCTGTGGGCTACTGCTGGCACATCCTCCTCCTGCTTATGTGTAAGCAGGAGTGCAACATCTGCATTCTACTTCACAACATCTGCATCAGGTTAAGTCCTTTCAAACAGCTTATGCCACTGATCATCAGGGGGTCTAAGGGAACAATATACTAAACTTTTATTTTGACTGGAGGTCAACTTTAAGAGTTGTTCTTTATAATTGTTCTGTATAAATGTGCATATATACGCTTGTATCATGCATTTCTTGAATAAAAATACAAAAGAAAACAAAACACAGGCATAAATCTGTAATGCAGATCACTGCATGGTCTCATGACTACCTCTAGAAATCATTGTCTGTGCAATCCACAAATGCAGGTAAAAGCTGAATCATTCAAATAAAAAGCCATATATCAATACATTTAGAAATGCTGCCATCTTCTCTGGGCCATTGCTTATTTAAAATGGACTGAGGGGAGCAAAAGTTGAGGTCCATCTGTTTTTTTTTTTTTCGATTGTGGTCTCCCATCACCCTCTTCTTTCTCCCCTCCCCCCTTTTACTTTCCCCTCTGCTTCTAACCTCTTATTTTGGGGGGACATTGACCCTGGCTTTTGTTGCTAATTTTTTGGTTTGAATATTTGTGATTCTATTGGTGGAAGGCTTAGTATTGATAGGTGATGGCTTCGGATCTGACATGGTTGACTTTAAAAGTGAGAGTTTTAAATTAATCTCAGAAAAGAATTGCGTTAATACAGGAATTACTGAAAATTAATATAAAGATTGAGTTTATTCAAGAAACGCATTTGAAAAAGGTAGATGCGTGGAGATCTAATTCAGAGTGGTACCCAATGGTTTATTCTAGTTCTACCCAGGATAAAAAAAATATGAAGTAGCGATCATGAGTTCAAAAGAAATGCAATTAAATATTAATTGAAAAATTAGTTGATGAAAATGGCAGATATATTGCGACTAGAAGTACTATTAATAACCAATTAATAATGCTAGTTTCAAACTGAATTTTTGCTAAAATTTCTAGAGGATATATGAGTATAGAACCTTTAAATGACTCTTCTACAAAGAAAATCCGTTTTGCATAAAAAGTGTTGAAGAAATTGAAAAAAAGATTACAAGAAATGCAGCTATGTGATATGTGGAGGATTATACATCCATCCGAAAAGGATTACATTTTTTTCGTAGGTCCATAGGATTGATTACTTAAGAATTTTTTGATCTAAACAAGGAAATATAATAGTATAATATTTCTCTATGTTATGGTATGCTATGGTATGCTCAAAAAACAGTAATATGGGGGTCCCAGATCCAACAAGTGGCAAGAATTATGAAAGATGAACAGAATACTAGAGTAGATCTTCTTGAAGCAATATAGAAATTTAAGCTTGAACATAAATTTGGACAGGACATTAAGAAAAAAATGAAATAGTTATTACTTGAAAAAGCTAAATATATAATCCAGGGATGTAAAAGAACATAATGTGAGAGGGGAAATAAGAACAAGCAAAACATTTAATTGCGGTAATAGTCAATGGTAATCAGCAAAATCAGTATAAAACTAAAGATATACTAAAGTATTTAGACAATACTATCAGAAAGTCTATAATATTAAAGGAGAGTCAAGTAAGCTAGGTAAAAAAAAGAGGATTAAACAATACATCATGAAAGCTGATATGCATAAACTTACAGAAGAGATCATAAATCAATTAGAATAAACTATCTCAATTGAGGAGGTAGAGAAAGGGGTGAAGAAACTGGCTAAAGGGAGAGCTGTTGGTCCAGATGGATACAGAGCAGAGTATTACCAAGTGTTAAAACAGTACTTCCTGGAAATGATTAATCAACTAAGCAATCTGGAAGAGAAAAAGAGCAGAAGATGCCTTAGTGGCAGATATTACTATTATTCATAAAAAGGGAAAAGATCTGTAATCATGTAATGGATGTTGTCCGATTTCTCTGTTAAACATAGACGTGAAGATAATAGAAAATTTTGGGGCAAAAACAGACTCAATTGTTGCTCAGACTGATCGAGATTGATCAGACTGGATTAATAATTATAAGAAAGGTTAATATGATAATATAATATAATATAGAGATAATATGATTAGAGAGAGAGATTAGCTAAAGCGAGACCATAACAGGACCCCCTCTTTGTCTTTTTGATGGATGCAGAGAAGGTCTTTGACAGGATAAAGTGAGGGTTCATAGATGCAAAATTGATACATATTGGAATCGGAGAAATAATTTAATAATGAGACTATATGGAAAACCTACAGCCAGAATTAAGATAAGTGGTGAGATGTCAGGTAATTATAAAAAAATGTATGAGGCAGGGATGCCCGTTATCCCCCCTGATCTTTGCCCTTATAATAGAGCCTTTTTTTATAACAATTAGAAGGAAACCCGTCATACGGAGTATAGAAGTGCAGGGAGAGGAACACAAGGGGTCTGCTTATGCAGATGACCTTGTGCTCTACCTAAAAAATCCTGAGATAGGCATCACGATCGTGCTGGAGAACTATTCAACTTTAAGGTAAATCTAGATAAATTGGAGACCCTCCTCCTTGGATTAGTAGAGGAAAAAGAATTTTAAACATGAATCCCAATTTATATGGGGAAATCCATCTCTCTCCATATTAGGGGTTAAGATCTCAGGAGACATTGAATATCGTTTCAGACTGAAATTCCTTTCAATTAGAGACGAAATAAAAAAAGTATAAAAGATTGGGATTAGCCAACATTCTCCTGGATAATGAGGGTCAACATTGTTAAAAGCTGATACTTCCTATAGTCTGTTATTCTTATTTCAGGCTTTTCCATGTAAGATTTCTCAGAATTATTTTGGTGAATTGAATTCGTTCAGGTGAGTTCTTCTGCCTATAGACAGGTCCCTGTTCACCGGTAAGCTGACCGGACACAGTTGCCTCCAGGTCTTAGTTAGCACAAATGATGCTGACTTACAGGGTGAAGGTGGATGAACTAGGGACTAGACTGGGCTGAAGTCAGGTTGGCCAGGGTCATAAGCAGGAATGGTAGTCCTTCCAATATGTGGCACCAAGTGGAGGAGCAGGAGAAAGGTCAAGAGTAAAGCCAAGGGTCAAAGCCAGGAGGTCCTCAGAGAGTTTGCAAGGGATGAGATGGGCTCAAGGTCAGACAGGCAGGCAGGCGTCGGTCCAGGCAGTGATCAGTGGAGTGCTCAGGCAAGGCTAAGTCGGCAATGGATAACAGTACCACGGGCACTGAGAGATTGAGCTGGGAAGACCTATATAGGGCTAGGGTGGAAGGGATTGTACTTTGGCCAGCAATAATCTATGGGCTGATTGGCCCACCACAATCAAGGGGACCTTGTCCCAGAAGCAACGCTGGGACTCATTGGCCCGCATGCGCATACACGAGCCAAGGCACTGCTGATGTGGAGGGAGGAATGGAGGTGTGATACCGCCTGAGTCAGCGCCTGGGACTGATGTGCCAGCCAGGTGACAGCCACCTCAGCACACCACCTGGAGAAAGTGCTGGAGCGAAGGACAGGTGAGTGGATCATTGTGACGCTGGCAAAGAAAGAAACCCAGGTGATGACCGCATAGCTGCTTTGCAGATTTCATCTATTGAAGCACCTGTCCTTTCTGCCCATGACGTGGCCATTGCCCTTGTGGAATGAGCAGAAACTTCCGGTGGAGAGACTCCCCTAGCAGAGTAAGTTTTAGCATTAGTATGTTTGATCCATCTAGCAATTGTAGATTTGGATGCTGCTGTGCCCTAATTTTTCCCACTAAAAGTTACCAGTAACTGTTCTACCACTCGCCAGTCTCTGGATCTTTCCAAATAAATGATCAGGGCTCTTCTGACATCAAGCAGCCAGAGGTCTTCTTCCTTTCCTGCTCCATTCGGCAGTGTTGGAAGAACTCTCTCTTGCGACTTGTTATCCAAAGTCACTATTTTAGGTAGAAATAACGGATTTGGTTTAAGTATGACCTTGTCTGGGAGTATAGCACAATATGGTTCTTTGACTGAAAGGGCTTGACACTCGCTCACCCTTCTGGCAGAAATAATAGCTAGAAGGAAACAACATTTCAAAGACAGCCATTTTTCTGAAACTTTATCTAATGGCTCAAATGGAGGCTCCATTAACCCTTTTAATACAATTGTTAAGTACCAGGTAGGAAAACCCTTGAAGGGTGCCAGTCTCTTACGTAGGATTAATTTGAAAAACTGATTAACCAGTTAATTTTGTCTTAATTTAACTTCCAGAAACACTAAAAAAGTGGAGGTTTGAGTTTTCAGGGTACTTACAGCCAGTCCCTTGCCAAATCCTTCCTGCAAAAATTCTTATACTGTGGCAATTTCTTTAACTTGTTATAGTACCAGATTTTTTTGGTAGTTAACTTACGACTTTCTAGTAGTGTTTCAGTCACTTTCAGGAAAAAATCTCTTTTCCTTAATAAGGACCTTTCAGAATCCAGACCGGCAGCATTAGTCTTGACGGATTTGGATGCAGAATGATTGATGATGTCTGGAATGCCCAGGAGTCTCCATGGGGTATCCCATTCAGTTTTAACCATATCCTTTAAGACTGCATGTATGGGAAAGGCTTTCTCAGAATGTTTAACAAGAATTTCTTTGTACATTTCATCCTGCTAGGAAAGGGGTGTCTCTTCCTGCTGGATCCCCCAAGTTTCATGATTATCCTGCAGTAGTAATTCAAGATCATCAGATAGAGTATGAGAGCGTTCCTGCTCTCTCTCTCTTCCTGAGCCCCTTCATCCATTGAGTCTTGTAAAGAGTCCGGCTCTTCCCCCGTCTCTCCTGGATCAGATGTGATGTTAATCTGAACAGGAGTCATGGGAAGAGTGCCAGAGTCTGATCAGTGATAACACTTGACTCTTAACCTGAATTTCCGAGTTGGAGCAGGGAATAGATGCGGAAGCAAGAGACCACTGAGACTGAGTGACAAAATCTTTCTGGGCATTTTCAGTAGAAGCTAACTGTTGCTTCTATTCTCCTTTAACCCTTTAAGGTACTACGGGGTTGCTTCTCCGATTGTTAAGTGCCAAGCCCATAGTACCTACAGGCTGGCTTTCCCCCCTGTTGCGTAAAAAATAAAGTAAATTGACACTCGCAGGGTGGGGGCCACGAACGCTGGCCCCTCCATTCTGTTCCTACAAGACCCCATTGCTGGTCCTGGGCAGGTAATGCTGGGTAAGGGGGACCCTACGTCATTTTTGGGGGGATTTTTAAGGGTTAGTCTAACCCTAACCCTTAAAATTCCCAAAAAAATGGGGTCCCCCCCCGGGAGGGGGGACCCTATGTCGTTCTTTTTAAATTAACCTCTTCTGCTCTTTCGCCCAGCAGCTATAAAAGGCTTCCAACAGAAGCCAGATTGATCAACGTGGGACACAGTGCCCAGGGATGGGAGGTAAGTATAAAAAAAAAATATATTTTTCTTCCATGTGTGTGTGTGTGGTGTGTTTTTTTTTACACTTAACCCTTTGTGAACTGGTGAGGGATCCATGAGATCCCTATACCAGTTCACAAGGCTGGGGGCTGGCAAGTCACCTGCGGCTAGCTGCCATTAACCCCCAGCACCCCCAATTACCAGCCTCCCCAAAGCCCGGGGGGGGGCAGAAGAACCTGGGCCCACAGGCGGTATGTGGGCTTGTAGGTTGCAGGGTGGGGTGGCCACAAAAGCTGGCCCCTGCACCCTGTTCCTACAAGCCCCCTTAGCTGGTCCTGGGCTGGTTATGATGGGTAAGGGGGACACCACATCATTTTTTTGGGGGGGATTTTTAAGGGTTTTTAACCCTATGTAATTTTTTTCTAAATGAATCCCTTATGTTTATAGTGTGGATAGTAGTATTTTATCTGTAAATGTTATAAAGTGCTCTTTTCAGTTTGGGGGGGTCTCCTGGGCACGAATGGGGGGGGCTACCGATACATATGTGGTACCGTTGTAATCGGGAGAAATGGGGCTTTCACCTGCAATATGATTTTCATTAATAAAACAAATGTTTTATTTAAAATAAAGGAGACAATTGTCTAAAAAATATTATTTTATTTATTTATTTATTTTTTTTTACGTAAAAATATTTTAAAAAAAACAGAAAAATTACAAACAAGATATTTCATGTTAAAGCCTAAACTCTGCTGCAAAAAAATATGTATATATTGTCCTGGAAATTCCGGCAAAAAATGGGGAAAAATGACCTATCAACAGAGTGTGACAAAACTTCAAGTAGCCTGGCAATTAGGGTTAATAATACCTATGCATGCTGGGTATTGTTCTGCTCGAGGAACCTTGCACTTTCAGATTTAGCTTGTTTTTTTTTGTTTGCATATTGATATTTTAGAAAAAACATGTTTTTTATTCTGCGTTTTTATAATTTTTTTTTCGGGAAACCTTGTGCAACCTAAGAATTCTTCGAGGGATTACTTCCAGAAAGGACTACTACAAAACTACACCCACTACAAAAAGCTGGGTACGCTTAGAAAGCTTAACATGTGTACTTTCAGGGAATATATGGTTTGTGGGGGGCATTCCAAATGTAAAGGGTTGTTTTGGTTGAAAAATTGCAAGGTGCGCACTTTGTCTGCAGAGCTGAAATTTTCAAGTAAAATTACCGTTACGCACATGCTTTACTTTGGGGTGTTTGGCAACTCTTCCCTTGACAGTAGCTATGCATGTTTGGTATCGTTCTGTTCGAGGGATGCTGCTTTTTCAGATTTAACTTGTTTTTTTCTTGTTTGCATATAGTTTTTTTTAGGAAAATGTGGCTTTGATTCCTCTTTTTTATTCTTTTTTAGGGAAACTCTGTGCAACCAAAGAATTGATTGAGGGATTACTTCCAGAAAACTACACCCACATAAACAAGCATTGTATGCCTAGAAAGCTTGATGTATGTACTTCCAGGGAATATATAGTTTGTGGGGGGTATTTCAAATGTAAAGGGTTGTTTTTCTGGAAAATCTACAAGGTGTGCATAGCGCATATCGCAGTTGTATTTTATCTGAAAATCTCCTAAAGCTCTGTTTCAGTTTGGGGGGAGTCTCCTGGGCAGGAAAGGGTGTCTACCAATACATATGTGGTACCGCTGTAACCGGGAGAAATTGGGGTTTCACACACAATAAGATTTTATTGACAAACGTACATTTTTTATTACAAAAAAACACTACAAATTGCAAAAAAGGATTTTTTAAATTTTTTTGCACGTATTTCACCCAAAAGTATTGAGAATACACTAAAAAAAAGGCAAACAAGACATTTCATGTTGAAGCTCAGACTCTGCGTAAAAAAACAATATATAATTTTCCTGGAAAATCCTTTCAAAAATCAAAGTTGAACATATGTAGCGCAAAATAGTGAAAAGTGGTCTGGCAACAAAGGGTGACAAAAATTCTAGGAAGGCTGGCACTTAAAGGGTTAATAATGCTGCTGAGTCTGTCTCTCTTTTTATTTTATTACAACCCAAACATAAGTCAACTGCCAAGTGTCCGGAAGCATGTTGTTTCAAGATTCACAACGCTTGGATTTCTTGGGTGCCTTCGCATGTTTTTTTATCTTCTGCTCTGGTTTTAAAATCAACTTTTTTGTAAACACAGATAACAATAATACTCATAATTATAACTAACTGGCCCTTTAAATATAAAACAAACACAGCAGAGCTGGTATGCGGTCCTCCCGCGTGTTGGCCACTGTCGGCGTTTCTGACATGGCTGTTGCTCCTTGCCTCTGGCTGCTTAGCTGCTGCCAACGCTGCCCCAGCTCACCTCCTGTCCAGCTTGCGACTTGCGCCGGGATGGAGGATGGAGGAGAAGCACGCTGCCCTCTGCAATTGACATCCGCATTAGCCACTCGGCCTGCCCAGAATCAAGCTGAAGGATGGTCCAGCTGAAGGATGACTTGGAAAAAGTGTGTGTATGTGTATTTTTAAGCCTGCATTTAAGCCTTTTTGTTTGCGTATCTATTGTGTATATGCTTTGCATGCGTATGCCGGACTTTAGATTGCTTCGGCCATGTGTGGATGTTGATTGCATGCATGACATTGAGCTATTCACGCTCACCCAACTTAACCGCGTTTCCCTTGAGAAATTGTATTGTCAGTTGCGGTCATGGATGGCCCCTAACAAAAGCAAGGGGCATGCAATTGCGGGTATGACCAAATTGATTGGCTGCCTTCAATTTCTTGCGAACGGCCCTCTCTGTGGGCATGTCCCAGCCTACGCTCAGCTGCACCCTCAATACATTTCTCGATGGCAGGTTTACCTTGGTGGACAAATACGTTTCCTTGACACCCTGGTAGCCTGGAATGCCATTAATTTGGGATCTTATGAGCTGGCCAATATGCACAACATTATAGGTGTGATCGATTTCACACACGTGGCGCTGGTGCCTCCAGTCGCTGAGGAGTATCTCTACAGGTCTTTGTTTTCCCTTTGTCTCCTTCATTTCATGCAATGTAGTTAATCATTTTTGGAGTCTAGTGTCTTTAGTGTTTTTTCACCTACCATTGTATTGGCTCCCGTAATATGGACCTCAATCTCCCCTTTCAACTAGTAGTCCCTTGTTTCCTGTAGCTGCTTCACTCTAAAGTAAGACAATAATGTTTTTAAGCACTTCATTGTCCTTTTTATCACACAAGTAATGACCCCCCCACCTTACGCAATCAGCCTTGTTATTACTCAGCCAAAGAAGGCAGTCTTTCCAGTGGTTGTCCCTTTCTGCTTAGCATCTGTTCTGTCAGTGTAGGTGTGCTTGAATATAGTTTTGCATTTGACCGGTGTGCTTTGTGTCTTTTGTGCAGGAACTGTAAGATGGGACATTCCATCAATGTCCAATGTGTTGTGGGTCCTGATCTTAGGTTTATGAGCATGATGGCTAGATTTCTGGGCTCCATTGATGCATATATTCTGCAGAATTCCACCCTCTCTGGCCATTTTGAGTCTGGCGGGGGTGTACTGGTTAAATGTTATCATTAATAGTCCTTTATTGTAGTATTTTTGCCTCATGTATAATTGTGTATTTGTGTATGCATCCCCTGTCTCCCCCCACATTTTTTGTATGTGGCTCATTATTTTTATTTTTTTTGTAGGTGATTCTGGCTACCCCCTGCTTCCATGGCTCATGACCCCTATTCAGCAGCCTCGGGCTCAGCCACATGCCACCTACAACCAGGCACATAGGAAGACTATGGCTGTTGTGGAGCATGCGTTTGGTTTACTGAAGACCCGGTTACGTTGCTTGGATCATAAGGGGGGGGGCTCCAGTACCAGCCACAGAAAGGTTTAAAAATGATTGTGGCATGCATGGTACTACATAACTTTGCCATCCTGCAGAAGGTACCCCAATATCTGGATGTGTCCTCCTCTCCACAAACTGTTTATTGGGGCACACAGAGTGCCTCTGGTCAGTCTATCCGGAATCACCTTGTATCATCTCATTTTACTTAATTTGTGTCTATTCTTTTTTGTTTCCCAGTGTCATTTATGTGGTGTATCTAAGTTTATATGTGAATTTGGATTTGATGCAAGGCTTGGCCTTCAAGGTATTTTTGTATGCTTTAAACCATGTATTCAGTGAGATTAAACTGAAAGAAAAAGTCATTTTAGTTTTTGGGTTTATTGTCACTAAACTATTACCTAATAGTATATTGTGAGCACTTATTTTACTTAAATCAAAATGTTTGAACTTCCTACACAAAGAGTGTTTCATCATTAGTAGAGTGGGTGGCCTGCAAAGTATGGTGGTTGTCTTGCTTGTTGGAGTGCCACCAGTTGTGACAGGTTGTCGTTTACCATCTGCAATTGTCGTAGCATTGCTTCCCTCTGATGGTAGAATTGAATAGAGCTCATGGTGGATCTGCCTTTAATTTCTTCCCATGGTTTGGCAGAACCGGGCACTGCTTTGCCTGAAGGCTCAGCTATCTGCTCATCTGCCTCACCAGGGGAAGATGGCGATATGCCTGAGCCCATTTTCCTCTTCCCCGGGTAGAGACACTTGCTGCTGGAGTTGTACTTGGTCTTCCACATGTGTTGTGCTTGATGTGGGTGAAGGCAATTCCTCCGCAGCAGAGCTGGGCCATGGAGGTGATGGATGCAGCTGCTCCTCACACTCCACCTGTTGATCATGCTGGAGCTGTGGATCCAGCTGTGGAAGCAGAGGGAGTGGGGGAGGCTGCTGCTGCTGCTGCTGCAGAAGAGGTGGGGGAGGCTGCTGCTGCAAAGGGAGTGGGCAAGGCTTCTTTGTGCAAAGGGAGCAGGGGAGGCTGCTGCTGCAGTGGTATCTGTTGAGGCAGCTGCTGCCACAGTGGTATCTGTTGATGCAGCTGATGCTGCAGCGGCAGATGTTGAGACATATGTTGTGTCTAAAGGTGCTGGAGAGGCAACTGGGGCAGCAGACAGTTTTTGTGCTGCTGTTGTTGTCAAGGCTGATGCAGTGGCTCATCCTCCTCCAGATCCTGTATGGAAGCTGCATCTGACATGGTAAGAAGTAGGGGTGCAAGCTTCACTGGGAGAGGGGGTTGTTGGGGACTGCTCTGTCTTGCCATAGTACATTGCCTGCCATTGCTTAGCACTTTTGCTGGAAGAGCTCTTGCTTGGCCTAGCACTATGGCTGGGACTATTTTGGCTTGCCCTAGTATTTTGCCTGCCACTGCTCTGCTTAGCCTTAACACTTTTGCTGGAAGAGCTCTTGGGAGCATTGCCTTTTCCACATGTAAGTGTGTGTGCTTTTGACAATTTATACTTCCCTAATACGTAACTGCGTATGCCTACGCACCAAAGTTACGTGTCAACTTGCGGGATCCGCTGGGGCACGTCGAATGATGCAGAGACCTACATCAAAACGACATCCTCGCTGTTTTCCCGCAGCCAGCAGCCAGAAGGAGACCATCATGCACGTAAATACACCAAATGCCTGCATTTGCACATGCTTAGGCATAGGTTTAGTTAATCAGGGTAGCAAGTGTATAGGCAGTTGCCCAATTGGGCATAGCTATTCGGGGGCCAAAGTGTCTAGGAAGGCAGGGTGGAAAGAATACTGCCATTTGCAGAATAACACAGGCGAAAGCTAGTGCACACATGAACACCATGCAGGGACTTTTTGGGGCAAGGCAGATCTTTTGGTGCATAGCTGGGTTGTGGCAGCCACATACCAGGGGGGCAGCCCAGGTGTTAGGAACGCCACCCGGTTAAATGCTGAACCAAAGTGTATGAGGGGTGTGGCCTGGTAACCACCTGCTAGGCTTATTTTTAATATGTATATGAATTTTTTTAACTATATGTATTTGATCTACATTTTAGATGATGACATACTGATATGACCTGCTCAACATATGCCAAGAGGATATTGGTGCTGGAGGAGGAGACCGACACCACCTACACTTAGATACATAGGTCATGCAGCATTGGTCGTACCTGAAAAGGAGAAAGAAGCCCCCGGTAAGAAAGTTTTTCAGAAAACTATTCCCAAGAAAGTGACAATTCTTGCCTAAAAATTCACTATTACAATCACATTAGGAAGGCCTGTGTTTAAAACAATGCTATTCTCCTCCAGTGTCAGAATTCCACTAAAAGTGTGGCCCACCCAGAGGCGACAAAGTCCGGTTAATGCTGGCAAGATCTGGTGGACGTGTAAGTGGTAGCAGACAGGAGCCAATATGCTCACACTCCTCTGCAGGTGAGCCCCAAGCTTACCTGGACCAACCTGCAGAGGAGGAGGCCCAGATGTCGGGCAGAGAGTATCAAAATAGTGGCCATGATGAGTCAGGTATGATCAACACACACACAGGTGACAGAGACTAAACACTCACACATATGTGTAATAATGTTGTCTTTGGTGATATTTTAATCGAGATCACCAAAAGGGCCACACAAGTGAACAGTTAGGGGATGCACTGGTTGGGATGCCCCAGCAAGAGGATGAAGAAGGTGGGTGATGTCCCACACACAACACAAGCCAATTAACACCTCTAACACATACACTAACAATTGTTTTTGTTTTCTTCTACAGACTCGGACCAAGAGGTGTGGCAGGTCCCAGTGCAAAGGGTGGCTCCCCAACTCCGAATTCCCCACCAGCCTAGTAAAATTTAAGACAAGTTACTATTTAATAACATGCCTTCAACAGGTTTGCAGGAAGCAGATGCTAGACATTAATTGTCTTTTACAGTCGACCTTTTTTAACCCACCCCGACATTATTGTACATAGTTTTTATTATCATTTTTTTTTAATTTTGCATATGTTTTTATAAAAAAAAGTAAAATAAAAAAAAACATTTTAATAAAATATTTTACAGATTAAAAAATAATTACAATAAATTACAATAATTACAACAAATTAACGAATCATAAAAAATAAAAAAGACAAAATTAAGAACTAAATAATGTTGTGGTGTCTTTTATTTAATATCATTTATAATCATAGTAATGTTGAAATTATATCCATGTGGGCATCCCAAATATACAATTGTAAAGGTGAATGAGCTTCACTGAATAGAAGAAAATGATAAAAGTAAGCATTAGGGAGAATAAAAGAAGAATGCAGTCCAAGCATGACAATGATAAGGGTAAGCATTAGGAAGAAGAAAACAATAATAATGCATACCAAGCATGCAAGTGGTAAAGGTAAGCATTAGGAAGAAGAAAAGATTAATGCATGCCAAGCATGAAAGTGATAAAGGTAAGCGTTAGGCAGAAGGAAAGCAGAATTCATGCCAAACATGGCATTTGGAGCAGAAGAGACTTGGCACAGCAGTAAGTAATGGAATACCAGGGCCAGGGGATGAAAAACACTAAAAAAGAGAGGCTTGCATATGAGTACAAGCCTGATATGCGTATATGTTCCGGATAAACGTAAAGAAATACAGAATTTACAGGCTAAATTAAGGGACCTCTCACACCCAAAGCAAGAATCATAACCCTAGACCATCAAGCCAGTGCTGTTTGGCAGCTATGAACAGCACTGACTTGTTGGTCTAGGGTTATGATTCTCACTTTGGGTGTGAGAGGTCGTTCGCTTCGACGTAAACAAGACTGTCGTCCATCGCATAAGCCGCGAAAGCAGTGCGCACAGCGCTTTTGATGGCTTACGCAACAGCGAGGACAGAGTGAAGCACTTCTGACAGAGGCTTTGAATTGTGCAAACCCACCTACAAGCAACGAAAAATATGTGCAATGAACACGCTTACACACAAAAATTAAAATTATTATTATTATTATACTATGGTTTTGTCTTGTTTTAAAGTCAATGTATTGGGCTATTTCCTACATGTCATCATGGATTATCTGTTTTTAGAGATTTTCAGAGTAAAAGTCAAGCTGGGGTCACAGGCTGTAGAATACAAATTGTCAATTAGTATGGCACACAAAGGGGGTAATCTGATTAGATGTTTACGAACCTCAGTACAAATGTTCAATTTCTAAACCCAGTTAAATGCAGGTGCTTGAAATTTTTTGGGATTTTTTGTTGAGTTATAAAATCTCTTTAAACCTGATTGAAGGATTGGTGTAGCTCACAATTGTTGGTATGGTACAGGGCTAGGACATTTACTGGTCCTCAAATAGTTTAGATTAGATTACGCTTCATATCTCAGACACTCTTGTTGCAGTTGTTTGACCCAAACATACATACATATTATCATATTATTTAGACAAAGAGTCTGATTTGGCTAACTAGCAGCATCCAAGTAATTTTTGACATATATATATATATATATATATATATATATATATTTTCTTTTTTTTTTTTTAACATTCATGTCAATTTTGTAGCCCTACAAATACTACACAAACACTATACAATAAAGAGACTGGACTGGGGCGAGAGGACGATCGAATTTGGAGACTGGACTCGGGGGACAAGTAGGATTATACTGAGAGACTGGACTGGTGAAGGAGAGAAAGATTACACTGGGAGACTGGACTGGGGATAGGGCAGGTCTATAATGGGAGATGAGGGAATGATCACACTGAGGTACTGGACTGGGTGGAGAGAAGGACCACAATGGGGGATTGGGCTGGGGGAGAGGAGGATAAAATTGGTATTCTGAAATCGCAGGAGGAGGAAACGGGGGGGATCACACTGGGAGACTGGACAGAAAGGATTTCACTGGGAGATTGAAATTGGGGGGGTTACACTAACTCCTAATGGGCTTATATAACCAATGAACACTTGTGAATACATAGGAATTTGTGCTCCACACTTATCCCATCTGTGCAGTGAGAACACCACACAGCGTGAACCTAAACTGAGTAACGGTTGGGGTTTAGGTGCCTTGCTCAAGAGTACTTCAGTTATGTCCCAGCCGGGAACCGAACCTGCAACCCTCTGGTCAACAAGATCTGTTGTGGCTGTCCAATTGACCAATTGCTGATGCAGCCCAGAGAAAGCTGTGAGACCAGCCACAAGAGTTTGGTTGGCCCAATTCCATCTTATATACTGATGTATTAAAATGTCTATTGTTTTTGAAACAACTAGGAATGTTTCAACAAATTTAGTTTCTTTTTAGGTAAAACTAACTCGACTGAACTGAACATTTCCCCATCCCCAGTTTATTGAGTTTACTGAACAGAAGCTAATTAAAATTTGAATGGGTTCATTTTCTTGCTGGCCATTGACCAGCCCTACTAATGTTTTTTTCCTCTAGTAGTAATAATGGTTTGTGCTGAAGTTCACGTTTCATTTTATCCAGATGAAAATGGATTTGTTGGAACTAAAAAAAAATCTTATTCTGTGTAAAGGGTAAAGTGCAAAATCCTTTTCTCATGATTAATATATGCATTTTTTTTACATATTGAAACAACATGTAAGCAAAAAACAACACAAAAAATGATGAGATATGCGGTTTCTATCCTTACTTTGTGATGGAAAAAACACGATCATAGGTTTCACACTAGAAACATTAACTGAAATTAATCACGCAAAGAGAAAAACAATCTGAAGTTGAGGTTTTTCTGCCTGGTTGTTTATAAGAGTCGAAAGGCAAACCACAATTTATCTTTGACTAAAATACTGGCCTTTTTGTAAACATCTTCTACAGCACTTTCAAACAATATTAGCTTTCTAGTGCTGAAAAATAATGCCTTGCTTGCTTTTAGCTGTCTCATTTTCAAAATGTGGCAACTTTAATGGGTCAAATATTTAAAAATATTTGATTCTGTGCATTATCATGGGCCTATCACATGTTGTGCTGGCCCTGGAGGGTAAAAGAATCCATGGCCAGCCAACTATCTACCCCATAAGTTTGGGGGATTTGGGAATCACTGCAATGTGAAACTCCTCTGATTGGCATAATAATCAGTGATGTAATATCATTGGTCGCAGTGCTCATGGTTGCACCAGGGCCCATGACAGATGGTAATGTGGAGAGCCCGGATGACTTCTCACCTTGAATAAAGTCATTGTGCAGCACTGCTTGTGTACTTAAAACTGTGTGGGGGGGGGGGGGGGGAGTGGGAAGCAAAGTGTGGGACCCGTCGACTGTTGATGTATTAACTAAAGATAGAGGACTGAGCTCGGGCCTGCCCGTCTCCCTCCATTCCTTCGAGTCTCATGCAATTCACATACTGCCAGTACACCGCTAATCCTCAGCGCAGCACTGGCTGCACTACTAACTTCCAAATGTCAATGGTGCACTTGGCACAGGGGAAGGACATAGCGCATGTCATCTGACCTGGCGATTGAGGTGCGCTTCCCAGAAGGAAGGGAGCACAAGGTGCCAATTACAAGATGCCCCCACCAGGAGAAATAAAAGCAAAAAAAAAGAAAATCTTACACACATGTTATCTAATAAAGTGATGGATTAAAATTCATAACTTTTAATTGTAGACAATAAAAAAATTCAGAACCAAATGTGCTCAACCCCCCCCCCCTTTCCCCTAGAACCAAAAAATAGGCAAGGTGCAGAATCCCCCCCACAGGCGGAGTGGCACCCCCTCCCTATTCCCTATAGGCAGTGGGGCATTCCCCCCTTCCATTCCCATAGGCAGTGTGGCATACCCCTCTCATTCCCATAGTCAGTGTGGCATCCCCCCTCCCATTCACCATAGGCAGTGTGGCATCCCCTTTCATTCCCATAGGCAGTGTGGCATTCCCCTTTCATTCCCATAGGCAGTGTGGCATTCCCCTCCCCCCATTCCCATAGGCAGTGTGGCATTCCCCTCCCCCCATTCCCATAGGCAGTGTGGCATTCCCCTTCACCCATTCCCATAGGCAGTGTGGCATTCCCCTCCCCCCATTCCCATAGGCAGGGTGGCATTCCCCTCCACCCATTCCCATAGGCAGTGTGGCATTCCCCTCCACCCATTCCCATAGGCAGTGTGGCATTTCCCCTTTCATTTCCCATAGACAGTGTGCCGTTCCCCCCATTCCATTTCCCATAGACATGTGGCATTCCCCCTTCCCATTTCCATAGGCAGTGTGGCATTTGCCCCCTCCCATTCCCATAGGCAGTGTGGCATTCGCCCCGATCATTCCCATAAGCAGTGTGGCATTAACCCCCTCCCATTCCCATAGGCAGTGTGGCATCCCCCCTCTCATTACCCATAGGCAGTGTGGCATCAACCCTCCCATTTCCCATAGGCAGTATTGCATCCCCCCTCTTATTTCCCATAGGCAGTGTGGCATTTACCCTCTCATTTCCCATAAACTGTGTGGTATTCCCACCAGTCCATTTCCCATAGACAGTGTGGCATTCTCCCTACCCATTCCCATAGGCAGTGTGGCATTTGCCCCCTCCCATTCCCATAGGAAGTGTGGCATTCGCCCCCTCCCATTCCCATAGGCAGTGTGGCATCCCTCTCTCATTACCCATAGGCAGTGTGGCATCACCCCTCCCATTTGCCATAGGCAGTGTGGCATTCCCCCTTCCTATGCCCATAGGCAGTGTGGCATTCGCCTCATTCCCATAGGCAGTGTGGCATCCCTTTCTCATTACCCATAGGCAGTGTGGCATCGCCCCTCCCATTTCCCATAGGCAGTGTGGCATCCCCCCTTCCTATGCCCATAGGCAGTGTGGCATTCCCCCTTTCTATGCCCATAGGCAGTGTGGCATTTCCCCCACCTGTTTCCCAAAGGCAGTCAAAACAAAATAAATAAGAAACTCACATATATATCGCTCCCGCGCTGCTGCCCGGGCCACGGGAGGCCGAAAGATGTAGCAGCAGAAGGCAGAGTAACTGATCCCTAACTGATGTCCCAGCCGCTGCCTCTTCTAGTGGCGCAAGCAAACACACCCAATTCCCTGCAGTGAGTGGGCATGGCCAAGCATTGACCACGCCCTGCACAGGTGTTTGCTTTGTGTGCTTGCCACCAAATAAAAGCAGCAGACAGCATGGTTGGCAAGGACATCAGGCAGGAGATCAGTCTGCCGCTCCTCCATCCTCCTCCATCCTCTGGCCTCCCATGGCTGTGAGCGATCCAGCCAGCAGTGCGGGAGCGATATATATGTGAGTTTACTATTGTCTTCTTACATTTGCCCAATAAGACGCACTCACATCCCCTCCCCCAATTTTGGGGAAAACATGTGCGTCTAAATAGTGCAGCAAAAATACTATTTATTATAGGTGACTATATAATTCATAATTAGCTAGCTAGATAAATAATTATCTACCCAGATAAATATCCAGATAAACTGTGAAATAATATGATAAACCCAATCAACAGATCAATACTGTAGAGTAATAAACATTAAAGCAAATATCCTACACTTCACTATCCAACATTCATAAAGTATGCACCTAAAAAATCTCATGCTACTATAATCAAAGATCAAAAACCGCCATCAAACCAAAGACTTGTATCCAAACAAAACCGGCGCCTAAACCTCATGCACGTTCTGCGCTCAAATCTGTTGCTTTATCAAAGGAAGCATATATTAACTACGGCAGAACAGATTGTAAAGACTGCTGTTTCAGGAAGTCTGGTTCCCGTCACCAAATCACAGCAGAGATAACATACTTTTCCTCATCGAAGAGTACACCATTTACTGGTGCAGGGGCGATGACACATCATTACATGCTAGAGGGAGGCTGATGTGAGAAGGTCGACTTGGAATGCATGGATTGGCTGAGCATTGGCTCAATAACCAATATCTTTCTTAGTTCAACAGCTGATGCATGTGACCAGTACGGAGCTACATTTACTTATGCATGTCAAGGAATGCTCTGAATATTTGTTCCTCAAAAGACTGTAAATAAGCCACACCCCTAAAATATACCTCCACAATGCTCATCACCCACAAGTTGATTTATGCTGCTGCTCAGCTTTAAGGCACCCCAAAAATGGTCAGTTTAGGTATAACCCTTTAACCTTTTCAGTGTCAGAGATTTTATCACCTTCTGTTGCCACTTTCTACCATTCTGTGATATATATGTTTAACTGTGATTTTTGCCATTTAGAATTTCCAGGGATTTCTATTATTATTATTATTCTCTTTAACAGAGTTTGGGCTTAAATGTGAAATATCTTGTCTGCATTTTTTCAGTGCTTTAATAATATTTGTGTAAATTAAAAAAAAAAGTATATTTTTAAACTGTCCCTTTTTTGGAAAAAAATATTTTTTTAATATAAAATCCTATTGCATGTAAAAGCCCCATTCTTCCTTATTACAAGGGTAACACATATCAGTATCAGTAGACACCCTTTCCTGCCCAGGAGACTCCCAAACTGAAAAGAGTGTTTTATTACATTTTCAAATGAAATCCAGCTACTATGCACAGATTTAAAATTTAAACCATTAAAATTAATTGAAAAATGTGTTTGGGCCCCCTTTGCAGCAAAACCAGCCTAGGCACTGGCCCCCAGTCTGAAGGCAAAAAGCCTGCATAGCCTTCAAGGGCCTCATCACTCAACCATGCAATGGGGCAAGGGGTAATGGAAAATCACCCACCATTGGCCAGTGACTTGTCAGCTCTCCTGCCCTGTGAGCTATTAAAGGGGGTCTCATGAACCCCTTTACCAGCTCACAGAGTTAAACACACACACAGAATAAAGTCCAATTTTTTATCAAAACCTACATCCAATCCTCAGGTTCCATGCCGATCACCACCACTGCAATGGCAGTCGGCAGCGATTGGTGAAAGCAGTGTGCAGTTGAGTCCCCTGTCCCCGCACGTCACTTCTGCCTTTCACTCCCGGCTTATGCTCACCAGTGGCCAGAGCTCTTTTTCCCCCAGCTACATGCTTGGCACTTAATGGTAGGGGAATCTTTGTGCTTGGAATTTTAAGAGTTAACTAAGTACATAAAATTTGGAGTGGGTGCATCGTTGATCCTTAAGTGCCATCCCCATAGATTTTACATGGCTGAATTTTTCCCCTTTAAGGGCAAAAAATGCTCAACTCTGCCCAGGTTACAGAGTCAGGGGTTCCCTCATCCAGAGTCTGGGCTTTAACATGAAATGTTTGTAGTTTTTTTAGTGCTTTTGCAATATCTTTGACGAAATATGTGAAAAAAATGAAATATGTTTTTAAGTTTCGTAGCTATTTTAAAATAAAACATTTTTACTCTTTAAGAAAACCATATTGCATGTAGATGCCCCATTCCTCTCAGTTACAATGGTACCACATATGTATCGATAGCCACCCTTTCCTGCCCAGGACACTCTCCAAACTGAAAGTGTTTTTGAAGATTTTCAAATAAAATACAACTACTATGTGCACCTTGTAGTTTTTCAAGAAAAATAACTTGCATCTGAAATTCATTCAGCAAACCGCTTTGATTGTTTTCAATGGGGAGCATGTGTTGCAGTTGCATCCCCAGCGGCATGTGAATGTTCACACCCCAGCCGTTCAGATAGACTGGGGGAAAGCATGCAAGACGCTGGAAATATATGGGAATGCAGCAGTGCATGGTCCCCATTGAAGGCAATCCCTTTGCCAAAGGATGTAAACACTGATTGGACAAGAGGTCAGGCATGCACTGTTGAACTGAGGAGAGGTGAGTTTTACTGGGACGAACAGGGGGATTTCACACATCCCAGGAGGCAAGGAACAAAAGTCAACCTCCACTGCTAGCCTGCCACCCTCTGCTACTGCCAGGCCAACACAATCACATTTTAACCCGGTGATGCGCTTGTAAAAGTTGCTAAAATTTAAAAGTGTCAATACCGCTGCTGCCCTCCGTCCCAAATGGGATCATTTTTTGAGTGTTTGCTCACTGCTGCCAGACCTACACAACCACAGGTCTACCCCCTGTGATGCCCAAAATGGATACAATGTTCAACGCTTGTAAAAAGCCATCACTTCTTTTCACTTTCCAGGAACACCAACCTTATTGCTTCTCCCCATTTTTTAATGTGCTTTACACTATCAAAGATAAACGCAGGCTATTGAAATGCTAATTAGGCTGCAGCCATAAAATTATAAATGCTAATTAGTCCACTAAAACATGCTTTTATACAGCCTTGGGTGACTTCAGGGTGTTATAAATGACTTTTAGGGCCATCAGACATTGTTTTCCATCCGTTTTAGTTGAAAGTTAGTCCCAAATTAGTTTAGTCCGAATCAAACTTTTTTGGAAAAGTTTGGCGAACAAACTTTTAAAAAGTTCGCTTATCTCTATTGTTCGCCAAGCCAAACTAATGTTGACATAAATCCAGAAAACTTGGACATTGCCAGCCAAACATGCAACATTTGGCTTGGTAAATGCAGAAACTTGCGTAAACCCGGCGAATGCTGGTGAATTATTTCGCAACTTACCCCATAAATAACAGGTAAATTGTAACTAATGGTTGCAACAAACATAAAGAGTTTAATCAGATAGCAGCATATGTTTTATACATAATGTTATAAATCACATTAAAATAATTCCACTTTTGATTGATCATTTTGGCACACAAAATAATGGGAATTTTTAAAAATGCCATTAAAATTGGAATTACCCTTTAAAGATTAAATATTTTTTCTTTGTCACAATGCATTATTCAGCTAAATGTGGCCAATATTTTGAAATGTTCTATAGTAAGGAGGGGATTCTTTTATTTTTTCCACGGGGCTAAAAAACACATTTTGACCAAAAAACAGAGCTGTTCGAATAGATACAATACTAAACTGAATGTGGGTTTGTGAAGACCCACAAAAAAAACGACCCAACCCAAACTGATATTAAGAGAAAAAAAAAAAAACGAGAGAAATGCACTGTGGGGGACTCCCAGACAGCGTCACAATAAAGCTGGTTAGGCAGTGGGCTCCCTAGAAATGCACACTACCAAACTGTTGGAGGGGTTAAATGCCCCCCCCTCCTTTTCCAAATAGCATGGGAGCTCCAACATGGTCCAACCTCGCCCAATGAAAACCCAAATATACATCAATAAAACATATTACATTTATTGCAAATATTATTCATAAAAACAATATATTTAGGCACCAACATGTGCCTTATCCTAATCTGATTGCATACACTTGAGAGAGTGTCTCTCACAATTGATGTCTACATACAATAATATTCTCTAACATAAGATGCAATGCGATGCCTTATCTTATACTTGACTTAGGGCAAACTAGTTTCGCCTGTCAATAGGCTTCCTCAGTGCCCCACACAAAGATCTGTGAAATTAAAAAGTCATAACAATATAAGTGAATATGGCAAAACTAGTGTTGTGAATTCATATGGTATTATCACAAAGAAATATTGATTTATACCTTATTATGTTAAATGATTATTGCAGTACTGAAAGCGTCCCCTGATCCCTGGGTTCAATCTGCCCTTCTTAATGCATATGCAAAATGACTGGGTAGTTTGGTGATCCATGAGCTTATATACGATGTATCCTAAGAAATGGATGGGGGGGGTCCCAGCGGCTGTGTATATGGGTGACACCTACAACAGACAATAGGAACAGGCGCTTATACTATGTTGAGTAATATATATCGCTCATAATAAAGCTGCCAGAAGGCTATGCACATACCAAAAACGTCCCCTCCCTCCTATCTCCTGTCGTCGGCCGGCGCCTTTAAGATGAGGACGGGGCGGCCGCCAGAAAGTGCGGCCACGCTATATACATACTTCACCGTTGCGTGCACGTCCATGCCCCGCCCCCGCCTCCTTCGCAATGGTAAGCGTCGGAGGTTACCGGGGAGATGGGGACGGCGTGCAACGCAGGAGGCGTCTTGTGCTGTATGCGGCGTCCGCAGCAGGAAAGCGAAACGCTGCCCTCACTGACATCACCACGCCAACCAACCAGCGCTGGAACGCCCCCACTGTGCAGCGGCGCCATTTTCGCGGAAAGCAGCACCTCCGGGACCCATGATCCCTTATTACCTTTTAACGGACAAGAGAATAATTATGAAGAAAAGTGTTGTCACAAAGCATATTAACAAAAACTGGATAACAAATAGTGAATTATATTTACAATAATTATATAATATAATATATTACAATAAAACATTGGAAAATTAAGATGATCATCGTTTGGATATGTGCAATGTCATAAGGACATAATTAGCTCTGACAGGGAGCACAAAATATAGGATTGTTCCTTTTAAACATATCGATTAAAGTAAAAATAATAAGGTGCCATATGGGGAAAATTGGCCATGCACATAATGTAGGTGCCACCAACCTGACACATAAGTTGGGTAGTCATCCCTCATGCTTACTAGATATATCTTAAAGTTAAAAAATTTATGAAAATAATTACTATATTTAAATTAATTTCAAAGCTAGGGTAGCTAACATGAACCTGCCCAAATGTTACAAAAAGAAAATGTCAGAATGTAAAGAGGAACCCAAGAGCTTTTTGGATACCACGGGGCGCTGCCAGTTACAACAATCACATACAAATGATACATTGCTATGGAGAAAAAAAAAAAAAAAGAGGAATGGGGAGAAGCAGCAAAAACACCACTGATTCTATATGTGTATGCAAGATATTCAATACAAACTTATACATTTATACAATCAGAGGAAGGGTACATACCTAATAGATTCATTCAAACCGGGGTACCGATAAGCTTTATAATGGTGTCACCCATATACACAGCCGCTGGGACCCCCCCATCCATTTCTTAGGATACATCGTATATAAGCTCATGGATCACCTAACTACCCAGTCATTTTGCATATGCATTAAGAAGGGCAGATTGAACCCAGGGATCAGGGGACGCTTTCAGTACTGCAATAATCATTTAACATAATAAGGTATAAATCAATATTTCTTTGTGATAATACCATATGAATTCACAACACTAGTTTTGCCATATTCTCTTATATTGTTATGACTTTTTAATTTCACAGATCTTTGTGTGGGGCACTGAGGAAGCCTATTGACAGGCGAAACTAGTTTGCCATAAGCCAAGTATAAGATAAGGCACCGCATTGCATCTTATGTTATGGAATATTATTGTATGTAGACATAATTTGTGAGAGACACTGTCTCAAGTGTATGCAATCAAATTAGGATAAGGCACATGTTGGTGCCTAAATATATTGTTTTTATGAATAATATTTGTAATAAATGTAATATGTTTTATTGATGTATATTTGGGTTTTCATTGGGCGAGGTTGGACCATGTTGGAGCTCCCGTGGTATTTGGAAAAGGAGGGGGGGGGGCATTTAGCCCCTCTAACAGTTTGGTACTGTTCAAATAGAACCTGGAATATGATAATATTCTGTTTTGTCCAAACCATTGACCCGAAAAGTCCAACACGATTCATGTATTGCTTGGTTGTTTAGACACCATACATTGACGCGCTTTGCCTCATGGGTAGCATAAACAAGACAAAAATAATAAGATATATATTTTCTACATGCATGACATGCATGGTGATTGAAAAGCAATTACAGAAACGTTACAAATCTCAAACTTTAATAAACATATTAGCTTTGATTCAGAGACACATACACATGCACTTTCGCATTTTTTCTGTGAATATTTGCCTTGTTTTTTTGGTTTTTACGTTACTGTTTTCATGAGTATATGCATTTATGTAAACGCTTATACGCGCATTCGACGGACGGATCGATATCAGCATTTTTGCGTTATGTCTGATAACTTACGTTATTGGTATGGGCTTGCGTCTGATTCTGAGACCTGATTGCCGATGCACCTCCACCCTATATAACGGTTTAATTTCCACTCCACTTCCGAGCTCATTTTGGACTTGGAATTATTGTTGAACATGTTTTGCGGCTATGTTGAGGAGTATGAGCGCCTTCTGCTCAACGGCCTTACCTGCATCAGCATGGCCGAGGCCAGATTGCACCGAAGACGCATGAACATTGATCGCATGCATGACGTTGTTCGAGCTGACCCGACTCAATCGCGTTTCCCTCCATAAATTGTATAGTGAGCTGCGGCCATGGTTAGCCCGCACCACGAGGAAGGGGCAAGCTATTTCAGGTATGACCAAGATGCTTGGCTGCCTGCAATTTTTGGCGAACGGCTCATTCCAGAGGCTGGGTGCCCTTTCCGTGGGGATGTCCCAGCCTACACTACAAAGTTAATAAAAGGAGTGCGGGGGCTAGAGTACCCAGAAAGATTGTCCAAGTTAGGTTTATTTAGTCTAGAAAAAAGACGATTGAGGGGTGATCTAATAACTATGTATAAATATATTCGGGGTTAATACAAAGATCTGTCCCACAATCTATTTATACCCCGGAGTGTAACCATAACCCGGGGGCATCCACTAAGGTTAGAGGAAAGGTGCTTTCTCCACCGACATAGGAGGGGATTCTTCTCTGTAAGAGCAGTGAGACTATGGAACTCGCTGCCAGAGGAGGTAGTAAAGATGGATACAGTAAAAATGTTCAAAAGTGGCATTGATGCCTTCCTGGCATGTAATAACATTTCCAGCTATGGCTATTAGACCACTGGAAGGAGTTAAACAGGCTGAACTGGATGGACTAAAGTCTGTATTCAGCCTTACATACTATGTTACTATGTTACGCTGAGCCGTGCGCTATCCAAGTTTCTGGGTGGCATGGCTACCCTGTGTCCCAAATATATTTCCTTTCCTGACGACATGGTAGCCTGGAACGCGATTAAGGTGGGATTTTATAATATCGCCGACATGCCCAACGTCATGGGTGTGATCGATTGCACCCACGTTGCATTAGTCCCACTCGCAGCAGATGAATACATCTATAGGTAAGTTATTTACCGTATTTTTCACCCTATAGGACGCACCAGCTCATAAGACGCACCTAGGATTTGGGTGAGGAAAATAAGAAAAAAATATTATAAACTAAAAATGCACAATTACAGACAGTGTGGCATACCCCCAATTCCATTCCCATAGGCCGTGTGGGATGCCCCCATTCCATAGACAGTGTAGCATTCCCTGATCCCATTCTCTGTATACCCAGTGTGGCATGTCCCTCCCATTCCCCATATAGGCAGTGTGGCATCCCCCTCCCATTCCCCATATAGGCAGTGTGGCATCCCCCTCCCCCCATTTCCATAGGCTGTGTGGCATCCATAGGCTGGGTAGCATCCCTCTCCCCCCATTTCCATAGGCTGTGTGGCATCTCCCTCTTCCATAGGCTGTGTGGCATCCCCCTCTGCCCCCATTCCCATTGGCTGTTTGGCAACCCCCTTTCCCCCCAATTCCCATAGGCTGTGTGGCATCCACCTCTCCCCCCAATTCCCATAGGCTGTGTGGCACCCCCCTTTCCCCCCAATTCCAATAGGCTGTGTGGCACCCCCCTTTCCCCCCAATTCCCATAGGCTCTGTGGAATCCCCCTCTCCTCCCAATTTCCATAGGCTGTGTGGCATCCCCCTCTTTCATAGGCTGTGTGGCATCCGCCTCTCCCCCCAATTCCCATAGGCTCTGTGGCATCCCCCTCTTCCATAGGCTGTGTGGCATCCCCCTCTCCCCCCAATTCCCATAGGCTGTGTGGCACCCCTCTTTCTCCCCAATTCCCATAGGCTGTGTGGCATCCCCCTCTGCCCCCAATTCCCATAGGCTGTGTGGCATCCCCCTCTCCCCCCAATTCCCATAGGCTCTGTGGCATCCCCCTCTCCCCCCAATTCCCATAGGCTGTGTGGCATCTCCCTCTACCCCCAATTCCCATAGGCTGTGTGACACCCCTCTTTCTCCCCAGTCGGCTTAAGTAAAAAAAAAAAAAAGTAAAACTCACCTGTCCGCTGACAATTTCGCTGAGCGGCCGGCTCCATGAATCGGGTGGGCGTGGCCTGCGCTGCATCAACGCTGTCACAGGCCACGCCAACCCGATTCACTGAGCTGGCTGTAAGAAGCAGCGGCGGGCTGTGTCCCGGCCCCGCCGCTGCGATCGCTGTCTTTTCTGACTGCAATAGCAGCGGCGGGGCCAGACACAGCGCAGTGCCACGCCCACCTGCTGCCCTGACCTGGGTGCTCGCATGTGCCCCAGCCAGAAGAGGCAGCAGATGGAGGAGCGGCGGGCGCTGTGTCTGCCGCTCCTCTGTCTTTATCTGGCCTCTTGCAGAGTGACAGGCAACGCGGGAGCGCCGGGAATGGGTGAGTTTTTTTTTTTTTTTACATTCACCCGATAAGGCGCACAGACATTTTTCCCCCACTTTTGGGGAAAAATAAGTGCGCCTTATAGGGCGAAAAATACGGTATGTCACTTTTTTATATTGTTTAGCCAAACTTAATTTCATCTATCTAGTAATCCCTCCTTCTCAAGTATCCCTTCTAAACGGTTTAGAATGCCGACCTTAATCTCTCCTTCTCAAGTATCCCTTTTAAAAAGTTTATAATGCTGACATTAATCAATGCTTATCATGTAGCCCTTAGAAAAGCATTGGAATGCTGACCTTAATTAGTCCTTAGCATGTTCACCTTAATTTTCAAACACATCCATATTTTTTTCTGTTTAGTAAGATTTATGTCCTTTGTTATTTTGTATTGGATTGTTTAACTATAATCTTTAGTTGTTTTTTTATTTAGGGTTTTTTTGTGGATACCTTGGCTTGGTGTAATTTGTTTTTTTTTTTGGTCAGGAACCTCAAGATGGGCCACTCGCTGAACATCCAAGCAGTGGTTGGTCCGGACATGTGTTTCCTCAGTGTCCTTGCAGGTTATCCCGGGTCATCCCATGACGCATATATTCTGTGTAGTTCAGGCTTAAATACTCGATTTGAGTCTGGCAATTTATCTGGTGGATGGCTACTGGGTAAGTTTGTTCAAATGGAATCATTCCCCTTTCAATGTATGCCTATGAATATAGTTGATGACCCCTGTATCAACCTATGGCTGTTTTTTGCCCTTGATGACATGTGAAACAATTATGTTGCTTAGAATGTGTAATTAATTTTAGTATTTTGTTATGCTTTCAGGGGATTCTGGATATTCGCTTATGCCGTGGCTCCTGATGCCCGTCCTTCGCCCGCAGAGTGCGGCCCAGGAGCCCTATTATCAGGCCCACCGCAAGACCTGGGCAGTAGTGGAGAGGGCCTTCAGCCTGTTGAAGTCACGATTTCGCTGCTTTAGCTGACCATACAGGGGGGCCACTGCAGTATGACCACAACAAGGATATCAAATCTATTTTAGCCTGCTGCGTGCTGCCCAATGATGATTTCTATTATGGCACCCCAAGTGCTTCTAGGCAATCCGTCCGTGCCCAGCTTATAGATAATTTTTTTTCTTAATATTTGTCTATTTTGTTGTCCTTTTTGTGTTATTTGTCTATTTATTTGATATCTGATTATTTGATAACCTTTGATATTTGATAACCTTTTTTTGGTTTAATAATTTTGTAATGCTTTAATTACAAAAAAAATTACACCTGATTTTAGCGTAATGCAGTTTATTTAATCCAGTTTTTCATTACAAACAGTCATTAATTTGAAACATAAATGCATCAACTTAGGCCAGAACAGATCTAAAATTTTGGTTGAAGGGCACTCGCAGCCTCCATGGACATCCATTAGCAAACGTAAGTATACATTGGGCCCGAATCCTGCCCCATAAAATTGGGCACATTCAGGAGTTCTAAGGTAACTTACTTAAGGTTCCCCGGCCACCAACATCAGGAGCCATAGGGAGCACGACTTTCAAGGGGAATAGTAGGGCAGGAATACATAGGGCCACATACACACCCTCTCCTGCTTGTGCCACATTTCTTCAGTGCAATGTTGCAAGGCCGGAGTCATCTGCCAACTCTATGGCTAAGTTCTTTTTCCAGCCCATGACAGCCATCTCCCATGCAATTCCAGTCCAACCATTTCCATGGCCAAATGGTGATGTTCTTCAGCCAAGAATGTCCCCCAATATTGCCATCAAACAAGATGAGTCAGCCAGAATTTCATTAGGCTCAAGCCTGCTGCGTGGGAGCTTGAGCGGGTGCTTTACTGAGGCACAAACTCAGGCATTGGCTAGTGGGGTATCTGAGCACTATAATGACCTTTATGGACTTATTTCAAAATAAACCAGCAAAGGCATCAACCACAAAATCTTGGTTGCGTTCACCAGACAGGTCAATAGTGTTGGGATGGAGAGGAAATATGTTGAGCAGATTCAGGTGAAATTCTAAATATTGTTAATGGCCATAATAATGTTGGGGTTGGCCTTGGAGGTGGCCCAATACCTGGGCATGTGTGCCATTCATAATCTGCCACTGCTCCAGCATCTGTCTGTTGCGAATCTAGCATGGCGCTGAAGTTGTAATTTAAGGTGGCCATTTGTGCTGCCATCTGGCTGTTGCTCGTCCTAAATTCTGTCAGCATGGTGGTGAAGTTATTATTGAAGGTCTCTATTTTAGCCTGCTGCGTGCTGCCCAATGATGATTTCTATTATGGCACCCCAAGTGCTTCTAGGCAATCCGTCCGTGCCCAGCTTATAGATAATTTTTTTTCTTAATATTTGTCTATTTTGTTGTCCTTTTTGTGTTATTTGTCTATTTATTTGATATCTGATTATTTGATAACCTTTGATATTTGATAACCTTTTTTTGGTTTAATAATTTTGTAATGCTTTAATTACAAAAAAAATTACACCTGATTTTAGCGTAATGCAGTTTATTTAATCCAGTTTTTCATTACAAACAGTCATTAATTTGAAACATAAATGCATCAACTTAGGCCAGAACAGATCTAAAATTTTGGTTGAAGGGCACTCGCAGCCTCCATGGACATCCATTAGCAAACGTAAGTATACATTGGGCCCGAATCCTGCCCCATAAAATTGGGCACATTCAGGAGTTCTAAGGTAACTTACTTAAGGTTCCCTGGCCACCAACATCAGGAGCCATAGGGAGCACGACTTTCAAGGGGAATAGTAGGGCAGGAATACATAGGGCCACATACACACCCTCTCCTGCTTGTGCCACATTTCTTCAGTGCAATGTTGCAAGGCCGGAGTCATCTGCCAACTCTATGGCTAAGTTTTTTTTCCAGCCCATGACAGCCATCTCCCATGCAATTCCAGTCCAACCATTTCCATGGCCAAATGGTGATGTTCTTCAGCCAAGAATGTCCCCCAATATTGCCATCAAACAAGATGAGTCAGCCAGAATTTCATTAGGCTCAAGCCTGCTGCGTGGGAGCTTGAGCGGGTGCTTTACTGAGGCACAAACTCAGGCATTGGCTAGTGGGGTATCTGAGCACTATAATGACCTTTATGGACTTATTTCAAAATAAACCAGCAAAGGCATCAACCACAAAATCTTGGTTGCGTTCACCAGACAGGTCAATAGTGTTGGGATGGAGAGGAAATATGTTGAGCAGATTCAGGTGAAATTCTAAATATTGTTAATGGCCATAATAATGTTGGGGTTGGCCTTGGAGGTGGCCCAATACCTGGGCATGTGTGCCATTCATAATCTGCCACTGCTCCAGCATCTGTCTGTTGCGAATCTAGCATGGCGCTGAAGTTGTAATTTAAGGTGGCCATTTGTGCTGCCATCTGGCTGTTGCTCGTCCTAAATTCTGTCAGCATGGTGGTGAAGTTATTATTGAAGGTCTCTAATTGTGCAGTAATCTGCTCTGTGGTTCTTTGAGTCACCTGCCTAAAGTAACGGCTGTCATGGTGCCATGCTGACTCCAGGATCGGCATGCGCCTCCCCTGGGAAACTGGTTGACGTTGCTGACTGCGTCTTCCAATTCCCCGGGTTTGAGTGCCTGCAGATGCTGAAGGTCTAGGCCGAGCAACAGTACCAGATGTACTAGGCAAAACCTCTGCAGCAGAGCTAGAACTGGGGACTGTAGGGTCAGTATCAGGCTGGCGTCCGGCTTCACTCTGCTGCAGAGGATTTGTTGCAGTAGGATGCTGGGGCAGTGGCAGATTAGGTTCCAGGGGAGTAATTTCAGAAGGCAGTATTCGGCTGGCATCCTCCTCCTCCATATGCTGGATAACATCCATTAGTGGGGGAGTCTGTTGGGACATGTGAAAAAATGTGTGAGTTTTTTTTGAGAAATATATTTGTGAACAATTAGTCATGTTCATTCACATGCATCACCAGTTACAGCACAGTACACTTACCCTATCCAGCCAGTCCTATGTCCTAGGCAGCAGGGAAGTAGATGGCGTGGCCAAACTGGAGGAGGCTTCCACACTTGCAGAGGCATGATTCTGAGCTGGGGGTAAAATGGCACGTAAAAGGCAAGTAAACACACAAACATCCCTTGATGACCCTGATGAGTAGATATGCTTTAGAACACACGGGCCAAAGCAGGAATCACAACTCCAACAACAGTTAAAGTGGACCTTCCCAATGAATCAGAGTCTATCTTATATGTTTTACTCACCCTGTACCTACAGATTGGTCACCTTAAAAAACAACCAACATGCATCTACTGCATGTTATGAGGCTTTACACATCCAAGATGGTGGCCTAGGGGACAACTGTCAGCTTGCAAATAGGAATTGCCTTCTGACTGTGCTGCTGTGCATTCTTGGACTGCTGACCTTTCCCTGACCCCAGCTCTACTTTGTCTGAGCAAAGCACAGCTAGAACCCCACTTCCCTTTATCCTACTCTCATCTCCTCACTAAGTGTGATGCTTCTAAATCCAGATGGGTGCGGCTATATTCTCATGTCCTAAACAAAGTTGCAGGCCAGCGGTTGAAAGAATAAGAAGTGATCACAAATTGACAATTTATTAACATCAGATGCTGGGTATTTATGTAAAAATTAATTGTTATTTCCCAAAAATCACGTGGAAGGTTGTGTATAGACTGAAAACCTTTCTAAGGACCATGAACTGCTGCACACTGGGAGCGTGTCCATCATTAACCCCCTTTCTTCAGCCATTCAACCCCCGCCTACAACATTAACCTCCCCTCAAACACACTACCTAGGGGCCTGTGTTGATATATGCGTGTTAGCCACATTTAAAATGTTTAAAATAAATCTCATTAAAACAATCATTACTAACCTGCAGAAATGTCCTGGTTGTCCGTGTCCCAGGTGCCAGAGAGCCCCTGTAATGCTGCGGGGTGGATCAAAGCCAGGACCATTTCCTCTGCTTTTGTGTATTGCAATTTGGTGGGGAAGCCTCCGCCTGTTTGCATCCTGAAAATAAGACAATAAATATTAGGGTCGATTCAAAGAAACATGTAACAGCTTGGATTTGGGTGCCGATCATCCTATTTTTCACGTCCGCTCGTGCGTTCGTATGAACTTGCGAGTGATTCTATAAGCAAATACGTTTCTATCCTAAAATGTACGTCCGTTCGTATGGCAGTTCGGGAATCAGACCTATGTCAGTTTCCATCCTGAATTTTCCGTTTCATTTCTCAGGTTGCAACAGGTTTTGCCCTTTTTCCTTTTTTGTCTGGACGTAAATCCTTCTGATCTTGCGGCTGCGCAATACAAACTTACCTCATTAAAGTGCATTCTAAATATTTGGTCTTTTATTTTTCTTTATTTCATTCATTTTGTAGTAACCAACCATTAATGAATGCATTTGCATAAGTAAATCTTACTTTGTTTAATTTTTAGTTAACTTGCATTTTTTACTTGTGGATTTAATTTTAATATTTTGGCTTCAAATGGTACAACTTAAAATTTTGTGTGTGGTTACCCACACCCTCTATATACAGATTGCTCTCAAATATTAAAAAACACCCAGCAACTTCTGCATGTTATGAGCCTAGAAACAGCCAAGATGGCGGCTCAGGTATTATCGGGCAGCCTGCAAACAGAAAGGGCCTTGTGACTGTGTTGCTCTGGATTCTTTGATTTCTGACCTTTCCGTGCCCCCAGCTCTGCTGTGTCTGTGCAAAATACAGCAGTAACCCACATCCTGCACTTTATCCCGCTCTCCTCTCCTCAGTAAGTGTGATGCATCTGACCAAAGATGTGCTTAAATAATTAAACAAAGCAAAGGTAAACAACTACACCAATAAATGCAATCTAAAAATATTATTCTAGTACATCAATTTCAAAATAAATAACAAAGGACATAAGTTTCTTTAATTAACGCAAATATATTGCCAAATAAAGGTTTACATGCAAAGGACTAATTAAGGTCCACATTAAAATGCTTTTATAAGGCATACATGAATCAGGTATGCATTGCCATACAATTTATGGCCTCGGCCATGCTGATACATGCAGTTCATTGGAGCTCAAGACGCGCAGACTCCTCCACATAGCCAAAAAACCTGTTCAAGAACAGCAATACGACTGCTAAAAGGTGTCGGCAGTGGCTTTCTTTTAAAACGTATTTAGAGGTTTGAAAACTGTTCTCTGAATCACACCTAAACACATTCGATTATCCTAAGTTTTACGTTTTCATCCTAAGTTTTAGGATTTGATCCTAAGTTTTACGTTTTGATCCTAAAATTTAGGAACGAACTTGCGATGATCGTAAGAGCATATACGCATTCGAACGTAGGCTCGTGCGAGTCGTAAATAGCCAAAAAAACAGGAAAAAATGACTAACACCCACCCAAACTTACGATTCTCGATCCGAAATCAATTAACTTTTGCTCTTTGAATCGAGGGGATTATTTGTCATGTTGGTCACAACAACAACCAGCAAAATGCAAACATCAATTTGTACCCGTGATTCCTGCGTTTGTTCCACTTCTTCCTTACTGCATATTTGAGGTCTGAGAATTTTCGCTGGGTCTGCTCAACATCTTTCCTCTCGTCCCCCGCTGCATTCACCTGTCTGGTGAGGTCTTCCCAGATTTGGTTTTTGCGCACTTTGCTAGTAGCATTTGAATTGCGCCCATTTAGCTCATCAAAATTGCCAGGGCGAGTGTTTGTGCCTCACCAAAGCGCCCACTCAAGTGCCCTCGCAGCAAGGTTCGGCCTAATGTTTGCTGTTCTGGCTCTTCCATGGTTGTTGCCAATTCAAGGGACATTCTTGCCTGAGTGTGTGGCGAAGAATAGGCCATCACGTTGCTCAAAAAGGAATGTACTGGGCTGGCATTTGGACTGGGGGTCATTGGCTGGCTGGCGACAGAACTTGCAGCTGTGGATGTGACATAGGACTCGGTTGTTTCAACGTGTTCCGGTGGCAAATGTGGTCGAGCAGGAGAGGGTGTGCTTTGGGGGCTTGGGCTTCTAGGTCTCCGCTTCCTTTTCTCCTTGGAAGTCGTGCTCCCTTGCTTTTTCGATGTGGTTGGGCGGGGAGCCTTCTTCCTGGAGGAAGTTTCTTTCCTTTTCCTGGTGCTGGCAGATTTGGATGGGCCAGGAGTTGTGGCCAATGTAGCCTTGTGGTGGCCACTTTTTCTCCGCGTTTCCGGCACCTTGGAACTTGATTTGTGGGCCCGAGTGCTTGGTCTTGATGATGTGTCCTCATGGCGCTCCGCCCTTTTTGTCTTGCACTCCTTGGCTGGTGGTTGTTTTCCGCTACTTTTCTTTGGTGCCATGATGACATTCACAAAGAGAATGAGCTGTGTGTCCATTACCCTTTAAATAGTAATGACTGGGTATGACGCTTACGCGTACGGGTACACGTGCGTCCGGCCGTGCGCATCACGGAAACCGCTGGGACACTACCTATCTGCTGCGGACAAGAAAGAAGATGGCTCCCACGATCTTCACCCGCCAACAACAAGATATTCTGATGCTCGTGTTTTTTAAGGACGTTGATTTGATCTAAATGCATGCATATGCATTAAGGAAGCACAGGAAGAAACAGTTGTTTTTAAAATTGATTTAAACTCAGTGCCAAACAGAAGTTAGTGCACACATGTCGAACCCACTAACTTGCATCTAGATTATAGGTTAAGGCTAGAAATGTGATGCGGAATGTCATTTAGTAGACGGTTTGATCTGACAACTATTTTTATCTGTGTGTTTCTTAGATCACGATTATGAAAAACGGAAGTTGGCCCTGGAGATCGTGGCCAGAATAGATGCGGAAACTGACACCACCTTCACTTTCATGCAAATCATCCAGCATTGGTCGGACCTCAAGCGTCGGAAGAGGCCCCGGGTGCAGCGATTTTTTGTGACACATTTCCCAAGTAAGTACATTCCGAGTGCATTCTAGATCTAACAAACACAGAAGGTAGACCTTTATTTATAAATGCTATTCTTTTCTAGTGTCCGAATTTGAATATCGCATAAGACCCATCTGGAGGCGAGCAGTCCGGCCAGTGCGGGATGATTCTGCACAAAGTGAAGGTGGTGCATCTCCAGGGCCAACCTCCTACCCTTCCTCTGTAGGAAGCAGGTTCCCCTTCTTTGTGTGTGTTTTTAATATTTACTGTACTATACTGTTGGTGTATTTTTGCTTATCCAGATCGAGTAACACAATATATATCAATTTATATTAATGTGGAGATTGTGCAGCATTTGTCTAATGGTGTTTTCTGATGCCAGATTGGTACCGAATATCTCTAAATTGTTTGATTTATTTACACCCAGGTCAGCACAATCCAGCATGGCTCCTTGGGGCATGGGCAGCCCGTCCCACAGAAAGACACAAGACAGCACCCGCTGCACAGAAATATCCAAAACAGCATCCCTGTGCATGTGCCCGCCGTCCATTCAAGTAAATGGGCAGTGGATGTGTGCATGGAACCAGGGAATGTGGCTTTGTGTCCTTCCTGTGTGGCCCCCTGAGGGGGCAGTGAGAGGGGCAGTGGTCTCCCTCATTGTGGGGCGTCTTGAATTGGGATGCTCCACTTTGTGAAACCCTCAACTGACTTACTCACCCCTTCCTGGAGCATTTGCTGCAGCCCCCGCATACCTCTACCTGGGGAGCATAACCGCACCAGGCCATACTGAATGGTCGATGTGGGCATGCCCATAAATTGAGACAAGTGGAAATGAGGCCTCTGGTGTGGCAAAGGAAATCTGAATGGAACCAGTGCCGCTGATTGGCTGAGTGGCCCATGTGGGAACCAGGAACAGGTGAGTTATAGAGATCCATTTAGATACACACAGCGGGACATCCCTATTTGGTTTTCCAGAGAGAAACAAAACCCAAGAAGACCCTCCTTAAAGGGGGCTGGCTAATTCTAGCCATCACTTTTGTACTTAGTTTTTATATATTCTCTGTAATTTATTGGTGCAGCCAGGCATGTATGATGACACTAAATACAATTTCTACCTCTAATGTGTGGGGCCTCGTTTTTGCAGTATAATATCCTTGAAAATTGTTCATTACTCTGGCATCATTAAAAAGATTTTCTTTTTTTTTGACAGGTCATTGTGTTTTAATAGCACTATTATGAACACACTTCATTATTGCTCCTTTTTAGTCTGTAAAAATATTCCAAACCAAAGCACAATATGGGCAGAATGGAGAGATAATTTTACAACAATGAGTGCTGCACAAAGAAATTATAGTGCAATTAATATTGAAGAAATTAGTCTCTATAATGGAAAGCAAATTATACATTGACTGTCTCATTCTGCACGTTTAGACGTATATGACTTAATGTATAATTTATTTTTATCTGTCTAATTTGCTCCACAGCATCCAATCATTTTGTCTGTGGAGGATCTCATTAACCCAGGTCATGGGATATCTATAGTTATACATAAAATCAATTGGACTTGAGGTATTTTTTTCTTAAGATGTTTCACTAGTCATCTGACATCTGGCTAGATTGGGCAGTTTATTTTAATCACATGTCCCCATATTTGCTGACATGTCACGTCTGACCTGCATCTGTTGCCAATATACTGTTCGAAACTGCTCTCAGCTTAACAGGACTCCACCGAGTCCAACAGAGGTAGAGAAGAGGAGGTTAGGGCAGCAGGATTCCCCTGAAAAAAATGCTCACCTCCATCCAGAATCCAGCAGCTTGACAGCTTGGGTCACTGTCACAGGGAGGGGCCTTATATAAGGAGTGAGATGACGTCATGACGGCCACTTCTGGCTCAGGAGGGCTGTCAGAAGATGGGCAGTGATCAGTGGATGGGCGCGAGGGCATGGGATGCTGATCCCTGTGCTCAGATTCAGTCGATCACTACAAGCTGTCAGTGATTGTCAGTGGAATCTTCACTCCAGGGAAATTACAGTTAAACATAGACTGCAAAATAGAATGCAAAATATTGAAAAATAGTCTGCAAGAGGGTGACATAATCTCTAGGTAGGCTGGCAGTGAAAGGGTTAATAGAAAAAAATGCTTCAGGAGTCTCCAACTGATTACTGCCCTGGGGCAGTGATTTCAGCCAAGACCATTGATGGATTGGGGCACCAATTAAAGAATTATTACCCAAGCCAGGGAAACAAACAGGGACAGGTCATTAAACACAATGCCCCACAGGGGACCTTCACTTCAAAAGACCTTGCTAGACTTCAAAGCATAAATCCAGACACACATGTTCAAGGACTTTATGAAGAATTATGAGGTTGTTGATGAACATTCATTTTAGCTAAACCCTTATTCGGAATCTCTGGATCCTAATGCGTCCTGTCAATGTGCATTCAGGGAGTTCCAGAGAACTTGGTTAGGAGCCATATCAAGCAGCAGTGTCTGGTCTCATAGCTTGCGCAACTGGGTCCATTGGAACCAAGACAGAATCTCTAGGACCTTCCCCAGAAATGTTATGCTACATGATAGTATTTAGGAAGTGCAGTTAGGAGTTTTATTGTGGATGGAAGAACAGTCTTTATTGGAGAACGGTCTCACTGGAAACATGCCGGAAAGAAATACAACAACAAAGACCAGGAACCCTAGAGAAATTCCAGAATGTTGGTCCACTTTAAGTGTAGGCAGTATCAGACTGGACTGGGTGCTTGAGTACTGGCTAAAGGTGACTTAGAACTTGGAGTCATCCACTGCATGACTGGAGAATGGCTGGTCAACAGTAGCTCCACCCTGCTGCCACTACCACCTCTTCTACTCCTGCTGGCTCTATGTCTGGTACTGTAAATTTGCAACTGCCAGGTACTTATGGTATGCCATACATTGTGTATCCAGTTGTAAAGTTACAAGTTGTAAAATATAATGAATTTTGTTGCTAAAAAGCACTTTTGTTTACCACAAACATGGTCACCAGCAAATGCACTCAGGGCTACAGGGGTACACCCACTCTGCTTAATTGTAACTTGCAAAAAATAGTAAAATTTTGCAACAACAACAGTAATTCTAGTCACTGAAAAAACATTTCACATCACATACACTGTGCCTAAAATGCACATAGCTTAAGTTTGGTGAACTCTTAGGTATTCATTGCTTCCTTCTTTTTTCTTCCCTTGTTTTTCCAAGGCTTTTCTTCTCTGTAATCCACATATAAAGGCCATGTTGTAAATCCGTTCATTGTGGTGAACTTGCAGAAATTTCACGTTCGCAAAAAAATAAATTTTCGATGCAAAAATCGAATGGTTTGATTTGATCATCTCTAGTTTTTGATCTGCTGACAAACAGAAGGCAGACACCATCCTAATGTCCAAGTAATCTTAAATTATGGACCGCATCTTCTCTGAAAATTTGTTCAGAGTCTCTGCCATCTTGAAAACTGAAATTCATGGCTTTTCCAGAATCATGTCATTCTGGAGGTCTCTCAAAATGGTTCTTCCAATTGTGTTGGCAACCCAGTTTTTCACTGTGTAATACAAAGAGACCGATTCATTAATAGCGCCAGGTAGCGACAGATGAGCGACAGTAGCGGCATTTTCAGAGCGCCCGCTAGTAGTTGATGTGCTTGGCCGTTGTTCTGTAGCTGATAGCGACTCAGTCGGTTTGCCGCAATGTTGAATATTGGGTGAGGAGTCGCTATTTGACAGGTTCCGCGCTGTATGGGAGTGCATGACAGCGAATGGCCATAGCGAACGGCTCCCAGCATATTCATTAACAAATCACGCTCAAAAAAATCTTGCACAGTAAAATGCTTGTTTAAACCCCAGAGCGCTGGCGGCGATGGGTTAAAAGTCGTTTTTTAACCCCCAAACAACCATATTTAAAAAAAAAAAAAAAAAACATGTTTTTCAAAACATTTTGTAATATGAATACATTAGTATCAGACCTGTAATATCAATTCTGCACAATTTTTTTTTTTTTTTACCTTAAAATATCTAACATTGCAGAAGTGGTCACAGAATTTTTGACATTTAAAAAAAAAAAAAAAAAAAACATTAATAGCAATTAATTAAGAATATTTAAAGATTGCTCCATTGAAATGCATTGGAGAGCGCCAGGTAGCGAGAGGTCATACCTGTCGCTGTTCAAGGTCGCTCGCTGGCGCTGTGGGGTGAGGCTGGAATAATGATGAATGATTCGCTATCTGGCGCTCTGTCAGTCGCTAAGCAGGATTGGCTCGATAAATGTGTGATTGCGGAGGGGAGCCGGCGTACTCGTGGCGGGGACCATTCCATTCACAAAGGGCCGGCGCGGGTGCGCGCCCTGCTAGAGGGATGTGCGAGAGGCGGCGGCCCGCGCATGTGCCGTTGGAAAGAGGAACAGGTAGGATTCGCAGGCGTCCTGGGGGGTTTCACACACCCCGATCGGGGTGCCCCGCAGGCAGGGAGCTGATCGGCCCGGGAATCTTATAGATTCCCGGGCCGATCAGGGTTGGGTCTTGGTCCACTTTAAACTGGGCCTAAACTTTTGCCCACAGAACAACATCGACAAATTTGAGACAGTAAAGGACTTACATTTATTTGCAAGAAGAGTACTTCTCAAATTTCAATATAGAGACAAGAAGGATCAAAACACCCGAGTAACTCTAACAAAAGACGACCAGCCCACAATGGACATACTGAGCGATTTAGCACAATACTCAAACCCATCACAACCTGAAAACCGACCCATAACGGACACATTACAAGACACAACATACGATTCCAATCCCTCACAATCACAAGGACCCCCAGAACATCCAGTACAGACCCCCCCATCCAGACCATTAAAAAAACCCTCAACATACTTCCCACCCCTCCAACCAACTCCAGCATAAAAACTTTTGTAAACCTGGTGACTTATGACATCGAGAGAATAACCACAAAAAGACAGAGACCCAACAACATCACAGCCCCTATGAAACAGGCCTTACAACAACTGAAGAAGAACACAGATATAATTATAAAACCAGCTGACAAAGCCGGTAACACGATGATAATGACAAAAACCCAATATGAAAAAATGTGTCTAAAAATTCTCAGTAACAAAGATTGGTACCAAAAAATACCCATGACCTGCCTCTCGAGAGACCAGCAAGAATACTCTTCACACATTGACCATGCCCTAACAAAAGACATAATTGACAAACAGACGGCCGACTTTCTCAAAATTGAGAAACCAATAATTCAAACCTTCTACTCCCTACCCAAAATCCACAAATCCCCCACACACCCCCGGGCAGACCGATAGTGTCAGGAATAGGATCACTCACCACCACGGCCAGCGAATACATTGACACCCATCTACAGCCAATGTACAAGCCCTACCCTCCTACATAAGGGACACACCCCACTTGCTACAAACAATAGATGGAATATCAACCAACAAGAACACTTCTAGTAACACTTTATGTGGAAGCACTTCCTTATTCAACTGTTACGTTTCATATTGACACACAGCAACTTTCTATTCAACAACCAATTATACAACCAGACACAGGGGACAGATATGGGGACCACCTGTGCACCCACATATGCTAACCTATACTTAGGGTGTTGGGAGAAGAGCCTGTACCAGGAAGAAACACTAACCCCATACTTAGACAAAGTCATCTCCTGGTACAGATATATAGATGACATCTTAATAATGTGGGAGGGCACTGAACAAGAACCTACAGAATTCCACAGTAGAATTTACCAAAACCCCCACAACCTCAAAGTCACATTTCTGGACCTCAAAATAGGCCTGGACCAAGAAGGAAGCATTTACACAAACTTTTACTGTAAGCCTACAGCGGCAAACAATATCTTAAGAGCTACAAGTTGCCATCCCAACCCTCTAAAGCGTAGTATCCCCTATGGGGAATACCTACACGCTAGACGAAACTGCTTATCTGACACGGATTTCCAAAAAGCCGCAAACGGCATCCGAGACATACTCCTACAAAGAGGATATAAGAAAAAATACTCAAACAGGCATACAAGAAAACATTACCAAGTAGTAGACAAACTCTACTGTACCCCAAATGAAATCAAGGGGAGACACAAAAATCCAATTAGCCTTTATACTGACATTCACAAAACAACACATACAAATTAGACAATCTATACAAAAACATTTGCACATACTGAAACAGGACCCGGACCTATCAGACCTGATCCCGAAGGAACTGAAATTGGTCGTCAGGAGAGCCAAATCAATAAAGGATTCCCTAGTCAAGAGCCACTATACCAGCCAAACAAAAAGCGAGTGCTGCAAAATCAAGGGCCTCTTTAGGTGCGAAGGGTGCAAACAATGCAGATACATAAAACAGGGAAAAGAGATTGTACTCCCAGATGGCTCAATACTGACCGCCAGACAGTTTACCAACTGCAACTCCACAAACATAATTTACATGCCGACATGTCCAAGCCAACACTTCTATGTGGGCAAAACGAATAGAAAATTGAAAAACAGAATATATGAGCACATACGGGATATACAGAACAAAAACCTCACAACACCAGTAGGCAGACACTTCCTCCTAAAACATACATCAAATCCAAAAAAACACATTTTTTTCAGGTGTTAGACAGATTACATGGCAACCAAAGGGGAGGGTATATACAAAAATGCACACTCCAAACAGAAACAAAATGGATAACTAGACTGAAATCAACCCGACCACCAGGACTCAATGAAACCTGTAGTTTTGCCTATAAAACAAGTATAGTACCACCGCTCCCCAACAACCTCACCCTTTCATGAGCAAACACAATATAAGTGTACAGCCTGACTTGACTCAGACACACCCCCTTCCCACAGAAGGTGAGACACACCTCTTCCCCATAGAAATTGGGGCCAGTACTACCATTCCCCAACTGACCCTACCTCAGAGACATTAACCAAGCCCCACCAGATCCTTATGATCAAGACACCCCAAAAGGTCCAGAGAACAGCAGCAGGCAATACTCACCAGAAAAAAGCTCCTAAACTCTATAATGTAATGTTTATACATACATTGTAGATAAATTGACAACTAATTATCAGATATGAAGCATGAAATGAATGCAATTCAGTGTAACCACATCACTAAACCATAACCATATGCAATCAATTGTACTTATACTTTACTTTATACTTTATACTTTTTACTTTATACTTTACTTTATACTTTACTTTACTTGTACTATACTAACTCTGCACAAAATCCAGGGTCCCAGCTGGCAGGTGAAATCATCTCTCAAAAATAAACAAATATATTGGTAATTAGCACCCACAGGCGCATGCTAACAACACATAAAGAACACTAATCAAGGGAATATAAATGTAACAAACGCTCTGCAAGCGGAATACACCGCATTACTGTGATGAACCCAAGCATCAAAATGGCGCTGCCCGAGGGAGCGTCACCAGTACAGCCTTATCAAACCGTCAAAATGGCGGCACCCGCGGTGCCGCAGAGACGTGAGTGCGATGTAATAATTAAAGTGGGATGCACTACCAATCAAATTGCTTGTGCTCACACCCACTATGGTTAATGTAACTCTGTATGGAGTGGACGTGAGAGACCATTTACATGTATATACTCAAAAATATTTCATTTATTTATACCATTTTATTTATACATCACTGATCATAAAAAAACATCTAAAGACAACTATACTACACAAGACATGTTAAAAACAAGGCAAGTCCCCCTCCATATCATTTCCAGTAAATACAACCATCATAATTCAAGTAATCAAGATAATATTATAAAAGATCTGTGTGCTGTGTACCTATTGTATGGTAATTAAGCGAATCTGTGTGTATATATACATATACACACACACTCAAGTATTTTTGTGCCGGCACAAAAAGGACCAAAATGGGTCCCTTAAGATGAAAAAATATAAAAAAATATATATAAGAGAATGAAAACAACCACCTATGTGCATAAACAATATATAAGGTGAAAAGCATCTATAAAAAACTATATGCAAAAAGTAATGCAAATGTAATCTAATATCAATAATAATACCCAATTTGCATAGAAACAACTGAATAAAGTGCCCAGTGCTGAACAATTCCTATATTATCAAACTATGCATATAGAACCTAAACCTAAGCGTGTCAATAGAAATCCATCCCCACAACAACTCCCAGATATGGAACCAATACTAACGGGTGGTCATATAAAGCCAAATAGCACACTGCAAAAAAGCTGTGCCAGCATAAATCAAAATGGTACTGCCCAAATCTACAGACGGCCACAGCAACACACTGAAAAGGGGGACCGCAACCAGAGACACACTTCCGGCCTCCAACATAGACCAACCAGGAGGCACACAGGGGAGGGAGGAGGAAAGGAAATACCCTCCAATCCCTCCCAGAGCGGCCCCGACGTGCTCTGCAAAGCGCGGCATAAAGGCGCAATTACACAAGTGAGAATACAGACACAGGACAAAAAATCCAACATGACACGCACGGAGCACCACCTCCCAGAAACAGGATTCGGGAGGTGAACAGGGACGCTACGCCTCTACAGAAGTAAGTAAAGAAAACTCCACTATATAAATAGAAGCATAGAAGGTTGACGGCAGAAGGAGAGCATACAGTCCATCTAGTCTGCCCTTATATAACTGTATGACTATTACCAGCGAATACCCAAATGCACTTCTGGACTATGTAAGTACCTACTGGGATGTCATTACTATTGGACTACACTGAAAATACAACCTACCCGTATTATCCTATTCGCCATAGACACAGGTTCACACACTGAGGAAGCCTCACGGCAAAACACGTATGTGCTAGGACCATAACACTTGCTACAAATGCCCGAAGAGGGTTGAAGCTTGCTAGAAAAGAAAAAAAGATAACAAACCCATACTTGCTATGAATTGAAGGGTAGAACCCCAAAACCTAACAATCTCCAGATTTGCAATCGGCAAATCTGCCTATTAATCTGTTACAGAAAATATGGGACTTACAGCATTCCAGAAAAGAAGTCTATGTAAGATGATGTATATGATGTAATGTAAATATTAATACAGATGTGTGTTTGCACTACTAATGTATCTAGAGCACAAGATAATTGTATAGTAAACACTATTGTAAATAAATACACAGGAATTTTCAGAAGAAACAGCTCAGTGAGTGATTCAAGGTACTAGAGAGCCCGCCCCCACCAACTGGAGTCAAAGACAAGGACAAGCGGACTTTATCTCCCCTTTTCTATTCACAACTACCTAACTGCATTTATATGATTTATTATTGTATTTGTCAGAATGCTGAAGAATCTCAAGATTCAAGACTTCAATCAGCTTCATCTGAGCTACTGGTTTGTCTTTAAACTTCAGTTTGATAAGAACACTGCTGGAAAATGGACAGTGGGTGGCCATAAATGATATGTTGGGTATTCCGCAAGGTACCAGTAAAAATCATGAGCGAACAGTTATTTGGAACAGCTGCATGCTCTAAGGATAAACATGATGCAAGAATGATTGTCATTTTTCCTGTAGTGTGCTTTAATGTTTTTCTCTGCCAGGTGTAAATGAAAGAAAAAGCAGAGAGCAGATGTAGACACATCACACAGAGCATCAACTGGTGGCATTTCATTATGGCTAAAAGCCCTTTTATTGTTCATTATGCAATGTGATGTTTGTGAAACTGGCAATAAAAAATATTGTGGATTTACCCCCAATGACTGTCAAGATGCAGCCCTCTGGTGATCGGAGCCCCCCCTCCTCGGTGAAGAGGAGACCCGGCGGGAGGGATCTTGACCGCAGGTGAGTAAATGTAATTTTTTTCTTTTTTTACAGTCAGTGTTGGTGGCTGAAGTGGGGGTTTGCTATTCTGAGCGTTCTCCTAAAGCCAGAAGAGCCCTGGGAGAGGATCGGAAGGCCCCCAGGTGAAGTGAAGACCAAGCCAGATAGAACAAAGGTTCGATCTGGTGAGCTTTTAACTTTTTTACTTTTTGTTCTCATGTAGCTGGCACTTAACAGTAGGAGAGGCGACTACGTGGGACTCATGTAGTTGTCACTAAATGGGTTAATACATGAAAGACTATAGCCTTGACCGACTGCAATGACTGTGTCCTGCAGACAGCCCAGGCAACAGCAATAATAAAGCATCAAGCAGCTCCCCTGATGCCTGTCCCATATGCCCTTCCTCCATTTCCTGCAGTGATGGGTAAAAGCCATAGCAGGGCTCCAAATTTTGCCCTTGCTTTCAATTCAATTCCTCTAGGAACTTGCAAAAGTGTGGTTTAACAGCCACTCTGTTACTCATCACAAGTGAACACAGTCAGCCACTGTGGTCCTGCAGCTGGCTCTGACCACAGCAGATTGTGTGCATTACTAATAAAGCTACGCCATGAAATGCTCTTCACATCCTGTGTGTACAGGGGTCACTTCTCTTTTCTTGTAGATCTTGGTGTACAGACTTGATGTATAGTTGCAAATCCGGCTCGGAAGCCCTCTGGTGGGAGATTCTCCAATATTGACATTATTGACAGTAGCTCCAACTGGTAAAAGATTTAGCCACCCCACCGGCATCTGTAGTCAGACGGGCAAGTAACCCCTCTTCTTTCTTAGGCATCTCACCAGGTTGGTTCCGGGCTGCCAGGAGAAGGAAGGATTTTCTACCACAGATGAGTAGCCTCTGTGGAATCTTCCCATATGACTAATGATGCCACTGGATGGGAGGGTCATGGAGGGGGATTCCCAAGGGCAGAAGAAAGAGGGCATGGTGACAGTTTTTTTAATTTAAAAATGTAGTGGGGGCAGGTCCCCCCTTCTCTTTCGTTGGTGTCTTGCCAGGCTGATTTAAGGCCGTGGGGAGAAGGGAGCATTTTCTACCACTGATGAGGAGCCTCTGTGGAATCCCCCCATATGACTAATGAGGTCACTGGATGGAGGGGGATTGCCAGGGACAGAAAAACGTTGGCACAGCGACTGAGTTTTTTAATTTGATTTCTTTTTTTTTTTTTTTTAACAACTTGACTTGGATCTTGCTGGTATCCAAGATGAGGCCAAGTCAAGCTCAAAAAGGCTTGGATGTGAAGCCCATCACTAGGTATAACCCCTTAAGTGAGTGAAACATTTTTTTAGCAATCATTCATTTTTACATTTAATATGTATTTTGACAAGTCATCAGTTTACTATTTGGATGAAAACCATGACAAATATCAGTAGCTCACCTTACACCGAGTCCCTTCAGTGCTCTCTTTACTGCTATGTCGGTTTACTTAGTGAGGAAACCACTTCCTCATACAGCTTTCAGTCTCCACCCCACTGACCTGGTCCTTCAATCAACCTTCAGTGGACAGAGAATAGAAACACCCCCCCCACTCCCTCCCCAAATGTCCGGATTGACTGCCTCTCTCTGCAGCTATGAAACCCCACCCTCCTCCTTTCTCTCTGGTCACGCGATATGCTGGCAATAATAACTAGAGGCACAACAATGCACTTAATTTTTACTATGATATATGTAAAGCACACAGTGTGCTTACATCACATCACTGTTACCACACCCACTTTCTCCTCATTTTTTTTCTGCATCTCCAATGCTCTAATACAGTAGTCCTCAAACTTCCTCCTCAAGGGCCGAGACAGGCCAGGTTTTGCAGCTCTCCACGCTACTCCACAGGTGAATTAACTGGTGCTCAGACAGAGCTATAGCCCTAATTATTTCATCTGTGCATCTGCATAGAGAGCTGCAAAACCTGGCCTGTCTCGGCCCCTAAGGAGGAAGTTTGAGGACTACTGCTCTAATACTTTTACTAATAACTAAAAGGGACTACAGGGTCTTACTGAAAATGCATTGAACAACAAATAAAAACCTCACCATTGCAGCTTCTTCCCGCACCTGTTCCACGCTGGACAGTGTGATCTCTGGGTTGGGGGCTCCTTCCTTGTCTGCTGCTGATGGGTAGGCGTTAATGCAGCTGCCCCACAAGCATCTATAGTGAGGGGGGACACAGGTCCCGCCTTCTTCCTTGGTGTCCTGGCAAGCTAATCCTTTTTATTATAGTATTCATATGTATAGGGAATCAAACATTTCCAGTGTATGGCACCCTCGGATTGCGTAGATGCAAAATAATAATCATGCATTAGTTTATTTAATCAATGAAGAGCCTGATTTATGACATTGTCATTTTGCATCAGTTTGCTGACATTGCCGTCTACTTCTTTTTTTTTTTGCAGGTTTCTCTCTGTAACCTGTTATTAAATAATCTGCTTGTATTGATGCAGTAGGTCTCCCCCTATAGGCCAGCCTGTGTCAGTGTCTGTTTGTGTAACTATGGGCCCTTATGCTGAATTTAACAGCATCATTGTGCGCTACTCTCTTCCACCAAATTCTTGGTGCTGCATATTATACTGCTCATTTTTGACGTCGCAAAGTTTGGTGGTGGATATGATAGGCGTTGGCTGCAGTTATAAGATTTATATAATATTAATAAGTTATATTAAAACACTGTTGGGATGTAAATCTGGCAAACTTTGTATTGGGTTTAATTCCATTTTAGTTATTGAGGTTAAAAGAATGCATTGGTGTGAAATTCTGGAGCAAAAAGTGATCTGTGGCAATTTTAAATGAACAGCAGTTGGTGACATTTAAGTCACGCATTGGCATTTTTGACATGTCACACGAAATATTTTTTACTTTTTGCATTTCTTTTCCACGTTTTCTGTTATAAAGCACTTTAATATTTTGCCATTGTGCTCTATGGTAGCTCAGGCTTCAGTGCCACTTCTGACTGGCGTAACCTATACAACAGCACAGCTGTACTTCAATGGCAAGGTCATAAATTTGTCTGTATAAGACCTTCTACTTGATGATAACTGCACGTCTTAAATCATGCATAGAGTGACGCATTGGTCAAATCATCAATGCAAAAAGCAGCAGAATCCAATTTTGTAAAACTTTACAATATAGGCTGTCACCCATAGATTGCAAAATGGTAGAAGTAATATAACATGGTAACATGGTATGTAAGACTGAAAAAAAGATTTTAGTCCATTCAGTTCAGCCTGTGTATAAAAGAAAATCCACAACCAGTGGTCTAGTATCCATAGCTGGTAATGTTATTACATGTAAGGAAAGCATCAAGACCACTCCTTCAGTATTCCTCATGACTACTGCTGTAAGCAGAGAAAAACCCATTTCTGGCTGCCCCACTCATCCAGAAAAACATCGGTTTTCCACTGCTGAGCCCACACGGAACCTTTTGAGATTGCGATTCTCTGACCTCAAAAGGGCCCTGTAACGTGCAAACTATACCACAGGGGCATCCACTAAGGTTAAAGGAAAGATACTTCTTGCACCAGCATAAGATGGTATTCTTTACTGTTAAAGCGGATAAAAACTCTCTCAAATGATGATGATGATGGTCCTGGCACATGGGCACTTATGCCTTTATTTATGCACCTCATGATCCTGCTTGCTTTAGCAGCTGCTGCTTGGCTTCGGACACTACAACTAAAGTGGGTAAAAACACGTGCTGGATGGCCCTGGAGTCTTAAAGACTCAACATAAATGAAGAATGTAATTACTTTTTTTTTTAATCATCATAAAAGAATGTTCCAGTCATTATGTGTTCCAGGGTGTATATAGCCATTAATCATAATTTCTGATTATCCATTTATATGATTGTATGGTGTGGATTGCATAGGACCTTGGTCCTAGAGCTTTATGGGATCCTGAGCTGGGACATTCTTTTCTGAAGAATATGTGCCGTGCCAAGACTCTCGGCTGAGGATTCCTGGAATTTCTCACAACTGGCATTCAGTAATTTTTTATTACATTTTTTTATGTGAACAAAACCTTTACTGTCTCTCAAAATGTAACCTCTCAGAAAAATCTCAAAACCATATATATATATATATATATATATATATATATATATAGAGAGAGAGAGAGAGAGAGAGAGAGAGAGTGTGTGTTGAGACTATAACAAACAGGGTTAGTCATTCTAAAAAGCCTGACATTGTTTTACATTCTTACAGCCATGGATCAGCTGATTTATCATAATCGTTTCTAATATACATTCTAAAGCAGTCATGAGCCTATTAACTTACAGATAGCATACTACTGCAATGTGAAGTGTGCATCACTCTGTGTGAGGCATTGAAGAGTGCATCCTCTGTATATATTAAAGATGAATGAATTTTCAAAAAATTTGATTATAACCAATAAAAATTTCTTGGGGGTATTTGGTCAATTGTCCAAAATGAATTTCATGAAATTTACTCAAAACCAAAAAAAGAAACCAAAACTCATCTCTTTCCTCACTATCCTCCAACATGGGTGTCCCACACCCATCCCCGTTCTACAGCTGGGTAAAGGAAAAAGGTCCTCTGCCCTGCACTGGGTTCCTGCCAACTCTTTCACACCGCAGGAAAGGGATTTTGACAGTTCCGCTAGTGAGCTGGCAGGGAAGTCATTCACATCCTCATCAGTCACAATGACATCAGAGTGACAGGGAGAGTGAAGGGCTTCCCCCACTAGATTACCTATAGCCTATAAATGGCCCTTCCCTTGCCCTTTCAGCAGGAGTGTGTGTCAGGAGCCAGGGCCAGGATGAAGGATCTGTGTCCTCTGTTCTCTTCAGCGAAAAGTGATGGGGACAGCAGCAAACAGAGTGGGACAGCAACCAGCAAGAATGTATTAAAAGATTTTTCAGATGTGTGGTGTCTATTTTATGCTTAACCCTTTGTGAACTAGTAAGGGGTCCTTGGGACCTCCATATCAGTTAAGAGGGTAGCAGTAACAAGCAAGTCATCTGCTAGCAAGCGGGTGATTTGTCTAATTGCCAGCCATGATTACCAGCCATGGGAGGGCTGAAGATCCCGGTGCCCAAGTGGGGCTGGTGGCCTCTAAGGCCAGAGTCTGCTGCTGGGCCTCAGAGCGCTGGATTACAAGCCCACATAGCCGGTGCCCAGGGATCCCATTTAAAAAAAAAAAAATATAAGGGTTAATAAAATGGCATCACAAGTGTCTTCATCTGGGGTGCATGAGTGCTTCCCCAGGCAGTTCACTCCTTAGGGTATAAAGAGCCCCTCCCTGTAATAGGACAGGCTTGTGGGTGAGCAGGGTATAAAGAGCCCCTCCCTGTAGTGGGACAGGCCAGTGGGTGAGAAGGCAGGGCAGAGAATTTGTGTCCTTCACCCAGCTACAGAGCCGGGAGCAGGTGAGAATTTCAGAGAAGAATTGGATTGGCATGATTCCAAAGAAATTAGACTTTGTGTCAAATCGATTTATCCCTCAAATTTGGGAGAGATCCTGATTTGTCCGAATCTGTTCGCTAATCTACATTATAATATATATATAAACATATTATGGTCATATTATAGTCATATTATGAATGTCATTATGGTAATTAACTATCTTCAATTCTAAATATATAAAAATATATAAATGCACACACACAACATTTTATTATTGACCCTCTTTAAGTTGTCAAAATACGTTCATCACATTGTTGTAAACATATTAGCATATAGGGTACAGGGAGAGATATGTGGAACAAACCACCAGTCATGAATACATGAAACTCCCATCCTTGCTTTAGGGCTGATAAATAAAGCACATGTCAGTCTCTTGGATAAAAATATATTTCATTACAACATGATCAGAAGAAAACCAAAAGCTTATAGGAAAGTTGATAGAGAGTACATGAATAATGACACTGGGTGATAACTGACTGTGACAGATAAGCCTGTTAATCTACAGAATAGTAAATTGTGAATTTGAAGGGAGAGCTTTTACTGCACTAAGCAAAGGGGGGGGGGACTCCAAAATAATTAGATTTTGCTTTCCTGAGTGACTTGGAATGGGGGGACTTTTTTCAAGCTCAATAATTGCTTGGTGGTTATCTCGGATGAATGGTAACCAAGTGAAAACCTCTGTCATCATTGCTTTTGTTAATGCAGCTAATAGGATGTGCAGGTGTAAAAACCATTTTATTGTTTAATGTAAGATACACATTTAATGGTTCAGACTTTATCAGTAACAGAACAGGTATTTTTTTCTTAAATTCGAAAAAATAATAAAACAAAATGTTTATGTTCAGTCTCGAAACACATTCACTGCATAGAGATAAAATGCTGTTAAACTGGACCTTCACCCTAAATAAGCACCTATAGTGTATGTTCCCCCTGTGTTTACACAAGAGAGGAGCAAGGAGCCAACACAAGAAATGCCACTCATAGCAATAGCCCAAGTATAACACTTAACAAGCTAAACATGGATATCATCCAAGTAATAATAAATCATTTAAATGTGAGTAAGACTACAGGACCAGATGGACTTCACCCAAGAGTTCTTAAAGAACTCAGCTCAGTTATCTCATTACCCCTGTTCTTGATCTTTAAAGACTCACTAAACAACTTGTATAGTGGCAAGAAACTGGCACAAGGCAAATGTAGTGCCCATTTTATAAAAAGGGCTCTAGGTCTTCCCTAGGCAATTGCAGGCTGGTAAGTTTAAGATCCATTGTGGGAAAATTGCTTGAGGGGGCTAATAAGAGACTACATACACGAATAAGTAACTATGCATAATATTATAAGTGACATCCAGCACGGTTTTACTAAGGGCAGAAGCTGCCAGGCTAACCTGATTGGCTTCTATGAAGAGGTGAGGAGAAGGCTGGACAGAGGAGCGGCTGTAGATATAGTTTTTCTGGATTTTGCTAAATCATTTGACGCTGTCCCCTATAGACACTTATTGGGGAAATTGAGGCCCTCAGGATTAGAAAATACAGTTTGTGGCTGGATTGAAAACTGGCTGAAGGTTTGTGTGCAGGGAGTTGTGGTTAATGATACCTACTCTGAATGATTAACATTTGTAAGCAATGTACCCCAGGGTTCAGTGCTGGGTCCACAATTATTCAACTTGGTTTATATATTACATAGAAGATGGAATTAAAAGCACTGTCTCCATTTTTGCAGATGACATAAAGATGCACAGTGCAGTCTATTGAAGATGTTCACAAGCTTCGAGCTGACTTCAAGTGTCTGGGCATCCACTTGGCAAATGAAGTTCAATGTGGAGAAATGTAAAGTCAAGCACTTGTGGCCTAATAACCTGAAGGCCACATATATCATTGGGGGAGTAAAACTGGGAGAATCACTTGCTAAGAAGGATCTGGGGGTAGATCACAGGCAAAATAACAGCATGTCAAGCAGCTGCTTCCAAGGCCACCAAGATATTATAATGCATTAAAAGATGGAAGATGGCATGGAATCATGGTATAGGGATGTCATTTTGCCTCTTTACAAGGTACTGGTGCGCCCTCACCTGGAATATGGTGTCCAGTTCTGGGCACCCGTTCATAGAAAAGATACTCTGACTATGGAAAAAGTGCAAAGGAGAGCCACCAAACTAATAACAGGAATGGAAGATTTTAGTTATGAGGAAAGATTACAAGAATTAAATTTGTTTAGACAAGGGGACACTCCCTTCGGAGACAAAACTAACTTTTTACCATAAGAACTATAAATCTGTGGAATAGCCTCCCACAGATGCTTGTGAAAGCATCAACCACCAACAGCTTCAAAAAAGGATTAGATGCTTATTTAGAAGAAAATAACATTAACAGTTACTATTAGCTGTTATCAGTAAAAATACAAAAAAAAAATAATAACTTCCCCAACACCCTTGGTTGAACTTGATGAACATATGTCTTTTTTCAATTGTATTAAAGATGTAGGATGTGGTACTTGCAGATATGCACTTGCACACAGTTTACATCATGTGCCACAGGAAAAATAATTATACAATTTTTTTGACAGGGGTTAACAACTGTTTATGCTTAGGCTCAGTTTCAGGAATGTTCCGATCTAGTGCTGATTGGTTCCTGAGTCTATTTACGATAGAATTAGGAAGTTGAAGGGGAGAGGGAAGGGAATATGTGGAGTTGTAAAGCTGAGAAGGTTGGAAGCCAGTGCCCAATGTGTGCACTAGTAGCTACCATCTGGGGTTTGTGAAGTGGGTGCACCTGGTAAACTTTCTGCATAGAGGAGCTTGGAGGTCAGGGAGGGGGACTACCCCTCAGTCCTGGGAAAATCCCATCCCCTAATGTGAACCTGGTCCAGGGGCTATTGCGCACACCTTGTCCTACCCTACTAGTAAAGTACATCCCAAAACCAGCAGCTGCTCCCTCTACACATGTACTTGATAATAAATATGTTGCAGTCACAGAGATGATAAAGCCAAAATATATAAAGTGTATGTGCAAATTTACAATATACTGTATGTCAAACAAAAAAAGAAAAAGCAAAAAGTGTAAATAAGGCAACACGACCCTAATTCTGATGTTAGAAGGAGTCATCAGAACACACTCATCAATTGCGTGACTCTAATTTCACTGTCTGAGGGGTGATAAGTGCTGGCCTGGTCCATCTAGTCTGCCCTTGTGTGACCTGTCTATATTATTTTCCCATACCCATGTGACCAGTCCATGCTGTAACCAGTGTATACTACCATCCCTCCACCATTTGTCCACTCCATGACAACCTCCCAGGAGTCTCTAGTCCATAACATCCTCCTCACGTTTCCCACCTTTTAAGTCCCCAATATCCAACATTCTACTCAAGCAGCTCGGGCAGGGGAGGCAGACAAAGGGGTGGGAGAGAGTGTGAGAGCAGAGGGATGCTGCAGAAGGGACAGGCAGTGGGGAATACTGCAGTGGATCACTCATTTCCATAAAAAATAGAAGTCTGCCAAAGGGAATGTAAATGCTACAGCAGATAGCCTTCGTATGGGTGATGATAGGATCCTGGGCAATTGCCCAGTTTGCCATCCCCCAGCGCCATCCTTGAACCCAAAAATGCTTTGGCCTTCCCTCACTGATATAAACCCAATTGACAAGCAATATTTGTCCTTTTCTCTGCAAGATCTGTGACTTTTTTTTGTGAATGTCCATGTGTGCTGGATCCTGGGTTTTTTTTTTGCTGTAACCCCTGCCATGCCTTAGTGCCAGGGGAGGGGGGAGTTATCATTAGACTGGACATTCACTTCAACCCCCTCCCAAAATCCAATTGGAACATGGAACAACTCTATATTTGTACCTGCAGGAGCGGACTGGCCATCGGGATATGCAAATGCCCGGTGGCCCGCACTGCTTTGGGGCAGTCTGGGCTGCTACCTTTACTAACACTCCCTTCCAATTCCCATCTCTCCCATCCCCTTCCCCACTCTACTCCCTCACCCAAGCATCCCCAGCTCATGTCCTCTCCCTAATGATTTAGCCTCAGCCTTGGAGTACAATGGTTGATTGGGCAGGAAACAGCAGAGATGCCACTGGCTGGTCATGAGCAGGCCAGGTGCTGGTAAAATCCCGGGATGATTTTTGGCCCCAGTCCACCACGAGAATGAAGCAGCTAAATATTTAAACCGGACCAACACCTGCTTTTACTTTAACGGGTGTTGGTCCCGCTGCCTGGTGATCGCAAGAAGCTTGGGGGCATCCAGAATGCTGGAGCCCCCCTCACAGCTAACCATACAGAAAGCTTGTAATACTCACATTCATTACGAGCCAAAGGCGAGAATGGAGACCTGTGATTGGCCGGGCGGTCATGTCGGCCGCATTTGCGTCCTCTGCACAGGCCTCCAACAGGACCTGCTCACATGACCGCCCTGCAGCCAATCGCGGGACTCGCCGCTGGCTCATAATGAATGTGAGTATTACAAGCTTTGTGTGCAGTTAGCTGTGAGGGGGGCTCCAGCATTCTGGATGCCCCCCCCCCCCCGAGATTCTTGCGACCACCAGACACCGGGACCAACACCTGTTAAAGTAAAAACGGGTATTGGTCCGGTTAAAATATAACTTGTATATAATGTTGTATTCTAAGCATTTTAGAAATGTAATTTTGATTTCTTCAATTTGCATACCAATAGGAAATGTATTGCATGCCATAAAGTAGATTGACGTTCTGCCAATAGTGTCATTTGACCAAGATGAGAAAATGTAATCTTTGAATTACAGTGTAGCTTATTTTTCGTCTGTGCTCGATACCATAAAACACTTAAAGGTCAACATTTTTATAGACCATTATTTCGACCAAGATTTAACAAACAACTAAATCCATACTTACATCACTCGGGAACAAAGTGTTCCTATATAGATATATAGAGTGCCTTTGAAAAATAAAGTCATTAGTGAATTAATTTGCTTTAGAAGAACGTTTGGAACGTAAATTATTGTTCGGGTTTAGACTTCAAAAGAGCAAAAGGTTTGTATAGTGATTCCCAAGGTTTTTCTAGCTATGTCTGAGTGTTCCAGCTTTTACTGTTGCAGTCAATATTTATATACCAGAAACATAAATGGAGATGTGAAAAATGTGTGAATACAAACAAAGCATAAAATATAAAAATATCATTTTTTTTTTCTTATTTCTTCTTATTTCATTTACAAAAAACCCCAAGAAAAGAAGCAAAATATCTGGCATCGGTAGAGGAGGGCAAGGGATCACAACCCCTCGCCCCTGCTCCACCGATCACCCGGCAGCTGTCATCAGAGCTTCGTGGGACAGGATCGTCGGGGAAAACTGAGGACTGGAGGTGAGTAAAGAAAAAAAAACTAATAAATGTAATTTTTTCTGTCTGCAGCAGCAGGAGTGCAGAAAAACAAAATATTTATTCGGTGTGTTTTTTTTTTTACATTCAACCGGTAAGGGGTCCAGGAGACCCCTTATACTAGTTCACAAGGCTTAGGAGCCGGCAAGTATGGGTTTGTAGCCTGCAGGATGGGGGGGGGGCACAGAGGCTGGCCCTTGCACGCTGTTCTAAGCCATGGAATTTATAGACCCCTGACCCACGACTCTCTACCACAAAGGGGCCCAGTGAGACCATGCCGCCCAAGGGCCCACATAAACCTGGAGCTGGCCCTGTCCACAGAGACACATTTAAGTCTAAACCAAGTCTACCCCCTCATACCATCAGTGAGCTGTGCATTAGATATTCACAATTCCTCACTGAGTTCCATTTGGCAGGGTACAGGAAACAGCTGTGGTACCAACTGCACCTCCTTCAATACCGCCGGTGGATTACACCACAAAATATGCTGCACTACAAGATAATATAAATCACCAATCTTTTGAAAGTAGCAACATATACAACCCCTGGCAAAAATTATGGAATCACCAGTCTCTGAGGATGTTCCTTCAGTTGTTGAAGTTTGTAGAAAAAAAGCAAATCACAGACATGACAAAAAACTAAAAGGCATTTCAAATGGCAACTTCCTTTAAGAAATACTAAAAGAAATCAAGAAAAATAATTGTGGTAGCCAGTAACAGTTAAATAAATGATGGAATCACTCAAATTTGAGACAACAAATATGGAATCATGAAAAACAAACAAACAAAAGAACACTCCAACACATCACACAACACAAGACTTGCAGTCTCTGAGCCATTGACTTAATGAGTGACAAACAGTACTCTTCACCAATCTGGCTCCAGCTTTCTCTGATTGCAGTTGCCAGATCAAGTTTGCAGGTTGGAGCCTTGTCATAGACTATTTTCTTTAACTTCCACCACAGACCAAATCTTTTTCTCCTCCATCCCATCGCTTTTTCAAAATAGAGGTATCCAGGGCCCTTCTGATCTGATCTGGGCACTGATGTCCAGGGACAAAGCCTACCTGGTCCTGATTGATTAATTCAGCAAGAAAAGAATTAAGCCCAGTGGCCAATATTTTGGTAATGATCTTAATACCATTGTTTACCCGAGAAAATTGCCCAAAAATTGCTGCAAGCTGTTAAATCCTTCCCTGCCTTCGGGATGGCCACTATATTGTCATGCCAATAATCTTCTTGCTTTTTTCCCCAGGGAGTAGAACTTCGCCTTCTTCCATCTAAGGTCTCTCTCTGCTCTAGTGGGCAGGAACATATTAAAGGAGCACTATCGTGAAATTGTGTAATATTAAAAATACATACAAACACACAAACGCAATGAAAGGAGGGGGTCACTTATACACCCAAACTTAATAAAGCTCCCGCCAAGCTTGTGGTTTATTCCCCCAGGGTAGGAATGAGGGTGACAGGTTTAATCTATCAGGGGTGACAGAGCCTGTCACCCTGGATGTCCTTTTCCATCTATTAAAAGAAAGAAAAACAAGCCTGGCTGAATATTTCTTGATGCAGGGTGACCCGTCCCCCACCATCCAGCACATTTATTTGAATTTTTATCATTTGTCCATTTTTCACGATAGTGCTCCTTTAACTTTTACTCTCAACTCCTCTATTTGATCCAGTACCCATTGATTTAGTGTCATCTTATGTTCTTTTATCATAGTGTACAAACTTTGAGATTTATTTTCAAGTTTTCTAGCTGCAGCTTTCTTCCTTTTCGATGCCTCCTGGATCATCCTATCTCTGATCACAGCCTTAGGCACTATCTATGATCGAATCTTTAACTTCTAAAATTCCCCAGTAATGTTTCCTTAATCCTCCAACTAGTACATATAGGTTTACTTCCCAGCTCACCAACGGTCTTGACCACAGCATCCTAATCAGACCACAGGTCCCAAGTATATGGCAATTGACTACATTTGAGATTAAATGAGCCTGTACAAATATATGATCTATATGAGAATAGACACAGTTGGATGCAGAGTAGAAGGTGTAGTCTCTAATACTAGGGTTACACAGGGGGAGGGGTAAGAAAAAAGAGAAGAGAAAGCCAACCCATCAAACACACATACCAACAAGAGAATTTGACATTGTATCCGATTCCCTCCTGTTTTCCCCATGTCTCCCTAACTTGGGTACAGGGTTTCTACCCAACTGCAGGGAGAGAGGTCAAGGTATTCCTTTAGTTAGAGCATTCCTACCTGCTCAACACATAAAAATGCATAAAGGTGAAAGAAAAAAACACAGCTCTTTAAAATGTATTGTTCCTTTGTTCCTCCACCCCATTTCTATCTATCATCCCCCCCCCCCATATAATTCATGTATTGCCTCTCAACCATCTCTTTTAAAGTTCTCTCTACCCTCTAAAGGAGAGACAAAAATAGATAAACCCCCAGACCCCATCCCCCATATTATAACATGTACCCAATTAACCACTCCCCCAAACCCCCACATTCCCAGTGTCTCTTATGCCAACCTTGTGAATTGTGAGTTAATTTAATATAACCAACAAGTTCCCCTACTCCCCACTCCCAAAACTATGCCCCCGTGTATCTCCCCTACCTCTACCCCCCCTCCCCAACACAAGTGTAACAATAAATAGTGATTAACTAATTAACTCTAATCCTTACCCCACTCTATATTATCTATAGTAAATAGTGAAAAATCCCCCCCTTCGAATGTTGTGTTTTCACACTCAACCACTCCCAATTTATAAAAAAATTAACAGCCTAAAAAAAAGCCACATGCCCCCCAAAACATAGAAAGAAAAAAAAGGATGAAAAAGCCATTTTCACATGGCTCCAAACATATACTTTAAGGGGGGGTTTCTGCAAACCCCCAACAAATCACCATGACTCTTATCTCCACGCTGTGGAACCAGGGGCCCTCAGGATAAGTCTGCTTCCCTCTCCACAGAGATCTGGGGGGGGGGGGGCTGTTTGCACCCAGTCTAGATTGCTTAAAACTACCTCTCCTTTCATACAGGATGAAAAAGAACAGGGGATTCCTGTGTACACAAATCACAAGCTAAAGGGATGGTATGGGGATTTATATCTGATCCCTCTTTCTTGCAGGACAAATAGTAACAATTTCAAAGTTTGCCTTCTGTATAAGGAGCAACATTTGCAGAAAATTGCACTTCGCCTGAACACCCATTCATTTCTCCATACTACTTCCTGCTGAGAAAAATGGGGGCATACAATAATTTCCAGAGGATTCCCGTATCTGTAGGGAAGTTGGTCCCTATCCAGTTTTAGATGTACAGAATCAATATCTGAGGATGGTCTCTCAATAACTGAGGTATTCCACATCCCCTATTGACTCCCCTGATCCTAAAGTTCTGTTTTCAATCTTTAATAAAGCATTGGTTAATTGATTCGGATTCTCCATGGCCTGCTTGCAGTTATTGTTTACTAGGGATATTTGTAATGTTTCTGTAATAAAAAATGCAAGTTTTTTAAAAAATCATATTGCATGTAAAATCCCCATTCCTTCCAGTTACAACAGTGCCACATATGTATTAGACATCCTATTCTGCCCAAGAGAAACCCCAAACTGAAAAGAGAGCTTTAGGAGAGAAAATACAACTACTATGTGCACCTTGCAGTTTTTCAAGAAAATCAACCAGGGACGCAGCTGTGAAGAGGCCACATGACACCGAGGGCAGCAATCTGAGAGATTTTTGTTTAATTGCTTTGTTGGTTCAGTAGCGCCTGTGCTACTTGCTAGGTTGGCATGCCGTCTTTTTTCTTTTAATAATGCATTGGTGAATCAGTGGGCTCCCTCCCTCCGACCCACACATGTCGCTGCCACCGCAACAGTTGCTGAACGGCACAATCATGTGTCCTACCAGCAATACCCTCACTCCCCAGACAGGAGCGGCACGGGACCCTGGAGAAGGAAGGGGGGGAGGCAGGGGAGTGCCTGCTGCAACTCTGTAGTCCACCCAGCTGCTTAGTGGTCCCCTGTCCCTGGTCACAGTGCATGCACGCGGGCGGGCAAGAGTGTAAAAAGAGACGCCGGTGCCACTGATGGTAAGACTTGCTGCCAGAGGGTTGGGGGTCTAACTTTGTGCAGGGGCAAACAAATGGTTGGCACTGATTTGGGATGCCCTGTTGTGGGAGCACTCCAAGATCGTCAGGAGCCATTCATCTCTTTGTTGATTCCACTCTACGTTCACCAGCCGCAGATGCATCCCTGGCCTCTTTGTAGCTAAGGCTGAGGGCAGGAGCGCTCCATCGTCCACAGGACAATGTCGATGCGCTCGCATCCCCTTTGCCAGAGGTCTCATATAAACCGTGCTATATGTGGTGCATTAATATGCACAGCGTAAAACGCTGAATGACCGAGAGATTGTGCATGAAATGTTGGTTGAGGTGTGTGAGTTTTAAGGGCAAACAAACCACAGGATAGAAATATAAATATGGAGTATTTTTTGTAATAACAAATGCAAGTTTTTCAATAAAGCCATGTTGCATGTAAAAGCCCCATTTCTCCGCGCTTTTCAGATTTCAAGATAAAATACAACTCCTGTGGCACCTTGCTGTTTTCAGGAAAAACAACCCTTTACATTTGAAACCCCCCAAACACACCTCAAGCTTTCTAGATGTACCAGGCTTGTTGACATAGGCACCGTTTTCCGGATGTAATCCCTGGATTTCGTTATTTGGTTTATTATGATTCCTTATTTGGTTCCACTGAGTTTCCCTAAAAAAGAAAAAAAAAAGGAATAGAAAAGCAGAATCAAAGCCACACTTTCTTAAAAAAAATATACAAACAAGTAAAAACAAGGTAAATCTAAAAAAGCAAGGTCCCCTGAACAGAACAATACCCAACATGCATAGCTATTTTCAAGGGTAGGGTTGCGGAACATCCCAAAGATAGGGTAATCACCTTGCACTTTTTTTTTATCCAAGACAACTCTTTACATTTGCAATACCCCACAAACCATATATTCCCTGAAAGTTGACCCAGCTTATTGTAGTGGGCTAATCTTTCTAGAAGTAATCCCTAGATGAATTATTTGATTGCACAGGGTTTACCAAAAATATGTATAAAAAAGCGGACTAGAAAATACATATTTCTAAAATATCAATATGCAAAGAAAAAGCAAGCTAAATCTGAAAGCGCATAGTCTCCCAAACAGAACAATACCCAACATACATAGCTACTTTTAACCTTTTTACCTCTCAGCATACCTGAGATTATGTCACACTCTGTTGACAGGCAATTGTTTAACTGTGATTTTTGCAGGATTGACCCAAAAAAAATTATGTATTTGAGTTTGGGCTTTAACATGAAATGTCTTGTTTGTAGTTGTTTCCCTTCTTTCATACTAATTTGGCATAAAAATAAAAAAAATAAATTTTTATAATTTTTTTTCTAATTTGTCACATTTCCTTCTGATTACAATGGTACCTCTTTTGTATTGGCAGCCCCCAAGGAGACCCCCCTCAAACTGAAAAAGGATGTAGAAAGCTCGGACACTTATCCAAACCAAATTGCATTTGCAGATGGCACTAATATTGTCCTCACTCATGAGAGCCGGCAGCCATCTTTCTGTAGCCTTGGCTGGGGCCAAATTAAAACACTACTCTTTCGCTGCTGCTGAGGAAAAAATGGTTTCTAAAGTGGTTTCAAAAATGAGAAACTCAAATATTGGATAAGATTTTATGAGCTGCGTGTTATAACAAGACAGCATGGAAGACCAATACAAGTAAGGATAAATACATGCTTCACATGAAACTTTCATAACCTGCCTGAGATATTATATTCAGCCACAAATATCGATTTGAGCCATTTTTCATAGAACACGAATATCTCTGAGAATTCTTATTTCTACTGCTAGCTAAACTTTCAAAACAACTATCTTCCCAAAGCATGATTCACAAATAGAAGTGAGGACAAAAAAACAGTCATAAATAAAAGCAAATGAGCAGATGTTCATGTTAATGATTTTAAATGTACGGCACAATCTGTTCATAACAAGCTAGACTAATGGTGTACAATATTTGTGTCCCCTCCCCAGTTCTAGTTCATGGGGGATACATTACATATATCATGTAATTAATCAAAATATACAAAATTGCAATCCACATATTGTTCAGATGTCTTGTTTATTAATGCACTGTCTTTTTTTTTAAATTGAAAGGACGGAGCCGTTTTGATTTTCAATGAAACTTAATGCATGGTTTGTAGCAGCAGTCACGTCCCTAAATAATAACATTAGGAGTAAAAAATACTTTCTGCCAAATACACTAGCTTTACTGCCAATGGAATTGAATTCCAAATACATTATGTTACAAATACCTGTCAATTTTATAACAAGAAATAGGACAGCAGGGAAGAATATATCTTCTGTTTTATAATAAAAAAAAAACAACTCAACATAACATAACAAGGCACTTTATTTAGTTTGCAAAATTTTTAAGCTCAAGCAATCTTTTTGCTTTTACAAACATTGGTAGAACCATTCATAACCATTTGGATTTTTCATTGTGTGTGCCACATCTGTCCTTTCCTCTTAACTGACACAACTAAAATGCTAGTGCATGCCATGGTCATATCTAGTGATTGGCTTTGGATCTGGTTTAAAGCTAGATTCAACCCAGATCTTGCAGATTCGGTTGGTTTACCCCATCGCAGATATTGAGTTTTGGGTAAAATCATCTAGCACCAGTCAGATGCCATCTGCCAGCCACCACTACATGTGAACTTGTAAATGGGTCCGTTGGACCCCTTAAGAGTTCACAAACAGTTTAAAAAATAAAGTTTTAAAATACAAAACTTAATCACATATTCCTTCACCTGTCCCCCATGGGAGCACATCCTCTATTGCTATTGCAGCTGTTCTGCCGTTATCTGTATTGAGGGGGAAAACATGTCCCCCCTCCTCCATCCTTGGTGGCCTGCCAAGCTAGTGCTGCGCTCACCTCGGAAGGAACCTTTTATACCACAGAGAAGGAGCCTCTGTGGACTCCAGCCATGTCACTAGAAGACATGTAGGGGATTTTGCCATCTGTTTTCCTCCTCACTACAGACAAGGGAGTGGATACATAAGCTTCTCCCTATAATGAACAAGATGACAGCCGCTGGACAGAGGACGCTGCCAGCATGAGATAAATGTTGAAAAGGTGAGTTTGTTTTTATTTTAAAACTTTTAAAATTGTTTGTGAACAATAAGGGTCCCTTATACCACCTCTCGCGTAGTGGTGGCCGGAGCACTGCCAAATGCCGCATACTGGGGACTGTCTAGCCAGAGCCCTAGCTCCAGACCATCACTAGTCATATGCTGACTGGAATACTGCAACACCTTTGTTGTGGTTTCACAGCTAACAGACTGGAATCAATCCAATCTATTCTGAATTCTGTTTGTCGTATATAGGGATGAGTGAATCGATCCGGGCGAACCCGGATTCCTTCCGAATTTTAGGGAAAATTCGATTCTGAACGAATCCGAATTTCCCCGCAATTCGATCGATCAAAGTTTTCCTTTAAACTCCATTCATTTCAATGACAGGCATTCTAAGATGGTGGACGCATATGTCCAGACATGTACCCTGGGGCAAGGTATGATGGGACAGTCACATGCAGCCTATCAGCAGCCAGGAAGCCCGGTGACGTCACCATGCTATATAAAGCGGCGGCCATCTTGCTTGTGCGCATTTCAGACTTGCATTCGTGAGACAGCGGTGGTTGCTGCAGACAGGGACAGACAGTTAGCGATAGATAGGGAGAGTTACAGATAGGTAGGGAGATTTATAGATAGGTAGGGAGATTTAGAGAGGCAGACAGAGCCAGGGAAAGATAGTGGAAAACCGGAACAATCCAGGGACAGCATAAAAGTGACAGTGACAGGGTGATTTGCCTGATCAGTTTTCAATTCAATTTGATTTCTTTGTGCTGTAAACCGTAATCTGCCTTGCCACTGTGCATGCCATCTATGCAGTGCCTTATGTAACCCTATCTGTTACACACAAGCATTTAAATAACTGGATTAGTGCTAATATTTTTGGGTCTGCTTTAAATACACCAGGTCACTGTACATGCCATCTATGCAGTGCCTTATGTAACCCTATCTGTTACACACAAGCATTTAAATAACTGGATTAGTGTTAATATTTTTGGGTCTGCTTTAAAAATAGAGTAGACCTAATTTTGCCAAAATGCTGTTCGGAATAAACCAAAGTGAATATGCAAAATTCAAAATTATTATTGATCTGTATATGATTTACAGAACTTAATGGTCATACATTTCTGTTTTGTAATATTTTGTTTACCTTATAAATTTTATGTGATGTTTTTATCTATGGGGTAAGTGAGAATCTATCGCATCTGTGCATATTGAGGAACTTATTCATAATGATTTTATAAGGCATGTATTTGCAGTACAAAAATGTTCAATAGCATATTTTAAATGTATTGATTTATTGATCAAAGAAAATGACAAGCATCAGCAAGAAGCAGCTGCTGCCTAAATAAATTGGTGACAAGAAGTGTGTGAAAGATATGTAAAAATCTATGATAAAGGTTGATGGCAGTATTTCTGATAACTTTGTTTTATTAATGTATGCTTCACTCTGATGCCTGCAAAGATTACAATAGAAATCTTCTCAGGGTGGTACACTTGATTTTCAAAATTTCTATTGTTTTGTATAGTACATGTAAAGTCATTACATTTTTTTAACCCATAATTTACATATTAAAAATAAAAAGTAAAAAAAATAAATCTGTACATAGCATGTATCCACACGTGAAGTCATCAATGAATCTCCCACGATGGGAATTATTGTATATGAGCCAAAAAAATCAGTTAACATCTTTCAAATAGTTGCAAAAATATTAACTGTCATAGTGCAAATGTTCAGCAAGAGGAGGCGATCAGGTTTGTGCTAAAGGTCTGGTGAAGCACTGTTGGTGGGAAATAAAGTTCACACTTGGGTGAGAGTTACAAACTAAAAAAATTCTTAAAGCAATTGCTGCTCTAATTTTTTCTAAAAAATCACCTACACCTGTTATGGAGCATGGTAAAGATATTTTTTCATAAGATAAGTTTTCAGAAACTATTTTCTTAATAGGGATAAGCGAACCCCCCCAAAGTTCGGGTCTGGCAAGTTTGGCCAAAAAAGTAGGTTGTACTGTTAAATTGGTTGTTTTGGGTCAGCTTGAGGATGGGCGTTTCCCAAGAATTACACTGGGTTGATTTGTTTGTGTTACGTGCTTGTCTTTCCCCCTGCTAGTTTAAAATCCGGGGCTCTTCTGACTTCTTCTGGAACCCGAAATACCCCACCCCGCTGACAGCTGTTAAAGAAAAAAAAAAGAAATTTACTCACCTGTGGAGGCGATCCCTCCCACCGAGTCTCCTCTTCAACGGGGGGCCCCCCTGGGCTCTACCGTGGTTAAGATAGGGCAAAAAATCGCCCTCTTCCTCACTTCCTGGGTCGTCAGCTGCTAGCTCCGCCCTTTGTGGGCAGGGCGGATGATGTTATCTATGGCGTCACCCGGCATTTCTCTTCAACCCGAGAAGCTCAATCGCTCCGGGTGATCGGAGGAGGAAGGTTGGAGGGGCAAGAGGGCTGTGATCTTTTGCCCCCCAGCACCCTCTACTGATCACCCGGCAGGTGTCATCGGAGATGATTGCTGGCGGGACAGCGGAGGATCGGAGGTGAGTAAAGAAAAAAATAAATAAATGTCATTTTTTATTCTGTGTCTGTGATCCATGAGATCCCTATACCAGTTCACAAGGCTGGGGGCTGGGCGGCTGGAGGATGCAGCTAGCGGGTGACTTGCCATCAACCCCCGGCCCCCACCAGTTACCTGCCTCCCCAAAGCTCAGGGGGGAGTGCAGAAGGGCCAATTAAGGCTATGGGCTTGTAGCCGGCAGGGCAGGGGGCCACCAAAGCTGGCCTCTGTGCCCTGTTCCTACAAGCTCTACATAGCTGGTCCCAGTCCAGTTATGCTGGGTAGGGGGGACCCCACATATTTTTTTTCTGGATTTTTGCTTGGGATCCAGCGCCTTTCCCCCAGCAGATCTTAAAATTCCAAAAAAAATCCAAAAAAATACCCCCTCATGTTCTGTTGCCAGCAGGTATAAAAGGCTTCCAGCAGGAGAGCAGAAGCCAGAGTGGTTTGCTAGGGACACAGTGCAAGATGGATGGGAGGTAAAGAATATTTTCTGTGTGTGTTTTTACATTTAACCCTTTGTGGATGGAAGGTAATTATTATTTTCTGTGTGTGTGTTTTTCTACATTTAACTCTTTGTGAACTGATAAGGGGTCCATGAGACCCCTATATCAGTTCACAAGGCTTAGGGTGACTTGCCATTAACCCCCAGCCCCCCTATTACCTACCTCCCCAAAGCACAGGGGGGGCAGAAGGGCCCAGGGGCTATTTAGTCTTTTGGGCTTGTAACCTACAGGGGGGGGGCAGACGGCCATGGAGGCTGGCCCCTGCTTCTTGTTCCTACGAGCCCTGTAAAGCTGATCCCTGGGCTGGTTATGCTGGGTAGGGGGGACCTCACGTCATTTTTTTGTGGATTTTTAACCTGTAGAATTCCCCAAAAAATGCCCCCCCCCCCCCCGGAATGGGGGACCCTATGCCAATTATTTTTGTGGTTTAACACTTTCTAGTGAATATAGTGGATAGTAATTGTATTTTATTTGTAAAAGTTAAAAAGTGCTCTTTTCAGTTTGGGGGGTCTCCTGGGCATGAATGGGGGGGGGGCTACCGATACATATGTGGTATCGTAAAAGGGAGAAATATGACTGTCACATGAATTATGGTTTTATGTAGTAAGTAGTAACCAAGTTAATCAGAAATCAAAGTGCAGCACCACTGAATAAGATTGTGTGCTCGCTACAATCCAATATCCATGCAAATGCAGAGGGGGGGGGAGGGGACCCGAGAGTTCAACACACCACTACCACCTCCAAGTAGAAGCACCAAAACATCAAAAAAGATCCAAAATGTATTTTATTAAAGACTATATCAAAAGTGGATCATAAGAACAACAACACACTAACACATACAACATTTAATAAAAACACGGCTGCATTTGTCCAAATAATTCATGATCAACGTCCATCTCAGGTAAAATACCTATATACAGAATAAAATGTCCCCTGGGAAAGCTTCCAATCTATGATGGAAAAATGTATGACCTAATTAACCAGTATGAAATAATTAAACTGCTATTTGATCTCATATCAATTTTATTATATTTCAATATATTTGAATATTATTTTGTGCCGACACCCTAAATTTGTAAATAAATCCTCAACACCTTAGCCTATATAAAAAGTTTTTTCAAAAGTATATACATAAATTCATATACAATTATCAAATAGTGCACAGTGCAACAACGATTATTATACAAAAAACACCTTAAATAAACACCTTAAATAAGTATAAAATTGCTTACTAATAATATGTGCATAACCATGAAAGTGAGTGTCTCAAAAAATAAATCTCTAAAGATTTTTTTGATTATGAACCCAAAGAAATAACATAACCAGGATTGTCACTAATACATTACAGTTCAATACCAGACCACAAAGAAGGCAGCAAATGGATTCCCAGGGCATCAAAAACTGAGGGCATAGACTGGGCGAGGGAAGTTATGTGCATCAAAGAAATGGAGGACCTAACTCTTTCCTTACATGACAGAGATGAGCAATATAGATCCCCATGCCTGCCTTGGCTAATATACGAAGAATCGGCAGAGTTCAGGAACCTATTTGTGTGAATATACTGACCTCTCAGCCGTTCTGCAGTTTCACCGTGCCCCATCCAGACTAAACGAAGATGCAACAGTCTCTTGCGCCACTTATCAAGGGAAGAGGCTACTGGATCCCAGTCAGGAGTGGGGTCCCACGCGCCACGCCCCGCTTAATCCACATAACCACACCGTAGACCCCCCTCCCTTTCGACTCCCTCCTCCCCTTCTCCCTCAGTTCCCCTTAAGTCCCAATGTTTTTTCCACCCCCCTTGAGCAAGACGAACGAGCACACTAAGCTCTGGAAAACCCTGCCCCCTCAAGGAAATAGTAAGATAGCCGCCACCAGCCTAAAGCGTGGGGGGCATCGTTAACCCCGAATCAATCAGAAGTCTACAGCCTCTGGCGGAGGATCCTAGAACCGGTCGTACCCTGTCCCCCAGGACTGGGATTATAACCGGACCCTCCTCCATATGCAGAGAGTGGCAGAGATAGAAGCCGTTCTATATTAGTGACGATTTCCATGCCTTGAATTTGGGTCCCCCCGGATACCTTCCCTTCTCCCTCATGTCTAACACTGTATGTTTACATATATGTATTGTTTTAAAAACTGTAAAATCTCTAAATAAAGAATTAAAAAAAAAAAACTGAGGGCAAGGCAGGACCACCAAAGGGGGCCTAAAAGCCCCTGATTCCGGCAGCCATAGAGAAATGGACCCCGCCAAGGGCAGATGAGCCCGCAGGTCACAAGTGAATGACATTGTGATCTCATTAGTAAATGACATAGTATATAGAGTATACAGTATGTGTTATAACAGCCCAATTATACACTGAAACGGTCATTAAACCATAATATGTAGTAACCAGCCCATAAAGATTGGGAATATATGGGCCTTAAAGGGAAACTGCACTGTACATAATACCAATCATGATGTTCCCAAGCACAGATTCAAACAGGTGAGGACACTTCTGCATATGCCCCCATTTATGGCTTTCATAAATAGATGTCTAGTACTGTGGACAATATCTATTTATTTCATAATGTATAAGGGTCAAGATGCAAGGTAATCTAAGGACTGGACACATATGTAATAAAAGTCTAAAGCAGGCTCGAAGTCCCAAGGCAATAGAAAGGGTTAAGGACCGCTTGAGACACATTTTGTGTGGGTAAAGACAAAAAGGAGATAAAAAAAGGAGATAAACGTTGTCTCGATGCCTTAATGGCAAAACTAAATATAATAGTGTCCTGAATCGTGACTAAAGACTGGGACCATCTTCGTCTCTTATATCCTCCCGGTTTGTGGGACCCTAAAGGAGAAAAGCAAGAAAAAAAGAAAGAAAAAAAACATTTTTTTACTCAAAATTCCCTCTACATCAATGATCTTTTGAGATCATCCCCCCCCCCCGTGGGCCCACTCTAACTCTTTCAAGCCCTACAGCCTTCAAACATGCTGGGTTGCCCTCATGCTGATCTAAAAAGTGGCGCACCACTGGAGAGATGTTCTTACCTAACGAGACGTCTCGATTTGCGAGCCTGATGTTCGAAAGATGGGCTTGAAGCCTCGTCCTCAGAGCATTTTGGGTCTCCCCAACGTATGCTCTGGGGCAGTCACACTGCAGCATGTAGATGACCGATCGAGTTCTGCAATTGATGAAAGCATTAATGTTAGTTTTTCCTGTGGTTTATTGCCACCGATGTTTTCTCCACATATTGACAAACCGAGCACCCACCGCATGGTGAACACCCCTTTGGCTTCTGTGCTGCAAGCCAGGTGTCTGCAATTTTAAAATGGCTGCTACACAATAAGTCCCTCAGATTGGGTGCTCGGCGTGCTATAAATAGAGCCAGCTGTCCAATTATATCTGCTATAGTGACATCTAGTATGTGCCAATATGCATTTTACGGCCTATCTAATGTTAGACCATTAGTTATTAAAATTGGTCACAAATCTAACTCTATTATCCCTATTCCTTGGGCGCTTTTGTGCCCGCCGTATCAAGAGATCTGTTCTCTCTGTTTGTCTGGCCCGTTGGTAAGCCTGGGCAATTACATATTCTGGTTAACCTCGATCTTTGAACCTATTGGCCAGTTCCTTGGCCTGTTGTTCAAAATCACCGGTTTTGGAGCAGTTTCTGCGCTCCCGCAGAAACTGGCCCACTAGAATACTGTTTTTCAAGTGCTGGACATGTCCACTTTTATAGTCCAAAATGCTATTAAACGCCGTGGGCTTTCTATATAAGACCGTGTTTAAAGCACCATCTGTGTCCTGCAGAATTTTTATGTCCAAAAAAGTTACCTCTGTGCTCGAAATATCCATTGTTAGGGAGATGTTTCGATCATTCTGGTTGAGATGTTTCACAAAGTTGTGGCATGATGACTCTGATCCCTGCCAAAACAACAAAATATCATCAATGTAGCGGTACCACCCAACAATTGATTGGTGGTACTGCTTATATGCCTCACCAAACACTGTGCATTCCTCCCACCATCCTAAAAACAGATTGGCCACCATAGGGGCACACTTGGCCCCCATGGCCACACCGGAAATTCGTTTATAAAATTGTCCGTGAAAAATAAGGAAGTTGTGAGTCAACACGAATTCCAATAATGTAAGAATGAAGCCATGGAGCGCCTCTCTGTCTTTGGATTCTCTAGTTAGGAAATATCTGGCAGATTGTAAAGCCAGATGGTGGGGGATGATGGTATAAAGGGATTCCACATTGCACGTTGAGTTTAAACTTACGACATGGGGTTGTAAAAACATGTCTATCAATACCGGAGACTATTGGTCGACCGGGAGGTGAGGAGATATTTTTGTGGGTTTTAGGGAGGACGTAAAACGTCGGTATCCTAGGATGTGTAACTGTAAGGTAGTTGTACTCATTGTTGTTAATAATCCCTATTGCCCTAGCCTCATCCCATATCGAATCCAATTCCATTTTAAATATACTACTGGGGTTATTGGTAAGGCGGACATAATTCCGCCCATCCTCTAGCTGGCGGTTAATCTCACGTACATAATCGTTTGTACTCCCCACTACCACATTACCGCCTTTGTCCGCCTCTTTGATGGTAATAGACGGGTTGTTTCTTAGGCTGGTAATGACGGAACGCTCTGCCCCTGTCAAATTTTCTCTACCACACCAGAGGACAGAGTGGCACTCACAGAATTGCATACATTATTACAGGAACAGGATCCCACCATTGCCTTGGATCCAGAATTGGTGAGGAAATCTAGTGGTTTGAAGCGACCATCAAAATTCTGCCCAGCCTTCAACAATACACCATCAGTACAGGTATTCTTTAATATGATGGTGAGAGAAAATATGACACTTCCCAGTAGGGGTGGTAGAGAAAATTTGACAGGGGCAGAGTGTTCCGCCATTACCAGCCTAAGAAACAACCCGTCTATTACCATCAAAGATACAAAGCTTAAAAAGAACCCGCACAGCTAAATATACTATACTACAGGTGCTGGCTAGGTGAGAGGGACCCTTGTAAAGGGCCCGTAATCATAAGAAATGACCAGGGCGGTCTGCCAGTATCAGACCACTATTAACTCACCAAATATTAAGCCGCACTCAAAATGATATATTAATACTTAATTTTATTGTACCATAAAGTTATAGACACATAACATACAATGACATCAACATGATTAAAATATTTACACAGACCAATAAACAGGTGCTACAGGGGACCCAAATGGACTATTTCATTTTTATTACCATCAAAGAGGCGGACAAAGGCGGTAATGTGGTAGTGGGGAGTACAAATGATTATGTACGTGAGATTAACCGCCAGCTAGAGGATGGGCGGAATTATGTCCGCCTTACCAATAACCCCAGTAGTACATTTAAAATGGAATTGGATTCAATATTGGATGAGGCTAGGGCAATAGGGATTATTATCAACAATGAGTACAACTATCTTACAGTTACACATCCTAGGATACCGACGTTTTACGTCCTCCCTAAAACCCACAAAAATATCTCCTCAACTCCCGGTCGACCAATAGTCTCCGGTATTGGTAGCCTCCTGGAACCGGCATGCACGTTTGTAGACGTGTTTTTACAACCCCATGTCTTAAGTTTAAACTCTTATGTCCGAGATACTATGGACTTGCTAAAGAAATTAAAGGAGGTCCATTTGCCCCCGAACACACTTATGGCAATGTGCGATGAGGAATCCCTTTATACCATCATCCCCCACCATCTGGCTTTACAATCTGCCAGATATTTCCTAACTAGAGAATCCAAAGACAGAGAGGCGCTCCATGGCTTCATTCTTACATTATTGGAATTCGTGTTGACTCACAACTTCTTTATTTTTCACGGACAATTTTATAAACAAATTTCCGGTGTGGCCATGGGGGCCAAATGTGCCCCTTCGGTGGCCAATCTGTTTTTAGTATGGTGTGAGGAATGCACAGTGTTCGGTGAGGCATATGAGCGGTACCACCCATTAATTGTTGAGTGGTACCGCTACATTGATAATATCTTGTTGTTTTGGCAGGGATCAGAGTCATCATGCAGCGACTTTGTGAAACATCTCAACCAGAATGATCGAAACATCTCCCTAACAATGGATATTTCAAGCACAGAGGTAACTTTTTTGGACATAAAAATTCTGCAGGACACAGATGGTGTTTTAAACACGGTGTTATATAGAAAGCCCACGGTGGTTAATAGCCTTTTGGACTATAAAAGTGGACATGTCCAGCACTTGAAAAACAGTATTCCAGTGGGCCAGTTTCTGCGGGAGCGCGGAAACTGCTCCAAAACCGGTGATTTTGAACAACAGGCCAAGGAACTGGCCAGTAGGTTCAAAGATCGAGGCTATCCTGAATATGTAATTGCCCAGGCTTACCAACGGGCCAGACGGACACAGAGAACAGATCTCTTGATACCGCAGGCACAAAAGCGCCCAAGGAATAGGGACAATTAGATTTGTGACCAATTTTAATAACTAATGGTCTAACATTAGACAGGCCGCAAAATGCATATTGGCACATACTGACCTCAGATGCCACTATAGCAGATATAATTGGACAGCAGGCTCTATTTACAACATGCAGAGCACCCAATCTAAGGGACTTATTGTGTAGAAGCCATTTTAAAATTGCAGACACCTGGCTTGCAGCACAGAAGCCAAAGGGGTGTTGAGTGTTGGTGCTCAGTTTGTCAATATGTGGAGAAAACATCGGTGGCAATAAACCGCAGGAATGGCAGAAAAACTAACATTAACGCTTTCATCAATTGCAGAACTCGATCGGTCATCTACATGCTGCAGTGTGACTGCCCCAGAGTATACGTTGGGGAGACCAAAAATGCTCTGAGGACGAGGCTTCAAGTCCATCTTTCGAACATCAGGCTCGCAAATCGAGATGTCTCGTTAGGTACATTTGGGGTGCGGGTTGCCCACAATGGATTTTCCCGCTGTGTGCGACCCTTTTCTAGGATACCCCTGTTACATATACTTGGGTGGGTACACGGCCCAGACCAATCAAGTATTCTCAAGAGGGTTCGGGGTTAGGTATCCCCGGTTTTTGTTATTTGTCTCTGACTGTGACCACACCGTTCTGTTAAAATAGTTTATTTACATGTATTTATCGTCTGATTAAAAAACAGAACATTTATCTATACAATTCACATACAATAGATGCTTCAGCATTCTTATACATATAAATTATCTGACCATTGCCACTCTTCGCCTGACTGCCGGACGAACAACACGCCGGACACGGAATCCTCTACACAAAGGGAAGGTTTTTCTTCCCCTAGCACTCCAGCTGCAATATCAGTGCTACCAGCAAATGATTAGACAACACAATAGGCAATACAGAGGGAATGCCACAAGTGACGGCATAGCAAATTATATAGTGAACTTCATACTCTAGGACCACAGGATATGGCGGCATAACATCTCTTAAAGGGCCAACACATCTCAATTCAAATAATATTATATACAGCTCCTAAAAGGATATATGGACCTGATATTTCTCAGGGGAACTACTCCATTGCACAGTACCTTACTCTAAATGTATGCATGGAAATTCCTTGATAAGGTGAAAGGGCATTGATAAAGCCTTGTTATAAGGCGAAACATGTCTGCCCACCTGAAAGGTTAATTGTAAAGAGTGGCAATGGTCAGATAATTTTTATGTATAAGAATACTGAAGCATCTATTGTATGTGAATTGTATAGATAAATGTTCTGTTTTTTAATCAGACGATAAATAAATGTAAACAAACTATTTTAACAGAACGGTGTGGTCACAGTCAGAGACAAATAACAAAAACCAGGGATACCTAACCCCAGACCCTCTTGAGAATGTCTAGTTAGGTAAGAACATCTCTGCGGTGGCACGCCACTTTTTAGATCAGCATGAGGGCAACCCTGCATGTTTGAAGGCTGTAGGGCTTGAAAGAGTTAGAGTGGGCCCACAGGGGGGGGTGATCTCAAAAGATCATTGATGCAGAGGGAATTATGCTTTATTTTTCTCTTAGATACACGTTCCCCTCTTGGGCTCAATGAGAACTGGGCCTTTACGCCATTTTTGGGGTGAACGGCATAATTAATATTATCTGAAACAACTGAATGGCTGATGACAAAAATATTAGCTTTTCCACATTTAAGTGTTTTCTGGACTTTCGGGATATATAATGGCTGTAACGCCTCTGGGACAATGACATTCTTGTGTTCTCTTCCCTCCTGGCCACTATGGTGGTTAGGGCATCATTTTTGGTTGGCACTGGGATTCATTGTAGTTTGGTCATCACTGGCATCTCTGGTAAATATGAGTTGTAAAAAAAATTTTTGGTTTGGGTTTTCACATTGATTTAGTAAGGGGTATTGGGGGACTTTTTTCCCCTCTTTTTCTTTTTGGGGGGTTCTCCCTGAGGAGTCATTTACACTCAGTTTGCACATAAATGTTTTTTCAAACGTGTGCCTTTTGAGTAAAAAAATGTTTTTCTTTCTTTTTTCTTGCTTTTCTCCTTTAGGGTTTAGGATCACCACAAACCAGGAAGATATTTTTGTGGTGTAATCAGAAGAGACGAAGATGGTACCAGTCTTTAGTCCCGATTCAGGACACTATTATATTTAGCGTTGCTATTAACGCATTGAGACAAGGTTTATCTCCTTTGTCTTCACCCACACAAAATGTGTCTCAAGCAGTCCTTAACCCTTTCTATTGCCTTGGGACTTTAAGCCTGCTTTAGGCTTTTATTACATATGTGTCCAGTCGTTAGATTTCCTTGCATCTTGACTCTTATACGTTATGAAATAAATAGATATTGTCCATAGTACTAGACATCTATTTATAGAAGCCATAAATGGGGGCATATGCAGAAGTGTCCTCACCTGTTTGAATCTGTGCTTGGGAACATCATATTTGGTATTATGTACAATGCAGTTCCCCTTTAAGGCCCATATATTCCCAATCTTTATGGGCTGGTTCCTAAATATTAGGGTTTAATGACCGTTTCAGTGTATAATTGGGCTGTTATAACACATACTGTATACTCTATATACTATGTCATTTACTAATGGTTGTGGATTTTGCCATTGTGATCTTTATATGTTGTCTTTTATTGAAAAAATATGCATATAGCAATATTTAGTGTTAATGAGATTACAATGTCATTCATTTTTGCCCTGCTGGCTCATCTGCCCTTGGCAGGGTCCATTTCTCTATGGCCGCCGGAATCAGGGGCTTTAAGGCCCCCTTCGGTGGTCCTGCCTTGTTGGAGGACTCCCCCTTTACGGGGGTGGCTAGCCTTGCGCGCGCCCCCCGTTTTCTGGGGGGGTATGTGCACTCGGGGGACAGTGACGGAGCATGCGAACGCCTGGGGTCTGCGTGCTCGACTGCGGCATTGACGAGCGTTGTTGTCTGCAGTCATCGCTATGATTTGCGGACTTGACATTCGCACGTGACTTCCGGGGTTGGGCTGGTACGCGGCCCAGGGTGGCGCGGCTTCCGGGCGCCCTGAGCGCCAGCGTTCTATTCCGGCGGGGGATGGATGGCCACCATCGATGGATCAGTATAAAAGACAGCAGGGTGAGTTGGCACATTCCCCTCACCCGAAAGAAGCAGCATGGGAGGCCGCGTGCACAGGTGGAGGATTCGGCTGCGCTTTGCCCTCAGCTTTTGATGCCCTGGGAATACATTTGCTGCCTTCTTTGTGGTCTGGTTTTGAACTGTAATGTATTAGTGACAATCCTAATATTATATCTGCTGGTTATGTTATTTCTTTGGGTTCATAATCAAACAAATCTTTAGAGATTTATTTTTTGAGACACTCATTTTCATGGTTATAAACATATTATTAGTACGCTATTTTATACTTATTTAAGGTGGTTATTTAAGGTGATTTTTTGTATAATAATCGCTGTTGCACTGTGCACTTTTTGAGAATTGTATATGAATTTATGTATATACTTTTGAAAAAACTTTTTATATAGACTAAGGTGTTGAGGATTTATTTACAAATTTAGGGTGTTCTTTTGTGCCGGCACAAAATAATATTCAAATATATTGAAATATAATAAAATTGATATGAGATCAAATAGCAGTTTAATTAATTATTTCATACTGGTTAATTTGGTCATACTTTTTTCCATCATCGATTGGCAGCTTTCCCAGGGGACATTTTATTCTGTATATAGGTATTTTACCTGAGATGGACGTTGATCATGAATTATTTGGACAAATGCAGCTGTGTTTTTATTAAATGCTTTTTTATACATTTTTTTAGGGAAATCCAGTGCAACCTAAGAATTCTTAAAGGGATTACTTCCAAAATGATGAGCCCACTACAGCAAGCTGGATACGCCTAAAAAACTTAACGTGTACTTTCAGGGAATATATGGTTTGTGAGAGCATTCAAAATGTAAAGGCTGTTTTGGTAAAAAAAAGTGCACGGTGTTCACTTTGTCTGCAGAGCTGTTGTAAAATTACTGTTACGCACATGCTTTACTTTGGGGTGTTTGGCAACTCTTTTCTTGAGAGTATCTATGCATGTTGGATATTGTTCTGTTCAAGGGACCTTGCTTTTTCAGATTTAACTTGTTTTATCTTGTTTGGATATAGTTTTTTTTTAGGAAAATGTGGCTTTGATTCTGCTTTTTTATTCTTATTTAGGGAAACTCTTTGCAAACAAAGTATTCATTGAGGGATTACTTCCAGAAAACTGCACCCACATCAACAAGCCTGGTACGCCTAGAAAGCTTGATGTATGTACTTCTGGAGAATATATGGTTTGTTGTGGGTATTTCAAATGTAAAGGGTTGTTTTTCTTGAAAAACTGCAAGGTGCGCATATTAAATAGCATAGTTGTATTTTATCTGAAAATCTCCTAAAGTGCTGTTTCAGTTTGGGGGGAGTTTCCTGGGCAGCAAAGGGTGTCTACTAATACATATGTGATACTGCAGGAAATTGGGATTTCACACACTATAACATTTATTGATAAAGGTACATTTTTTATTACAAAAAAATACTACAAATTGTAAAAAAAATAATTATTTTTTACACATATTTCACCCCAAAATATTGAGAATACACTTAAAAAATGACAAACAAGACATGTCATGTTAAAGCCCAGAATCTGCTGAAAAAAAACAATATATAATTTTCCTGGGAAATCCCTTCAAAAATCATGGTTGAACATGTGTAGCGCAAAATAGTGAAAAATGGTCTGTAACAGATGGTGACAAAAACTTAGTAGGCTGGCACTTAAAGGGTTAAAGAGGGCAATATTCCAAAATGTAAAGACAGGAACTTTCCAACTTGGTTTCATGCCCCCAATCCTGAAGCCAAATCTAAGGATGTTTCAATAGTAATAAATAAAAATGCTCAGTTTGTGCTTTTAGACAAAGTGAATAGCAGATACATTTTTATCAAGGTCCAAATAGCGGGGAAGACATCTAATGTTTAATTCATGGCTAATCTTTACCTCCCTAATGTGGATCAGGTACAGGCAGCTCAGATAATTTTCCAAACTTTGGAGGACTTCACAGAGAGGGTGGTAATAATGGGAGGATACTTCAACTTAGCTATTGAACTGTTAATAGATACCTCAATGGGGAGGTCATCAATATCTTACTCAAAGTTAAAGGCTTTTAAAAACCTATTATATAACAGACAACTTAAAGATGTCTGGAGAGTATGTAAGCCTAAGGTTAAAGGCTTCACCTTCTACTCAAACATACATGCTTCTTACAGCAGGATTGATTATTTCTTTTTCAGTCATCACACTCTTCAATGGTTATTGATACCAGGGTCTGGTCGGATCATGCTCCTCTAATCCTGTCGCTGGAGTTGCCAGAGTTAACTGATTGTCCATGGCAATGGCGGCTAAATGAAAGACATGACTAGGCTCCCTATGCATTGGGAGGCTCTGAAATGCAGAGGGCTCCTTATCAAGCACGCAACAAGACTGAAAAAAGAAAGGTAGATATGTTGATTAACAGGATAATTGAAACCTCCCAAACCCACGACTAATGTTGGAGTTGACGGAATCCAGGAACGAGCTGCTAAGCTTGGTGAACAACATGACTATTAGGCAGAGAGACAGATTCTACAATAAGCATAATAATAAGTGTGGGCACCCGCTTCATCCTCGACAAAATCAGACATAAATACTGACCATAAAGGACGCAGTAGGCAAATTAGTACACCACCCTAAAGACATAACAAAAGTGTTTAAAGCAATATTACTCACAACTATACAATATACAGAAACATATAAACAGAAATGTATGTGGCGGAAACAGGACTGCCAGAGCCATTTGAGAAACTTGAGTTGCTGGATGCCATTACCTCAACTCCATCTGGAAAAAGTCCAGGCCCTGATGGCTTTACTACAAAATTTTATAAACAATTCAAAGGTCAACGGTCATCTGGTTCCATGACAAAAACCTTGAACGCCATCTCAGAAAATTGTAGCTTTCTGACCCAGACGCTGGAAGCATTATGGTTCTGCTCAAGCCCGGTAAAGAACAAACAATATGCTCTAAAATTAGGCCGATCTCATTCAACGTAGACATGATTTTTTTTCCAAAATGATTGCCAATAGACTGAAGGAGTTTTTGCCATTATGGATACACAGAGATCAAGTGGGATTATACTATAATCGATAACACTATAAAAACTATTCTCCTAAATTCCTACGCTAGAACAAATACAATTCAACTGTGGCTTCTGACAGTGGGTGCCGAGAAGAAATTTGGGTTTGTTCGAGGTTTCTGAAACGCACCCTTAGACAGGTGGGGATGGGTCCTACTATAAGGGGAAAGATACAGGTGCTTTACACTAACCCCACAGCAAAGGTGAGAACAAACGGATTGCTTTCATCGGCCTTTTAGATTCACAATGGGTCATTGCCCTTGTTGTTTGTATTAGTAATGCAACACTTTGGTGGTGGCACTCTGCATGAATCCCACCATCAAGAGTGTCACTGTAGGAAAAGAAAAACCCATAAACTAGCCCTATATGCGGATGATCTGCTCATATATATTACCTCGCCCCATACGTCTTTACTAACTTCCTTGGAATTCCTGTAAAATTTATGGTAAACTTTTCTAAATCTGAAATACTAAATGTTAGCCCAGGCAATCAGCTTTTCGTGCAGAGACTAAAGAAAAAATTCCTTTTTCAATGGTGTAAAGAGGCCATAAAATATCTGGCGGTACTCATTTTGACTGACTCTACCTCTTTATTCTTGTTGAACTGCAACTCATTACCCCGGAGGACAAAATTAGACTTAGAAACACATTAAAAAAGGACATTTCCTGTCTGGGCAGAATCAACATCCTAAGAATGGACGCCTTACCTAGACTACTTAATGTTTTCCAAACTGTCCTATTGCACAGCAATAAGCAATTCTCCCAACAAGTATATAAAGTTTGTGGGTTGTTGTGGTGCCCAACCAAGGCTCAGTTTTTGTAAACTCTCAAAACTTAAGGATCAGGGAGGAGTAGGACTGCCAGATAGAAATGTACCACAGAGCAGCAGTAATAACAAGGATTGTGGACTGGTTCCACAGTGTAAGGTCCAAACAGTGGGTCACTCGAACACTATCGAATAAGACATGGTCCCTTGGGATGTGAAATCCCTTCCTTGGGTAGACCCTAAAATGACCATTAACAAAGACAAATTACCATTCCTAACTGCCCAACTTCTACTAACATGGGAATGTCTTAAAAACACGAGTATTTTGACTAGACCAGGCCCAATGACACCACTATTTAACAATCCAGCGTTCTTGTTAGGGTTTAAGGTTTCTAGGATTTTGGTTTGGGAAGCCTCTGCAAAAACTAGATTGAGACATACTCGAATACAAAAACAGGCCACCCATGGATCAGGATCTGAGGGCCACAGAGGGAGGGGTCAGAGTATCCTGGTCGACGGTAAACCAACTACAGAATTACCTATATTCATTAGAAAATCTCTCAGGCACCAACAAGGGACTGTACCAACTTAGAAGACTTGTTAGTATCTTCTGAACAACCAACAAGAATAATCGAATAATCTTCCTGAATAGCTTTAGCCCCAAAAAAACAGACTTTGTTCCCTAGTGGGAGGGGGACATTGGGCAGACTTTTGTGGAAGAGTGTTGGGAAAGGGCATTTTTTCTTGCCCACAAAAATGGCAATACCTTCCAAAGCACAGGAATAAAATGTTAAGCTTCTATCACGAGGGTATAGGAGTGCTGCACATAGCCATTAGATCTTTCCCTCAGCTCAAGATGTTTGTTAGAGATGTAACCTGACTTAAGGAACTCACCTACACATTTGGTGGGAGCACACTAGCATAAGCAACTTATGAGCTAAGATGCTTTCACTATATAACAAGGCATTTGGAGCTTCAACCTCAAACACTCCTGAAATAACTCTATTGTCTATTTCCTGGGTAGCAAACAATCATGTAAAAGAGAGGCTTAAATGCTTTCCTTACAGCTGGCAGAGTGGTGATTCCTAGGTGCTGAAAAACTGTGGAAGCCCCCTCCCGATAGAATGGTGCGAATAACTTAACAACATTATGAGGATGGAGCAGCTAATTGCAGACCTGAAGGGGGAAAATGAAAAATTTAGACGTACCTGGGCAGCCTGGATGGTGTTTAAGAGCTCAGACCTGGGCTTAAGGAAGTTAATTGAGAAACAGCAGAGACCTTGGGGTGCCGCCAATTAGATGGCACACGTGTTTCATGCAGAAGGGCCTTACCCCCTCCCCTTCCTCCCATTTCCTAGTTCTCTGTCCCAGTGTCTAAATGTCTTACCCCGTATCATCCCCCATAGTCTGTAATTGTATTCCTGGCATACTTTCAGGGAGTAGAGCACTTGGGGCAAAAATATTGAGATGAGTGTCCCAATGTAACGACTCAACTGATTAAAGGATTGAAGAAGTTGGAATAAATAGGGGATCAAGTAATTAACAATGTGAGAGGCTATTGTCTAATGTTTACAATGCATGAAACAGTTACATCCTGTCTGCTACTGAGCTGTATGATGTGTATACATTTGTTATTATGCTGTATTTTAAAATACCCAATAAAAATAAGATTAAACATAAAACTATCTGTAGATCATTTGCAGTAAACACAATTCTTCAATGAGATTTGAAACTTTTGAATTACCTTGTGGACTTAGTTTGGATACCTGGCTTCAACTCCTGCTTTTCTCCTGACCATCTCTCTTAACCCTGGATTAACCTTTCATTTATGACCTTTAGTTTTTTTTCTAGATTTATCGCTTTGTTTGTGCCCCTTGACCTCGGCTGTTCCTACGATTTCCATCTTTACCTGGGCGACCATTGTCTCCCTGCCCAAGTTCCTGATTGCTTCCTGGGGACGACCTGGGGCCCCATTGCTCATCACCAGGTACATGACAAGAACAAGAATAGCCAGTCTAGTTTACCAGGTGGATGCAGCAGCTGTACCTACAACTGCAAAGCCTAATTTCAGGTTGGTTTTAGGTGATGAAACCGGACCTTCACTCTGAATAAGAGCATATCTTATATGTTTCCCCCACCATGTACATACAGATTGCTCACATTAAAAATCATCCTACCTGCATCTACTGCATTTTCTGAGCCTTTAAACATCCAAGATGGTGGCACATGGAGTCTCAGGCTGGCTGCAAACAGGAATTTTCTTCTGACTGTACCGCTCTGCATTAAGTAATTGCTGTCCTTTTCCTGACCCCAGACCTGCTGTCTGTGCAAAGCACAGCTATAACCCACACCCTGCACTTTTGCCCCCTCCCCTCTCTTCCCCATGTGATGCTTCTGAGGCAAGATGGTGGCACTGTCCTGAATAGAGTTGCAGCCCAGTGGGGGAAAGAATAAGAAGTAAGTGACCAAAAACATTATATATATATATATATTAATTTTAGATGCTCATATCAGTCAGCAAATGTGAATGCCCTTTCTATTCACTGCAATGAAGAGGCAAGGAAAACTCCTCTTAATTGCAGTGAATGGTGGAAGCATTCACAGGCACAGTGACTGACGCAGGGGCTATGACAAACAACAAGCAATTGCTGGGCACCCAAAGAGTTTTGGCGGCATGTTCTTGAAATGGAACTCATTCTAAAAAGTTGAGTACCATTTTTTGGTTTTATTTGGGTTTTAGCCTTTTCAAATAACATATATATTACATATATTTTTTCTTTCCTCAACTTTTAACATAGTTTTCTAAGTTTCTGCTATATATGTTTTATATCTCACATCTTCTGTGTCAAAATATATTTATTTTATATGAAACTTTTTTTTTCAATTTTTCAATTGCCTTTGTGCCTGCTCTTGCTCATTATTACAGTAACCCTGTTTAATGATTTGCTTTGGCATACTGTAAAATTGACAATCTTCTAGCACACAGTTTCAATTCATGGTTGACAATTTTATGGCCCTTTCATTACATTGAAAAGCTCAGGCCTGTTATAAATAATAGAAACGCTTGTACAAGTATAATTAAAACACTTTTTTTCAAGCTTTGACACATCTCAGTGTGCAGATTACTTTTCCCTTTTTCCACCGATGGGGAAATTCCATTTTGTAGCTTTGAACATTTTAAGATCCCTTAATTTGAGGTAAAAATAACTTAATATCTACAAGAAAGCAATATACATTTAAATGATATTGATGTTGACTCAGAGCATCATGTATGTAGAGGATGAAAGAATCTAGCTGTGTGTCACAGTTATAATTTAGCAGAACAGGGAGTCAGTATTCTGTGTGGTATACAAGGTAAGATACACTTTAGAAAGCAATTTATGTTTGGTTAGGTAAAACAGGCTTTTCATTAAAATGGAATTACTGTTTATGGAATAGTTTAAGTGTGTTGATGCTGTATTTTTATTGAACTTATTTCTGCTCTTCTTAGAATAAAATCTACAGTGCAATGCATTTCTTTTCATTAGCAAAAGCAATGGAAATATAATCTGTGGTATCAATATCAGACTAGATAGCACAAAGCAAACAAGCTTTTCATGTATCAATTTAAATGCCAAATATAAGAGATAAAGGGATGGAAATTGGGGAAGCCAGATGTAATGGAGAAATGGAAAATTGTTCCGCTTGTGATCATTTTGCGGAGCTTGGCTCCTTGCCCTGTGTAGATGCTAAATCCACTTGTCACAACTAAAAGCAAGGACATCATCAGTGCAGACAGGATGGATTGCCATATTGACTTTGTTGAGGGGCAGTGCTAGGTTTATATACTAATTAAACACAACACTTCTCTTTTTCCTTATGTTATATTCTAATTCCTTTTGCACAAAATAATCTAGACCAGGTTTCCAACCTTTTTTTTTAGTTAAAGTTCCTGTCCAGGCTTGTCCTAACTTCAGCTTCAACTTCAGCTTCCCAGGTGAGTAGCTCTGGCTGCATTGCATGTCCCAACTTTGGGGACTCAAAAATAAGAGTAGGGACCACACTAAACACAGAGTGCCTTGCCGGGGCAGTGTGGCTTCCACATGTATCTGCAGATATGTGCAACCAAATCTCTGTCTTTCCACATAGCTAGACATGTTTGGTGCTTAATACTTGGATGATGAGAGGTTTAAACTGGGCGGTAAATTGGTTCCCAGGCCCTGAATAATAATGATGATAATTTTGTATAAATAATAGTGATGGAGCTACTCCCACTCCCTTTGCTCTGCCTAACTTCCTTCCACCTTATCCCCTTTGGGAAAAAAAATTGCCAATTCAAGATATCTCAAAATATTGTTTGTGGCTGAGCTGGGAAGGGCATATCATGGTGCAGATTTCCAAGTCATGTTCATGCTCTTTTATGGTCAGAGTCAGCTGCAGGACCACTGTGACTTCCCATGCTCATTCACACAGAGCTCCAAGGAAAATAGTACCTGTTAGACCACATTTTGCATGACCCTGTAGGAATGAAATAGAAAGGAGGGCTAAATTTGGAACGGCTTCTACCCGAAGCTGCAGGAAATGGAGAAAAGGCTCATGGGACAGACATTAGGTGAGCTGCTTGCTGCCTTATTATCACCATTAGGTTTACAGTCCCTATATGTACATTATAATTTTCTAATTATATTAGGTACCTCTTGAGTGGTAGGTTTGGCTCGTCAGTCAACTATAAACACCATTTAAACCGGACCTTCAGCATGATTTAATGAAAAGCCCAAACCCTTAAACTATTCCCCAGCATCTAAAATTAAATTTTTAGTCACTTACTTATTATTTTTTCCCCACTGAGCTGCAACTCTGTTCAGGATATGGGCGCCGCCATCTTGACTCGCTGAGGAGAGGACAGCAGAATAAAGTACAGGAGGTGGGGCTATAGCTGTGCTTTGCTCCCCCCGCTCATTGAACTCTTGCTGACTGTATAAGTTGTATGGTGATGTATGTTCTATAGGTCCCTGTATCATTTTAGCATTTCCGATACCTTATTTAATTCACTTTAATTCCTAACCCCCAATCCCCAACCTCTACCTGTGAAGAATATGGAAAATAATTCATTTTGGGACTTTGATGCACTTTAAGAATAAAGCCTTTTTTCTCATTCTGTCTCCTACTGTGGCTGGGCTACATGGGACACATGTTACATCATTGCAGCCAAGAGGAAAGTGAAAACAACATGTGAACCAGCCATTCAAATCAAGAGTGAGGAGGTCAAATGGGAATGTTTATTTTTACTGTAAATGTGTAAGAAATGTATAAGTTGTAAGACATGAGGCAACCAAGTGCAGATAAACTGATTTTGGGTTGGTTATTTGATTTGGTTATTTGTGTGTTGGGCGTCAATGTGACAGTCACACTCACATGGGTGCATCCAGATTGGTAGAGTCCCCCACACAAACCCCAGCTTTACTTACCTCCATTGCAATCCCTGGTAAAATCTGTCACCATGATTGGCTGCTGGTGGTCACATGGTCATGAGTTTTTTCTGCTTTTCTGGCTGAAAATGGAAACCCTGAACCCATGACCACTGGCGGCCAATCACGGGGCCAAATCTTTTATCATCTATTTGAAACAGGGGTCTGTGGGGGGGGAGGGGGTGTATGCACAGGGCTCTCTTGAAAACTCTCTCCATTGGGCCTTGACTGTCATATTGGTGTCCAACATCCATTTTCTAAATAGAAAATGGGTGTTAAGCCACTTTAAGTGTGAAGAACATATCCCCTCCAATACCCATTTACAGGATAGGGATTAAAAATCATATATATACAGTATATATAAATATATACATGTATGGAAGCTCTTTTGTAAATAAATATAAATGTTAACTGCTAAAACTTCCCCACATGTTGGAGATGGGGCTTGATTGGCTATTGCTTTTTAAAACTTGCGAGCTTTAATCAGTAAAAACCTCACACATCTAACTCCCACTGAAGTGAAAACGTTGAATTTTGTCTAAATATAACCATGCATATAACCATGTTTCTTTACATTACTACACTTCTTTACATTACTAACACTGGAAATAATGTGACTGATATTATATAGTGACTAATTCAAAGTAAAGTTACCAAAATAAATTCCTCTACCTGGGATTTATGAGAAACCGCTCCTGCCAGACAAACCTTTTATGAAGAAGTAAGTTGAAGACTGTATCAGGGTGAGTCATTGGATATCATATATCTTGACCTTTCTAAAACATTTGATACTGTGCCACATAAAAGACTGGTAAAAAAGATGAGAATGCTTGGACTGGGGGAAAATATGTGTACATAGGTGAGTAATTGGCTTGTGGTTATAAATGGTACCTACTCAGATAAGGTCACAGATACTAGCGGATTACCACAGGGGTTAGTGCTGGGCCCACTTCTTTTATATATTATATATATATATATATATATATATATATATATTGCACACACACACACACACACACACACACACACACTATATACAATAATGATATAGGTAATGGGTTTAACAGTGAAATCTCAATATCTGCCGATGATACTAAGCTGTGTAAAGTATTTAACAGAAAAGAGGATAACATGCAGCTACAAACTGACATAGATAAATTGGACATTTGGGCAGAAAAATGGCAAATGATGTTTAATACAGATAAATGTAAGCTTATGGGCAGGAGAAATGGGTGCCATAGTTAAATACTAAATATGGAATGCTGGGTAAGACAACTTTAAAGTAAAACTTAGGGGCATCTACTGAGGTTAGAGGAAAGATGATTCTTGCACCAATATAGGAGGGGATTTTTTATTGTAAGAGCAGTGCCACTAAGGAAGTCTCTGCCAGAGGACGTAGTCATGAAGAATACACTAAAAGAGTTTAAAAGTGGCCTGGAAGCCTTTCTTGCAGCCTGGATGCAGGCAGTGGCTCTGATAATTGTTTTCTCTGCTTAATAGAGGCATTGAAAATGGTTTTCTGTGGAGATCTCCGGGGATCTCATAGAGCAAGTTCGGGGGAGTTGCTCCCACCCCCACCGGCAGTTGGTTACGTAGAGCTCTGCCCACTTACACTAGCTGCGTATAAACCCAGATGGCAGTATCTTTGAAGTATGTTGGGTGTACCTATAGCAGGGGCCCTTGTGTTAGTGGCACCTGGTGCCTTGACCACCACTAGGCCCTCGGTCACATGATTTAGCAACAGGCACTAGTACTGTATGTTATGAGCGGCAAGAGGTCCTTATCTTACTCGTGTCACTTTCTTTAACTTACGCATGAAGGGCTCAGACCGTCTTTTGTATACAACTTGCTCCCTGGATGACTAGGTAACTTTGTCCACCACAAATACTTTTATAGAGCCTGGACCTGCTAAACGTAACTGTTTATGGTGTATGCCTAGAAGGTCAGGAGTTTATATTACAGCAAGACAAAGATCCAAAACATACATACTAAGATATGTCAGAATTACCTAAAAAGGCAAGAAGAGAACTGGTTGGCTTCCAATAATGGAATGGTAGGCATAGTATCCAGAATACGTTTGGCAAGCTTTCTTACTGAAGGTATACTTCGGTTTCTGTTTCAGAAAGTTCACAAATTCAAATAATTTAGCTATTTCTCAAATAATTTTTAAAATCTCATGATTTTGAGATCATAATATCTGCCAAACTGAACAGAATTCTTCTCAATTGCTGTTCAGCTGAACAATCATCAGTATTGCCAAATACCCCAGTACCCCAATCCAAAATACCAAGATGGTCGGGGTGCTTACCAGGAAAAAATACTTTTTTTTTTTTTTTAAATAAAAAAAAAAACTCACCGCTTCTTCCTTTATCGCTCCCCCAGCGGGCACTTCCTCTTTAGGTCCACCTGGTTGAGGGCTCCTTTCTAGTCCAGCAGGCTATGATCTTCTGTAGTGAAAAAAAGAAAAAAAAAAGTATTTACCCAACTGACAAAATCCTTTGCCTCAACTGTAGAACCGCAGCTTTAAATTAGCACTTTTTGTGTGTGTAACCCCCCACAGTTCTTATTAATTAATAAAATTGAGTATGTAATGTATGCAGTGATCTGTAAGCATACCTGGCAAAACCCCAAGTAATATGCACAAGTCGTGTACACAACATATGTCCTTATGTTCCTTCATGTTGCCTGCCAACAAAACACATTAAATAATAAGCTGTTTTTAATTCCATACATAAAAATAATGCCTTATCTGTCACAATGCTGCATTATGCTGACATGCACAGTTCTACACAGCTGTGGCTTGGATAATTGAGAAGTACTGCTGCATTCACTGTGAGCATTAACTGTGTCGGGGCCAACAAACAATTTTTTGTCACCAGAGCTAGTGTATACTTATCCATATCTACTACATCATGCATTTACTATTTTACATGTTCACGTATTTTATTTTTATGCATATATATCCATGCTTAAGGTACCGATCTCATGACCGAAGTGTTAACTGAAGTGTTGCAGGTTCAGCTAATGGCTTATTTATCTTTAAATAGAAAATCCACATTGGTGGACTTTCCCCACAAACCTTAGATCAGGAGCACCATAGCGGCACGAAGCTTCCCTACCTACTTGCCACTGCTCCCACTGCAATTATCACATTTCTTAGATCCCAGCGCCTGATGCTCATTTCTTTAACTGCCAGCCTACCTAGAGATTTTGGCACCCTAGACAATTTTATTTGTGTGCTATACAGCATATGTTTAACTGTGATTGAGAGTTTGGGCTTTAATATAAAATGTCTTGTTTATATTTTTTTTTCAGTACTTTCTCAAAATGTTAGGGTGAAATACTGCATGTGGAAGAGACGTAAAAAATATTTTTAATCGTTTGTTTGTTTTTTTATAAAAAAATGTATGTAGTTTTTCATGAAAACCATATTGCATGTAAAAGCCCCATTCCTTCCTATTACACCTGTACTGCATATGTTTCTGTAGATTTCCATGCATGCCCAGAAGACAGCCCAAACTGAAAAGATCTGTATTTTTCAAATTAAATTCAACTACTATACATTATTAAGAGTTAAACCCTTTGGGTTTTTTTTAATGGTGTGGGCCCCCCCCCCCCCCCACTACAGCAAAGCCAGCCCAGGCACCAGCTATGGGGGCGCTGATGGCCCACATGTGCAGATAATGGGACAGGGGGGTTTGGCAAGTCACCCTTTTGCCAGCAGGTGACTTGCCAGCCCCTCCTGCCCTGTGAACTGGTATAGGGGTCTCAAGGACCCCTTACCAGTTCACAAAGGGTTAAGTGTAAAAATAACATGCAGGGAGTGGGGCAGGATTGGTGTCCCCTGCCCCACACCCAGCTTCTGCCAATCACCCCTGCTTTGGCTCTCATTCACACTGCAGGGAGGGGCCCTTTATACTGGTTCACTTGTGCTCACTTGTCGGTGAAAAAAGGCCCCTCCCTGCGGGGGGGGGGGGGAGATGGGGGAAATGTTTAAAGGGTTATAGAGGAACAGCATCCAAGAAATAATTGGGTTTTGTTCCCCTCTGATGAGGCAATCCAATTTGGAACGCCCTGCTTTGTACATTTCCCGGGGACTGCCACTAACTCACCTTTTCCTTCTTCCCACTGCTCTGCCAATCTACAGGGCTCATTCCGATTAGGAAATACCAATTCAGTGAGCGCCACTGGCCACATCCCTGCCTAGGCAATTCTGAATGGCCAGCACGGGCATGCCAACATCTAGAGGATACACACCTAGCTAGCACTGGAAAGAGTAGAGGTTACAAGCAGGGTAGAGCATACAGTACATACTATAAATGAGGTGCTACAAAGTTTGCAGTGAAAACTCTGAATACAAGATACATTAGAAGAGAACCCGGTCCTTACGAGATTACGGTCTAAAAGTAGAGACAAAGGGGAAATATTACAAGCAATATGAATCGAGTTTTTTGGCCTGTGCTCTTTAAAGATACACTTTTGTGGGCTTTTCCTTAGACTCCAGGGCCTGGCAGCACCCATCAGTAGATAGCAGATGTGCTTACCTTACCTCTGCTGACACACCACCAATCATATTCCGGTGGTCTTAGTTTGATCAACTGGGTTCTGGCTGGCATGTGGTTGTGGCTGACTCCCATTAATAACTACGAGCTCCTCCGTACACATAAGTTCCTTGAAAACGGAGGCCCTCATTGTTTTCATTTGGAGACATCGGGCCATGCCCACCCACCAGCCAGGAAATAGGATTCGCTCTGGGAATGGCATTTACTGCAGGGACAGGCATAGGGGAGCAGAGAAAGAAAAATGGTAGACAAGCTGCAAAATTCAGGATAGATTGGAGAGGTGCCAGTCCATTAATTGGTGACCTACACAAATGAATATTGCAGTAGTCCAGTAGGGCGAGGACCAGGTCATGCACTAGCAATTGATTGCATTTAGGGTTGCTCCCCTTAGAATCTGCGAGGTGAATTTAACCACTACACAGGCATTGGTGATAACAAAAATTATTTTCACTGTTCCTGTATGAATCCCAGTTTAGTGTGGTTTGCCAGTGAAGCCGTCACTCTATTTTTCTTTATTGTCATAGTTACTGGCCAAAAGGCTTTTCTACAGGGGTGCTACATTTACATTTATACCAGTGCAAAGGACATCCATCCTGTCTGAGTACACTTAGGATAATCTAACTTCATTATGCAATGCAGAATAAAGAAATCTATTTGCTTTAGCATCAGGGATGTCTATATGTAAACGTAAACAGGAGTTCAATTAATGAATGTAGAATGGCAGCATCCTGATCTGGAATGCCCCTTTCTTTGCATTAGTGCTCAGTAAGTCTGGTGACTGGGCCCCAATGCTTACCTCTTCCATGTTCCACACCTCACATTACCAGAGGCAGCTCGACAGGCTGCTGGCTGTAATGTTGCCTGGAAGCCACATGTGGCCCTTAGACCCATGCGATGTGGCCCCTGACATGCTGTGGTAAGTAAGTAAGCAAGCGAGTTAAATAGAAATTACATTCTAAAGGTAGTTAGAAAGGGGTACAGTAAGGTTGGGTGCTTGCAAAGTGTGGTATTGAAGGGGTGCATTGCAAACAGAGATCACAGCGGTGGTTTGGAGGAACACAGTGACACCACCCCTAGGTGAAATCATTGGCAGAATAACTAAAATACTGTAGTTTTTCTATAACAGTGAGTATTGGGAACATGGTTAAGATGTTGGAGTGATAGTTTAGGGCTATAACTAAGGGACCCATATATTCAAAGAGGTAAACCAATCGGCATGTGTATTGCTAGTATGTGGAGATAGTTACATATGAATGTAGAGGAGTGGTGGATACAGTGGGTATCATTATGCCACTCCAAATGAAAACATTCTAGAACTATTCATTGTGGCCCACGACCAGGTTCCAGATTTAAGTGGCCTGCAATCAACAAAACTTTTGGGCACCACTGGTGTAGAAGAACCCTAATGTGTAAGAGCATGCTTTGGGGGGTGGAGCAGGAAAGAGGCCTTCAGACCAAGCCACATTTGGGGGCAGGTGGAGGGTACTTATTCTGCTCCAAAGAGTCATTTGGAGGACAAATTGCGATTCTAGGTCCACTTGAGAGTGAAAAATGGCAGGAGGTCAAGTTCAATAAATAGTCTTTTTTCACTGGCACAGTTATTTACAAACCAACTGACAACCTATTGGATTTCCCTGCTCTGGATACTACCATTTCCTGCGCAGAAAGGACAGACACCTAGTGTCCATATTCTCTTACTGCACCCCATTTCCCTCTGCCAGTAACTGGTTTACTTAAACCTATACAAAACTGAACACATTTTATCAGGGGTGATAGCTATTTCATCAGCCTGTTAAACAGCCATTTTTGCCTGGACTTGCTCTTTTAGTAAACCAAGTCTATGGGTTGATACTGCAGCCCTTCCTTTAGTCATTTCTTCACATTTATAAACACATTGCGACACATTGAAGCATTAAAATACTAAGTGCTGCTTCTAGGAAAACCACAAGATCTTTCTTATGGTTCACATACTATTCAGATTACTCTTACATTTGCTCTCTACCCTTATCATTATTTCCACTGGTTGAAAGCTATGCACTGTTGTCTTTTCATCAAATGTAGCACACACATTGCTCATTTTTTAGAAATTCAACATGGATGTGCATGAAAACAATTCAAAAAATTGCATCTACATATTGCTACTATACTTATCAAGAAGAAAGGAAAGTGAAATAATATATTTCTTATATTGACTTCTAACAGGAGTTATCAAAATATTTTTTATACAAAATACTAGGAAATCTGAAATCAAATTTGAAGCAGTCTGCAATAAACAGGAACATCAAAAGAAAATGTGTTATTGTCCTTCTGCCAAACAATATAAGCATAATGCTAAAATTGCTCTAGAATGGCTTTAAAGCAGAAAACAGTCTGGGATTTTTACTATCCTGGGTTTTTTTTACTCTCTTTGTTCCTCTCCCCTGCTGTGTAAACCACACCAGATTGCCGATTACAAACTCATCTTTTCCTGGTCCTATGGTGCATGTGCAGGCTCTCATCCAGTCACAGTCAGGAGTGAGAACCTCCCCAGACAGGGAGATGCTGGAGATGTGGCCTTCAATGCTTACATCATCAAGGGAGCGGATGGAAAAGGGGAGTTGTGTGGCAAACGGGGGGATGTGGTCCTACAGTGGAGCATCCTGATTTGTCCTGCTTTAAGGTGCAATAAGAATCACTACTCCTTAAATCCCCCCTTGGGGGTCACTGCCCTTTAACCCTTTAAATGCCAAGCACGTAGTTTCTACGTGGTTGCTTCTCCGACCGTTAAGTGCCAAGCACGTAGAAACTACGTGCTTGGCATTTCCCCTTGCTACTGTAAAAATAGAAAAAAAAACTCCCCTCTGGTATGGGTGGAACGCTGGGGGTCTCCTCTTCCTCCGGGGGGGTATCCGATTCCTCCCCCGGGATCTCCTGGCTTCAGAAGGGGGCCCAAAATTGCCCGCCCCCCCTTCCGCCACTGACACTTGTGGCTGTAAAACAAGCAAAAAAAAAAATGACACTCACCTCCTCTCCCGATCCCTCCAGCCAGATCTTCTCTTCACCAGGGGGGGTTCCAATCCCCCCCTGGGTTCCGCAGGCTTCGGGTGAGGACCCAGAAGAGGGTCCTCACCACCTCTTCTGACAGCATTGGCCGCCTTTTTGTGGGAGGGGGCGGGATGACGTCATCCCGCTCCTCGTAGACCGTCACCTCGCTCCTGCTCTGAAAGATGCCGGTAGTAGAGGTGCAGAGCGGGTGAGAGGCGAGGAGGCTTCAATCTTCTGCCCCTCACCCGCCTTGCTACGATCACTAGCGGCATCTGTCATTGCCAGCTGTCATCGGCGAGGATCGGAGGCGAGTAGAGGAAAAAAAAATAATAATGAATGTCATTTTTTCCTATGTGTATGTGTGTTTATTTTTACATACTTAACCCCAAGTTACCTGCGGCTAGCGGGGGACTTGCCATTAACCCCTGGCACCCCCAATTACCTGCCTCCCCAAAGCCCAGGGGGGCAGAAGAGGCCGTGGCCATAGGCTATACCAGCTTGTAGCCTGCAGGGCCAGGGGCCACCAAAGCTGACCCCTGCACCCTGTTCCTACAAGCCCTGCATAGCTGGTCCTGGGCTGGTTATTTCGGGTAGGGGGACCCCATGTAATTTTTGGGGGATTTTTAAGGATTTTTGACCCTTAAAATTCCCCCCAAAAATGAGGTGTCCCCCCCCCAGGAAGGGGTACCCCACTCCAATTTTTTTCTTGATTTAACCCTTTATAGTGTGGATAGTAGTTTATTTGTAAATGTTATAAAGGTACTTGTTTCAGTTTGGGGGGTCTCCTGGGCCTTTCACATGCAATATGGTTTTCTTTAATAAAATAAATGTTTTATTTAAAATAAAGGAGACAATTTTCTAAAAATATATTTTTTTTCTTTTTCTTACTTAAAAATATAATAAAAAACTATCGAACAATTACAAATAAGACATTTGATGTTAAAGCCTAAACTATGCTGCTGCTGCAATATATATATATATATATATATATATATATATATATATATATATATATTCCTGGAAATTCCTGTAAAAATGGCGCAAAACATGGCGCAAAATGGTGAAAAAGTGACCTGTCAACAGAGGGTGACAAAATCTCAAGTAGGCTGGCAGTTAAAAGGGTTAAAAGTAGCTATGCGTGTTGGGTACTGTTCTGCTTGGGGGACCTTGTTCTTTCAGATTTAGCTTGTTTTTTCTTGTTTGCATGCTAGCAAAAGCTGTTTTTTATTCTGCTTTTTTATAAATTTTTTAGGGAAACCCTGTGCAACCTAAGGATTCTTCGAGGGATCACTTCCAGAAAGATGAGCCCACTACAACAAGCTGGGTACGTTTAGAAAGCTTAACATGTGTACTTTCGGGAAATATATGGTTTGTGGGGGGTGTTCCAAATGTAAATGGCTGTTTTGGTAGAAAAAGCACAAGGTGTGCACTTTGTCTGCAGAGCTGAAATTTTCAAGTAAAATTGCCGTTACGCGCATGCTTTACTTTGGGGTGTTTGACAACTCTTCCCTTGACAGTAGCTATGCATTTTGGGTATCGTTCTGTTCGGGGGATATTTCTTTTTCAGATTTATCTTGTTTTTTCTTGTTTGTATATAGTTTTTTAGGAAAATGTGGTTTTGAATCTGCTTTTTTATCCTTTTTTTACGGAGACTCTTTGCAACCAAAGAATACATTGAGGGATTACTTCCAGAAAACTGCCTGGTACGCCTAGAAATCTTGAGGTGTGTACTTCCAGAGAATATATAGTTTGTTGGGGGTATTTCAAATGTAAAGGGTTGTTTTTATTGAAAACCTGCAAGGTGCGCATAATGCATAGCATGGTTGTATTTTATCTGAAAATCCCCTAAAGCGCTGTTTCAGGGGGAGTCTCCTGGGCAGGAAAGGGTGTCTAACAATACATATGTGGTACCACTGTAACTGGGAGAAATTGGGGATTCACATGCAATAAGATTTTATTGACCAACCTAAATTTTTTATTCCTAAAAAACACTACAAATTGTAAAAAATAGATTTTGTTTTTTTTTTGCACATATTTCACCTAAAAAATGACAAACAAGACATTTTATGTTAAATCCCAGATTCTGATGAAAAAAAACAATATATAATTTTCCTAGGAAATCCCTGGAAATCCCTTAAAAAATCACATTTGAACATGCGTAGCGCGAAATAGTGCAAAATCGTCTGGCAACAAAGGGTGACAAAAACTCCAGGTAGGCTGGCACTTAAAGGGTTAATAGCAATTGTTAGTGGACTATCCACTGGTTCAGAGCACTTGTGTGCTACTACTCCTTAATCCCACTTGCTCAAATCACTTGGGTGTCACTAGTCCTTAATACCACTCACTCACGTGGGTGTTTTATATTTAATTGTCCATTTCGGGGTGATGCAACTAATGTTATTTAACAATGCAGAAAGCCGCAAATAAGGGACAGGGACCTGGCTGTGGTGCTGCTGCTGTTGCTGGTAACGGAGCTGGTTCTGCAGGGAGAGGACATGTTTCATCGCTGCCTGCTACACCTTCCTCTGGTGCAAGCAGGCACCAGGGTTTGGAGAGCATTTTTGGAGGCCCCAATACTATTGGCAGATTGGTAAGGCCAGAACAAGTTGAAGTACTCATAGATTATATGGCACGTACCAACAGGTTGTGGAAGAAATAAGATGTGCACTGGGCAATGCTATTAGTTCTGTTGTCCACATCACCATGGACACATGGACAAGTAAGCATGGGCAAGAATGTTACATCTCTCCCAATTTGGAGCTTCCTCTTCCAGCTGACATGAACTGAAATGCATAATAGGAAGCCCAGCATGACTTCCTGTTTGCAGGAGGCTGTCCAGCTAGCGGACAGTTTTGGAGTATTTGGAGAAGAACTTTCTCTTAAAGCAGGGTGGCATGCAGCGCAGCTCACAGGCGTCACTGGAGCGTGGATGGAGGGAGGAGAAGAAGAAGGAGGAAACACCTGACACTGAAGACAGCTTCTCATTCACTCAGGGCAGCCTGGCTCACAAGCCACTACATGCTCCAGTGCCTGTGGAATGACTACAGATTTGCCCGTATAATCACCAGTGCCAATAATTGGGTGGCCACCCTGCTGAATCCCTGCTATAAGGGCAACATCACCTCCTAAAGACCAGCACTGGAGCAGGATCACAAAATGAGAGAGTAAAAATGCACTCTGGTGGACGCACTATTGGTGGAGTTCCCAGCTAATTTTAAGGGCTCAGTGGTGGCATGAGGCTGAGGAGGAGTAGCAAGTCGCCAACACAGCAGGGGCACAAGCAGCACCTCACAGGGGTGGGTGAGCATGGCCACAATGGGGAAGAACTTATCATTGTTTACCACATCCACCATCATTGGATACGGTCTGTAGTACCAGGAGGCAGACTTTGACTCGCATTGTGGATGACTAACTGTCCACTCAACTCTAGGTACTAAGCGATGAGTCCTCCCCGTTCAATTACTGGGTCACTAAATTGGACACGTGGCCAGAGCTTGCCCTCTATGCCTTGGAGGTGCTGGCCTGCCCTGTGGCAAGTGTCCTATCAGAATGTGTGTTCAGCACCGCAGAGGGTGTACTTCCCATCAGGAAGATCTGTCCACAGACCTTCACCATGATATATTGAAAAGCCCAAACCCTTATAAAATGATTCCCCAGCATCTAAAATTAATATATTTTAAGTTTTTAGTCAATTGCTTATTATTCTTTCCCCCACTGAGCTGCAAATCTGTTCAGGACTGTAGGATACGGGCGCCGCCATCTTGACTCAGAAGCATCACACTTACTGAGGAGAGGAGAGCGGGATAAAGTACAGGAGGCAGGGTTATAGCTGTGTTTTGCTCAGACAGAGCAGAGCTGGGGCCAGGAAAAGGTCAGCAATACTAGAATGCAGAGCAGCATAGTTAGACACTTCCTGTTTGCAGGCTGCCTTATGTCCCATGAGCTGCCATCTTGGATGTTTAAAGGCTCATGACAAGCAGTAGATGCAGGTAGGATGATTTTTAATGCGAGCAAGTCCCATGGGACTTGGCTGTGCCACCACCTGAGTGTGAGTGGTTAAAGGGTTTTCTACCTCCTCCTCCTCTGCCACTTCTGCTTACATAGCCACATCCACCCACCAACACCTCCTCCCACCTGACACCCGTGACAAAAAAAAATTAATAAAATTTTTTTTTTTAATTTATTTATTTATGTATGTATATGTATTTATGTATTTATTGATGCTGTTATTATTTATGTATATATTTAATTATTAGTGTTAATATGTATTTATATACTCATTTATGTTTATATTGATGTTTAATTTTTTTTAGCATTCTGTCATTATTTTAAGTACTTTAACTAGCCCATTTTGTGCATGTCAACCCCCCCCCCCCCCCGATACTTTCCCCCATATTTTTTGTATTGGCCATTTATATATTGATACAAGTTAATTATGTCCCCCCCCCCCCCCTTGGATGTTTCTTCTCAAGACTAGATAGTTATAAAGAAAGATTACGAGAATTAAATCTAAGATCCTTTATTCCCTTTATCAGTTTATCAAGCTCTCTTCTGCACCCTTTCCAAAATCAGGACATCCTTTCTATAAGCTGGTGCCCAGAACTGGACAGCATATTCCAGATGGGGGTGCACCAATGCCTTCTGTTATTTAGCCTGCGGTCTACAGATCATTCTCAACAAGTGACTCTGCCAACTTTACCCCCTCCACAAGGACATATTTGGCCTGCAGAGTATTAGACCCCAAGTGCATGCCTTTACATGTATCCAAATTCTGTTCTCCACCAACCATCATATGCTGTCCCCTAAGTAACCTTTCTTCAACTTTGCTTTTACCCCCTCCATTCATGTGCAAATTATCTGTAGAATTCAGTTTGTACCCCAATGAAAAGTCAGCCCATTGCTCTAGGACCCAAACCCTTCTGCCCTGCCCCAGGACTTAAGCCATGCGTTTAAATCTCTAAGCTCCCGTAGTTTCTGTGGAGCATATGGCACAGGCAGTATTCCAGAGAATACATCCTTGGAGGTCCTTCTCTTCAACTTGGTGCCTAATTCCTTAAATGTATTCTTAAGGGCCCTCTTTAACACTTTAACTGCCGGCCTACCTGGAGATTGTCACCTTTGTTGCCAGACCATTTTGCACTACACATGTTCAACTGTGATGTTTGAAGGGATTTCCAGGGAAAATTCTATTTTTTTTTTTTTACAGTCTGGGCTTTAACCTGAATTGTCTTGTTTGTCATTTGTTAAGTGTATTCGCAAAATTTTTGGGCAAAATATGTGCAAAAAAATCTGTTACTTTGTTATAGATCCTCTGACCCTCTCATTTTTGTTTACGGTTTGACGATTAGCCTGGGAAACGTGGCCGGTGATGTGGGTGTCCCTTCCACTTGTGGACCAGTCCACCACCCTAGCCGCTCCTCCCCGCTCCCTCGCCTACACGTGTGGGGGTGGACCCGGGCGGCTGCGGGATGGGGGGTGGGCAGGGGGCACTCCCCTGTGGCGGGGGGTGTCCGATAGACATCACTCCTAGGTGCCACCCTTGGGTCCTATGTTTATGTGACACTTTAAAGTTACAATATTGACTATGCCTCTTGTAGACTTACTGTGTGTCAGCCGGTGAAACAGATAGCCTGGCTCTAGTTGCTGATTCCGCTCACCTCGATAAACCCCCTTGTCCTTCCTTGGACTCGTCTCCCCTGTTTCCTTCCTTTTGCACGCCTCCTCCCTCCCTATTTTTACTTGTGTAGTGCACTTGTCCTCTTAGTTACAGCCTCCACCTCATGCCCCTTCCCCAGCCCTCAGTGGGAAAAACTGTGGTGGCACCCTTTTGTCTTGCGTTGAGGGCACCGTTGAGGTTTCCATATTAATTGCCTTATTTACTCTTATAATTCTTCTTATATAACACAGGATTTTATAACATAGTGACAGTAGTTCCCCTTTAATAGTCACTTATGTTTCTATTATGTAGCTATAATGTGGATTTGGGATCTGGCTATCTTTTTTGTCAGTCATATTTAAAGTGCGGGATTAATCTATAGTATAAATGTCATTAGTAACACTGCTGATGATAAATTGACGCCCAGAATCCTTTTTTTTTTTTAGAAATACTTAATACGTTTTCTACCCCTCATATTCTCATTTGGTTGATTTTTTCCTTTGCTGGTTCTCAGTAAAATGGTGGCCGTACGCAGACACTTTCTGGCGCCGGTGGGACGTCAGCGCCCGACGAGATGGCTGGAATGCGTTATGCTTTCCGCCTCTTATGGTGTCTGGCGTCTAGGCGCATGACGCCTCTGACGCGGCGCGCCGTCCCCGCTCCCTCGGCAACCGCACAGCGTGCGGTCGCTTTGTCCGCATCACACCGGCGCCGGTAAAATACAGACCATAGACTTAAGGGGCTTCATCTTGTGCCCCCGCACACCGCAGCATAATACAGACATAACACAGATATGTTTTCATGTCACACCTGATACATGCTCGGCTCACTGTTGTGAACCGCATATCGTACATAGTTGTCTCATATATTTTGGTTTACACTTATGCAGGCGTTTCTATTGTCTGTTATAGGTCCCACCTTTTTCCACATTTACCTGGACTCTCCATATGCTTGAAATATTTCACTTGCCCAAAAATAGTCTATGGGGCCAACCTCTGCAAAATAATTATGCCTTAAAAGCGGAGGAATCCATTATAAAAAATAAAAAAATACAGAGCAACGCATTTTCTATGCTCGATATATAGACAGAACCCATGCACCAGGGGCTGTTTCAAACTACAACAATTATCGAGTACAACAGGTATTAATCATTTTTAATATGATGAAATCTTGTTGAGACCACAATGTTGTTGTATACTACTTATATGATCTATGATCTTGTTATACATATAGAACTTTGAATAGGGTGCTGAGGAAGCCTACTTATAGGTGAAACTAGTCCGCCCCAAAGACAAGCGTCTACCTTCAATAAGATAAGGAGACAAAAAATGTTTACATGATATAAAATGAATGGATCTTCTGTATATGTTCAATGTGATGTGTTTTTCTGCACTTGTTTGTATAAAGAAGTGTGACAAGGCCGACATATTTGTACAAGGTTTTTAATTATTGGAATATGTAATAAAATTATGATACTTTTTATAATGTCGCCTCAATAGATTGTTTAATGGCGAGGTTGGGTTATGTTGAGTTCTCGACTGTAAGTTAAAAAAAAGCCCATTGTCCGTTTGTTTGTAGTTCCCTCAGTAGGAACCTTTACTTCCACCCGTACCCCTTCTCCTCCCTCCCCACCTTTTTCCCTTTTTGTTTTCTGTTCTTTTTCTCCTCTTCCCCGCCTCCCTCTCTACCTCTTCCCACTCTCTTGCTCCTTCCTCGCCCTTCCCCCCCGGCCTTTGTATTCTCGCCACCCCCGGATCCAGTTTTGCCTTGTGTCTATCCTCCGGCCAACGCCTCTCGCTTGGTATGGCAGAACTGACAGTCTGCTCTCTGCACAGGGCTTTAACGTCCCCGAAAAGCAATCCATCAGCGAAGCCATGTCCAAGAGACAGCAGTATGCGCCCACTCATCCTACGGCGCAGAATGTGCTCCTGTCCAAGTTGCTGGTGCTGCAGTCGCTCCCTTTTCAGGTGGTGGACTCTGCACCTTTCAGAGAACTGATGGCTTGTGCCGAGCCGAGGTGGAGAGTCCCAAGCCGTCATTTCTTTGCCAAGAAGGCAGTACCAGCGCTGTACACTTTTGTTGAACAGAAGGTGGGCCAGTCCTTGAGCCTGTCGGTGTGTAGCAAAGTGCATGGCACTTGAGCTGTAACTACGGTCAGGGACAGTACATGTCATTTAGGGCCCACTGGGTGAATGTGGTCCCTTTGCAGCAGCAACTTGGACAGGTCACGCCGCTTCGGCCTCCGCGCTCCCTGGCCGTTGTGCCTGTGACACTGTGTGACTCGGCCTCCTCATCCTCCGCCATCTCCTCACCCTCCACTGTAGGTTCAAGTCTCCTGTGCTTCACATGGTTTGTCTTGGCAAACGGAGTCACACAGGGGAGGAACTGCTTAAATTTATTCATCACGAAATCCAAACATGGCTTACTCCAAGAAAACTTAAAATGGGAATCATGGTTACCGACAATGGGAAGAACATTTTGTCTGCGCTGCACCAAGGAAGCCTGACCCATGCCCCCTGCATGGCTCACGTCTTCAATCTGGTTGTCAAGCGGTTTCTGAAGTGTTCCCCCCATCTGCAAGACATCCTAACAACTTCAAGGAAACTTTGCATGCACTTCAGCCACTCATACACCGCCAAACACACCCTTCTTGAGCTACAGCGTCAGAACGGTATCCCCCAACATGTTTCCACCCGTTGGAATTCAACCCTTCACATGTTGGACCGATTATATGAACAGAGAAAAGCCATCACGGATTTCCTGATGATCCAAGTGGATAGGGGGACTCCCCTGTGTAACTTCAATGTGAACCAGTGGCAGCCCATACGTGACACCTGCCGTTTGCTCAGGCCCTATGAGGAAGCCACTTTATTTGTCAGTCGGCAGGATTACGAGATAAACTACGTGATTCCACTGCTTCATGTACTACAGCACATGTTGGAAACCATGGCTGGTCAGGGCACTGGAGACATGGCGTCTACATCTTACGGCCACATGAACCCTGTTGGAGCTGAACTGGAGGAGGAGGAGGAAGAGGAGGAGGAGTGGCCCAGTGAAGCACAGTTTAGGCTTGGCGAAATGGCTGGTTTATCTAGTCAGCGGACAGGAGAGGAGGAGCAGGAGCAGCCAGAGGAGCTAGAGGGTTGTGAGGAAGGTGAGACAGAGGACCCAGACACACCGTGGCAGTATGCAGTGGAGATGGAGACAGGTAGTCCCTCCGAGTCACTTGCGCAAATGGCAGGAAGCATGCTCACGTTCTTGCGTAGTGACCCCAGAATTGTTTCCATTTGTCAGCGGGATGACTTCTGGCTCTCCACTTTATTGGACCCTCGCTTCCGGCACAAAATGGGGGCATTTTTTAAACCCGCCGAGAGGGAGGACAAACTGAACTACTACAAAGACATTCTATGTAGGCAGTTGGCCGATGCCTATCTGCGCCATGGTCCATACTCTCGCAGGTCTGACTCGGGGGACCTCTGCGCTCACCTTCCCCTGCCATGGCTGCTGGGGGGGTTGGCAGGAGCAGCAGCAGCAGCTCCATCAGCAGCAGCCTCAGTCTTCAGTCGCTAATGAGTAGCTTTCTACACCCGCATAGTGAGGCTACTCATGAGCAGCAGGAAGACCTGGAGCAGGACCTCAACCAGCAGGTCATGTAATACCTTGACATGCAAAACTGTAGTTTCTGGGTGTGAACCAACCCAGTAATTAGTGGAGAACTTCAAGGGTGACCACGCCTTATGAACTCAAATATTACTCAGTCATATGTAAAATTCAATTAATTTATTAATCCTTCAATTTAAAAGAACATGTATAAGTTGCATATAAGCATTCTCATGGCCAACCATTGGCCTTTCATCCATTAATACAAAAAAAAGCACATCCATAACATACACTTTTCATTACATATATAAATCTAATTGGTACAAAGGCTAGAAATTTTGACATATAGAATGGTTAACATAAACATTACAGCTGGTTTTGTCCCAGTAAACATCTATTGATGTGTAATCATGTACAACAGTTATAATTTCAAGTATGTTCCACTGTTCCTGTGATTGTGGATTCTAGTAGATATATACATCTGGTGGTGGTGAACTAGTTTCTCCCCTACATGGGGGGCTTCATCTGCACCCATCCACTCTTCATACTTTTAAGAAAGAGCACTCTAATCAACAGTGCTGAATTCCACTGCCTGGGATCCAAAAGTGGGACCCAAATCAGATGCTGGTACACATAAAGAGAAACAAAACAAGAAAAAAACTGTGATATGTCTGGTGCACTATCACTGGGTCACTTAACCACTACATTTAAGCTTGTACATAAAAGTACCTGGATATAGAAAGGGGGCTAGGTACCCCATAGACTTCGGAGTGATTCCATACACCTACTCCAAGGATAGCTTCAAGTCCCAGCTTTAATTTTGTCCCATAACCTAAGATAAGATGTATACAGTTTTACTGTTGGCCCCTTAATCCACTCTATTATCTATCCATGCTCATCAGTGACAGAAAGTAATAGTACTTACTGTTTTGATTCAATAGCTCAGCCTGCCCTTTGAAAGAGGGCTGCTCCACTGCCCTGAACCCACCGGGCAAAACTGTCACGATGCTGCTCAATAATATCCACCCCGCTGACTCAGTCACCCGGAGGCAAAGTAGCGGTGAGAGCGGGACCGGTCCCTGCCCTCCTCTCCCGCTGATACAATCCTCGTCCGCCTCTGATGACGTCACTGCGCCGCACGTGTGTATACACGTGCTTGACCCGGAAGGTGTGCATTTGACTGGTGCGCAACTGGAAGGGAGGATCACATCCCTGTCATATATCGCTCACAGGGTGGGGGGCTGGGAGGGGAGGGCCAGGGGAGGGGGGGGGAGGGGGGACACGTGAGCAGCCGAACATGGTGAACGCATACAAGCCACGCCCCCACGACGGCCGCTGGGCACCTGCGCCTAGCCAACAATGGCAGATGGAAACGCGCTGGTATCGCTGCCTACAGCGGGTCACATCCCCCCCCCTCCCCCCCATGGCACCCACAACAAACCCACCTCCCCTGTCCCCCCCCAAAAAAAAAAAAAACACCGACTGGGCAGATGACCCGGCGCTGAAACCCCATACTGGCATATCAACTGGCACCTCCCTACTCCTATATCCTTCCCCCAGTTACTGGCGCATTAAGGGGGGACACCCCCCCATCATCATCGAGGAGCTAATCATATAAAAATGAATGTTTCCTATTATGGAGTGAACACTCCCATGGGGACCTAAAACACCTATTTTAATCTAATGATTCCAAAAGAGACAACTACTTCCTATTGGCAAATATCCTTCTCCTGTTATGTAGTGGCCTTGTACATCCAGACATATAACAGTAAAAGAAACATACAACAAAAAAAAAAAAAAAAAAAAAAAAAGGACCACCCTAGTTAACCCAAAAAGGGAGCAAAACTTATGCTTTCATTTAGTCCTGGGTGTAAGTATGCTTTGGTTTGACTGATCCAACGAGTTTCTCGTTGTAATGTAACCTTCTCAATGTCTCCCCCTCTCGGATGAGGATGAATGCGGTCTAGGCCTTGGACTTGTAGGCCAGTTACGTCCTGATTGTGATGTCTAACAAAATGGCGGCCCACTGGTGTTTTTGTGTTTGCTGTACGAATAGCATACTGGTGTTCATACACTCTTTTCTTGAGCGGTCTATTGGTCTTTCCTATATAAAACGATCCACAGGGGCACGTTAAGATATATATCACATGAGGAGTATCGCAATTAATAAAATGACGGGCTGTTATTGGATCATGGCCCGGAATACTTATGGTCTTACCCTTTTGTATGAATTTGCAACAACTACATCTCTTTTGACATTGGTATGTCCCGGGGAATTTACAGCATTTATCATTCTTTTTAGAGGCATAATGGCTTTTGACAAGTTTGTCCCGGAGACTTTTAGCACGTCTAAAAATGAGTGCTGGTCGTGTCGGGACAATATTTCTGAGGGAATGGTCATCGGCTAAAATGTGCCAATGTTGCCTAAAGATGTTTCTGATTTGGCTATGATGTACTGAATAAGTTAGTGAAATTGCTAACGGTCTTTCCTTCCCTTTCAAATTGGGTTTATAAAGGATCTCAGATCGTGGCCTCTGCAGAGCTTGCCTATAGGCCTTAGTTAAGACATTCTTCGTATAACCTCTAAGTAAGAGCCTATCCCTTATTCCGTCGGCTGCCACCTTAAAATCACTATCTTGTGTGCAATTCCTACGTGCCCGTAAGTATTCCCCGTACGGGATACTACGTAGCAAGTGTTGCGGATGGGCACTAGATGCCCGTAAGATCGTATTCGCGGCCGATGCTTTACGATAAAAGCTCGAATGCAGCTGTCCCTGGGGATCTATAGAGATCGTAAGATCCAAAAAGTTAATTTTGTGAGTGCTCACCTCATGGGTGAATTTCAAATTCAAATTGTTGCAATTTAAAGTACGGATAAACTCCTCCAAAAGTTGTCCTGGGCCGGACCAAAGAATAAAGATGTCATCGATGTACCTGTGCCACAACAAGATGTGGCACAGGTACATCTCCAATTTGTCCTCACCCCACAATCCCCTCTCCCAACGGCTCAGGTACAGGTTCGCATACGATGGGGCACAAGTAGTCCCCATCGCAGTCCCCTGTACCTGATGGTATAATGAGCCGTTGAAGAGAAAGAAATTGTGGGTGAGGACGAATTCCAAAAGTCTCAAGATGAATATGTTCAGATTGTGTCGACTCAAATCGAGTTCGTTTAGGAAAAATTGAATCGCCGATAAGCCCTGTGTATGGGGAATGCTGGAATAGAGGGCCTCCACGTCCAGGCCCACCAGGAAAGTACCCGGAGGCACAGTCAGCCCGTCAAGGATGCGGAGCAAGTGACATACCTTGACATGACCATGCCAACACACCTTGAGGATCCGCTGGACTTCTGGGCAGCCAAACTTGGCTTATGGCCGCAACTAGCAGAGTTTGCCCTGGAAAAGCTGTCCTGCCCGGCAAGTAGCGTGCCATCTGAGCGGGTGTTTAGTGCGGCGGGGGGCCATAGTTACAGCGAGGAGAACTCGTCTGTCAACTAAAAATGTGGAGAGACTCACCTTTGTGAAAATGAATCAGGGATGGATCAGCCAGGATTTCCACCCACCAATGGCTGATGCATGCGACTAGATTCAGCATGGTGCCACGTTTTACACTTTCCAAATAGTGCAAAACATATTTATGTCTTTAGGCCAAATTTTGGGCTCCTGCTGATGCCAACTTTAGGGTGTGCCTTTCAGCCAATTTTGGGCCTCCTGCTGCTGCTGCTGCCAACTGCAGTGTGTCTTTCAAGCTATGTTTGGGCTCATGCTGCTGCTGCTTGCAACTCCAGGGTGGTGTTCATCCAATTTTTGGACTCCTGCTGCCAACTCCAGTGTTTCTTTAAAGTAATGTTTGGGCTCCTGCTGCTGCTTGCAACTCCAGGGTGTGATTCATCCAATTTTTGGCCTCCTGCTGCCAACTCCAGTGTCTCTTTAAAGCAATGTTTGGGCTCCTGCTGCTGCTTGCAACTCCAGGGTGTGATTCAGCCAATTTTTGGGCTCCTGCAGCCAACTCCAGTGTCTCTTTCAAGCTATGTGTGGGCTCCTGCTGCTGCTGCTACTTGCAACTCCAGGGTGTGATTCATCCAATTTTTGGGCTCCTGCTGCCAACTCCAGTGTCTCTTTAAAGCAATGTTTGGGCTCCTGCTGCTGCTGCTTGCAACTCCAGGGTGTGATTCATCCAATTTTTGGGCTCCTGCTGCCAACTCCAGTGTCTCTTTCAACCAATGCTTGGGCAGCTGCTGCTGCTTGCAACTCCAGGGTGTGATTCAGCTAATTTTTGGGCTCCTGCTGCTGCCAGCTCCAGGGTGTTTTTTTCAGGCACCGTAGGTCCCCTCATAGTGATGCCACCTCAACTCTCTGCAATTGTGCCCCTCTGCGATTCTATTAGCGATGCCTCTGATCTGCATGTCATAATTATTTACAGTATTACTTCACTAACCCAGCACGCATCATATGCGTGTTACAGCAAGGCAGAATGTTTACAACCCTATTGAGGCTCTAGGAAGCTCCGAAATAGCCGTTTTTAATAGCGATTCGTCGCAAATAAATTCGGACCGAAACAAATTTTGTCGGAAAATTTGGCGAATCAGCCGAATCGAACTTTTCAAAAGTTTACTCATCTCTAATCACCAGCATTTGAATGGGAAGCGCTCAAGTGTGTTCTGAGGGGACTCTTCATCCAGGAGGGATCGAGACTGAAGCGTGAAAAAGCAGCGTTGATCACCAAAGCCCTGCAAACTATATGCCACCTGGAGTCTAAGCATAAGCAGGACCCTACTCCGGAATTGCTCGCTGAGCTCTCACTTAACAGGAACAGTCTACTGCAGTTATATGACCAAGCCCATCACAGATATAGAGACAGGCAACATGCCTCAATGTACGAACAAGTGAATAAGTGCAGTAAACTCTCCACCACAGAGTAGCAGCAACATTCATCCCAAGCATCAAGATGGAGGGAGGGGAGAGCATCACAGACCTGACTAAAATCTCAGAGGTGTTTAGGAACTTCTATGGTGGCTTGTACAACCTTCAGCCAAATCTGGCCTTGGCAGAAGCGTTAGAGGCAAATATAAGGGACTACAAAGCAGAAACACCACTCCCAACAATTCCTGAAGACTCCTCTGCCAAGTTGGAGGCTCCATTTACAGAACTGGAGGTCTTAAAGGCTGTTGGAGAAGCTCCCGTGGGGAACAGCCCGGGCCCGGACAGATTCACCCCTAGATTCTTCAAGACCTTTGCATCCCAACTCGCCCCCTGGCTAGTGAGGGACTACAATCACATAGGGACAGAGAGCCCTTTCCCGAAGCAAGCTCTGGAAGCCACAATTACAGTGATTCCCAAATCGGGCAAGGACTCTTCGGCTTGCGGCAGCTACAGGCTCATTTCTCTAATCATGGTGGCCTGAAACTATATGCAAATATATTTGCCACTAGAATCAAACCATTGATCCCACATTTGATACACTTGGACCAGGTGGGATTAGTTCCAGCCCGCGAAGCCAGGAACAACACAAACAAGATGCTGGACCATGTTCACATGTCCACAGCACTGGTGTCCCAGCTTGCATCCTCTCCTGTGATGCAGAGAAGGCGTTCGACAGGGTAAGTTGGAGCTTCCTTAACCCTTTAAGTGCCAGCCTACCTGGAGTTTTTGTCACACTCTGTTGCCAGACCATTTTGCACTATTTTGCGCTCCCCATGTTCAAATGTGATTTTTGAAGGGATTTCCAGGGATTTCCCAGGAAAATGATATATTGTTTTTTTCAGCAGAGTCTGGGCTTTAACATGAAATGTCTTGTTTGTCATTTGTTAGGTGTATTCTTAATATTTTTGGGTGAAATATGTGCAAAAAAAAAAAAAAAAAATTTTTTACATATTGTAGTTTTTTTTGTAATAAAAAATGTAAGTTTGTCAATGAAATCTTATTGCGTGTGAAATCCCAATTTCTCCTGGTTACAGCGGTACCACATATGTATAGGTAGACACCCTTTCCTGCCCAGGAGACTCCCCCAAACTGAAACAGCGCTTTAGGGGATTTTCAGATAAAATACAACTATGCTACGCAATATGCGCACCTTGCAGTTTTTCCAGAAAAACAACCCTTTACATTTGAAATACCCCCAACAAACTATATATTCTCTGGAAGTACACACCTCAGGCTTTCTAGGCGTACCAGGCTTGTTGATGTGGCCATAGTTTTCTGGAAGTAATCCCTCAATGGATTCTTTGGTTGCAAAGAGTTTCCCTAAAAAAAGGATAAAAAAGCAGAATCAAAGCCACATTTTCCTAAAAAAAACTATATACAAACAAGAAAATACAAGTTTAATCTGAAAACGCAACATCCCCCGAACAGAACAATACCCAACATGCATAGCTACTGTCAAGGGAAGAGTTGCCAAACACCCCAAAGTAAAGCATGTGCGTAACGGTAATTTTACTTGAAAATTTCAGCTCTGCAGACAAAGTGCGCACCTTGCGATTTTTCAACCAAAACAACCCTTGACATTTGGAATATCCCCCATAAACCATATATTCCCTGAAAGTACACACGTTAAGCTTTCTAAGGGTACCCAGCTTGTTCTAGTGGGCTCATCTTTCTGGAATTATTACCTCAAAGAATTCTTTGGTTGCGCAGGGTTTCCCTAAAAAATTTATAAAAAAGCTGAATAAAAAACACCTTTTCCTAAAATATAAATATGCAAACCAGAAAAAACAAGCTAAGTCTGAAAGCGCAAGGTCCCCCGAACAGAACAATACCCAACATGCAGAGGCACTATTAACCCTTTTAATTGCCAGCCTACTTGAGATTTTGTCACCCTCTGTTGACAGGTCATTTTTCCCCATTTTGCGTCATGTTTTGCGCCATGTTTTGCGCCATTTTTGCTGGAACTTTCAGGAAAATTATATATATATTTTTTTGCAGCAGAGTTTAGGCTTTAACATGAAATGACTTGTTTGTAAATTTTTTTTTTTTTTTTTACAATATTATTAAGTAAAAAAAAAAAAAAAATAAATAAAAATTTTTTTTAGAAAATTGACTCCTTTATTTTAAATAAAAAATGTATTTTATTAAGGAAAATCATATTGCATGTGAAAGCCCCATTTCTACCGATTAGAACGGTACCACATATTTATCGGTAGCCCCCTGTTCCTGCCCAGGAGACCCCTCTAACTGAAACAAGTATTTTATAACATTCACAAAAAAAATACAAATACCATCCACACTACAAAGGGTTAAATCGAGAAAAAAAATGACATAGGGTCCCCCCTCCCAGGGGAGGGAGACCCCATTTTTTTTTTGATTTTTAAGGGTTAAAAACCCTTAAAAATCAAAAAAAAAATTGACGTGGGGTCCCCCTTACCCAAAGTAACCAGCCCGGGACCAGCTATGGGGGCTTGTAGGCACAGAGTGGGGGGGCCAGCTTTTGTGGCCCCCCCACCCTGCAGCCTACGAGCCCACATAGCTTATGTGGGCCCGGGCTCTTCTGCCCCCCCCCTGGCCTTTGGGGAGGCAGGTAATGGGGGTGCCAGGGGTTAATGGCAAGCCACCCGCTAGCGCAGGTGGCTTGCCATCCCCCCAGCCTTGTGAACTGGTATAGGGGTCATGGACCCCTTACCAGTTCACAAGGGGTTAAAAGGAAATAATGACACAGACACACACTGAGAAAAAAATATTTTATTAATTTTTATTTTTTTTTTTTTTTTTTACACTGTACTCACCTCCCATCCATCCTGGAGCACTCTGTCCCTCGGCGATCACTGGCTTCTGCTCACTTGCTAGAAGCCTTTTATAGCTGCTGGATGACAGATCACAAAGGGTTAATCAAAAAAAAAAATGACATAGGGTCCCCCCTCCCAGGGGGGGCGGACCCCATTTTTTTTTTTATTTTTAAGGGTTAAAAACCCTTAAAAATAAAAAAAAAATTGATGTGGGGTCCCCCTTACCCAAAGTAACCAGCCCGGGACCAGCTATGGGGGCTTGTAGGCACAGAGTGGGGGGGCCAGCTTATGTGGCCCCCCCACCCTGCAGCCTACGAGCCCACATAGCCTATGTGGGCCCGGGCTCTTCTGCCCCCCCCGGCCTTTGGGGAGGCAGGTAATGGGGGTGCCAGGGGTTAATGGCAAGCCACCCGCTTGCGCAGGTGACTTGCCAGACCCCCGAGCCCTGTGAACTGGTATAAGGGGTCACATGGACCCCTTACCAGTTCACAAAGGGTTAACAGTATAAAAAAATAAACACAGACACAGGTTTTTTTAATAGTTTATTAGAAAAAAAAAAAATGTAACTTTACTCACCTCCGATGTTCAGATGCAGTGTCCCGCGGCGATCTGATGCAGGTGACAGCTGGGCAGAGAAGGGGGGAGGCAGGCGATCGGAGGATCGCCTACCTCCCTCCTTCTCCGCCCAGCCGTCACCGGCATCTGAGAGGAGAACTGCCGGGTGCCCCGATGACACCCGGCGGTGATGTCATTAGCCCCGCCCCCGAAGGGGCGGGGCTAAAATCCAAGATGGCGGCCGCCATCGGAAGATGCGACGGAGGGAGGGCTGTTATGCCCCCCTCCAGAAGACAGAAGACCCGGGGGGGGTAATCGGAGCCCCCCCCATGAAGAGGAGAGGCGGCGGGAGTCGGCGGGAGCGGAGGTGAGTAACTGTCATTTTTTATTTTTTTTTTTTTAATAGGCAATCCCGGCGGCTGCTGAAACGGGGGGGGCACCCTATTCCGGGCCCTCCCCTGCAGCCGGAGAAGCCCCGATCGGCGATCGGAGCCCCGCTGGCTGAAGAGGAGACCCGGCCGGACCAAACAAGGGGTCAGGTAAGTGACTTTTTTTTTAACTTTTTTTTATGTGATTGGGGAATGCCAGGCACGTAAAATTTACGTGGCTGGCACTTAAGTGGCGGAGAGGCAACCACGTAAATTTTACGTGGCTGGCATTTAAAGGGTTAAAGCCACATTTGCTCAATTGTCATGGGTCCCAACATCACCTTTAAGATCTTGGCGCTGTACCATGAGCCAGCGGCGTGTGTTAGGGCAAATGGCATCCTATCGGAGCCCTTTACAATCGTGAACGGCACTCACTTTATTTTTTCTTCCCTTCCTTTTTTTCTTCTCTTCCTCTTTTTCTATCAGCCTAATTCGCCCCGTCCCCTTTCCCCCATGCCTCTCTTTCCCCCCCATCCCCCTGCTGCCCCTTCCCAGGTCCGGTGTCTTAGCCGCTCCTTGTGCGCCCCTTCTCCACCCCTTTCTGTGTTTCGCACTATGGATACCCTGTACTCCCCCAGCACCGATGCGTGAGCTGGGACGATGTGACAGGTGCTAAGTCTCCCGCTAGCCACAGGTGACTTGCCAGCCCCCAAGCCTTGTGAACTGGTATAGGGGTCTCATGGACCCCTTACCAGTTCACAAAGGGTTAACAGTGAAAAAAACACACAGACACAGCAAAAATGACTTTATTAAAAAAAAAACAACATTTTTTACTTTACTCACCTCCGATTACTCACCTCCAGAGGAGGGGGAGAAGCAGGAGATCAGAGGATCTGCTGTCCCCTGCTCCTCTGCCCACCGATTGCCAGGCATCTGACAGCTGAGCAGTCTGGAGCTGGGACGACGCCTGCCGGATTACTTCATTTGCCTCACACCCAAAGGAGCGGGGCAAATCGTAAAGAGGGCGCTGCTAGTCAGGAAAGGAGGGGGGAGAGGGCCTGTCCAGCTCTCTCCTGAAGACTTAAGAGCCCCAGGGGGGGCGATTGGAGGTCCCCAGTTGGAAAGGAGAGCCGGCGGGAGTGATCACACATGGAGGTGCGTAAATGTCATTTTATTTTTTCAGCGACGGCTGAAGATGGAGGGGGCGCCCTATTCCTGATCGGAGACCCACCGGGTGAGGAAGAGAAGCTGCTGGATCGAACATGGGGTCAGGTGAGTGGCTTTTTTTTTACTTTGGCCACTAGCAGGGGGGAAATTCAGGCACGTAGAATTTTCGTGGCTGTTGTTAAACAGTTGGAGAGGGTTAAGGGCAGTCTTGTGACAAATTATTCTGTTAGTCCACCTGATAATATAATCCACAATATATCTATGTGTGTGTTACCAGATGAATCCACCACAATCAATTTTGCCCAAAAGGATATGCCGCACACTATAAAGATGTATTAAAATTCTATATTTTATTTCAATTCATTAATTAAGCACGAGCTGAACACTACAAAACATAAACCACTAACATTTAAAATAATCTAAAAGCCCCTTTTGGGCGGATGGATCTTTAATACTATGATCTCTCCAAAAATAGTAAAGATGTTCCCTATTTCAATAAATTCATCTGTGCAAATACATGATTCAAAGAAAAATATGTAACATTCAGTGCTTCATAGAAATAAGAAAGTGATAGTGCTGTTCAAAGAAGTATTCAAAGTGCCATGTACTGATGTAAAGTGGCCAGTGCACACAATTAATAGTGCCTATTAAAAGTCCATAATAATGAATAACCCGAGAACTATTAAAGCCATCACCCGATAATGAATAGAGACGTCCTTCAACGTACACACATACCGACGCGTTGCGTGGTGGAGAACCCACCACTTCGTCAGGATGTTAATCTAAATATCCCTAACACTCACCTTTTAAACTCCCGATGCTTTCCCGGTGCCCAGTCATCCGGCAGAATCGTCCGCAAGCAGCCGCGCGCCCCGTCCGAGCGCCTGTGGAGGCATCGTAAGGGCTACGCGGCCCTCGCTTCCTGCTTCCGCCGGGCTGGAACACATGACCCGGAGGTGCGCTCTACCCTGCAGTAGGAGGCGCACAGATGCCGTGACTTCAGGCCCGTCGCGCCTGCCCCACGGCACCTCCGTCAGCTCAAAGTGAACCTGTCAGTTCAATGAACTGACAGTGTCCTGGCTGCGGGAGCTAGACGGTATGAGGCATTTAGGTTTCCATAATTCACAATACAAAACAGTAAAAAGGTGCGCTAGTGCTTAAATAATTTCATGCTTTCTGAACAAAATACAGATAACTTATATTTGATCGTACCTTACATGGTCAATCTATAAAATCATCAGGGCTGCTCTCCTGCTAATACTATATTGGGAACAAATGTATTGTAATAAAAAGATTATATATATATATATATATATATATATACACAAGCTGCAAATTGGTGTAAAATAATATGAAATGTCACAACGTTACTTGACTGTTATCCTTCCTCTATGTCTTTGCTGGGTATTCTGTAGGGCATTCTTGGCATCTTCATACATTTTCCATGATAGAGGTTTTCTTTCTATTCTCCAAGGGATGAGCAGAAAAGATGGCCACATTTCACATTCCAAGGACGCAGGGGAACATTTCTTAACTTTATCCCACATTCTCCAATGATGCGATATGATATGATAATATAATCCCCTATTACCATTCACTGTCTAGTCCTACCTACAGTCCCAACCACCTGCTCACTAGCTGGGCTGTCCTTCTGGTTTTAGGGACAGTAGTATCTACTAGGGCTGCCATTTCTGAGACGGACACTCTTGCATCATCAAACTTGGTAAATTTGCTACCCACCCTACTCCCTCTATATACATTTACCCCGCTACTTATCTGCTCCTCCTGATCCATTACTCCATCCATTTCATTAAGTGGGGTTTCTACCCCACTTAATGTCTACTCAGTGAGCAGAATTCCCTTTCAAGATTGTCAATCTCCCTCAGTGCTGAATTTTGGGCCTCTAGATCTTTAACCCGAGCTTCCATGCTCACAATTATCACAGTATGTTCAGATTAGTCATAGCTGTATTTACCCTGACAAATACTGCTCCAGTAGTGTACAGAATACATATAGAAAAGTGTGCACTGAAGTAGACCTCCAATGTTGCTAACCATTATCCCAGTTACAAAAGCAGCAGTAAAGACACAATGTAAACAGCAGTGAAGACACAGCAGCTTTTAGCAGCAAACCCCCTAGGAATTAGTATTCTTTTTGATAAGATTGTCTCTAGTTATCTTTAGCATCTTTAAATGATATTTCAAGCCTCTATGTCAGATAGTAAATAAAATTAGAAAAACAACAGTGCCGTTTTCACATTACTATTATTCAACTTTTTTATAGAAGACTTTCCCAACAACAAAAACACTCCCAAATATCCCACATATATTCAGAAACTCATCTTACGCAGACATTGTGTGCTTTCAGAAAGATTGTTTGATTTTTCTTTTAAATTCTCCACAGCCATTAACCTGATTTCAACAAAGCTTTTTTTATTCTACTAAATTGGGGGGGGGGGGGGGTGCAGGCCAGACCTTGATACTTCAAGAGGTTTTCTTCTAGGAGGTTAGGTGAGGGCTGATGATTCTGACACAGAAGTGTAACAGCTCTGTTATACATTGTTAGGTGTAGCACAGGTGGGGGTCAGTCCCAACTTCTTTATTTCCATTCAATGGGCAAAATCAATTCCACATAGGATTCGTGCACAGAAGGGCAGTGGGTGCCACCCAATCGCAAGAATGCCAATAGGTAAAGCTTCTCAAGGTGACAAAAGGAAGACAAGGGCTGCATGGATTAGTCTCAGGCAGCAAAGGGGTACAGAATGAGAAAGCTACAGACCTACCCTGAACGTAGTCTATTACCAGGAAGGCTCCTTGCACCGACACTGCATTGTTAGTTCCCTCATGTTACTTCCTGGATCGTTCAGTGGTGAAACCCCAGATTCATCCATTCTTCTAAAGCCAGCTATGCGAGTCTCACATAGCTGACTCTCCAACCGTTAAGTGCAAGAGTCTCACGTAGCTGAATTTAAACCCCCATAGCATAAAAAGTTAAAAAAGGTAAGAATTCACTTGACCCCTTAATCGATCCGGTCAAGTCTTCTCTTCACCTGGGGGGCATCTGATCCCCCCTGGGCTCTTCTGGCTTCAGTAGAGGGCCCCCCCCCCCCATTTCCACAGCTGCCCTCTGCAAAATCCGTGGAACACCGCATCGGAGGCAAGTAAAAAAATAAAATAATGTCACTTTTTCTGTGTGTGGTGTTACTACATTTAACCCTTTGTGAACTGGTAAGGGATCCAGGACCCCCTTATACCAGTTCACACATTTTCCATGATAGAGGTTTTCTTTCTATTCTCCAAGGGATGAGCAGAAAAGATGGCCACATTTCACATTCCAAGGACGCAGGGGAACATTTCTTAACTTTATCCCACATTCTCCAATGATGCGATATGATATGATAATATAATCCCCTATTACCATTCACTGTCTAGTCCTACCTACAGTCCCAACCACCTGCTCACTAGCTGGGCTGTCCTTCTGGTTTTAGGGACAGTAGTATCTACTAGGGCTGCCATTTCTGAGACGGACACTCTTGCATCATCAAACTTGGTAAATTTGCTACCCACCCTACTCCCTCTATATACATTTACCCCGCTACTTATCTGCTCCTCCTGATCCATTACTCCATCCATTTCATTAAGTGGGGTTTCTACCCCACTTAATGTCTACTCAGTGAGCAGAATTCCCTTTCAAGATTGTCAATAGGGATGAGCGAATCGATCCGGACGAACCCGGATTCGATCCGAATTTCAGGAAAAATTCGATTCGGATCGAATCCGAATTTCCCCGCGATTCGATCACTCGAAGTTTTCCTTTAACATCCATTCATTTACATTACAGGCATTCTAAGATGGCGGGCGGGACATGTCTGGACATGTATCCCGCGCCAGTGCAAGCTGGGGCAGTCACATGCAGCCTATCAGCAGCCAGCAAGCCCGGTGACGTCACACAGCGGTATTTAACGGCGGCCATCTTGCTTTTCCTCATTTCTCTATTGCATTCGTGACAGACAGACAGAACGCTGTGTAGCTGAGGCTGTTAGACAGGCTGGAGACAGGCTGGAGACAGGGACAGACAGGGACAGGCTGGAGACAGGCAGGAGACAGGCAGGAGACAGACAGGAGACAGACAGAAAGCCAGGGAAAGGTAGGAAAAACGGAGCTGGCTGACAGGGAGATTTTTTTTTTTCATCCAGCCTTTGTTAGCGTTTTCAGGCTGCTTATAGTAACTAACTGTGCATATATACTGAACTGATCTTAAGTCTGCTGTGAGGCATCCCATTCTGTGACTAAAGCAGCCTCTGTTTAAGACCATATAAGCATTTGCTCTAATCATATTTGAAATTAGGCCTGATAAAGACACTTTTGCTGGCCAAAGCACTACTGTACCCTGGCAGCTCGATTCCTGCCCGGGGCATCCCATTCTGTGACTAAAGCAGCCTCTGTTTAAGACCATATAAGCATTTGCTCTAATCATATTTGAAATTAGGCCTGATAAAGACACTTTTGCTGGCCAAAGCACTACTGTACCCTGGCAGCTCGATTCCTGCCCGGGGCATCCCATTCTGTGACTAAAGCAGCCTCTGTTTAAGACCATATAAGCATTTGCTCTAATCATATTTGAAATTAGGCCTGATAAAGACACTTTTGCTGGCCAAAGCACTACTGTACCCTGGCAGCTCGATTCCTGCCCGGGGCATCCCATTCTGTGACTAAAGCAGCCTCTGTTTAAGACCATATAAGCATTTGCTCTAATCATATTTGAAATTAGGCCTGATAAAGACACTTTTGCTGGCCAAAGCACTACTGTACCCTGGCAGCTCGATTCCTGCCCGGGGCATCCCATTCTGTGACTAAAGCAGCCTCTGTTTAAGACCATATAAGCATTTGCTCTAATCATATTTGAAATTAGGCCTGATAAAGACACTTTTGCTGGCCAAAGCACTACTGTACCCTGGCAGCTCGATTCCTGCCCGGGGCATCCCATTCTGTGACTAAAGCAGCCTCTGTTTAAGACCATATAAGCATTTGCTCTAATCATATTTGAAATTAGGCCTGATAAAGACACTTTTGCTGGCCAAAGCACTACTGTACCCTGGCAGCTCGATTCCTGCCCGGGGCATCCCATTCTGTGACTAAAGCAGCCTCTGTTTAAGACCATATAAGCATTTGCTCTAATCATATTTGAAATTAGGCCTGATAAAGACACTTTTGCTGGCCAAAGCACTACTGTACCCTGGCAGCTCGATTCCTGCCCGGGGCATCCCATTCTGTGACTAAAGCAGCCTCTGTTTAAGACCATATAAGCATTTGCTCTAATCATATTTGAAATTAGGCCTGATAAAGACACTTTTGCTGGCCAAAGCACTACTGTACCCTGGCAGCTCGATTCCTGCCCGGGGCATCCCATTCTGTGACTAAAGCAGCCTCTGTTTAAGACCATATAAGCATTTGCTCTAATCATATTTGAAATTAGGCCTGATAAAGACACTTTTGCTGGCCAAAGCACTACTGTACCCTGGCAGCTCGATTCCTGCCCGGGGCATCCCATTCTGTGACTAAAGCAGCCTCTGTTTAAGACCATATAAGCATTTGCTCTAATCATATTTGAAATTAGGCCTGATAAAGACACTTTTGCTGGCCAAAGCACTACTGTACCCTGGCAGCTCGATTCCTGCCCGGGGCATCCCATTCTGTGACTAAAGCAGCCTCTGTTTAAGACCATATAAGCATTTGCTCTAATCATATTTGAAATTAGGCCTGATAAAGACACTTTTGCTGGCCAAAGCACTACTGTACCCTGGCAGCTCGATTCCTGCCCGGGGCATCCCATTCTGTGACTAAAGCAGCCTCTGTTTAAGACCATATAAGCATTTGCTCTAATCATATTTGAAATTAGGCCTGATAAAGACACTTTTGCTGGCCAAAGCACTACTGTACCCTGGCAGCTCGATTCCTGCCCGGGGCATCCCATTCTGTGACTAAAGCAGCCTCTGTTTAAGACCATATAAGCATTTGCTCTAATCATATTTGAAATTAGGCCTGATAAAGACACTTTTGCTGGCCAAAGCACTACTGTACCCTGGCAGCTCGATTCCTGCCCGGGGCATCCCATTCTGTGACTAAAGCAGCCTCTGTTTAAGACCATATAAGCATTTGCTCTAATCATATTTGAAATTAGGCCTGATAAAGACACTTTTGCTGGCCAAAGCACTACTGTACCCTGGCAGCTCGATTCCTGCCCGGGGCATCCCATTCTGTGACTAAAGCAGCCTCTGTTTAAGACCATATAAGCATTTGCTCTTATCATATTTGAAATTAGGCCTGATAAAGACACTTTTGCTGGCCAAAGCACTACTGTACCCTGGCAGCTCGATTCCTGCCCGGGGCATCCCATTCTGTGACTAAAGCAGCCTCTGTTTAAGACCATATAAGCATTTGCTCTAATCATATTTGAAATTAGGCCTGATAAAGACACTTTTGCTGGCCAAAGCACTACTGTACCCTGGCAGCTCGATTCCTGCCCGGGGCATCCCATTCTGTGACTAAAGCAGCCTCTGTTTAAGACCATATAAGCATTTGCTCTAATCATATTTGAAATTAGGCCTGATAAAGACACTTTTGCTGGCCAAAGCACTACTGTACCCTGGCAGCTCGATTCCTGCCCGGGGCATCCCATTCTGTGACTAAAGCAGCCTCTGTTTAAGACCATATAAGCATTTGCTCTAATCATATTTGAAATTAGGCCTGATAAAGACACTTTTGCTGGCCAAAGCACTACTGTACCCTGGCAGCTCGATTCCTGCCCGGGGCATCCCATTCTGTGACTAAAGCAGCCTCTGTTTAAGACCATATAAGCATTTGCTCTAATCATATTTGAAATTAGGCCTGATAAAGACACTTTTGCTGGCCAAAGCACTACTGTACCCTGGCAGCTCGATTCCTGCCCGGGGCATCCCATTCTGTGACTAAAGCAGCCTCTGTTTAAGACCATATAAGCATTTGCTCTAATCATATTTGAAATTAGGCCTGATAAAGACACTTTTGCTGGCCAAAGCACTACTGTACCCTGGCAGCTCGATTCCTGCCCGGGGCATCCCATTCTGTGACTAAAGCAGCCTCTGTTTAACCCTTTAAACGCCAGCCACGTAAATTTTACGTGGCTGCCTCTCCAACCGTTAAACGCCAGCCACGTAAAATTTACGTGCCTGACTTTCCCCATTAATAAAATAAAAAGTATAAAAAAAAATCACTTACCTGACCCCTTGTTTTGTCCGGCCGGGTCTCCTCTTCAGCCAGCGGGGCTCCGATCGCCGATCGGGGCTTCTCCGGCTGCAGGGGAGGGCCCGGAATAGGGTGCCCCCCCCCCGTTTCAGCAGCCGCCGGATTCCCTGTTAAAAAAAAAAAAAAAAAAAAATGACAGTTACTCACCTCCGCTCCCGCCGACTCCCGCCGCCTCTCCTCTTCATGGGGGGGGGCTCCGATTACCCCCCCCGGGTCTTCTGTCTTCTGGAGGGGGGCATAACAGCCCTCCCTCCGTCGCATCTTCCGATGGCGGCCGCCATCTTGGATTTTAGCCCCGCCCCTTCGGGGGCGGGGCTAATGACGTCACCGCCGGGTGTCATCGGGGCACCCGGCAGTTCTCTTCTCAGATGCCGGTGATGGCTGGGCGGAGAAGGAGGGAGGTAGGCGATCCTCCGATCGCCTGCCTCCCCCCTTCTCTGCCCAGCTGTCACCTGCATCAGATCGCCGCGGGACATTGCTTCTGAAGATCGGAGGTGAGTAAAGGTAAAATGTTTTTTTTTTTTTAATAAATATATTTGAAAACATGTGTGTTTGTTTTTATTTATACTTTTAACCCCTTGTGAACTGGTAAGGGGTCCATGACCCCTTATACCAGTTCACAAGGCTGGGGAGATGGCAAGTCACCTGCACTAGCGGGTGGCTTGCCATTAACCCCTGGCTCCCCCATTACCTGCCTCCCCAAAGGCCAGGGGGGGGCAGAAGAGCCCGGGCCCACATGGGCTATGTGGGCTCGTAGGCTGCAGGGTGGGGGGGCCACATAAGCTGGCCCCCCCACTCTGTGCCTACAAGCCCCCATAGCTGGTCCCGGGCTGGTTACTGTGGGTAAGGGGGACCCCACGTCAATTTTTTTTTTGATTTTTAAGGGTTTTTAACCCTTAAAAATCAAAAAAAAATGGGGTCCGCCCCCCCTGGGAGGGGGGACCCTATGTCATTTTTTTTTTTGATTAACCCTTTGTGTTCTGTCATCCAGCAGCTATAAAAGGCTTCTAGCAAGTGAGCAGAAGCCAGTGATCGCCGAGGGACACAGTGCTCCAGGATGGATGGGAGGTGAGTACAGTGTAAAAAAAAATAAAAATTAATAAAAAATTTTTTTCTCTGCTTGTGTCTGTGTAATTATTTACATTTAACCCCTTGTGAACTGGTAAGGGGTCCATGACCCCTATACCAGTTCACAAGGCTGGGGGGATGGCAAGCCACCTGCGCTAGCGGGTGGCTTGCCATTAACCCCTGGCACCCCCATTACCTGCCTCCCCAAAGGCCAGGGGGGGGCAGAAGAGCCCGGGCCCACATAGGCTATGTGGGCTCGTAGGCTGCAGGGTGGGGGGGGGCACAAAAGCTGGCCCCCCCACTCTGTGCCTACAAGCCCCCATAGCTGGTCCCGGGCTGGTTACTGTGGGTAAGGGGGACCCCACGTCAATTTTTTTTTTGATTTTTAAGGGTTTTTAACCCTTAAAAATCAAAAAAAAAATGGGGTCCGCCCCCCCTGGGAGGGGGGACCCTATGTCATTTTTTTTTTGATTAACCCTTTGTGTTCTGTCATCCAGCAGCTATAAAAGGCTTCTAGCAAGTGAGCAGAAGCCAGTGATCGCCGAGGGACACAGTGCTCCAGGATGGATGGGAGGTGAGTACAGTGTAAAAAAAAATAAAAATTAATAAAATTTTTTTTTCTCTGCTTGTGTCTGTGTAATTATTTACATTTAACCCCTTGTGAACTGGTAAGGGGTCCATGACCCCTATACCAGTTCACAAGGCTGGGGGGATGGCAAGCCACCTGCGCTAGCGGGTGGCTTGCCATTAACCCCCGGCACCCCCATTACCTGCCTCCCCAAAGGCCAGGGGGGGGCAGAAGAGCCCGGGCCCACATGGGCTATGTGGGCTCGTAGGCTGCAGGGTGGGGGGGCCACAAAAGCTGGCCCCCCCACTCTGTGCCTACAAGCCCCCATAGCTGGTCCCGGGCTGGTTACTGTGGGTAAGGGGGACCCCACGTCATTTTTTTTTTGATTTTTAAGGGTTTTTAACCCTTAAAAATCAAAAAAAAAAATGGGGTCTCCCTCCCCTGGGAGGGGGGACCCTATGTCATTTTTTTTCTCGATTTAACCCTTTGTAGTGTGGATGGTTTTTGTGTTTTTTTTTGTGAATGTTAAAAAAAAATACTTGTTTCAGTTAGGGGGGGTCTCCTGGGCAGGAACGGGGGGCTACCGATAAATATGTGGTACCGTTCTAATCGGTAGAAATGGGGCTTTCACATGCAATATGATTTTCCTTAATAAAATACATTTTTTATTTAAAATAAAGGAGTCAATTTTCTAAAAAAAAATTTTATTTATTTATTTTTTTTTTCACTTAATAATATTGTAAAAAAAAAAAAAAAAATTACAAACAAGACATTTCATGTTAAAGTCTAAACTCTGCTGCAAAAAAAAAATATATAATTTTTCTGAAAGTTCCAGCAAAAATGGCGCAAAACATGTCGCAAAACATGACGCAAAATGGGGAAAAATGGCCTGTCAACAGAGGGTGACAAAATCTCAAGTAGGCTGGCAATTAAAAGGGTTAATAGTACCTATGCATGTTGGGTATTGTTCTGTTCGGGGGACCTTGCGCTTTCAGACTTAGCTTGTTTTTTCTGGTTTGCATATTTATATTTTAGGAAAAGGTGTTTTTTATTCAGCTTTTTTATAAATTTTTTAGGGAAACCCTGCGCAACCAAAGAATTCTTTGAGGAATTAATTCCAGAAAGATAAGCACACTACAGCAAGCTGGGTACCCTTAGAAAGCTTAACGTGTGTACTTTCAGGGAATATATGGTTTATGGGGGATATTCCAAATGTAAAGGGTTGTTTTGGTTGAAAAATCGCAAGGTGCGCACTTTGTCTGCAGAGCTGAAATTTTCAAGTAAAATTACCGTTACGCACATGCTTTACTTTGGGGTGTTTGGCAACTCTTCCCTTGACAGAAGCTATGCATGTTGGGTATCGTTCTGTTCGGGAGATGTTGCTTTTTCAGATTAAACTTGATTTTTCTTGTTTGTATATAGTTTTTTTAGGAAAATGTGGCTTTGATTCTGCTTTTTTATCCTTTTTTTAGGGAAACTCTTTGCAACCAAAGATTACGTTGAGGGATTACTTCCAGAAAACTATGGCCACATCCACAAGCCTGGTACGCCTAGAAAGCCTGAGGTGTGTACTTCCAGAGAATATATAGTTTGTTGGGGGTATTTTAAATGTAAAGGGTTGTTTTTCTTGAAAAACCGCAAGGTGCGCATATTGCATAGCATAGTTGTATTTTATCTGAAAATCTCCTAAAGCGCTGTTTCAGTTTGGGGGAGTCTCCTGGGCAGGAAAGGGTGTCTACCTATACATATGTGGTACCGCTGTAACCGGGAGAAATTGGGATTTCACACGCAATAAGATTTTATTGACAAACTTACATTTTTTATTCCAAAAAAAACTACAATATGTAAAAATTTTTTTTTTTTTTTTTTTTTTTGCACATATTTCACCCAAAAATATTAAGAATACACCTAACAAATGACAAACAAGACATTTCATGTTAAAGCCCAGACTATGCTGAAAAAAACAATATATCATTTTCCTGGGAAATCCCTGGAAATCCCCTCAAAAATCACAGTTGAACAAGGGGAGCGCAAAATAGTGCAAAATGGTCTGGCAACAAAGGGTGACAAAATCTCAAGGTAGGCTGGCGGTTAAAGGGTTAAGACCATATAAGCATTTGCTCTAATCATATTTGAAATTAGGCCTGATAAAGACACTTTTGCTGGCCAAAGCACTACTGTACCCTGGCAGCTCGATTCCTGCCCGGGGCATCCCATTCTGTGACTAAAGCAGCCTCTGTTTAAGACCATATAAGCATTTGCTCTAATCATATTTGAAATTAGGCCTGATAAAGACACTTTTGCTGGCCAAAGCACTACTGTACCCTGGCAGCTCGATTCCTGCCCGGGGCATCCCATTCTGTGACTAAAGCAGCCTCTGTTTAAGACCATATAAGCATTTGCTCTAATCATATTTGAAATTAGGCCTGATAAAGACACTTTTGCTGGCCAAAGCACTACTGTACCCTGGCAGCTCGATTCCTGCCCGGGGCATCCCATTCTGTGACTAAAGCAGCCTCTGTTTAAGACCATATAAGCATTTGCTCTAATCATATTTGAAATTAGGCCTGATAAAGACACTTTTGCTGGCCAAAGCACTACTGTACCCTGGCAGCTCGATTCCTGCCCGGGGCATCCCATTCTGTGACTAAAGCAGCCTCTGTTTAAGACCATATAAGCATTTGCTCTAATCATATTTGAAATTAGGCCTGATAAAGACACTTTTGCTGGCCAAAGCACTACTGTACCCTGGCAGCTCGATTCCTGCCCGGGGCATCCCATTCTGTGACTAAAGCAGCCTCTGTTTAAGACCATATAAGCATTTGCTCTAATCATATTTGAAATTAGGCCTGATAAAGACACTTTTGCTGGCCAAAGCACTACTGTACCCTGGCAGCTCGATTCCTGCCCGGGGCATCCCATTCTGTGACTAAAGCAGCCTCTGTTTAAGACCATATAAGCATTTGCTCTAATCATATTTGAAATTAGGCCTGATAAAGACACTTTTGCTGGCCAAAGCACTACTGTACCCTGGCAGCTCGATTCCTGCCCGGGGCATCCCATTCTGTGACTAAAGCAGCCTCTGTTTAAGACCATATAAGCATTTGCTCTAATCATATTTGAAATTAGGCCTGATAAAGACACTTTTGCTGGCCAAAGCACTACTGTACCCTGGCAGCTCGATTCCTGCCCGGGGCATCCCATTCTGTGACTAAAGCAGCCTCTGTTTAAGACCATATAAGCATTTGCTCTAATCATATTTGAAATTAGGCCTGATAAAGACACTTTTGCTGGCCAAAGCACTACTGTACCCTGGCAGCTCGATTCCTGCCCGGGGCATCCCATTCTGTGACTAAAGCAGCCTCTGTTTAAGACCATATAAGCATTTGCTCTAATCATATTTGAAATTAGGCCTGATAAAGACACTTTTGCTGGCCAAAGCACTACTGTACCCTGGCAGCTCGATTCCTGCCCGGGGCATCCCATTCTGTGACTAAAGCAGCCTCTGTTTAAGACCATATAAGCATTTGCTCTAATCATATTTGAAATTAGGCCTGATAAAGACACTTTTGCTGGCCAAAGCACTACTGTACCCTGGCAGCTCGATTCCTGCCCGGGGCATCCCATTCTGTGACTAAAGCAGCCTCTGTTTAAGACCATATAAGCATTTGCTCTAATCATATTTGAAATTAGGCCTGATAAAGACACTTTTGCTGGCCAAAGCACTACTGTACCCTGGCAGCTCGATTCCTGCCCGGGGCATCCCATTCTGTGACTAAAGCAGCCTCTGTTTAAGACCATATAAGCATTTGCTCTTATCATATTTGAAATTAGGCCTGATAAAGACACTTTTGCTGGCCAAAGCACTACTGTACCCTGGCAGCTCGATTCCTGCCCGGGGCATCCCATTCTGTGACTAAAGCAGCCTCTGTTTAAGACCATATAAGCATTTGCTCTAATCATATTTGAAATTAGGCCTGATAAAGACACTTTTGCTGGCCAAAGCACTACTGTACCCTGGCAGCTCGATTCCTGCCCGGGGCATCCCATTCTGTGACTAAAGCAGCCTCTGTTTAAGACCATATAAGCATTTGCTCTAATCATATTTGAAATTAGGCCTGATAAAGACACTTTTGCTGGCCAAAGCACTACTGTACCCTGGCAGCTCGATTCCTGCCCGGGGCATCCCATTCTGTGACTAAAGCAGCCTCTGTTTAAGACCATATAAGCATTTGCTCTAATCATATTTGAAATTAGGCCTGATAAAGACACTTTTGCTGGCCAAAGCACTACTGTACCCTGGCAGCTCGATTCCTGCCCGGGGCATCCCATTCTGTGACTAAAGCAGCCTCTGTTTAAGACCATATAAGCATTTGCTCTAATCATATTTGAAATTAGGCCTGATAAAGACACTTTTGCTGGCCAAAGCACTACTGTACCCTGGCAGCTCGATTCCTGCCCGGGGCATCCCATTCTGTGACTAAAGCAGCCTCTGTTTAAGACCATATAAGCATTTGCTCTAATCATATTTGAAATTAGGCCTGATAAAGACACTTTTGCTGGCCAAAGCACTACTGTACCCTGGCAGCTCGATTCCTGCCCGGGGCATCCCATTCTGTGACTAAAGCAGCCTCTGTTTAAGACCATATAAGCATTTGCTCTAATCATATTTGAAATTAGGCCTGATAAAGACACTTTTGCTGGCCAAAGCACTACTGTACCCTGGCAGCTCGATTCCTGCCCGGGGCATCCCATTCTGTGACTAAAGCAGCCTCTGTTTAAGACCATATAAGCATTTGCTCTAATCATATTTGAAATTAGGCCTGATAAAGACACTTTTGCTGGCCAAAGCACTACTGTACCCTGGCAGCTCGATTCCTGCCCGGGGCATCCCATTCTGTGACTAAAGCAGCCTCTGTTTAAGACCATATAAGCATTTGCTCTAATCATATTTGAAATTAGGCCTGATAAAGACACTTTTGCTGGCCAAAGCACTACTGTACCCTGGCAGCTCGATTCCTGCCCGGGGCATCCCATTCTGTGACTAAAGCAGCCTCTGTTTAAGACCATATAAGCATTTGCTCTAATCATATTTGAAATTAGGCCTGATAAAGACACTTTTGCTGGCCAAAGCACTACTGTACCCTGGCAGCTCGATTCCTGCCCGGGGCATCCCATTCTGTGACTAAAGCAGCCTCTGTTTAAGACCATATAAGCATTTGCTCTAATCATATTTGAAATTAGGCCTGATAAAGACACTTTTGCTGGCCAAAGCACTACTGTACCCTGGCAGCTCGATTCCTGCCCGGGGCATCCCATTCTGTGACTAAAGCAGCCTCTGTTTAAGACCATATAAGCATTTGCTCTAATCATATTTGAAATTAGGCCTGATAAAGACACTTTTGCTGGCCAAAGCACTACTGTACCCTGGCAGCTCGATTCCTGCCCGGGGCATCCCATTCTGTGACTAAAGCAGCCTCTGTTTAAGACCATATAAGCATTTGCTCTAATCATATTTGAAATTAGGCCTGATAAAGACACTTTTGCTGGCCAAAGCACTACTGTACCCTGCCAGCTCGATTCCTGCCCGGGGCATCCCATTCTGTGACTAAAGCAGCCTCTGTTTAAGACCATATAAGCATTTGCTCTTATTATATTTATATTATAAGACACTTTTGCTGGGCATAGGCTTACTGCTGCCTGCCAGGTGCACTTCTGTTGAGGCATCCCATTCTGTAACATAGCATACCCCTCTTTATTTACACTAAGCAGCTCTCTTATTTACACTAAGCAGGCCTGTTGGAGGCTGAGTGTTACTGCTCACTTTTGGTGTGCATTATATTCTGTTTCATATAGACCCACCGCTGCCCGGGGTTTTTTTAAATATCACCTACTACCACGCCAGTTAGACTATGTCGGGCAGACAAGTGCCTGGAAGTGAAAAGAGGAGTGGCAGAGGCCAAGATTCCGCAGGAAGAGCTCGCATCAGACTGGGGGCCAGTAGCAGCAGGAGTCACGCTGAGAGACCTAATCTGCCAGTATCTGCTAGCGGTCGGGTCTCCACCAGTAACGCATCTGCCGTGGTAGATTGGTTGACGCGCTCATCAACAACATCATCACAACTTACGTCTGAGACCCCCAGTCTAGGGTCGGTAGGTTCCTCTGACACAACCCTGAGTTGGCATGCCCCGAGAGCAGTCCCTGTCCTCCCATTGCCTCTGGCCTACGCCGTTCCCTCCCCCAGCGACGTATCCTATGCTTTGGGTTCAGCTCCACTCTTTAGTGAGGAGGACCATCAGATAGAGGACAGTCAGCAGCTACTGCCCAGCCAAGAAATGGAGGTGGCTTCTTTAGCTAGGCAGACAAATAGTGATGTGGACAGTGTCGTGGGTGCTGCGAGCGTTCCAGCTCCTGCGCCAGACACTGTTGACGAATCCACGAACATCAGTGACGTACAGCCACAACCCGGTGATGATGATGATGATGACGATGAAGCCGATCGCACTTGGGAGCCGGGTGATGAAGGGGCTTCATCGTCATCATCAGGAGAAGAGGGGTGCAGGTTGCCCCGGAGTCAGCAGCTGAGGCAGCAAAGTGGTAGCAGTCAGCATGGGGGCACAATTCCAAAGGCTGGAGCCGGCCGGGGCCGGGGCCGGGGTAGAGCACCTGCTGTGCGGCAGTCTACCTTATCGGGAGGTAGTGGAGCAGGGGTTCCTGGAGTTGGCAACAGCAGCAGTGAATCAGTGAGGCCAGGGGGTGGGAAAAGTAGCTACTCGGCAGTGTGGCAGTTTTTCCTGAGGCATCCGCAGGAGGGTAACATGGCCACATGCAAGATATGTAGGCAAAAGGTGAAGCGTGGCCAGGGTCCAAATGTTGGCACCACGGCCCTGCGTCAACATATGATGCGTCACCATAAAACGACCTGGGAGAACCGAGGCTCCCAAGGGGTGGTCCAGTCTGCTTCCTCACCAAGTGAGCTCCCAATTTCTGCCAGCCAAGGCTCCAGCACCTCAGCCGAAGGCAGCTGTGCGTCATACCCATCCTCTGTCGCTCCTGCTCCTCCTCCTCCTCCTCCAAGTCATGCATCCCGCCAGCAATCCATCAGCGAAGCCATGTCCAAGAGACAGCAGTATGCGCCCACTCATCCTATGGCGCAGAAGCTGAATGTGCTCCTGTCCAAGTTGCTGGTGCTGCAGTCGCTCCCTTTTCAGGTGGTGGAATCTGCACCTTTCAGAGAACTGATGGCTTGTGCCGAGCCGAGGTGGAGAGTCCCAAGCCGTCATTTCTTTGCCAAGAAGGCAGTACCAGCGCTGCACACTTTTGTTGAACAGAAGGTGGGCCAGTCCTTGAGCCTGTCGGTGTGTAGCAAAATACATGGCAGCGCCGACATCTGGAGCTGTAACTACGGTCAGGGGCAGTACATGTCGTTTACGGCCCACTGGGTGAATGTGGTCCCTTTGCAGCAGCAACTTGGACAGGTCACGCCGCTTCGGCCTCCGCGCTCTCTGCCCATTGGGCCTGTGACACCGTGCGACTCGGCCTCCTCATCCTCCGCCATCTCCTCACCCTCCACTGTAGGCTCAAGTCTCAGTGCCCCTCCAGTCTACCATGTGTGCAGGGCACGGAGGTGTCACGCAGTGCTTCACATGGTTTGTCTTGGCGAACGGAGTCACACAGGGGAGGAACTGCTTAAATGTATTCATCAGGAAATCCAAACATGGCTTACTCCGAGAAAACTTAAAATGGGAATCATGGTTACCGACAATGGGAAGAACATTTTGTCTGCGCTGCGCCAAGGAAGCCTGACCCATGCCCCCTGCATGGCTCACGTCTTCAATCTGGTTGTCAAGCGGTTTCTGAAGTGTTCCCCCCATCTGCAGGACATCCTAACAACTTCACGGAAACTTTGCATGCACTTCAGCCACTCCTACACTGCCAAACACACCCTTCTTGAGCTACAGCGTCAGAATGGTATCCCCCAACATAGTCTGATTTGCGATGTTTCCACCCGTTGGAATTCCACCCTTCACATGTTGGACCGATTATATGAACAGAGAAAAGCCATCACGGATTTCCTGATGATCCAAGCAGATAGGGGGACTCCCCTGTGTAACTTCAATGTCAACCAGTGGCAGCTCATACGTGACACCTGCCGTTTGCTCAGGCCCTTTGAGGAAGCCACTTTATTTGTCAGTCGGCAGGATTACGGGATGAACGACGTGATTCCACTGCTTCATGTACTGCAGCACATGTTGGAAACCATGGCTGGTCAGGGCACTGGAGACATGGCGTTTACATCTTACGGCCACATGAACCCCCTTGGAGCTGAACTGGAGGAGGAGGAGGAGGAAGAGGAGGAGGAGGAGTGGCCCAGCGAAACACAGTTTAGGCTTGGCGAAATGGCTGGTTTATCTAGTCAGCGGACAGGAGAGGAGGAGCAGGAGCAGCCAGAGGAGCTAGAGGTTTTTGAGGAAGGAGAGACAGAGGACCCGGGCACACCGTGGCAGTATGCAGTGGAGATGGAGACAGGTAGTCCATCCGAGTCACTTGCGCAAATGGCACGAAGCATGCTCACGTGCTTGCGTAGTGACCCCAGAATTGTTTCCATCTGTCGGCGGGATGACTTCTGGCTGTCCACCTTATGGACCCTCGCTTCCGGCACAAAATGGAGGACAAACTCAACTACTACAAAGACATTCTACGTAGGCAGTTGGCCGATGCCTATCTGCGCCATGGTCCATACTCTCGCAGGTCTGACTCGAGGGGACCTCTGCGCTCACCTTCCACTGCCATGGCCGCTGGGGGGGTTGGCAGCAGCAGCAGCAGAAGCTCCATCAGCAGCAGCAGCCTCAGTCTTCAGTCGCTAATGAGTAGCTTTCTACACCCGCATAGTGAGGCTACTCATGAGCAGCAGGAAGACCTGGAGCAGGACCTGAACCAGCAGGTCATGTCATACTTTGACATGACCATGCCAACACACCTTGAGGATCCGCTGGACTTCTGGGCAGCCAAACTTGATTTGTGGCCGCAACTAGCAGAGTTTGCCCTGGAAAAGCTGTCCTGCCCGGCAAGTAGCGTGCCATCTGAGCGGGTGTTTAGTGCGGCGGGGGCCATAGTTACGGCGAGGAGAACTCGTCTGTCAACTAAAAATGTGGAGAGACTCACCTTTGTCAAAATGAATCAGGGATGGATCAGCCAGGATTTCCACCCACCAATGCCTGATGCATGCGACTAGATTCAGCATGGTGCCACGTTTTACACTTTCCAAATGGTGCAAAACATATTTATGTCTTTAGGCCATTTTTTGGGCTCCTGCTGCTGCTACTGTCAACTCCTGCCAACTCCAGGGTGTGATTCATCCAATTTTTGGGCTCCTGAAGCCAACTCCAGTGTATATTTGGGCTCCTGCTGCTGCTGCCAACTTCTGCCAACTCCAGGGTGTGATTCATCCAATTTTTGGGCTCCTGAAGCCAACTCCAGTGTATATTTGGGCTCCTGCTGCTGCTACTGTCAACTCCTGCCAACTCCAGGGTGTGATTCATCCAATTTTTGGGCTCCTGAAGCCAACTCCAGTGTATATTTGGGCTCCTGCTGCTGCTGCTGCCAACTTCTGCCAACTCCAGGGTGTGATTCATCCAATTTTTGGGCTCCTGAAGCCAACTCCAGTGTATATTTGGGCTCCTGCTGCTGCTGCTGCCAACTTCTGCCAACTCCAGGGTGTGATTCATCCAATTTTTGGGCTCCTGAAGCCAACTCCAGTGTATATTTGGGCTCCTGCTGCTGCTGCTGTCAACTCCTGCCAACTCCAGGGTGTGATTCATCCAATTTTTGGGCTCCTGAAGCCAACTCCAGTGTATATTTGGGCTCCTGCTGCTGCTGCTGCCAACTTCTGCCAACTCCAGGGTGTGATTCATCCAATTTTTGGGCTCCTGAAGCCAACTCCAGTGTATATTTGGGCTCCTGCTGCTGCTGCTGTCAACTCCTGCCAACTCCAGGGTGTGATTCATCCAATTTTTGGGCTCCTGAAGCCAACTCCAGTGTATATTTGGGCTCCTGCTGCTGCTGCTGTCAACTCCTGCCAACTCCAGGGTGTGATTCATCCAATTTTTGGGCTCCTGAAGCCAACTCCAGTGTATATTTGGGCTCCTGCTGCTGCTGCTGCCAACTTCTGCCAACTCCAGGGTGTGATTCATCCAATTTTTGGGCTCCTGAAGCCAACTCCAGTGTATATTTGGGCTCCTGCTGCTGCTGCTGTCAACTCCTGCCAACTCCAGGGTGTGATTCATCCAATTTTTGGGCTCCTGAAGCCAACTCCAGTGTATATTTGGGCTCCTGCTGCTGCTGCTGCCAACTTCTGCCAACTCCAGGGTGTGATTCATCCAATTTTTGGGCTCCTGAAGCCAACTCCAGTGTATATTTGGGCTCCTGCTGCTGCTGCTGTCAACTCCTGCCAACTCCAGGGTGTGATTCATCCAATTTTTGGGCTCCTGAAGCCAACTCCAGTGTATATTTGGGCTCCTGCTGCTGCTGCTGTCAACTCCTGCCAACTCCAGGGTGTGATTCATCCAATTTTTGGGCTCCTGAAGCCAACTCCAGTGTATATTTGGGCTCCTGCTGCTGCTGCTGCCAACTTCTGCCAACTCCAGGGTGTGATTCATCCAATTTTTGGGCTCCTGAAGCCAACTCCAGTGTATATTTGGGCTCCTGCTGCTGCTGCTGCCAACTTCTGCCAACTCCAGGGTGTGATTCATCCAATTTTTGGGCTCCTGAAGCCAACTCCAGTGTATATTT